>JAEIGQ010000193.1:0-663598 GCA_018904275.1 Lordiphosa clarofinis
AAGGATATCAAGGACGGGTGCTTGCTCCGAAATTGCATTTGATGGCACGCTGTTCCACGTCTGTTTTTCGTGAACAGTTTCTACTGGGAAATTGGCACTGGCTCTGTGATAGCGGAAGCCATTCTGGTCCATGCCACCACAAGTCGTTGTCCACCAGTTCTTGGGCTGACAAGCCTCTGCTAGCCAGGATATTTGGTTGAGATTCAGAGCGAACGTGCGACCGTTTGGCTGTCGGTGGACTGCGTTATTTTCACAGTCACCTCTGTTCGCTAAACGTAGTCCACTTGGGGGCTTGTTCAATAAGCCAACACTGGTGATCCAGTCCAATAGTATGATAAAATCGGATGCCGGTAGTTTTCGAAGAGTGCTGTGGATAACTCTGCTAGGAGCACAGCACCATATAATCTAACCGTGGTAAGGATACGGTTTTTACTGGAGCTACCTAGACTTTGCGCAAGTGGATCGGGAAACCTCATTTTGGTTTCTACTCGAGCGTAAATAGCCGCCGTAAGCACGTTGGGGCCTTGTCACAGAAACCGTGATACTGCAACCTCACTTCTGGATGATAACCGACCCATCTTGGGATTCGAATATCGGATAGCCTAGGGTAACTTTTCACGAATTCCACCCACTTGCGGATGAGTTCGGATGGCAATGGGTCATCCCAGCCGAGTTGCAATAGCCAAATCTCTTGCATGAAAATTTTTGCCTGCACAACAAAGGAGCCAGCCATCCCGCTGGGTCAAACTTAGGAACTGAGACAGAACTTCCTTTTCGTGTAAGTGGATCTTAGTGAAGATGTGGAGATTTGAGAAATAAGACTCCTCTTGAGCCTTAACGTGCCATCAATTCCCAACGTTTTTGCTGTGCTGGCATCATCTATTTCAAGGAAAATCCGCACACAATAAATGGTCCTTAGGAATATCATTAACACATCCTTCGTATTAGTGTCCATTTTTCTTAAAGGAAATCCACTTTCGAGAGCCATACGGAGTTCTGTAGCCCGACTTCGCTTGGTGCTGCGTATGAGCACCCGCTAAGACATCACATCCACATACATTGCTTTGGCAATGATGTCCCTTCGCAAAGACTATTGCGCGAGCTTGACCTGAGAAAGCTGTCGTAACACAATTATGGCAGAAATGGAGCACAGTTTACTCCAAATGTGACCGTGCTTAGCTCGAAGTCACAGAGTTCTCCTTTTTGGTTGCGAAAGAGAGAATTCTCCTGACCCCGCGTGTGTTGCGAGATCTACAGGATCTGACGATACATTTTTGTTATGTCCGCATTAAACACATGGCGGGGGAAAAAACGCCACCTCCAGAATTTGTAGGGTCAGGTCGGATTGGAGAACCGGTCCTGGATGAAGGAGATCATTATGAGGCTTTGCCGTTGGAGGTGGGATTAAAAGCGTTAAATACAACGCGGACTTGGTAATTGGTGCTGTCAGGCTTAAAGACAGCATGATGAGGCCAAATAGTAGGAATTGGAGGTTATCACTTGGTGGAACTTGTTTCATATGACCTAAGTGATACTGCTTATCACTAGTCATATTGATCTTTCAATTGGATATTTGTTTTCAAACGACTTTCATTTCTTAGGAATTGAGCTAGCGCCAGTGACCTCGAATGACCCAAATTAATGTTATTAGGATCCTGGAATGGAAGAGTGACGATATACCTACCGTACTCGTTCCTTCGTAGTTCAGCAAAGTTGTTCTCACAAAGGTATCGGATTCTTTTACCACCTCTACTGGAACATCCTCCACCTCCCCAAGAACTTGGTAAAGTTTCTCTAAGCTTTGCATCCTGAGTTTATTGAAACCTGAGTAGAAGGCCGAAATGTTTTTGGAAGTGGCTTCGGACACTGGTCCTGTATAAGAATCCAACCAAAGATAGTCTCTGGCCAAGAAGCGTGCCACAGATATTCGGATAAAACCACTCATCCAGATGGATGGAAGTAAATGCTTTCGATAAACATCGATCTGTGCACTTTGATAAAAGGATGGATCAGCAAACTGGAGGTCTGGCAGATCCTTTAGAGTGCTTTGTTGGATATTATATGATGGCAAGTTTCCCGCTAAGTGTGGGAGTACAAATGCAGTTGCTTCAATTTGGATTCTTGGCACGAAGGAGAGCCAATATGGAAATAGCGAGCTTGTGAGGCTGCGCTGCCACAGCGCGGTTCAATCCCGAAACTTGCGCTTGAATGGATTGGTAAGGTAACTTAACCAGCAGACAGTCGTTGGAATATAAAAATTGGCTTCTGATCCGGAATCGATGTGCCGTAAGGGCCCAAATGACACACAGTGATAAGAGCTGTTCCTAGAGAATGCCCCGCCTGTTAGTAGCGAAATAGTTTTGAATATTTGACGATTGGGATGAAGTGGACTGTAAATCTGGAGTGTATGGCATATTCAGTGGGGCCTCGAAGAAGAAGAGTCACGATGAAGGAGTGTGTTGTGGCGTCCTTTGCATTTGTAGCAGTTATGAGCACTGCTGCAATCCTTTAAGAATTCCCCTAGCGAAACAATTCAAGCACAATTTTAGTTTGCTATATTAAACCTTCTCTCTCATTTACAGGCATTTGGACAAAGCGAGGACACAGACGGATCGGATGATTTTCTTTGGAGCATACTTTGCACGACTGAGTCTTAATGCTGACCTTGGTCTCGAAAGTCTTTATGTTTTTGTACGTAGGCTCTTTTTGAAAGATCTGCTTTGAGTGCTTGTGCCCAATGGCGAGTCATCCATAGCCTCCAGGGTCCGATATCGCTCTGACAAAAAGGAATCTAGCTGTAGCCAGGACGGAATCTCTGTTTTGTTAGTAAGAGACTGTTCAAAAAGCGCACGGGTTATTTTCGGTAATTTAGAACCACAAATGAAGACAAGAATGCAATCCCAATTTTCGATGCTGATCTGGTGCAACTTTAGGGCTGTTAAGCATCCCTGGATAGTACTCTGAAGCTTTTTCAAAGCAGCTCCAGATTCTTGGAAGACAGAAGCTAGGTTAAAGAGCACCTTAAGTTGGCTGTTGACCAGTAGCCGCTTATTTTCAAACCTTTCCTTTAGATTGGACCACGCTGATTGAAATCCAGCATTCGTAAGTGGGGACTTAGAGACAATTTCCTTGGCCTCACCACTAGTCTTAGCGTTGAGATGGAAAAGTTTTTCAACGTCGCTAATCCTTGGATTCTCGACATACATTGCCGTAAAAAGGTCCCGGAAAGTGGGCCATTTCAAATAGTCACCAGAAAAGACTTCTGTGTCACATGGAGGAAGGACGCAGCCCCTTGTCACAGATGCTTTTGCTTGTCTACTGGCCATAGCATCATCGATTTTCTCACTCAAATGAGCTGCACATTTCACATATACGGAGTAACAGTGATCATATTTTCCCTGCAGGACAGCTAAATCATCACTGCCTTCTTGAGGAGGGAATTAGAGCACACCTCATACTCTTGTTCGACCTTTTCCCATAGGGCTCCGGACATGGTCGAGATGAACTTGGTACATGTGCAGTGTCACTGTAGTAGATGAACCTTTTGAGATATTGGTTTCGAATTGACTGAGTCTGTCTGACACGGAGGTAAAATTTTTTCAGAGCCATTTTTGCTGCACTCTGGGCTTTTTGGATCGTTGACCGAGTGTAACGAGCAGTTTGGTCAGCTAATTTTGTTTTTTGGAACCTTTGTGATAGAACTTTCACTTTTTGGCCGTACTGGACGTGTAATTGGAGTGTTTATCTTGGGTGTTTGGGGAGAAGATAGCGTTAGCTTGGAATCGGATGGTACAGATAAATGCTTCTTACTGCCTGGATTAGTGCCTGATGACATACTATGCACGAATAAACATCGTTAGAGCAGTCCCCAGCACAAGAGATAATTCAAAACGTCACACAATTCGAATTTAATGAACCAGAATAAGCAAGGAAGTGGTGAATTTGGAACACAATGAGTTAATATACTGTATTTTGCACTTCCTGGACGCCAAAATATTTAAAAAATGGATTAAAAATAGTTGGAATGACTGGAATCGGACTATAACCTTTTATTTTTTCTTTATGGACACTGCAAATTAATTCCCGAAAATAAACCAATATAAGTAAATGGAACACAATGGAATGGATTATGGTGTATATAATATAAATGCTGGAAATGTTTAAAATTGTCGATTTATTTCAATATGTTTAATTTATTTTTCTCAAATTTATTATTGCATCAAGTGATCGGATTACTTGGTATTTATATATGGAGCAAGAACGGTCACACATAAATGATGTATATATGTGTATTCACAATTTGGCGCCAAAATATATTTGTGTAGGTGTATGTATTTATTTATGTAAATGTATGTGACGATTTGGCGCCAAAACTGTATGTATGTAGGTATGTGTGTGTATGCGTGTTTTCTCCGTATTACTTGGCAATGTATGACTGGATGTATATGGGTATGTATGGTAAAGTGGATGTTAGCAGGAATTTATAACACAGTTGGTTTTATTTTAAAACATATGGATGTTAGTAGGCATGCATGTGGATGTGTGTGAATTTTAAATGGAATTTTTTTTTTTTTTGTGTATATGTGTGTTTGTGTATGTGGTTCCCACAAAAAACAATAAATAGAAAATTATTAAATTTGTGTTTTATTTATTTGACTGGATGTAGGAGTTACATATGCCGCGGGTTCATGGATTTGGCAAAGTAATTATGTTTCGTTTGTCGGGTGGATGGCCAAATGTATGTGCTTATATATGTACACATGCACTTATGATTTTGTATGGAAAATTTGTATTGGCTTTTGTTAGTGAAAATAACATGCAATTATGGATGAGCACATACAAATTAAATATCACTTGGCGAAATTTGAACAGTGATCTTAGGAACTGTGTGTTTTTATATATGTACATATGCACTTTGTCGTAGGTCAGCACCCTCGTATATGTATGTATGTATGTATTGCGGATTGTAAAGGCACTTGAAAATTGGAGACTTTTACACACACACTTGTATATGTATATACGTATGGAAAAAAATGCGGTGATATTTGCAGCTATGTATTTGTTTTTCTCAAGTTGCACTTTGAATTATTGGAAAATTAAAAAACACACAGATCACTTTCGCCAAGCATTAAATTAATTTGTATTGACGCCGTTTATGTACTTAGCTTGATTCGAACACGAGAGCAGATTCCACCTTGCGGGCTGGGGCGAGCAGATAACACTTGGGGTTGTTGAATGTAGAGGCTCGAAGGACCAAAATGTTTGTAGAGGGGGTGGACGCGTTTCTGCTGCTTTAAATAACAACTCGAGTTTTGTGTGGTTTTTCACGTTATAAAAAAAGTATACTTCAGGTATGTAGGGTTAGGCGTGCTTCAGTACAATGACTTACAGACTAGCTTATATATGTAACTTATGCTTAGTGTGGGGACTTTTAAGCCCGTGGTGAAAAGCTTCATTATATATTAAGTGCGAGGGCGACGACCAGATACCCTTACATGAACATATATTGTCGAAGATGGTGTTTCGTCTTTGCACTGCACATCTGTTCATCGACACAAAGTCTAGCCGTTTTTGGGATTGAGTCAAATTGGCTGTTGAGTTGGTTGGACAGTGTACGGATGCAAAACAATGGATCAGAGCTTAGTTCCTTTTTTTCTGTTTCTTTGCGATTCATCTTGGAAACATAAAAATTTCTTGATCATCAGAAATCTTAATGATGGCTTAAACTTTTGAATAGGAGCAAATGCATTTTTGCCCTAATAGATATTTATGTTAGGATATTTATACACCGACATGTACATCATTATTTCAATATGGATACATTCCTCTATTGCCTGCTTATCATGCTGCAAGAGCGGATCTGAGTTCCTAGGCTCTGTGTTGTCCATTACATCACTACTGAAATCTTCATCTCCACTTTCAACTGAATTGATGAATGCGAGTAGCTCTTCATCCGACAATGCATCCAATTTGAACTTTTTTTTTATAAAAACGCATCAGATTTTTCATCTGTCTCATAAATAATAAACAAATTACAAATTTCTTCTGTAACCAATCAAGTCACAAATAACAAACAAGAAGCGATTCGAAGACACTTTGTTACATGCAAACCGGCAAAACCGTCTAAAGACGGTCATCATATTTTTGATTAAAATGCACACTTCGAATATTTTTTACACTTTAACTTTAACACTCATCTCATCTTAAATATTCACTACTCGCGGTAAAATTATGAAGTCAATCACTTATCTCAAAAGATGTTTTTTCGACGACTGAAAAAATTTTGATTTTCTTGCACTTGACTGATGACTGCACTTAAACGCGTGGTTGAAATTTTATCAAATGTATATCAAAATGTAAAGCAAAGCAGCCTTATAACGAAAGTAGTGAATTTGACAAAAAGAAACAACGGATTAATATCTGGAGGCAGTAAAGTTAACCCGTTAGAGGGTTAAGCTTTGTCCGTCCGTCTGTCTGTTTCTACGCGAACTAGTCCTCAGATTTGAAGCTAGCGAGCTGAAATTTTTGCACAGAGTCGTCTTTTGTCTGCACGCTGCTAATATGTCGGAACCGACCGGATCGGATGGCTACTTCTTGTAGCTGCCATACAAATTATCGGTCGAAAAATGGATTTTAATGAGAAAAACTCGTGGCGCCAGATTCAAATAATATTTTTAAATACTTAAAATGCAAATATATATAAACTTCCATGTATCAACATTTTTTCGCAAATATTAACGGTCTCTGAATACTGTTATCTAGCTTAAAGATAAATTGAGCTATACTGAGTAGATGTGGGCTGCAAGTGGTTGTTATTTTGTTTTAATGAGCTGAAATTGGCATATTAAACAAAAGAGCCGTGCACAGCAAGAATCGTATACATGTAGGTAGGCACGGTTACGGCTTGTGAAAGCAGATTGCTCTCATGGCGCAAGCCTTGCACACGCCTGGACATATCTGGTCTAATGCAGAGAATTTAGCTGCGGGTTCTATTTAATAATAAACCCCTTTGGTACCTAAGAAATTACTTTTCAAGTCTACAAACAAGGCCCAATGATAACTGTCTAACCACGATTGTAGAGAATCGCGATAAAATACCATGGATGACCGATGATGAAGAATATTAAAACCACTACAAAAGGATGGACGAACCACTGTCGCCAGCTCGCACGGAACAGAAGCGGCTGTCGGGCAGTAATAGCAGTGGCCGAGATCGTCAGGCATATGTGGTATAAATTTCGGGTCAAAAAAGCTGGTGCTGCTAAAATTCCTGCTAAATTGCTGAAGACTGGCGAAATATTATTAACATCTTTACTTTAAAAAAAAACTGTTGAATACATTTTGTCAACCATTGAAAGTAAATACTAAATACTTATAAGCGATTTAAAGTCGCCCATACTGCACTTGCTGCGCTGTGTGCTTATGCGGGCTGACACTCTTGGATTTATTTGTCTTAACTCACTTCAAATCGAGCCAATTACACAATTTATTATGCACTGAGTTTTTAGACAGGATAACAGGCCGGGCGTCGCGGCCGAAGCTAGCTATGCATTACCCATCGCTGTTAAGTGGAAGATGAAGTCATTTTCTTCTCAGTTTTACTTGGCGCGGTCCACTATGGTTTTTATTAGGTATTTAATGGTTCGTCCATCCTGTTATAGTGGTTTTAATATTCTTCATCATCGGTCATCCATGGTATTTTATCGCGATTCTCTACAATCGTGGTTAGACAGATATCATTGGGCCTTGTTTGTAGACTTGAAAAGTAATTTCTTAGGTATCCAAGGGGTTTATTATTAAATAGAACCTGCAGCTAAATTCTCTGCATTAGACCAGATATGTCCAGGCGTGTGCTTGGCTTGCGCCATGAGAGCAATCTGCTTTCACAAGCCTTAACTGTGCCTACCTGTATACGATTCTTGCTGTGCACGGCTCTTTTGTTTAATATGCCAATTTCAGCTCATTAAAAATAATAACAACCACTTGCAGCCCACATCTACTCAGTATAGCTTAATTTATCTTTAAGCTAGATAACAGTATTCAGAGACCGTTATGGAAGTTTATATATATTTGCATTTTAAGAATTTAAAAATATTATTTGAATCTGGCGCCAAATCAAAACTGAGTTTACTTTTAGGTGCAATTATGTGAAAGCAAAAATAAATATGTTAGCACACTAAAAAATACTAGATTGTCAATGTATACTCAGAAAATCGCGCATAACTTCGTAAAACGGTATCCAAATTCATTGGGACAACAACCGTTCGACGGAGAATTAAATGGGCTTTTATTACAGACTTTGAGACTTTAGAATAAAATAGTTAAGCCAGTAATGGCCAAAGTACAAATTTCTCAAAAAAAGTTGAAAATGCCAGATCTGTAAGCCGCATTTCTCAGCCATCGCGTTAAATTAGTCAAACTATTGATTATAATGTTTTAGATCCCTCTCGTGGCTATCGGAATTGATGAGGTTATGAGCAATCAGACGGTCCATTCGCGAGTTATATCTATTTAAGTGAGGTAAAAAAGCAAAAAGCGGTTTTTGGGCCATAACTTCAGATTTTGGGAGTGTTAGGAAAAACCAAATATAAGGAAATGCTATACTCTCGACCTGCGCAACAATATGTACTGGGTCTCGTGAAAAGTATTTGCGGATTTTTTTTTTTGTAACACTGTGTTATTGAATTGTTTGCACATAAATTAAATAATTAAATTTGACAGGTTAAGCATCGTCCGTCCCAAAGAACTTGTGAGATGGTTTATGGGGGCCTAGCTGTTGGGCCATCGGACGGGTCGCAGGTTGCGGATAGGGAAAGGCCTTCTTATGGAGGTTAGCTGCGAATAAGTGGGTTTACCCCACAAATAAGCAGTCCCGGACAGCCAGCGGGTGTCACACCGTAGTGCACCGACAAGGCGCTTGTGTTGCCGCCTTCTATAAGTAACCTCACACACACCCAACTCCCACACACCGGGCCGGACTAAGGTGTCACTCGAACCGTGCCGAGAGTCAGCCTGGCTGGAGGCCCGGGTAACAAATAGTCCAGTCTTGAACGGTGGGCTCTGGCAAGTGGCGACCGCCTGTTCTAAGTAGCCTTGCCACTGGTGGGCCTCGGCCGGTGGTCGACCATATAGAAGCCCAATAACAAGGAACTTCAATCAAGAAGAAATATAAGAATCAAGTTCAATTTCAGCAGGATCTGCCTGCAACCGCTGTCGCAAGGCAGTTTGAAGAGAGGCAGATGGACCAGGAGCGTCCAAACCTCGTAAGAGATGAGAAACGCGCACCAGTGCGTAGCACCCCACCACGGGGTCCCTACCGAGCTCCTACGGTAGGAAAGAGTACAGGAACAAAGAGGGACCATCCCCTCCCCCCAAAGGGAACACGCCCCGCCTCCTCTGGAGGACAAAGGCTACCTCCCAATGGGGACAAACGTTCCAAGCAGGACTCCTTCCCTGCAAGAGGACAGCCAGGAGGCCTAGATGACCCAAATCGTCGAGGCCGCTGTGGCTCCAGAATCAAGTGGTACCTGAGATACCTCAAGCATGGCCACACACACCGGAGGAAGCCCTCCGGATGGCAATGGAGCCTCGAACTGGGGCATCAGAGGGGCAACCACACACCCCTGCCCCAAAGAGAAGCAGCGCGGACATAACACCGCCTACAGCTACGCCGAAGCGTCAGTGCACAGCAGTGACGTCGAAAGACGCCATGGCTAGCACCCCCTCACAGGCAGTAGCCTATGAGGAAGACGCGAACGGCGGGCCCGGCACGTCCCGGGCTGCAGCAGAGGCTGCTGCAACTGACAGTGAAGAAAGGGCAGTAACTCCCCCCTCAGTGCCCATTCAACCCCAAGCAACGTATGCAGACGTTGCGAAAAAGGTGAGGGTGCAGTAGTACCTGAGGAATACCCTCAGGTCAACCTCAATCATGAGGAGCTATCTGCACTTGAGGAGGCGATACTGGAGGAAGTCTTCCTGGCATGTTGGAATACGCCCATCAGCTTCGCAGGAATTCATTTCCGGCCGTGTCATCTAATCATCGACTGCAACGATGAGACGACCGCGGAGTGGCTGATGAGCAACGTGTCAAGGTTGTCAGAATGGAAGGGAGTACCTTCTCGGTAAAATGGGAGAGAATATCCCCTCGCCCCATTACATTACCGTCTTCCTCCCAAGGAGTGCCGCGGAAGCGGATGAATGGGTCCTCAACATGCTGAGGAACCAAAACAACATCGTGACTGACATGTGGCGGGTCATGTCACGAAAGGACCAAGGGGGCGGAGACCTCATGGTCATTGGCATCGACGAAGTTTCGATGCAGGCCATCGTCTCGATGGGTCGCCAGCTTAACTTCAGGTACGGGAAGATCCCCGTACATGGTCTCAAGAAGACCGCGAAGCTGGCTGGACAGACCTATCAGCAAGAGACTGAGGCAGAACAACCCGCCGAAGCGGAAAGTAGCGAGACTCCGTGTGAGGAACCCCTCACAGAGAAGGGAGGACGTCGCTGAGGACGAGGAGCTCGACGGGGAATCCCCCGTAGAGGACATGGAGGTGGTGGAGGATGCAGACGCACCCATGTCCTCACAAGAGCTCGCCTCAGAGCTCGCAGTCCATGAGGACGAAGAAGCCGACACCACATTGGTGTTCGGAGGCGTCCAGAGCAGCCCTGGCTCTCCGCCCGATAGCGCAGATAATTCGGCGCAATGATGACTCACCCCTCAGTCATCAAAAACACCAAGCTAGTCCAGGTGAACGTTCACCATGCGAAGGCGGCCTCGGCCGTCCTAGCTAGAACGTTCACCCTACAACACCTAGGACTAGCTCTAATACAGGAACCCTGGTGCAATGAGGGAATAAAGGGCCTGTGTACGAGAGAATCCACGGTAATTTGGGACCAAAGGCATGCCTTCCCCAGAGCCTGTATAATGATAAGGAAGAATATTAAATATACTATCCTTTCAGAATTCTCTCCAGGGACTGCGTCGCGATAGCGACAACCGAAGTAAAGCAGGGAAAGACCACGGTCATAGCCTCTGCCCTACTTCGCTGGAGATAGAATGTGTCCCCCCCCAAGAGGTGTCGGCCCTGGCAGAATACTGCAGGAGCAAAAAGCCTGCCGCTCGTTGTCGGATGTGACGCAAACGCCCACCACGTCGCATGGGGAAGCTCCGATGTAAACGATCGAGGTGAGTGTTTACTAGAATTTCTATCCAGGCTCGACCTGGAAATATGTAATGTGGGATCTGTCCCGACATTTGTAACTCGAGTAAGGGAGGAAGTCCTTGACCTCACCTTTTAAACCTTTTATAAAGGATTGGCGGATCTCATTAGAGGAATGGGTATATCCCACGTGCCTGGCGCAGAGCAAGGGTAGTCTTCATCCCCATGGCAGGGAAGAAGGATATAACTAACCCCAAGTCCTTCAGACCCATTAGTTTGACATCGTTTTTACTGAAAACGATTGAAAAGCTAGTGGACAATAGCATACGAAGTACGCTGTTAAAGGAGGCACCCCTCCAACCAACACAGCACGCGTACAGAGCAGGCCGTTCGACCGACACGGCATTGTATCAACTCTGGAAGATGCTCGAGAAAACAATAGAAGACAAGGAAGTGGCTCTATGCGCCTTCCTAGACATTGAGGGAGCATTCGACAACACATCCCATAGTGCTGTCAAGAATGCCCTGATCAGAAGAGGAATAAACCCTACTGTAGGCAGATGGGTAGACTCACTACTACGATGCAGAGAAGCCTCTGCAGTGGCGGGTGAAGAAACCATCACAGTCACCACAACTAGAGGATGCCCTCAGGGGGGAGTTCTCTCCCCATTGTTGTGGAGCCTACTAGTGGATGAGCTCCTAGAAAAACTCGCCTCCCTGGGCATAACATGCCAAGGATACGCTGATGACATTGTCATCGTTGCGAGAGGAAAATTCGAGGAAACCCTATGTGACATAGTCCAGAGTTGTCTGAATGTCACGTCTAATTGGTGCAAGGAGGTTGGGCTCAACCTAAACCCTGCGAAAACCATTATAGTACCATTCACTAGGAAATACAAGCTAAGTAGAATAAGGCCAATACGCTTATCCGGCTGCCTCATTACACCAGAAAAAGAAGTCAAATACCTCGGCGTTGTCTTCGACAACAGGCTGAGGTTTGACAAGCACTTAGAGTATACACTCAGTAAATGCACTAGAGCACTATTCACATGCAGGAGCATAGCCGGAAAATCGTGGGGCATGGCACCACATATACTCCGATGGCTATACCTCATGGTTGTGAGACCAATGCTCACTTATGGAGCTGTTGTGTGGGGAGATAGAGCAAACCTCCTCACAGTAAGGACGCAGTTGCAAAAACTGCAAAGGCTAGCATGTATATGCATGACTGGAGCCATGCGTACCTGTCCGACAGCGGCAATCGAGGTTTTGATGGAGCTAAAACCACTCCACCATACCATCGGCCTGAAGAAAAAAGCAACATTGCTTAGATTAACAACAGAAGGAGTGGGTAGAAACCACATAGTAAGCCTCAGAGACTCTGAAAAGCTGGAAAAGGAAATCCCTTTAATCCTCCAACCCAGAGACGAAATGGTGGCCGAGTATCACTTTGACAGGAATTTTACTGTACACCAAAGTAATAAAAGAGAATAGATCTCACTTGAAGAGACATATAAAATGAAACCACACACAATTATGTGGTACACAGACGGGTCCCTAACACCCCAAGGAACCGGACTTGGGGTAGCAGGGCCAGGAACGAAAATATCTGGAACCAATGGGAGAATTCACAAGCATATTTCAAGATGAAGTATGTGCCTTCTCCCGTTGTGCAGACCGTAATATGGGGAAGAACTACCATAATAGAGAAATAGCTATCCTCTCCGATAGCCAAAAAGTTCACCTCTAAGCTAGTCTTAGAGACAAAGAACAAATTAGACCAACTAGGCAGCAGGAACAACCTGACCCTACGATGGATACCGGGACACAACAACATCCCCGGAAACGAATTGGCCGACGAACTGGCACGCAAGGGTGCAGCCACCGCAATGGTAGGGCCAGAACCCAACTGCGGCATAGGCCAACACACAATAAAAGGACTTTTAAGAAAGGAAGAGAATACACTTAGAACAGCCTCCTGGGTAACCAGGGGAATGAGACAAGCTAAAGCATTAATAGGGAACCACGACCTCAAAAGGTTTCAAAAGTTAATCCAACAATGAAAGAATGCCCTCAGAATTCTGACAGGGCTCTACACGGGTCACTGCAGACTGAGGAGCCACATGTACAAGTTGGGAATAACAAACACCCAGCTTTGCAGATACTGTGAAGAGAAGGAGGAGTCCTCTGAGCATATACTAGTACACTGCGATGCCAAGCGAGGCGCAGACTCAACAGATTTGGGAAACACATTCTACACCCAAGCAATATCAGTAACTTAGAACCCACAAAAATCCTGACTTTTGTACAGGAGTTAGGGCTGCTAGGGGGAGTTGTAAATTCAGTAGGGGGGCACAATAGACCAAAATTGGTCGCGGTGCACCACTTCCCCAACAACAAATAATGTAAAAATCGCCAGCTGCCACATTTGGTCTGCTTTCTTATACAATTCATGCATTCTTCGAAATTTCGAACTTAAAAAAAATTTGTTAGTTTCAAACTGTTACTTCTGCGCATTAAATTAATATTCCAAACGTGGGACGGCCTCTGCCCCAAATCAACACTAAGACTGGCGGCCAGCCACCAGCGACTGCCAGATCAGTTGATAAAAGGGTAGGCGCAGCTCCCATCGTAAGTAGCAGCTCCGCAGACTTCAGCAGACCAGATCCATCAAAGGCTGCCGCAAGCGACAGACGTACGGCAATCCGTATCTTAAGAAGGAACGCGGTGTCCCCAATAAGCGAGAGTCAAGCCTCAAAGGAAGACTTCGCAAAAATCCAACAGGATCTAAATTGGGCAAAAACCATTGTTCCGGATTTCGAGTCGACTATGTAAATCCTGCTAAGAAAGTTACCAGCGCTAAGCGGGATAGATCCTTGGAGGAAGGCCAAACTGAGGCCCCAAAAGGCCAAAAAACACACGGCGCCCCGCTCTCAATTTCCTTTGCTGAGGTAGCAAAAGGAAAAAAGATTCTGGGTGTAATCGATGCCAGTAGAAATGACGGCAAAATCCCTCTACACCAGTGGAAATGGGTAGAGGCTGAGCTGGGAGGTGTTGCCATGGAGGTGCTGAGAGCGAACCCTGGCCCACCCCCTAAATGCAATAACGCAGGCCGGTTTCAAGGAAACGTAAAGCTTATCGCGTGCGAGGACGAAAGGTCCGCGGAGCTGTATAAGGCAGCGATCGGGAAAGTGGGGGAAGTTTACCCAGGGGCTCAACTAAGGGCGGTTGACGCCAAAGACATCCCCTCTTGCCCTAGAGCACGAGTCTGGCTGCCCAAAAAGCCTAGCGACCCATCGGAGATTTTAGAGATGATGGCTGTGTTCAACCCGCATGTACCAACAGCGAACTGGAAGATTATGAAAGTGGAAGAGTCCAAAAATGATCTTGATATGCTTGCGGGCATTTTTCTATCGCCTTACATTCATTTTTCAACCTAAGACAATAACAAAAATAACTTAACCGGGTACAAAATAAATTTGGCGGATCATAGTAGCTCTTTAATAGAATAGTTTGAATGATTCCTATGCCTTCTACGACGAACATAAAAACACAAACTAAGTCAATTTGCTTGAAGTTGAAACCTGCCCTTTTTTACTAAAATGCCAATAACTTCTTTATTCTTCAACGGATTTTAATGAGTTATGTGGCGTTGCATTTTAAATAGATAAATCTTTAGTGACCAGCCATAAAATAAATTTTACACAATTTTTTTCTTTGTGAAAATTGCACTTAAAATCCAGCTTTTTTTAAAAAAGTGATAAATTTATTGCAAAGTTGCCGATAAAAGACTTTATAACGCCGAAGTCCAGCACCGGCTTAAGAAGTGGTGTATAAACGAATGATAGGGCGTTCAATTACCTTCAAAGTAAGCATTACCTGATCATAATGCAAGAACCGGTACCAAAGATATACGCATTTTTCTAAAGGTACTTTATTCACAAATCGAAAAACTAGCTTTTCCGCGATTTCTCGAAAACGGCCCCATAAAAATTTGCGGATTGGATTTTTGGCAAATGGATTTACATACGAAATAACTGCCAGATGGTCGGGATCGGAAATGCTGTAAACTTGTGTAATTTATAGAAAAATGTTTACAAATTAATATATTTTTATTCACTTTAATAATGAGTGTAACCTACTTTAGCACTAATTAACTCATAGATCCTACTTGGTATACTGTTTCAAATAACTAAGGGAGAGTTCTTTCCATTCCTTAATAATTTACAATTTGAGCCCCTTAGTACTACGGTACTCGGGGTTTTGAGCATAAATACTTCGGACTAGCAACGCCCACAGGTTTTCCATCGGATTCATGTCCGGGAAGTACGAGGGCCACTTCAAAAACCGCACATTATTTCCTTGTGTAGCGTGCATTGATGCGTTGTCCTGTTGGAAAATGAACTTTTAACGCAGCGAAGAAATGCAAAAAAATTTAATGGCAGTATTCTCCATGTACTCTCTGGAGTTCATACAAGTGCTTGGAAATGCCAGCTCCAAGCATTCACACTCGCAGAACGCAGTCCAAATCATTAATGATCCTCCTCCAAAATTTGTCTTAGAAAAGTAACGGGCATCCTGCCTCAAATCCCTCCAATAGTGCGAAACCACATGAGGACTGTCCAAATTAAACTTTTTCTTATACAAAAACTGCCCCCACTCCGATCAGTACCAAAATTAAATATGTTGTTACCATCAATGAGAAACTCACTCTTCTAAATTTGTAGTCTTCTAATCGCTATTGGAGTAGAGTTATGAGTGCGGAAAGGTAAATCAAAAAACTCGTTTATCTTAAGAACCGCTTAACTGATTTGGATGTGTTTATTATATGTTGTAAGTGTCCACCATAGAATTCAGAAAATTTTGCACATTTTTATTTCCAATTCTGAGGCACTGAAAATATTATTAAAATTTTCAAATAGTTTTTTCGAGGTGTTAATCCATTTCAACTCTTATAGTTTTATGCTGGTTTTTTTCAATAAGAAATCCTTAACAATATAAAATTTGTGCAGGGACATCGGGAATCATCTTCATAGTGAATACCAATAAAACATGTAAATAGTTTTACTAATATATTTTATAATATTGAGCACACTGTAACTACTCACACAGAATTGACAGAAAACTTTCCAACATGTATTAATCCCAACCAAATCGGTTAGGCGGTACTTAAGATAAACGAGTTTTTTGTATTCATATACAAAATATACGCTATACGCTAATTCATTAGCGTTCTTAAATTAACACTTTGTCGGAGCTACCAATTTTTCCGACAATTTTACAAAATGAGCAATTTTCAGTTTTGAGCGCTAGAATTTGGCCCTTTTTACTTGGCATACTTACCAATTTATTACAAAAAGTAACTCAACCAAGTGCAAACACCAGCAACACCATTCAGCAAACACAGACAAAGAAATTAAATGGTGCGGCTATAATAGTGCACCACTCACAAAACGAAAATGAAACATAACGGTTAATTTTAGCACTAAGAGTGTTGATGTTTGTCATTTTTTATACTCTGTACCGAAGGTACATAGAGTATATTAAGTTTGTGCAAAAGTATGTAACAGGGAGAAGGAATCATTTCCGACCCTTTAAAGTATATATATTCTTGATCAGCATCAACAGCCGAGTCGATATAGCCATGTCCGTCTGTCCGTCTGTCTGTCTGTCCGTCTGTCCGTCCGTCTGTCCGTCCGTATGAACAAACTGATCTCGGAGATGGTAAGAGATAGAGGTTTGACATGTATGGGACAAATGTTTCTTATAGCTGCAGGCAGATCAAGTTTATTTTCAACTATCCACGCCCCCTCACGCCCCCGCAATTCGGAAAAAACGTTATATCTCCTACAGGTTTGAAGATAGACGTTTCTAGAAATAGTTAGTAATTAGCAAAATGTATCGATTTGCCGAAGAAATGATAAAGATCGGATCAGCGGTTCTCAAGTTATGAGCAAAAAAGTACATCGCCCTCGCCCCACCCCTTCCCACCCATTCAAAACTAACACCACACAATCTTAGAGAGAGAGAGAAAGAGAGAGAGAGCGAGAGAGAGAGTGAGAGAGAAAAAGAAAGAGAGAGAGACTTTGAGATGAGCACCAGCATTGTATTCAGCTTTTACTCCAGGTACAGAGTATGTTATAGTCGGGCTTGACCGACTTTCTCACTTGTTTTCTCTTATTTTTAACGCACTTTCAAACGATAATCGGAAAGTTTTTCTTCCTCTACTCTTTCTATGTGCATTGCAAAATTATTTCTAATTTTGCCTTTGTGGCAATTATGTGGAAGAAAAGTGTTTTTATTTATAAGTGTTTTATTTATTTATAACTAAAAAATTTTTGTTTGTGTTTTGTGCTTTATCGTTGTACAAAAAATATTTGGTTAAAGTTGTCTATACCACTAACCACTTGAAACCAGCCAACAAACGACTTTCATGGACCAGAACTTCCGAGATTCGTGGGGATTCGCGCTAGAATATTTTTTTTAAATTACTATTTTGTCTTGTGTTTGTGAAATGTCCAATATGAGTCCCGGCCACCATCAACTTTACATGATATTACATTTTTTAGGCGCAATGTCGGCCTCAAATAAAGGCTATTTTTAGTTTGTCTCAACGAAGATATCACCACAAAGAAATTTTTGGCTTTGGGAAACTATTTCTTTGATACAGTTTTATTCAACAAAACCTATAGTTGGCTGGACTGTATCGAGATCTGTAAAAACTTTCGAGATATTACCAACGGGCTTTCTGAAACGCTGAGACTCTGTTTAGATAGGATGTATTGCGATCATAGAAGATGGATCCGGTGTTCATCCCTAAATTTTCTTTGCCAATGCCCTATTTTCATCTTATGCGTTTACTAAGAACTAAAAATAAAAATAATTATTTTCCTTATTATTTATTATTTGTTGAAGATGTTTACAAAAAAACTTTTCAAGCAAAACATTAGTTTTCGAAACATTTTCACTTAAACACTTAAACTACTTTAAGTGTCCGTCAACTACTTGACGGATTCAAAAACAATGTTATACACGATAATTGAAAATTCAATAACCTTTCGATTCATACCTTGCTTGCCCCATTCCAACATATCTGAGTCGAGGTTGGGCTCAAACTGTAAGTGTATCTACAAAAAAACTTTAAAAAAATTTAACTTAATCTTAAAAATTAAAAAAAATATATAAAAAACATATTATAATTTTTTTTATTTCTTTTATTCCAACCTTTAAAAATTTGTGCAATGTTTTTGAATTTTGAAACGACCACACGAAAAAATTGCGCTGCTGTTTTTTATACGGAGTTTTTCATTTCGCGGCCATTTCGCGAGCCGTGCATACCGCCTTTAAATAATAAATAATAATGATGCTAGTGGCTAAAATGGTAATTAACCACAATGCAAAGACTTGCGTGAAAACTGCTTGTGATGCTCTGCACTCCACTGTGCGGGTGGGGGCATCACTTAGTGGTTGGTCAACAGGTGCAGCACCTGACTTCTGGCGGCAACCAATTGGTTTTGCAGATCGCAAAATCAAATCGGCAACACAGTTGGACCTGGCACTACCTTGAAACACACCGTATGGCACTTGGCAAAAACGCTTGACAACTTTTTGCTGCTATTTTTGCAAAATATTAATTTTAATTAATTCGCGAAGCGAATTGCTTTATTGATTATTATTATTGCTTTAATTCCTAACTCTAAGAGAAAAAAACAGATTGCGATAATCACATTTACTTTGGAAGATATTAATTTAATTCCGCTAAATTGGTCATTTCGCCCATTGTGCGCTGCTGCCCTACCTGCGGCGGCATCTGCCGCAAATTACAGTGAATGTGAATTCCTTGAACAACGCCAACACCAGACATATTCGAAATCTGGCTCTCGAGAGGATGGCGCCCACACAGAAAAAAAAATTCAAAAGCTACACGGAAATGTAGAATTTCTACACGTTTCGACCGGGTTTTTCAACCCACTATTTTTGTGTAGCTTTTCTAAACGCCGCGTGTGGCTTTCTGAATTCCACACGGCGCGTTTAGGTTTTCCACACGCGCCTGTGGCTTTCTGAGTTCCACACGTCTGAGTTTGTCATTTCAACACGCGGCGTGCAAAAAAGCTACACGAAAGTAATGGGTTGAAAACCCCGGTGGGTTGAAAACACCGGAATCCTACATTTTCGTGTAGCTTTAATTTTAATTAATTTTAATTTTTTTTTAACAAATTTATATTTTTTTACTTACTCTGGTAGATTTGAAATCCCGGCCCCTTGGACTGAAACACGATTGGAGTGATGGCTTAGACGTCTCCGCCACGTCACGCGTGTGAGGCAAGGCCTCTAAGACATTACTTGTATGGAATCTACTAAAGGCACAATCCAATATTTGCTTGCTTGTAATTCTCAAGTTCTAATTCAACGCTATCGCTATTTATATACAGGCAACAGAAATTCGCGCACGATTCGTTTAGATTTTTTACACGCAGCGTTAAGGCTTTGTAAATCTAAACGTACATTGAAATCCCACACGCCACGTGTGGAAACCAGTTTGCTAAACGAAAAATATAAGAATTCAGTACTGATGTAGAGCTACATTTTTCGTTTAGAATTTCCACACGCGCGTGTAGCATTTCAATATCCAAACGTCAATGTAGAAAATCTAAACGTCCGTGTGGTAATCAGATTGCTGCATGAAAAATTTAGAATTATTAAGGGAAACAAGCTGATTTTTAAATGTCGTGTAGACTTTGCTTTTGCACACGCAGCATTTAACTTTTAATAATAAAATGCTTCGCATTTCGAAGCCAGTTGGGAGGGTGCACAATGCGCTGCCAATCTGGAGCCTGCGGACGCATTCTGCCCACAAAAATATGAGCAACAATGATACCGCCGCTCACTATACCAATGGGCCGCTTTCTGACTGAGAGAGCCGTACACCTACAACAAAATCCTATTGTGCGGCTACATCGTAATTAAATCTCTATGTGCAACAATAGCAGCATCAATTATCCTGATTCTGCCAATGCTGCCCTGCCCTTTTATCGGAGTTCACCCACTGGACCACAGTGAAGCCACTGTCACCCGAGAGAGAATGCCGTCCACTGTGCGTCCACAGAGTGCGCCCACTGCCCACCTGATGGCCCTCGGCTCCGCCTCGGCCCCAGAGCGACCGAATCCTGATAGATGATGCAGATGACAACTGCATCTCTAATTAGTCTTTAATATTAGAATAATTTTGAAGTTTTCAATTGAAGTCTCTCTTTTGTATTATCTAAATTTCCAAAAAGTCTATAGTGTAAATTTAGCTACGCACTACCATTGTTAAATTCAACTCGTAATACAATCGAAAGTGTATTAGCCCGGGGCTGTTGACCTTTAGTACTAAGCTTAGTTAGTATGAAGTTTTAGCAAAGTTGAGGGCTTTTTGCCGAAGTCGGGTTTAGCAGACATACGTGTTTGGATCGCCCGACGCCAATAAATGTCAATCAGAGTCTGTCCCCCTGTACATATTTTCACATACTATCCCATATCTCCATAGGAAAACGAGAGCTTAAGTTAAAGTTACTCATGAAAAAACATGTTTTAGAGTGTTCCTGCGTTCCATCCGAAAAGTATGCAAACATTTTTTAGGGTGGGTGGGGTGGTAGCGCGGGGACTTGGTTTACTTTTTTGCTCATAACTTGACCGATTGTTCATCCGATCTTTATCCTTTTTTCGGCAAATCGATTCATTTTGCTAATTACTATCTCCAGAGGGTACGAATCGTCTTTCTTTAAAACTGTAGGAGATATAACGTTTTGTTTTTCAAATTGCGGGGGCGTGGCCAAAATTTGAAACGACCTTGATCTGCATTTGTAAAACCTCTATATTTTATCATCTCTGAGATGTAGGTGTTCATACAGACAGACGGACGGACGGACGGACGGACGGACGGACAGACGGACATGTCTATATCGACTCGGCTGCTTATGCTGATCAAGAATATATATACTTTATCTGGTTGGAAATGATTCCTTCCGCCTGTTACATACATTTGCACGACTGTAGTATACCCCTATAAGAGTAACGGGTATAAAAATGTACATTTTTCAAATATGAGTGTTTGCTTTTAGGTTGTACATTATAAATTAAAGTAAACAAAAGATAAATTTTGATCATGTCATGTATCCGTATTATTTTAAAAGTTGTCAAATTTAATTTTTTTAATCCATCATCAAACAAATATGGAGCAGGAATCGAATGTCTTTTTGGTCGGTAAATTTAGACCTTATTTTGTCAAAGCGAGCCCATTTCAAACGACCACAGTGCCGATTGTATAAGTGGCAATCCTATAAGCGGCAGCGGAGGTTAAGGCGATCACAGCGGCGACTCAACAAGCGGCATCGGAGGCTAAGGTGACCACCGCGGCGATTCTATAAACGGTAGCGGAGGCTAAGTCGACCACGGCGGTAATCCTATAAGCGGCAGCGCAGGCTCAGGCCACCACCGAGGCAAATCTACAAGCGGAAGCTCAGGCGACCAAATCTACAACCGGCCTTTTCACAGTTCCTATAAAATTTTTTAGTGAGAATCTAGTTTTCCTCCCATACATTTAATTATGTGTTTTCGTCTTAAACAGGCTATAACTTTGCGAAATTAACTGATTTCAATGCTACGAAAATCACAAAATTAGGTCATGTGTTTCGCTGTACGCTCAGATGGCAAAAATATTAATCCAATAACCGCGCTAGATTAAACGGGGTGATTTATATAATTCGAAAAATGTCTGTCCTTATAGGGCAAATCGGATACATTCCGCTTGACTTATATAGCGCATTTGATTTTTGAAAAGTGCAAAGATATGTACATTATCGCAATTAATTTATAAACTCAGATATTTATGGCTAGTGTAGTAGTAGTAGTAGTAGTAGTTGGTTTTTTATTTCTTCTTTTTTTGTTTATAGAATAACTTAAGATTTATGTAAATATCAGTAATGGTATACAAAAAAGTATAAATAAAAAAATTAAAAGTTTACTCGGCGACTTGGTTAAAGACCGTCTGTCGCTCACCGCCTCGCACCCTCTACACGTAGCTTAATACACCTGGCTTCCCGGGTCTTCCCCAGATACCAGATCGTTCAGCCATGCGCTTTGGGTTTGCGAAATTGGTGCTAGCAAGAATTACAATTGATATAAATAACTAATACAACACATAAAAACAAAATTTCCCTATTAAAATAATCCCTAATGATTCTATTTCTATATGCTAAGGCTTTGATCAGATAACTATGTAGCTTTGACCAGTCCGCGCCATTTAGTATGTCTACTTCTTCGTGCGGAAAAAAGGGTACATTTTCCAAAAACGGATTGCCGGAGTTCCCGCAGAATAGGACAACCTCCAATGAAGTGGATGACATTTTCTTGCTCCCTCCAGTTGCACAGTGGGCAGTTTTATCATTCGTCGTGACATTTGGAATGAAATTCAATTTTAATATTTCACCTCTGGCCATAAAAACACTTCTTATTCCTTCAATGGGAAACTCATCGGAGAAATAGTTATTCTCTCCCAGGTCGTAATGCAGTTGCCTATATATCAAACGCTCTGAGCTTCTCCGGGATTCTTCAACAAATTTCATCCTATATGCTTCGTCCATTCTAGCCGTAATATTCCTAGCCCAAGTTTTCCATGTTGCGTTATCTTCAAGATTTAGTTGAACTCCGTGATCCGTGGCTAGACAGTCCCACTCTCTAAAACATTGCAGTCGCCGAACTGCGGCAATAAACAGCTTGTACTTAGTGCTGGTAGGGACCTCTTTTTTGCCAAGTATCGTTCTCCAAGTACTATTTATCGCTACTTTGGCATCTTTTAGTTTTTCACCGAGGTGAAAGTTGAATTCGACATTGTGACAGATCCAGACTCCTAGGTATTTATATGATTTAACCACATCCAAATAAATGTCTCCCATTTGCCACTATTCAGCAGACGCAAGCCTTCTCCAATGTTTCTTAAAAATTAGCATCTTTGATTTTTCGCAGTTAACTCTGAGGCCCCACTCCTTGCAGTACTCATCCAAAGCATTGATATTGTCTTGCATATCTTTAGGACTTTCGGCGAAGACCACTATATCATCTGCGTATAACAAGGTTTTTATTTCCAGGCCGTTTATTTCAAGTCCTTTCGGAAGGTACTCCACTATATCGTATAGAAATATTGAAAACAGAACAGGGCTCAACGAGCATCCTTGCTTGACTCCAGACTCAGTAGGAAACCATTCGGATAGCATTGCGCCATTCCAGCAGCTTCATTGCTTTTCATACAGACTTTGCAAGGTTTCTATAAATTTGTAGGATATACCGATTCTGCTCAGCTTATACATTAGAGTTCTTCTATCAATCGAGTCAAAGGCTGCCTTAAAATCCACGAAGAATGCATAGAGTTTTTTGTCGTTGTCTAAATAGATTCGTGCAATGGTACTCAGACAGAAGATATTATCTACTGTGGAGTATCCTTTTCGAAACCCCGATTGAAACTCTGTTAACACATCGACATCCATCGACAGCCATCAGACGCTCAAGGAGAACTGCAGAGAAAACTTTAGCTAACGCGTTCTGAAAAGTAATTCCCCTGTAATTGCTTGTTACTTGTGGATCGCCTTTCTTGAAAATTGGGAATATAATGGCCTTCTGAAAACTGTTGGGGGCTTTTCCGGTTTGCAATATATTGTTGTATGCTTCTGCCAATTTTTGTAAAAATGCTGGTGACGCAAATTTTATGAACTCAGCCGGTATGTGATCTGGACCGGGAGCTTTGTTGTCTTTTAATTTAGCGACAATGCCAGAAACTTCATCTGCTGTAATTGGTTCATCTAGTATTTCATTTAAAAGATAAGGTAGGGCATACTCCAAGGGTTGCTTCGGGCTAAATTTAAGTAGACTACCAAAATAGATTGCCAACTGCGTGGCGTCCACTTTTATGCCTTTTAAAAAAGAGATTCCGTTTAGTCTTCTAATGGTGCTCCAGTACGACTTGCTGTCACGAATATCTTCTAGAGATGCGGCTAGCTTTTCATAAAACTGATTTTTGGCTTCTTGACAAATGTACTTGTATGACCTGTTTGCTTGCTGATACCGAATCAGTGATTCTTCCGTGTTTTCACTCTTGGCGATTCTAAGCAGTTTAAACGATTTGTCTCTCGCTAGTTGACATTTTTTGTTGTACCACTCCTGTTTGAAAGATGTTCCCACACTTCTACTCTGGGTTAGCGCTGAATTTGTGATACAGTTTGTGAGACCACTTATTTCATCAAGATTGGAGTTCGCTATGCTGATGCTGTCTAAATTTCTTTTGTACGAATCTACATGTTTATATGACCATCTTAGCTTTGGAAGTAGTGTGAGTTGTTCAGTGCAAGATTGTTGGTCGATGCAAAGAGACGCTTCAAGGGGCATATGATCCGAAAAAATCATTTCTTTTATTTTTTAGATCTTCTAGCATCTCTAACCACGCGCCTCTCACCAAGCAATAGTCTATCGTGGATCGAGCAGTACCTCTTATAAAAGTATGATCTCCTATTGCATCGCTAGTAGATCTTCCATTTGCCAAAGTGAAGCCAAAATATTCTGCCAAGTCAATAAACTTGCGGCCATTAGAGTCTAAGACTTTATCTCCCTGTTTCCCTTCTTTCCAATAACTTGCTTGGCACCACCTGAGGGTTAAATCCACATAGTTGCATTTCACCGATCCTCGCATTACAGTCACCAATAATCATCAGGTTATCCTTGCATTCCGGATTATTGAGAACGTCATATAATTTGGCAATATCTACATCCCATTTATTGCAGTTAATGTAAACGGGGAGAACATAGTAGTTTGTTGAGCGTGTGCTGATCTTAAAGAGCGTGATTTCTTCAATTTCAATAAATCGAACAGTATTATTTTCCACCAATTTCTTGTCTATTCCAAAAAGCATTCCACCACTTGCCATTCCTTTTGTGTGAGATCTACTTGCGGCTCTCCATTTAAGTACATGGTCCTTAAGTTGTTACTCCACGTGGGCTGACTCGCTCTCCAGAAAAGTTTCTGACAACGCAAACACTTGAAAGGACGATGTATATTTCATGAACTCGCTAAAGATAAGTTTGTTTTTAAGTCCTGCTACGTTATAAGACAAAATACAAATTCGTTCTGTTTTAGGAGAGTTATCAGCTGATGGGAAGGTGATACGTTGTTGCGATTATAGCTAGATTTAATTGAGAAATATTATTTGGGTGCTTATATTCTAAATTTATTTTTCTATATGTTCCTAGTTTTTTGATGTCGTTTTTTCCTTCAGTCCTTCAAAGGACATGTAGGAAACATTAATTTTTTTCGCCATACAGCTCCTTTAGTTCGATTTCTGCTGGCTTTTCTTGACACATTAGGACTCTATTAAAGTTGAAAGCCATCCAGATCCCACCAACGTTTATATTGTAATTTTGCACAATGATTTTCCTGGTACTATCGATGGACTTAAAATGATTCCTTAATTCAAGAAGGGCCGCTTTATTTTCTTGTCTGACTACAGTCAGGTCTTTTTCAATGTATAGACGAGTACCGCGCAGCTTTGGCGTTTTTCAAGATTTGTTCTGAGGCTTCTTGTGTCTCGCATTCCGTTAAAACGGCCATTTTTCCGTCTCGCTCATAAAGTTTTCGAACTCCTCTGATTTTAACATGTTTGAGATTTAATTTTTGATCTACCAGGTTTCTAACAGCACTCCTATAATCTTCACCCGAGTTCATTCCCCTAATCACAATGTTTTTCTTTTTCTGCTGCTCAAGCAAGTTGTTTTTAATTTTCTTGTCTGACTCTATGTCCATTCGCAGAGTAGATACTTTCTGTCTCAACTGCTCGTTTTCGTCTCCCAGTTCCTTTATTTGTGTGGCCATTGCACCCATTTCCTGTCTGATTCCTTCGGTGATGCTTTCGACGTCCGATTTTGTAGGAAGATCTTTCATTTTATCGTCGAGAAGATTTGACATTATACGTGTTAAGTCATAAATCGACATTCCTCCAACCGGGTGACGTTTTATCCAGCTTCCGTTTTTGCATTGCTTGGGTGATCGGTGAAACATTTTTTTCATTTTCGTGGCTAGACTTAGGTGCAGTATCATCAGCATTGTTTGGTTTCAAATGCATTTTCGGTGGAGGAGTACGTTTCATACATAGGTCTCTCTAGCTAGAGATATTTAAACTGGGTCCACCCCAAATTTGCAGCCTAAAAGTATGCACCAAACTTTTACACTAAGGATGGACGTGAACAAAAGGGGGCGCCCTTGTGCCAAAATATAAAAGCTTAGTTTTCGAAGATTTGCGCTGACTTATGTGTGGGTGCTTTTTACACCGCTTCCTTACTTGTTTTTTGTTTTGGTTACTTGCCGCTGAGACTCCTGTGGCCGTAATTAAAAGATTTTGTGTCTTAATTGAGATTCCTTCAGTCCTCGATCACGCCCGAGTAACTCCAATGCTTGTATTCCACTTGTGACTCCAATTAAGCTTACGCAGCGCCTTTAAGCTTAACTTTTCAAATTTTCAAACACGGAGCTTCGACTTAGCTGGTCTTGTTCTCACTAGGGTTACTCAATCTCTCATGGCTAGTGTGGCCTCCATAAATCCTAGAGTGCCAAAAACTCGACTTATTCGTTTTTCCGCGATATCTTGGAAAAAGAACTGATAGCTGATAGCTGGCTATTGCCAATAAATTTGTCCCACCGGGTCAGAATTCGCCGTTAGCTTATTCTTAATTAAAGTACTCTTAGGTAATTATTGTTCGACTGAACATTGCTAAACTTACTTCGAAATAAATAAATAAAGAACAAAACCAATGATAAAGTTTTGTTCAGTGCAATCTATATTAACATAGTCAGATTAAAATAGACCTGCTAGGCTCAATTACGGTACTTAGGAATAGATCTTACTTGCTTTTTCATCATATACGGGCAAGCTAAGATAAGAATATTGGCTTTAAAGTAGAGCTTTTGGCTTGATGCTTTTTGGCTTGGACATTGATAGTAAAGCTATTTTGATTTAATACTGAGCATTGTTCTAATGCATAGTGGCAGCAACAATTTATGCTTTATCTCCTTTTTCCTCCAAAAAAAATAATTTATTGTTCTTTTTTTAATGTTTTCTTTTGTAATTGTGTTGCTTGGGGTATTTATCTAGTCGTTAAATCATAGGGTTAGTTATTCCCCAATCCATTCCAATTAAATCAAGAACACATTCGGTTGTACTTTGAGGTTGTACGAGTGTTCTCCCAAGTATTGGACTTTCGCATATTTCGGACATTACTCGTATATCGGGAGGAGTTTTAAGTACTATCCCCAATGTATTAGCATAGAAAATGGTCAATTGAAATGCTCTATGTATTGGTTTTCAAAGTCATGTATCGATATGGGAGAATTGTAACTTGCAAAAATTGGAATAGCTCTATTTTTTAATTCTGTGTCTTGCCCTTATTCAGGTCATTTGCCCTGCTGATGTATTTTTGTTTAAGCACTTTGATAAGTCATTTCATGAAATTAAACTTAAGTTAGAATAAGATTATTGAGAATAAGTCAAGTCGTAAACAATAAAATTAATGAATTCTATTAAATGCATTAAAATGAATCTCAGCACTAAAGTTGGAAATTTAGTTCATTTTAATGACCTAGTTCATTAGTTCATTTGTTCATTAACTATAGTTCCTTTTGAACTATAGTTCATTTTTGAACTATATTTCAACTTTTGAACTATAGTTCACTTTTGAACTACACAAGTTTACAAAAATAGGCCAACTTTTGCAACAGAGAACTTTGCAACCGTTTCTTATGTATTGTTGGCCGCTGAACTCAGATAAATTGTCCGTTTACTCCCAGCACGTCAGGTTCACGGGATATTTGCATAAACGTGTGTTTAGCGAGGTATTCTTACATTTGAGGTCGTGTGGCCACATTAAGTGTCCTATTCAGACCAACTTTGTTTTAATGTAAGCTGCATTGAATGACGTTACAGAAAAACCAAATACGAAGTTTTGATTTTGCTGATAAGGTAAAATTTTTGGACTTAAACATTAAAATGGTGGTAATTTTAAAAAAATCGATTTTTTTGCCAGTTTAAAAAATTTTGCTAATATTAAAAATCTTAGAAAAAAATAGTTGGTAGTCTTTTGTTTCTTCTTATTTCAATAATTTTCAGTTTTTCGATTTCATTGCGATTTTAAAAGTTATTGTCCAAACTGTATACGGACGGACAGACGGACATGTCTATACCGACTTTGGCTGTTGATGCTGATCAAGAATATATATACTTTAAATGGTCGGAAATGATTCCTTCTGCCTGTTACATACACTTGCACGACTTAAGTATACCCTTTTTTTACTCTCCGAGTAACGGGTTTAAAAATGTTGTATACAGTGAGGTTTTACAACAAAAATAGTGAAAAAGGTAAGTAACTGCTTAAATGTACATGCTAAGTATGTTAAAAATTTGTTAAGAAGCAAATTCTTACAAGAATTGGTGGACTAGGCCTATTGGGAATTAACCACTTAAAAAAAACGCTCCAAATTCTCTAGCTCTGCGGTGGTGTGGAAATATTTAATAAATAATTGTTTTTTTTTTGTGAAAATACATTTAAGTTTTTTATTTATATTAAAAACGAGAAAGGCAAAGCTAGCTTCGTCTGTGACGAAGTTTTGATACACTTGAAAATGCTTGTCTTAACGGTTAGCGACTTCGACCAAACTTCGCAGATCAGCTTAAAAACATTTAATATCACCCATGACCGTGATTGAGAGCGGTAATATTGAGAAAAAAACAGTTTTTCTCATTAAAATCCATTTTTCGACCGATCATTTGTATAGCAGCTACAAGAATTAGCTATCCGATCCGGTCGGTTCCGACATATTAGAAGCGTGCAGACAAAAGAAGACTCTGTGCTAAATTTCAGCTCGATGGTAAAATTTGAAAATAAACTTAATCTGCCTGCAAGTATAAGAGGCGTTTGTCCCACACATGTCAAACCTCTATCTCCTACCATCTCTGAGATCTGTTTGTTCATACGGACGGACGGACAGACAGACGGACGGACAGACGGACACTCTGGACACTCTATATCGACTCGGCTGTTGATGCTGATCAAGAATATATATATTTTATATGGTCGGAAATGATTCCTTCTCCCTGTTACATACTTTTGCTCAAACTTTTTATACTCTATATACCTTCGGTACAGAGTATAACAACTTAAGACAATCTTAAAAGGTTATGCGAACACTCTCCTTATTTACACACTAGATCTATTGACACGCAGCGAAGCGCGACAGGTTATTTGCTAGTCTCTATAAATATAAAAGAAAGTGACCTGATTGACTGATTCACTGACTGATTGGCAATCATCGCAGAGCCTTAACGGTAAGAGATAGGAGGCTCTAATTTGGACAGAAGTTTCTGTTAGTGGTGAAAGAGCGTACTAAGACGGGGTTTTGGAAAATTCCACCCGCAAAAGTCGGAGAAGCGTGGGAAAAGTTTGTATGGGAAAAATGTTATTTTTCATCCGATTGACTTGAAACTTGGTTTGTAAGCATAGTACGCGAAATAATTTGACACGTGTTTTCCGAAAAATTCTTCATGCAAAAAACTATTTTTCATCCAATTGGCTTGAAATTCGGTTTGAAAGGAAAGTAGGTGAAATAAATTGAAATGTAATTTTCCGAAGTTGGAAAATTTGCCCTGATGGTCGGAAAATTCTGCATGAAAAAACTATTTTTCATCCTATTGGCTTGAAACGCGTTTTGTGAGGACAAAATACGAAGTGAATGGGCTGTGGGTGGTGTGAGTGGGATGTGGGTGATAAGTTGTTTTGGAAGATGGTGGTAAGTGGATGTAAAGTGGTTGGAATGTGACAGGAAGGGGGTGGAATGTGACGGGAAGTGGGTGGAATGTGTGTGGGATATGGGTGGGATGTTGGCGGGAAGTGGGTGTGCGTTGGTTGAAGGCGCAGCGAAGCGCGACGGGTTATTTGCTAGTCTCTATATATATAAAAGAGAGTGTTCCGATTCACTGACTGATTCAATGACTGATTGGCAATCATCGCAGAGCCTTAACGGTAAGAGATAGGAGGCTCTAATTTGGACAGAAGTTTCTGTTGGTGGTGAAAGAGCGTACTCAGACGGGGTTTTGGAAAATTCCAACCGCAAAAGTCGGAGAAGCGTGGGAAAAGTTTGTATGGGAAAAATCCATCCGATTCATCCGATTGACTTGAAACTTGGTTTGTAATAGGGTTGTCGAAAATATATCAAAATATCAATATATCGATAATATTTTTTAAAACTGATATATTTATATCGTGATTTTTTTTTTGACCAAATATCGAATATCGATTTTTTTTTTGGGATATTTTATGATGTTTGTGCGTTGGTAAATCTTTGATCTGGGTAGCGAGCGCCACCGCATTTAAGAGACAGAAAATGGATTCAAAATTTTGTTTTTGTTTTTTTTTTTAGGCCCTCTTTTGGTCAAGAACATTTTTTTACCAAAATTTTGTTTTTGTTTTTATTTTTTAGCTTAGATATTCAAAAATATTATCCCAAATGGATTTTTAAAAATACGAATACCTTAGATTATATAGCTATTTTTTTGTCGACCAATGACTTCGGTAAAAAAAACAATTATCAAATTTCTTTAAACTTTAAGCTTATTTATCTTGAAACCAAGTTTTTCGGACTGGTGCCCACATTTTCTCAAGTTCTACCGAACCGATTTTAATGATGTAGGGCTTTATGAACGCAGAATTTACGTGGCTATCGTCCCTTCCTCAATCTTTGAGAAAAAAAGTTTTTACTATTTTTTTGTACATGGGACTGCAAAAAAATGGTGAAACTCGATTTTTCCTTTTAAAAGGCCGCACTTTTCTTAAATTCAATTTTATTTTCACAATTCTGCTACGGACTATAATGGCATTCATTCTAACAAACTTCCCATCTTCCGTTTTGCTTTCTGATAATTATAACTCCCGGAAACGTGGGTACCATCAACACATCTTTTTTTGGAAGAGCCTACTTTGGATCCCGGGTACTTTTTTGCTCATAACTTGAAAACCGCTGATCCGATCTTTATCATTTGTCCCATTCATGTCAAACGTCCATCTCTTACCATCTCCGAGATCTGTTTGTTCATACGGACGGACGGACAGACGAACGGACAGACGGACGGACAGACGGACAGGCGGATATGGCTATATCGACTCGACCGTTGACGCTGATCAAGAATATATATACTTTATATAGTCGGAAATGATTCCTTCTCCCTGTTACATACTTTTGCACAAACTTAATGTACTCTATGTACCTTCGGTACAGAGTATAAAAATATTCGGCAACCCTAGTTTGTAAGCATAGTACGCGAAATAATTTGACAAGTGTTTTCCCGATTTTGGAAAATCCGCCTATGAGGAAAATGGCCGGAAAACTCTGCATGAAAAACTCGGTTTGTAAGGATGGAATACGAATTAGTTTGAAACGAGATTTTCCGATTTTGGAAAACTTCACCCAACGGAAAATTCAGCATGCAAGAAACTATTTTTCATCCGATTGACTTGAAACTCGGTTTGTAAATACAATATACGAAATAATATCAAGTTTGATATTCAAAAGTTGGATCTGACATAAATTTCAATCATCAATAGATGGTTAATGCCAGGGATCGTAACGATTACAATTTTAAAAATAAAAATTACGGTCTAAGGATTATTTATTAATTTTTTTCATTTAAATCAGAAATAACTCTTATTTTTTGATTTAAAAAATACAAATTTTAAAATAACGATTTGTCAACGAACTCTCCGTATTATTTTAAAAGTTGTCAAATTTAATTTTTAATTCATCATCAAACAAATATGGAGGAGGAATCGAATGTCTTTTTGTTTAGACCTTATTTTGTCAAAGCGAGCCCATTTCAAACGACCACAGCGCCGATTGTATAAGCGGCAATCCTATAAGCGGCAGCGGAGGCTAAGGCGACCACCGCGGCGATTCTATAAGCGGCAGCGGAGGCTAAGTCGATCACGGCGGCAATCCTATAAGCGGCAGCGCAGGCTCAGGCCACCACCGAGGCGAATCTACAAGCGGAGGCTCAGGCGACCACTGCGGCAAATCTACAACCGGCCTTTTCACAGTTCCTATAAAATTATTTAGTGACAATCTAGTTTTCCTCCCATACATTTAATTATGTGTTTTCGTCTTAAACAGGCTATAACTTTGCGAAATTAACTGATTTCAATGCTACGAAAATCACAAAATTTGGTTTTGTGTTTTTCTATACCCTCGGAGCCAAAAAAATAATAAAAAAAAAGCCCCGGGGGAAATGGGGTGGTTGGTTAATATTTTGACAATGTGTGTTTTTTTAGGGCAAATAGGTTACCTTTTTGTTTTATTTAGTGGGGTTTTTTGTTGAGTGGTGAAAAAAAATGTAGATTGTTTCATTTATTTTTTTATAAATTTTTTTTTTTTGTGGTTTTGGTATCAAAAATAATTCCTAGACACCAAAACATTTGTTTTTTTGGTTTTTCTGGTATAATTGGGAAAAAGAGGAAGAAAAAAAAAAATATATTAAAGTTTTTTTTGTATTATCTATATTAACATCGGGGGGATAAAAAAATGTTAGTACGTTCCTATATGGTTTTTTTGGAGGGATAGTATTTATGTTTTTTTATAATAGGGTTGGGGAAGATAAGAAAATGGTTTTGAATTTGGGCTTTTGGCTTGGGCTTTTTTGTTTTGGGCTTGTTAGTAAAGCTATTTTGGTTTGAGATTGATTTTTGAGGAGAACAATCATTCATCACTTATAATTAATACTAGTTTAACAGTCACTTTAAATTGTAACTGAAATCACGTAATGAAACGTATGTAAACAATGTAAACAAATTAGCAGGTCCAATTCTCTCTCTCCTTCTTCATTGCTTGTGATCTCGTTCCATTCTGTTCCCATGGACCGAACTCATAGCTTTGGGCAGCGAGCGAGTTCAGTTGGCAGCGCACACTCCAAGAGAGAGGAGTTGAATAAATCTTTGAAAAGATAACCGCAAAAACTTTCATTTTGGCATCGAAGGGCAGCAACTTGGATTTAATTTATTTAAATTTGCAAAACTCCAAAATTTGCAAACTCTAAGTGGAAACGACACCCACATTAATGGCGACCGTGACAGGACAGGCTTTGAAAGGATAAGTCTTCGTCCAATTGCAAAAATTTGGAGTTCATTAATTCATCTAATTGTATTAGTTGCTGATAGATTGCTGGCACGCTGTTCGAGTGGGAGCATCAGGAGTGAGGAAGAGAGAGTTTGACAAGCAAAGGTCATACTCACATTGCTGGATTTGCTTACATTCACACACTTCAATCTACACACATACAACATACACCACGGCCCTCAGGGACATCAACCTAAGGGAGCATATGAAACGATCATCAGGGGCATTACATAACTTACATCAGCACATGTGCGCAACATCATCGCTGACTTCTCTCACACTCTCAACACACACACACACACACACATATACATTAACCGCAAGTATAATCATATGGAAACATAACCTCAATTTAAAATTACCTATGTACATACATCATTACCTTACTCGATCACACACACATACACCCACACATTCTCATACACGCTCTTACACACACTCGTTTACACCTATCCACCTGCACCATCTCATCATTATTGTCAACACATCCAATTTAATTTGATACACATATTAAATTACAATTGTTCTTTGGGCTCAATTTATAAGGGTTGTTAAATTCATTTATTTGTGGCGTTGACTTAGCTAATCAACAAACAGGTAAAATTTAATTTCGACAAAAACAATGAGCGACTATGAAGATGCTGCTACTGGTGCTGGAACTAATGCTAGTGCTGCTGCAAAGGCCAAAACGGAGAACCAGCTGATTTCTCTAAGATCTCAGAGAACTGTGTTTGAGCGACACATGAAAAATTTACATGAGAAGGTGATTGCTATCGGTAAATCAGAGGAGGTCAGTGCCCTTGAGTGCAGAATGCAAATATTACAGTCATATTACAATCAGCTGATTCATATCCAAACGAAAATAGAAAACTTGCATTCCATTGATACTTCACGCGCAGAGTTAGAGGAAAGGTTCATCGTTGCAAAGGTAAAGATCATGTCTCTGATCGAAGCGAAACGGCGTTCCACAGATTCAGCTGACGCCAGCCTTTTAAATAGCACGATTTCGGCAGGTACCATACACCATAATAGGTTGCCAAAGCTAAAACTGCCTAGTTTTGATGGCAAATATTCGAATTTCAAGAATTTTAAATTATCATTCGAAAACTTGGTGCATAATGACTCGTCCATTCCAACCATGGACAAGTTCAACTATTTAATTGACTGCTTGTCTGGATCTGCACTTGAAGTCGTGCAATCCTTTCAATTAACTGAAAAGAATTATGAAAAGGCATGGGCACGATTGGCATCTAGGTTCGATAATGATGTGCTTATATTTCGCGACTGTATCTCAAGCTTATTTTTACTGCCAGGAATCACAAAACCAGAGGCAACAACACTACAGAAACTCGTTGATAATGCATCCGCGATCCGGGAATCACTTCTAACTCTTGGATCGGCAGAAAATATAATGAATAGCATCATGATCCACATTCTTCTTACCAAAGTAGACTCTGAGACCAAATCTAAATATGATGAGAAGCAAGATTTTGAAAAACTACCTTCATGGGAGGAGTTTTGTAATATCCTCAATAGACGGTGTCAGTTTCTTGAGACACAGAGGGGAAGCTCGAGTCAACCTAACAGGGATAGGTCAAGGCAATCTTCAACTTCTAAGACATTTGTTAATACAAGCTGCGCATGCTTGTATTGCAAATCTACTGAACACTACTTGTATAACTGCAAATCGTTTGCCGATCTTTCAGTACAAAAGCGTATCGATCATGTTAAGAAAACCGGGATTTGCTACAATTGTCTGCGTACAAATCATAGAGTGAAGGAATGTCAGTCGAAGTCCAGATGCAAGGTTTGTCAATCCACACATCATACAATCTTACACCAATTTACGATTCCATCAACTTCACCTTCACTTAAGACCAGTAATCAAGCTGTGATTCCAATATCAGCACAAAAACCACAAGGAAACGTTACTTTGCTTGCACACACATCTAGAAGAGGTTTATTGCCAACTGCAGTTATACAAATAAAGGACAAACTTGGACATTTCCATTCTGTTCGTGCCCTGTTAGATTCTTGTTCGGAAGTCAGCTTCATAACTGAGGAAGCAGTAAAGCGTCTTCATCTAGACAAACAACGCGTACATCAAGAAGTTTCTGGAATATCTAATGGAAAACAAAGGATCAACTATACGGTAGTCACAACGCTCAAGTCTCGCTATTCTGATTTTGAATGGGCGTCAACATTCTCTGTAATAAAGAAGATCTGCACAAACCAGCCTCAGGAGAGAATCAGCATTTCAAATTGGAGCTTGCCACCCGGAATTGATTTAGCAGATCCAGAATTTGCATCACCAAACAAAATCGATGTTCTAATCAATACCGAAGGCTTCTTTGATGCAATAAGAGACGGCAAATACAGCTTGGGTGAAAACTTGCCATGTCTTCTTAATACGGCATATGGCTGGATTATTGGAGGACACATGGGTCAAACCAGTATGAATTCTGTACAAATTTGCAATTTCACACAAGAAGTAGAACCACTTGAATCACTTTTGGAAAAATTCTGGAGCATAGAGGAGTACGATTCAAAGCCCAATACTCTAACTGATGAGGAAACACGCTGTGAAGCGCACTTCTGTAACACAGTCGCATTACGACATGATGGCCGTGTGCAAGTTAGTTTGCCATTTAAAGGGTTGAAGTCTTTATTGGGGTCATCATTCAATAATGCAATGAAACGCTACAAACTTCTTGAACGAAAACTCGATCGCGATGATGAGCTCAAAAGGGCATACTGCGCGTTCATGGATGAATATATAGCTTTGAACCACATGTCTTTAGCTCCACATATTGATTTAGAACAGCCCCACTACTTCATTCCCCACCATTGTGTATTGCGTCCACAAAGTCTAACAACACAACTGAGAGTTGTTTTCGACGCATCCGCGAAAACAACCTCAGGAAAGTCACTAAATGAGCTTTTAATGGTTGGACCTACAATCCAGCAAGATTTGATTACCACGCTATTGTCATTCCGCCTTAATAGATTCGCATTAACAGGAGACATAGCTAAGATGTATCGTCAGTTCATCGTTGACGAACAGGATAGATGTTTTCAATTAATTCTGTGGAGACCTCACCCAAACAGCGATATTGAAATATATTGCTTGAATACGGTAACGTATGGAATGTCCGCTGCGCCGTTTTTAGCAATTAGAGCCCTTCAACACATTGCCGATCTACATGGAAAGGAGTTTCCTATCGGAGCTGCTACACTACGCAGCGATCTTTACGTAGACGATGTCCTCACTGGAGCGGACAAGGTAGAAGAACTTCAGCTCAAGAAGGATGAACTCGTTAATCTCCTGTCGAAATGTGGTCTTCAGCTAACGAAATTCAGTAGCAACTCTCCACATGTTACGCCAACCTCACAGAACGAGGTATTTATTGAACTTGACGACCACGAAACAACAAAGGCTTTAGGTCTCGCATGGCAACCAAACTTCGATATATTTGTCTTTCGAAACCAATTCAAACCAGTTGAACCGATTACAAGACGATCAGTCTTATCAGCCGTTGCAAGAATTTTTGATCTATTAGGTCTCATCAGTCCAGTCATTATTAGGTGCAAAATCTTTCAACAAGATCTGACACTAAAGAAACTTGAATGGGATACGCCACTCGAAGGCAACCTAAAGGCCACTTGGATAGATCTAACGAATGACTTGCAAGGAATTGCACAGCTGAAGTTTCCCAGATTCGTGCATACATTCAAGGATAACCCCTGCGAAATACATGGCTTCGCAGATGCTTCTGAGAGAGCCTATGGATGCTGCATCTACGTTCGCACACAGATAGAAAACGAATGCAAAACCAACTTGCTTATTGCCAAATCTAAAGTTGCTCCAATTAAGGTGCAGACTATACCCAAACTTGAGCTATGCGCAGCAGTTCTTCTCAGCAGAACTTGGCGAAAAGTTGCACAAAAACTTTTTCCATTTACCAAAGCAGTTTATTTTTGGACCGATTCCAAAATTGTTTTGCAGTGGATGCAAATGCATGCATCTCAGTTGAACTGCTTTGTGGCAAACAGAGTGTCAGAATTACAACAGAATAATACCGATATTATTTGGAGGCATGTGCCCTCTGCACACAACCCAGCAGATATCTTGTCGCGTGGATGTAAATCATCTGACCTGCTTACAAACATGTGGTTAACAGGACCTGAATTCCTGGTGAAAACCCATGAAAACTGGCCAAAAATGCCAGAAAGTCTTCCTCCTCCAATCGAACAACGATCCAAATTCGTTATGATTTGCAGTCAAAGGGAATCATCGGAGTCGATACTGAATAACATTATCAACACTTGCTCTTCATATTTGCGAATCTTAAGGATCATGTCATACATATATCGCATCACAAATGGAACCATGGCAGATCGAAAGCTGACACCTGCAGACGTTCTACATATACCCAGTCCAGAACTCAATGCAACATTTTGGAAAATCGTTGCACACATTCAACAATCATCGTATGCTTCGGAAATCCTTGCACTACAGAAAAATAATGATTTACAACCCAGCCTGCAAGGATTAACACCTTTTCTTCACGAGATGCAACTGGGAAGGAGCAAAGTGTGTGTGTTGAGAGTGGGTGGTAGGCTTAAACATGCAGACATACCATTTGATTCGAAATATCAAGCGTTGATGCCTAAGGATCACCGTTTTACAAGATTGTATGTTGAATTTCTACACAGGAGCAATCTACATGTTGGACCAAAGTTGCTGCTAGGAATGCTTCGAGAAAGGCTTTGGGTAGTCAACGCCAGAGCACTTATCAGAGCTGTAGTGCGTCAGTGCATCCACTGTTTTCACTACAAGCCACGTCTTTTAGAACAAATAATGGGTCAACTTCCAGCCGATCGCTTGCAAGGTGGAGAACGGCCATTCCTAGTGAGTGGTGTTGACTTCTGTGGACCCTTCTACACTTCGTACAAATTGAGAGGAAAGCAACCCTATAAAACATATGCTTCCATATTCGTATGTTTTTCTTCAAAAGCAATTCACATAGAACTGGTCTCGGAACTATCTACAAACGCCTTTCTACTGTGTCTCCGACGATTCATCTCACGGCGTGGCGTTCCGAATCGACTGTATTGCGACAACGCAACAAACTTCGTTGGCGCAGCGACAAAGTTAGCGGAGTTCAAAGAAAAGTTTATGAACTCTAACGTCATTGATCAAATCAATTTATACAGCAATTGTAAAGGGTTTCAATTCTGCTTTATTCCCCCTAGATCACCCCATTTCGGAGGGCTTTGGGAGGCTGCTGTTAAATCCGCAAAGACACTGGTCCTGAAGAACATCAGCAATTCCAACCTTACATTCGAGGAATTGCAAACGGTATTCGTTGAAGTCGAAGCGATCCTTAATTCTCGGCCACTTACTTCAATGTCGGAGAACCCCAATGATGTACGTGCCATAACTCCGGCACATCTTCTAAATGGATCACCCCTCACTTCAATCCCAGAGGAAACTCTGTTCGTCAAGGACAGCGACAAGCAAATCCGCTATCTCGACAGATGGCAAAGGGTGACCTACCTGAAGCAACAATTTTGGTCGCTATGGCAACGCGACTACATTCACTCTCTGCAACAACGAGCTAAGTGGACAAAGGAACACCCCAATCTGAAGATTGGGCAACTCGTCATTATTCATGAAGCTAACACACCTCCAAACCAGTGGCTATTGGGTCGCATAACGTCTGCTATCCCAGGCAGCGACGGGAAGGTTCGCGTGGCTGATCTTCAAACAACAAAGGGTACTTTCAGGCGGCCGATCCACAAACTCGCACCTCTTCCTCTTTATTAATATTATTTGCTTAAAAGGAGATTCTTTTAACGCGGGGAGGATGTTGGAGGAGAACAATCATTCATCACTTATAATTAATACTAGTTTAACAGTCAATTTAAATTGTAACTGAATCACGTAATGAAACGTATGTAAACAATGTAAACAAATTAGCAGGTCCAATTCTCTCTCTCTCCTTCTTCATTGCTTGTGATCTCGTTCCATTCTGTTCCCATGGACCGAACTCATAGCTTTGGGCAGCGAGCGAGTTCAGTTGGCAGCGCACACTCCAAGAGAGAGGAGTTGAATAAATCTTTGAAAAGATAACCGCAAAAACTTTCATTTTGGCATCGAAGGGCAGCAACTTGGATTTAATTTATTTAAATTTGCAAAACTCCAAAATTTGCAAACTCTAAGTGGAAACGACACCGGTTGTACTTTGAGGTTGTACGAGTGTTCTCCCAAGTATTGGACTTTCGCATATTTCGGACATTACTCATATATCGGGAGGAGTGTAAAGTACTATCCCCAATGTATTAGCATAGAAAATGGTATGTGTATCGATATGGGAGAATTGTTACTTGCAAAAATTTTAATAGCTCTATTTTTTAATTCTGTGTCTTGACCTTATTCAGGTCATTTGCCCTGCTGATGTATTTTTGTTTAAGCACTTTGATAAGTCATTTCATGAAATTAAACTTAAGTTAGAATAAGATTATTGATAATAAGTCAAGTCGTAAACAATAAAATTAATGAGTTCTCTTAAATGCATTTAAATGAATCTCAGCACGAGAGTTGGAAATTTAGTTCATTTTAATGACCTAGTTCATTAGTTCATTTGTTCATTAACTATAGTTCCTTTTTGAACTATAGTTCCTTTTTGAACTATAGTTCATTTTTGAACTATATTTCAATTTTTGAACTATAGTTCACTTTTGAACTACACAAGTTTACAAAAATAGGCCAACTTTTGCAACAGAGAACTTTGCAATTGTTTCTTATGTATTTTTGGCCGCTGAACTCAGATAAATTGTCCGTTTTCTCCCAGCACGTCAGGTTCACGAGATATTTGCATAAACGTGTGTTTAGCGAGGTATCCTTACATTTGTTGGTCGTGTGGCCACATTAAGTGTCCTATTCGAACCAACTTTGTTTTAATGTAAGCTGCATTGAATGACGTTACAGAAAAACAAAACACGAAGTTTTGATTTTGCTGATAAGGTTAAAATTTTTGGACTTAAACATTAAAAATGTGGTTATTTTTAAAAAAAATCGAATTTTTTGCTAGTTTAAAAAATTCTGTAAATTTTTCCGCTAATATTAAAAATCTTAGAAAAAATAGTTGGTAGTCTTTTGTTTCTTCTTATTTCAATAATTTTCAGTTTTTCGATTTCATTGCGATTTTAAAAGTTATTGTCCAAACTGTATACGGACGGACAGACGGACATGTCTATACCGACTTTGGCTGTTGATGCTGATCAAGAATATATATACTTTAAATGGTCGGAAATGATTCCTTCTGCCTGTTACATACACTTGCACGACTTAAGTATACCCTTTTTTTACTCTACGAGTAACGGGTTTAAAAATGTTGTATACAGTGAGGTTTTACAACAAAAATAGTGAAAAAGGTAAAAAACTTCTTAAATGTTCATGCTAAGTATGTTAAAAATTTCTTAAGAAGCAAATTCTTACAAGAATTGGTGGACTAGGCCTATTGGGGATTAACCACTTAAAAAAAAACGCTCCAAATTCTCTAGCTCTGCGGTAGAGTTGGAAATTTTAGTTCATTTTAATGACCTAGTTCATTAGTTCATTTTTTCATGAACTATAGTTCATTTGAACTATAGTTCATTTTTTGAACTATAGTTCATTTTTTGAACTATAGTTCATTTTTGAACTATAGTTCATTTTTTGAACTATAGTTCATTTTTGAACTATAGTTCATTTTTTGAACTATAGTTCATTTGAACTATAGTTCATTTTTGAACTTTAGTTCATTTGAACTATAGTTCATTTTTTGAACTATAGTTCATTTTTTGAACTATAGTTGATTTGAACTATAGTTAATGTTTTGAACTATAGTTCATTTGAACTATAGTTCAATTTTTTGAACTATAGTTCATTTTTTTGTGAGAGAACTACACGATTGGCATCATAGATGACTGGGTAGACGGAAGAGCCACGAATGATGTGGCTTAAGCTGGGCATATAAGTCCATCAACTGTAGACCTGTTATCTTCTGAGTTTGGTTATGCGGTTTGAATTTGATTCCCTTTGACGCCAAATCCTCGCATCTGAAGGCTCCCTGTAATGTGTCAATGTCGTGGGTGCCCATGGCCATCAGGGTAAATGTTTTGGAGCAGCTTATCCTGCGAATCAATGAAACTTTTGCAGAACTCTGGGGTAAAGGACACCTTGCGAAGCAAAGCGGCCACAGCATGTGGAAGAATCTGTGCTGAGGAGGAGGCAACCCTTAGCACCTACTGCTGGGTTGGCTCGAAAATCTCATACTTTGGCTTTGAGAAATGATAGTCTCGTAGTCCTGCTATTTGTAATTTTTTAAATGTGAATAGCTTGTTAAATTCATAGAAAATCATTATTAAATGCAGGCCCAATAGATTTTCATATCTCATGTATCAGACAATGAGTAAACGCCTTAAAATTGGCTTCAGTGGTAAAAAAAAAAGAACTATAGTTCAAATTATGAACTATAGTTCAAATTGAACTATAGTTCAAAAAATGAACTATAGTTCAAATGAACTATAGTTCAAAATATGAACTATAGTTCGAAAAATGAACTATAGTTTAAATGAACTATAGTTCAAAATATGAACTATAGTTCAAAATATGAACTTTAGTTCAAAATATGAACTATAGTTCAAAAAATGAACTATAAATCAAAAACTGAGAAATACATAGTTCAAAATATGAACTATAGTTCAAAACCAAGACCTAGTTCATTAGTTCATTTTAAAGACTAGTTCATTTGAACTAGTTCAACAAAATCGGCACAACTCTACTCTGCGGTGGTGTGGAAATATTTAATAAATAATTGTTTTTTTTTTGTGAAAATACATTTAAGTTTTTTATTTATATTAAAAACGAGAAAGGCAAAGCTAACTTCGTCTGTGACGAAGTTTTGATACACTTGAAAACGCTTGTCTTAACGGTTAGCGACTTCGACCAAACTTCGCAGATCAGCTTAAAAACATTTAATATCACCCATGACCGTGATTGAGAGCGGTAATATTTTAATATTCTCATTAAAATCCATTTTTCGACCGATCATTTGTAGAGCAGCTACAAGAATTAGCTATCCGATCCGGTCGGTTCCGACAGCTCGATAGCTTCAAAACTGAGGGACCAGTTTGCGTAGAAACAGACAGACGGACGGACGGACAGACGGACGGACAAAGCTTAATCGACTCAGCTCGTCACTCTGATCAAGAATATATATACTTTATGTGGTCGGAGATGATTCCTTCTATGCGTTGCAAACTTCTGGGCAAAATTATAATACACTTTTCAAATGTAAACAAGTGAGAAAGTCGGTCAAGCCCGACTATAACATACTCTATATGAATGAATGAATGAATGAATGAATGAAAAAAAAAACAATGAATGACTGTAGCTGAATGCAATGCTGGTGCTGCGCTCATCTCTAAGTGTCTCTCTCTCTCTCACTCTCTCTCTATCTCTCTCTCTCTCTAAGATTGTGCGGTGTTAGTTGAAATAGGGTGGGGGGGGGGGGGGGAGGGTGATTTACTTTCTTGCTCATAACTTGAGAACTGCTCATCCAATTTTCATCATTTATTTGGCAAATCGATACATTTTGCTAATTACTAACTATATTTATAAGGTACGAAACGTCTATCTTCAAAACTGTAGGAATATAACGTTTTTTCCAAATTGCGTGGGCGGGAGGGGGCATGGTAAAATTTGAAAATAAACTTGATCTGCCTGCAAGTATAAGAGGCATTTGTCCCACTCATGTTAAACCTCTATCTCTTACCATCTCTGAGATCTGTTTGTTCATACGGACGGACGGACAGACAGACGGACGGACAGACGGACACTCTGTACACTCTATATCGACTCGGCTGTTGATGCTGATCAAGAATATATATATTTTATATGGTCGGAAATGATTCCTTCTCCCTGTTACATACTTTTGCACAAACTTATTATACTCTATGTACCTTCGGTACAGAGTATAACAACTTAAAACAATCTTAAAGGTTATGCGAACACTCTCCTTATTTACACACTAGATCTATTGACACGCAGCGAAGCGCGACGGGTTATTTGCTAGTCTCTATAAATATAAAAGAGAGTGACCTGATTCACTGATTCACTGACTGATTGGCAATCATCGCAGAGCCTTAACGGTAAGAGATAAGAGGCTCTAATTTGGACAGAAGTTTCTGTTAGTGGTGAAAGAGCGTACTAAGACGGGGTTTTGGAAAATTCCACCCGCAAGAGTCGGAGAAGCGTGGGAAAAGTTTGTATAGGAAAAATGTTATTTTTCATCCGATTGACTTGAAACTTGGTTTGTAAGCATAGTATGCGAAATAATTTGACACGTGTTTTCCCGACTTTGGAAAATCCGCCCAAGAGGAAAGTGTCCGAAAAATTCTTCATGCAAAAAACTATTTTCCATCCAATTGGCTTGAAATTCGGTTTGAAAGGAAAGTAGGTGAAATAAATTAAAATGTAATTTTCAAAGTTGGAAAATTTGCCCTGATGGTCGGAAAATTCTGCATGAAAAAACTATTTTTCATCCTATTGGCTTGAAACGCGTTTTGTGAGGACAAAATACGAAGTGAATGGGCTGTGGGTGGTGTGAGTGGGATGTGGGTGATAAGTTGTTTTGGAAGTTGGTGGTAAGTGTATGTAAAGTGGTTGGAATGTGACAGGAAGGGGGTGGAATGTGACGGGAAGTGGGTGGAATGTGTGTGGGATATGGGTGGGATGTTGGCGGGAAGTGGGTGTGCGTTGGTTGAAGGCGCAGCGAAGCGCGACGGGTTATTGCTAGTCTCTATATATATAAAAGAGAGTGTCCCGATTCACTGACTGATTCAATGACTGATTGGCAATCATCGCAGAGCCTTAACGGTAAGAGATAGGCGGCTCTAATTTGGACAGAAGTTTCTGTTAGTGGTGAAAGAGCGTACTAAGACGGGGTTTTGGAAAATTCCACCCGCAAAAGTCGGAGAAGCGTGGGAAAAGTTTGTATGGGAAAAATGTTATTTTTCATCCGATTGACTTGAAACTTGGTTTGTAATAGGGTTGTCGAAAATATATCAAAATATCAATATATCGATAATATTTCTTTAAGCTGATATATTTATATCGTGATTTTTTTTTGACCAAATATCGAATATCGATTTTTTTTTTTTGGGATATTTTGTGATGTTTGTGCGTTGGTAAATCTTTGATCTGGGTAGCGAGCGCCACCGCATTTAAGAGACAGAAATTGGATTCATATTTGATAAAAGCAAATTAGAGCGACATAAAAAAGGCACAGCCAAGTGTAATTTGTGCGGAAAAGTATTTAAAGCAAGCGTTTGCACGACCAAATGTCCCGTGAGTTGACTTTTTCGAAGCACAAGAGTCGCACAATAGCGGTCTGAAGTTATACTTTAGGTTGCCACAAACATCATGGGAAAGTTATCCCTTAATATTCTGGAATTCACATAAGGCGGCCATGACGGGACTATCCGACTAGCCGTAAGGTATCTTATTACCCCAGTGCCTTCGGAGCGACTTGCTTCTGCTATAAAATACGCCATATGCTGACGCCTTGACAAGCGACGCGTATTTTTAAAGACTTTAAAGGCCCTCTTTTGGTCAAGAACATTTTTTTACCAAATGGATTTTTAAAAATACGAATACCTTAGATTATATAGCTATTTTTTTGTCGACCAATGACTTCGGTAAAAAAAACAATTATCAAATTTCTTTAAACTTTAAGCTTATTTATCTCGAAACCAAGTTTTTCGGACTGGTGGCCACATTTTCTCAAGTTCTACCGAACCGATTTTAATGATGTAGGGCTTTATGAACGCAGAATTTACGTGGCTATCGTCCCTTCCTCAATCATTGAGAAAAAAAGTTTTTACCAATTTTTTGGACATGGGACTGCAAAAAAATGGTGAAAATCGATTTTTCCTTTTAAAAGGCCGCACTTTTCTTAAATTTAATTTTATTTTCACAATTCTGCTACGGACGATAATGGCATTCATTCTAACAAACTTCCCATCTTCCGTTTTGCTTTGTGATAATTGTAACTCCCGAAAACGTGGGTACCATCGACACATCTTTTTGGAAGAGCCTACTTTGGATCCCGGGAACTTTTTGAACAGCCCTCGCATTAACAAATTTTTAATTTTATGGTTTTTATAATGAATTGTACAATCATATAAAAAAAAAACAGAATTACAAAATCTCTTCCCGATTTCTTTCCACGAATTTAAAAAAAAAACATGTTAAATGTAGCCCAAATATTGGAACTAAAAGTATTTAATATGTATAATACATAGAAAACTCGAATCTCATGGAAAATATGGTTATGTTTGCTTAATATAGACTATATCTTTTTATTTTGGGGCAGAGTGTTTCCCTCTTTTTGGTAAAAACAGGAAAAAAATTAAAATATCAATTATATCGATATATCAATGTTTTAAAGTAATATATTTAATACCATTTGATATTTTTCAAATCAGAGAATATCATCGATACGATATTTTAACAAGTGAGAAAGTCGGTCAAGCCCGACTATAACATACTCTGTACCTGGAGTAGAAGCTGAATGCAATGCTGGTGCTGCGCTCATCTCAAAGTCTCTCTCTCGTTTCTCTCTCTCTCTCTCTCACTCTCTCTCTGCCTCTCTCTCTAAGATTGTGTGGTGTTAGTTGTGAATGGGTGGGAGGCACTATGGGGAATTTTCCCAAAAATCAGGCATTAATTAATAACTTAAAAACTAAGCAAGATATTGCCGTCTAGTTTTTTGCCTTATGTTAGGTATGCCGTTGCTCTATAAGTGCTAAAAAGTGGGCGTTGTAGCACTTCAACCCGCCTTTAAAAAAAATATATAAAAAAATATTATTTTTTTTACAAGATAAAATTGGTTTTTCTTGCAATTTTACATAAGAATGAATGTACCATCATTGACGCGTAATAGGAAACATATTTTTCGGCCGCAAACTTTACGGAATATCGGGATTCCTGAAAAAAAAATGCGTCTCATTTATTTTTTTCGATTTCTGTTCTGTTCTAACTGCACAATACTAGCAAATAAAATTTCGGATAATTTTTGCCTTACAGAAACTATCTTAAGAACTGCTGCATGGTCAGCTAGTCGTTTTTAACTTATTACGAGCAGCTGTGCTTGCTTCTTCTACCATTTTATCTCCAACAGCTTGATTTCTACGATTTCTAATACGCTTTAGCGTTAATGACCATCGGGAACGACTCTCTGTGTTCATATTCTGCTCAATGGCTTAGAATTGAACTTCTGCGTTCAGTTTGTTGCATTATTCGGTTAAATTTTCGCGATTCATCTCCAGAATTGCACAAAATATCCTTCCTTTTTTCTTTTAAATATCTTTCATATGCGACTGAAAGACTTTGGCCCAACCTCTCTTTACAGCAATCGAAAATAACATCTTCTCGACTCGTCACTTTTTTTCATTTGGCATGCAAGTAGGCATTGGAGAAAATGAGGTTGTGTCCTAAAAAGTGAAATTTTGCAAAAAGATGCGCGTAGATGCGGTTGAGCAAAAGTGAATCAGAAGCGGAATTGATAGCTCTAAAAGGTGGTAAAAGTCCCAGCTCTAACAAATCTAAACAAAATTTGGTAGGACTTCGCAAAGTTGAATTTTCTTTCCAATTTTTTTTTGTGAGATGAATCACGAATACCGTCAAATACAGGGACGCCACGATTAATTTCTACAGATCAAAGGCACTAAAACATAGCACATACCACAACGATTAGATTCAATCAAAAATATTCGACAAAACTTTCTGTTTTCATTAATATTTGGCAAATACAAATTGCAGCAGAAAACACACACTTAACATTGAACTGTCATTCCTTTGCATAACCTGACTTTACCAGCTGCTCACTTAACAGAGCTCTGTTAAATCAAAATTCGTGGTATGTAACATTGAAGACTGATGTATTTGTGGTCTAATGAAACAAAAAAATTTAAGTTTTGAGCAATTTTAGAAAAGGGGTTTATGCCTAATATTTGGCAAAATTCCCCATAGTGGGAGGGGGTGGGGCGAGGGCGAAGTACTTTTTTGCTCATAACTTGAGAACCGCTGATCCGATCTTTATCATTTCTTCGGAAAATCGATTCATTATTATTAACTATCTCAAGAGAGTACGAAACGTCTATCTTCAAAACTGTAGGAGATATAACGTTCCGAATTGCGGGGGCGAGAGGGGGCGTGGAAAAAATTGAAAATAAACTTGATCTGCCTGCAGCTAAAAGTAACATTTGTCCCATTCATGTCAAACCTCTATCTCTTACCATCTCTGAGATCTGTTTGTTCATACGGACGGACGGACAGACGAACGGACAGACGGACGGACAGGCGGACATGGCTATATCGACTCGACCGTTGACGCTGATCAAGAATATATATACTTTATATAGTCGGAAATGATTCCTTCTCCCTGTTACATACTTTTGCACAAACTTAATGTACTCTATGTACCTTCGGTACAGAGTATAAAAATATTCGGCAACCCTAGTTTGTAAGCATAGTACGCGAAATAATTTGACAAGTGTTTTCCCGATTTGGGAAAATCCGCCTATGAGGAAAATGGCCGGAAAATTCTGCATGAAAAACTCGGTTTGTAAGGATGGAATACGAATTAGTTTGAAATGTGATTTTCCGATTTTGGAAAACTTCACCCAACGGAAAATTCAGCATGCAAGAAACTTTTTCTCATCCGATTGACTTGAAACTCGGTTTGTAAATACAATATACGAAATAATATCAAGTTTGATATTCAAGAGTTGGATCTGCCATAAATTTCAATCATCAATAGATGGTTAATGCCAGGGATCGTAACGATTACAATTTTAAAAATAAAAATTACGGTCTAAGGATTATTTATTAATTTTTTTCATTTAAATCAGAAATAACTCTTATTTTTTGATTTAAAAATACAAATTTTAAAATAACGATTTGTCAACGAACTCTCCGTATTATTTTAAAAGTTGTCAAATTTAATTTTTAATCCATCATCAAACAAATATGGAGGAGGAATCGAATGTCTTTTTGTTTAGACCTTATTTTGTCAAAGCGAGCCCATTTCAAACGACCACAGCGCCGATTGTATAAGCGGCAATCCTATAAGCGGCAGCGGAGGCTAAGGCGACCACCGCGGCGATTCTATAAGCGGCAGCGGAGGCTAAGTCGATCACGGCGGCAATCCTATAAGCGGCAGCGCAGGCTCAGGCCACCACCGAGGCGAATCTACAAGCGGAGGCTCAGGCGACCACTGCGGCAAATCTACAACCGGCCTTTTCACAGTTCCTATAAAATTTTTTTATTGACAATTTAGTTTTCCTCCCATACATTTTATTTTGAAAAGTGCAAAGATATGTACATTATCGCAATTAGTTTATAAACTCAAATATTTATGGCTAGTGTGGCCTCCATAAATCCTAGAGTGCCAAAAACTCGACTTATTCGTTTTTCCGCGATATCTTGAAAAAAGAGCTGATAGAACAAAACCAATGATAAAGTTTTGTTCAGTTCAATCTATATTAACATAGTCAGATTAAAATAGACCTGCTAGGCTCAATTACGGTACTTAGGAATAGATCTTAATTGCTTTTTCATCATATACGGGCAAGCTAAGATAAGAATATTGGCTTTAAAGTAGAGCTTTTGGCTTGAAGCTTTTTGGCTTGGGCATTGATAGTAAAGCTATTTTGATTTAATACTGAGCATTGTTCTAATGCATAGTGGCTGCAACAATTTATGCTTTATCTCCTTTTCCTCCACAAAAAAATAATTTGTTGTTCTTTTTTTAATGTTTTCTTTTGTAATTGTGTTGCTTGGGGTATTTATCTAGTCGTTAAATCATAGGGTTAGTTATTCCCCAATCCATTCCAATTAAATCAAGAACACATTCGGTTGTACTTTGAGGTTGTACGAGTGTTCTCCCAAGTATTGGACTTTCGCATATTTCGGACATTACTCGTATATCGGGAGGAGTTTTAAGTACTATCCCCAATGTATTAGCATAGAAAATGGTCAATTGAAATGCTCTATGTATTGGTTTTCAAAGTCATGTATCGATATGGGAGAATTGTTACTTGCAAAAATTTGAATAGCTCTATTTTTTAATTCTGTGTCTTGACCTTATTCAGGTCATTTGCCCTGCTGAAGTATTTTTGTTTAAGCACTTTGATAAGTCATTTCATGAAATTAAACTTAAGTTAGAATAAGATTATTGAGAATAAGTCAAGTCGTAAACAATAAAATTAATGAATTCTCTTAAATGCATTTAAATGAATCTCAGCACTAAAGTTGGAAATTTAGTTCATTTTAATGACCTAGTTCATCAGTTCATTTGTTCATTAACTATAGTTCCTTTTTGAACTATAGTTCATTTTTGAACTATATTTCAATTTTTGAACTATAGTTCACTTTTGAACTACACAAGTTTACAAAAATAGGCCAACTTTTGCAACAGAGAACTTTGCAACCGTTTCTTATGTATTTTTGGCCGCTGAACTCAGATAAATTGTCCGTTTTCTCCCAGCACGTCAGGTTTACGAGATATTTGCATAAACGTGTGTTTAGCGAGGTATTCTTACATTTGTTGGTCGTGTGGCCACATTAAGTGTCCTATTCGAACCAACTTTGTTTTAATGTAAGCTGCATTGAATGAGGTTACAGAAAAACCAAACACGAAGAACATTAAAAATGTGGTTATTTTTTTAAAAAATCGATTTTTTTGCAAGTTTTCTGTAAATTTTTCCGCTAATATTAAAAATCTAAGAAAAAAAATAGTTGGTAGCCTTTTGTTTCTTCTTATTTCAATAATTTTCAGTTTTTCGATTTCATTGCGATTTTAAAAGTTATTGTCCAAACTGTATACGGACGGACAGACGAACATGTCTATATCGACTTTGGCTGTTGATGCTGATCAAGAATATATATACTTTAAATGGTCGGAAATGATTCCTTCTGCCTGTTACATACACTTGCACGACTTAAGTATACCCTTTTTTTACTCTACGAGTAACGGGTTTAAAAATGTTGTATACAGTGAGGTTTTACAACAAAAATAGTGAAAAAGGTAAGTAACTGCTTAAATGTACATGCTAAGTATGTTAAAACTTTCTTAAGAAGCAAATTCTTACAAGAATTGGTGGACTAGGCCTATTGAGGATTAACCACTTAAAAACAAGTGAGAAAGTCGGTCAAGCCCGACTATAACATACTCTGTACCTGGAGTAGGAGCTTAATGCAGTACTGCTGCTGTGTCTCTCTCTATCTCAGTCTCTTTCTCTCTCTCTAAGCGTGTGCGGTGTTGGTTGTGAAAGGGTGGGAGGGGGGGGGTGGCGGGGGAGCTTTGTTCGCTTTTTTGCTTATAACTTGAGAACCGTTCATCCGATCTTTATCATTTCTTCATTATTGACAATTACTAACTATCTCTTGAAGGTACGAACCATCTATCTACAAAACTGTGGAAGATATGACGTTTTTTCAAAATTGCCTGGGCGGGAGGGGGCGTGGCCAAAATTGAAAATAAACTTGATCTGCCTGCAGCTAAAAGAAACATTTGTCCCATACATGTCAAACCACTATCTCTTACCATCTCCGAGATCTGTTTGTTCATACGGACGGACGGACAGACGGACGGACAGACGGACAGACGGACATGGCTATATCGACTCGGCTGTTGATGCTGATGAAGAATATATATACTTTATAGGGTCGGAAATGATTCCTTCTCTCTGTTACATACTTTTGCACAAACTTAATATACTTTATGTACCTTCGGTACAGAGTATAAAAACGCTCCAAATTCTCTAGCTCTGCGGTGGTGTGAAATATTTAATAAATAATTGTATTTTTTTTGGGAAAATACATTTAAGTTTTTTATTTATATTAAAAACGAGAAAGGCAAAGCTAACTTCGTCTGTGACGAAGTTTTGAAACACTTGAAAACGCTTGTCTTAACGGTTAGCGACTTCGACCAAACTTCGCAGATCAGCTTAAAAACATTTAATATCACCCATGACCGTGATTGAGAGCGGTAGTATTGAGAAAAAAAAAACAGTTTTTCTCATTAAAATCCCTTTTTCGACCGATCATTTGTATAGCAGCTACAAGAACTAGCTATCCGATCCGGACGGTTCCGACAGCTCGATAGCTTCAAAACTGAGGGACCAGTTTGCGTAGAAACAGACAGACGGACGGACGGACAGACGGACGGACAAAGCTTAATCGACTCAGCTCGTCACTCTGATCAAGAATATATATACTTTATGTGGTCGGAGATGATTCCTTCTATGCGTTGCAAACTTCTGGGCAAAATTATAATACACTTTTCAAGTGTAAACAAGTGAGAAAGTCGGTCAAGCCCGACTATAACATACTCTATATGAATGAATGAATGAATGAAAAAAAACAATGAATGACTGTAGCTGAATGCAATGCTGGTGCTGCGCTCATCTCTAAGTGTCTCTCTCTCTCTCTCTCACTCTCTCTCTATCTCTCTCTCTAAGATTGTGCGGTGTTAGTTGAAATAGGGTGGGAGGGGGTGGGGGAGGGTGATTTACTTTCTTGCTCATAACTTGAGAACTGCTCATCCAATCTTCATCATTTATTTGTCAAATCGATACATTTTGCTAATTACTAACTATATTTATAAGGTACGAAACGTCTATCTTCAAAACTGTAGGAATATAAGGTTTTTTCTAAATTGCGTGGGCGGGAGGGGGCGTGGTAAAATTTGAAAATAAACTTGATCTGCCTGCAAGTATAAGAGGCATTTGTCCCACACATGTCAAACCTCTATCTCTTACCATCTCTGAGATCTTTTTGTTCATACGGACGGACGGACAGACAGACGAACGGACAGACAGACGAACGGACAGACGGACACTCTGGACACTCTATATCGACTCGGCTGTTGATGCTGATCAAGAATATATATATTTTATATGGTCGGAAATGATTCCTTCTCCCTGTTACATACTTTTGCACAAACTTATTATACTCTATGTACCTTCGGTACAGAGTATAACAACTTAAAACAATCTTAAAGGTTATGCGAACACTCTCCTTATTTACACACTAGATCTATTGCAGACCCGTCCACCTAAGGCACGCACGAGCCGAAGTCTGTCGTATTTTTAAGCAAACGCGAGCCGAAGTTATGGTTGTGTGAATCGGTGAGCACTGCCTAGCAAGTAAAATGCGTGTTGTCTGGAGAGAGCTCTCTTGTTTACTAACACAAGCTCACTTTTTTTTCCTCTCCATTTGGCCGCCTCTGATCTATTGACACGCAGCGAAGCGCGACGGGTTATTTGCTAGTCTCTATAAATATAAAAGAGAGTGACCTGATTCACTGACTGATTGGCAATCATCGCACAGCCTAAACGGTAAGAGATAGGAGGCTGTAATTTGGACAGGAGTTTCTGTGGGTGGTAAAAGTGCGTACTAAGACGGGGTGTTGGAAAATTCCACCCGGAAAAGCCGGAAAAGTGTGGGAAAAGTTTGTATGGGAAAAATGTTATTTTTCATCCGATTGACTTGAAACTTTGTTTGTAAGCATAGTACGCGAAATAATTTGACAAGTGTTTTCCCGATTTTGGAAAATCCGCCAACGAGGAAAATGACCGAAAAGTTCTGCATGCAAAAAACTATTTTTAATCCGATTGGCTTGAAATTTTGTGTGTGGTATGTGGAGTGGGTGGAATGTGACGGGAAGTGGGTGGAATGTGTGTGGTATGCAGGTGGAAAGTGGGCGATAAGTGGGTGGGATGTAGGTAGAAAGTGGGTGGTATATGGCGGGAAATGGGTGGGATTTAGGTGGGAAGTGGGTGGGATGTGGGCCGGAAAAAGACGGGAAGAGGGCGGGAAGTGAACGGGAAGTGTGTGGGATGTGGACTTGAAGTGGGTGGGATGAGGGCGGGAAGTTGGTGGGAAGTGGGTGAGATGTGGGTGGATGTGGGCGGGAAGTGGGTGTGCGTTGGTTCTATACTGTTGAAGGCGCAGCGAAGCGCGACGGGTCATTGCTAGTCTCTCTATATATAAAAGAAAGTGTCCTGACTGATTCACTGATTCACTGACTAACTGACTGATTGGCAATCATCGCAGAGTCTTAACGGTAAGAGATAGGAGGCTGTAATTTGGACAGAAGTTTCTGTTAGTGGTTAAAGAGCGTACTAAGACGGGGTTTTGGAAAATTCCACCCGCAAAAGTCGGAGAAGCGTGGGAAAAGTTTGTATGGGAAAAATGTTATTTTTCATCCGATTGTCTTGAAACTTGGATTGTAAGCATAGTACGCGAAATAATTTGACACGTGTTTTCCCGACTTTGGAAAATCCGCCCAAGAGGAAAATGTCCGAAAAATTCTTCATGCAAAAAACTATTTTTCATCCAATTGGCTTGAAATTCGGTTTGAAAGGAAAGTAGGTGAAATAAATTGAAATGTAATTTTCCGAAGTTGGAAAATTTTCCCTGACGGTCGGAAAATTCCCGGAAAATTCTGCATGAAAAAACTATTTTTCATCCTATTGGCTTGAAACGCGGTTTGTGAGGACAAAATACGAAGTGAATGGGCTGTGAGTGGTGTGAGGGATGTGGGTGATAAGTTGTTTTGGAAGTTGGTGGTAAGTGGATGTAAAGTGGGTGGAATGTGACGGGAAGTGGGTGAAATGTGTGTGGGATGTGGGCGGGGAGTGGACGGGACGAGGGCGGGAAATGGACAGGAAGTAGGTGGGTGTGGGTGGGATGTTGGCGGAAAGTGGGTGGGATGTGGGCGGGAAGTGGACGGGAAGAGGGCGGGAAGTGGACGGGAAGTGTGTGGAATGTAGACTTTAAGTAGGTGGGATATGGGCGGGAAATGGGCGGAAAGTTGGCGGGAAGTGGGTGGGATGTGGGCGGGAAGAGGGTGTGCGTTGGTTGAAGGCGCAGCGAAGCGCGACGGGTTATTTGCTAGTCTCTATATATATAAAAGAGAGTGTCCCGATTCACTGACTGATTCAATGACTGATTGGCAATCATCGCACACCCTAAACGGTAAGAAGGTTTTAATTTGGACACGAGTTTGTGGGAGTGGTGAAAGTGCGTACTAAGACGAGTGTTTGATGTAATCATTAATAATGTATAACGAATTTAGTTTTATATTTAATGAATCTGTTTCTATTGTATTAACCCTAGGTGTAACTGAATCAATTCGCCTTAGCTCTCTCTGTAACTTCTTCACTCAGCTATACTCTCGCATTAATCGAAGTTCACTCATATACACACTACATATTTATGTAGGCTTAAGCAAAGAATGTAAAAATATGAATTAGTCAGTCGAAATTAAACCATGAAGTAAACCAGTCAACACACGGCAGAGATTGGTTTTACTACCTCATTAATTTGAGGCATCAACATTGGCGACCGTGACAGGATACAGGGTCCTGACTAAAATAGAAGAAAATCGTTCTTTTATCTGGAGCTGATCATCGGATCAGATTTGCCACATCTGGAAGCACACATCGGCTGTGCAATCACCTCGTCGACCTCTGCTAAAGGGCAGAGCGTACTCAGGCAATTGAGTTGTTCAACCGAACAATACTCCAACAAAACCACCTAGATCTGAAGAGGATTCTCACTGGGAGAGTCCAAAGAAATCTTCGCCTCATCAACTCGAGCCATCGTCGGACTCATTCCCCAAGACATTGACTTTGTGGAGAAGGGAAATACAAGCGCACATACATGGAAAGCTAAATGTACATGGTGAGATAATACACATGAAGTGTAGCGAAAGTGGGAAAATATACATGCTGTGGTCTCTTATATTCTTTCGAAAACCCGCGTGTTATTCCTAGCGGCATTTACCAACGCAAAAGAATTTGCGATTGCAGTTACTTCCACTCTCAAGTAAAGCAAATCTTACTCGCACTCACAAGTGAGGCAAAAGCACTCAGGTTATTAACACACAACTATGGGCAACCACTCCACCACTGCCACACACAAATTGATTCACTCATTGCTCTGCGTTTCACTCAACCATTTAGTTAGGCAGTTAGTTCTGTTAGCCACTTGTTTTGATTATCGTATTCTCATTGCACCATGACCCCCCTACCAGCAGTCGAAGATCAATTAATTTCTGTTAGACAGCAGCGGAATACAATTTACCAACAAATGGAAAGGATGAAAAAGAAAATAGAGGAGGAAGAATCAAAGCCGATCCAAATGTGTTTGAGTGCCGTTTACAAATTCTTGAATCCATTTTAAGAAAACCATTTCTGTGCAAACTCAAATTGAACGTCTTAGCCCTTCTGATGACAGCCGCAGTGAGTTAGAGGAAATGTTCATATCAGCAAATCAAAGATCCTCAAGTGTTTAAATGAAAGAAAATCCAATAAGGCTGACGAGTCAAGTCTATTTCATGCCTCTCTGACCAATTTCGCTAATCACAATCGGCTACCTGCACTGAAACTTCAAGGTTCGATGGAAAATATGGTGATTACACTAGGTTCATTGCAGCGTTTAACAATTTAGTTGATGATGATCCGTCCTCTCAGCAATTGATAAATTTAATTATTTATTGAGCTGCCTCTAGGTACTGCATTGAATGTGATTGAGCCCTTCCAAGTTACAGCGAAAAAATTATCCGAAGGCAATTCAACAGCTGAAGGAGCGATATGACAAAAGGTTTTAATCTTTCTCGAACACATTAACAACATTTTCAATGTACAACCAATGAATAAAAATGATCCAACATCACTTCGTACGATTATTGATACAGTTTCAGCTCTTCGGGAATCATTATACTTCTTTACCCCCAGAAGCTGAAATATTGAATGCAGTTATAATCCATCATGTTTTATCCAAAGTAGATATGGAAACTAAACTGGCATACGCAAGCAAGATTTTGAAAATCTATAACATGGGACAAATGCTGCTCCATCCTAAGCAGGCATTGTTAATTTTTGTAATTTGTTCAAGGCATACACCATCAATTAAAAACAAAGGAAAACAAATCAAGTAGCATCTCTCGAAAAGCTTCAGGTACATTTGTCAATGCACAGGCTAACAACAATTGCATTCGTTGTCAGAGTAGCGAACATAATATTGGAACATGTTCATTATTCTTAAACCTCCCAGTTGATGATCAGATTTAAGTTTGTAAAGCAAGCCTCTCTTTGTATAAACTGCTTGCGAAAAGGACACATCTCCGCCAAATGTGGAAGCAAAGCTCGATGCAGGGTGTGTCAAGGCCTTCATCACAGTACCCTCCACAGGTTCTCTCCGAACACGGAACCAACCTTCATGCATCAAGGATCTCCCCAAGCAAGTTCATCACCAGCTACCGCCACTTCGTTAGTATGTAGCTCAGTTCGTCGAACGCTACTTCCCACCGCAGTCGTTTTTATAATGGATAAATACGGTATCTACCAACCAGCTCGTGCGTTTGCTAGACTCTTGCTCGGAAATAGACTTTATCACAGAAGAGCTTGCCAAAAGGTTACAACTAAAGTTTGAACGCACTCATCAAGAAGTATCGGGAATCGCAGATGTTCGAACTGCATTAAAATTCTCGGTATCAGCAGCACTTAAATCTCGCGTATCTGAATTCTCTTGGTCTTCTCAGTTGGCAGTCACTCCGGACCATTTCGCTAAACCAGCCTCAGCATCACATAAACACAGCTGAGTGGACGATTCCTAAGGGTCTTAAGCCAGCAGATCCTGAATTTTATAGGCCTCAGCGCATTGATTTGTTAATTAGTTCGAAACATTTCTTTGATATCATCATGGAGGGCAAGGTCTCAATAGGTGACGGGCTACCTTCATTAGTCCATACACAACTTGGTTGGATTGTTGGTGGTACAATCCAGGAACAATCAAATTCAAAGATAAGTCGTTGTAACCTAGGTCTCTCATCTGAGCTAGAAGAATCACTACAAAGTTTTGGGAGCTGGAAGAATTTTGAGACTCCAGCCAGCAAAGGTCCACAGTCAGTGGATAACATAGAATGCGAAATTCATTTTCAGAAGCATACGACTATACTTGAAACAGGTCGAGTACAGGTTCGGTTACCTTTCAAAAAACCCCAGATTGTCTCGAAACTCACTCGATATTGCAAGGCGCCGCTTTTTGCAATTAGAGACTCGACTAAATCGTAATCCGTCTCTAAAACGGTTGTATGCAGCCTTCATGGACGAATATAAAAATCTCAATCATATGAGTCCAGTCAATGATGTTGACACTTCACAGCCCCATTATGTAATACCGCACCACTGCGTGCTTAGACCCCAAAGTGCCACAACCCAACTTCGAGTGGTCTTTGACGCCTCGGCAAAGACATCAGCGAATTTCACTCAATGAAACGTTGTATATTGGAGCGAAAATACAACAAGATCTGATAGTAACACTTTTGTCGTTTAGATTGCATCGATATGCCCTTACGGCTGATGTGTCAAAAATGTATCGACAATTTATCATTCATCCTTCCGATCGCTGCTTTCAATTAATAATATGGAGAAATACCGATACTGAGCCCTTACAACTGTTCGAACTCAACACTGTAACTTATGGTCTTTCAGCTGCGCCTTTCCTCGCGATCAGATGTCTTCAATACATCGCAGATACTTATGAATCGGAGTATCCTGTGGGAGCAAAAAGTCTTGCGTGAGAACATGTATGTGGACGATATGCTGACAGGAGCAGATACGGTGACAGAGCTAGACTCTATAGCTGAAGAAATCAAATCACTACTGGCTCGAGCAGGATTACAATTGGCAAAATGGAACTCTAACCATGAACGATGGCGAAGGAAACGAAGAAGTGCACATCAAGGTCGATGACCAAGAAATCACAAAGGCACTGGGAATATCGTGGAAGCCTCGGATGGACACATTTTGTTTTCGATACGAGTTGCCAACGCTTGAAGTTCTTACTAGACGTGCAATAGTATCAATCGTGGCACGGATCTACGACAAAATACTACAGCAAGAATTGTGTATCCAGCGCTTAGGATGGGATGATCCTCTTACCCCTGAATTGAGTAACATTTGGAGAGAAATCGAAACGGATTTATCGCAACTGAATAATATTGAAATTCCACGTTATGTCAACCTCTCGCAGGGTCAATCATTCGAGATCCACGGGTTCGCAGACGCCTCACAACGCGCTTATGGATGTTGTTTGTACCTACGCACAAACAAGCTCGCAGACGGAAAGCATTATTCCACACTACTGATGGCCAAATCAAAGGTGGCACCCTGAAAGCAGTCTCGCTTCCTCGATTAGAATTGTGTGCGGCAGTACTTTTGTGTAAGATATGGCATAAATCAAACATCTGTTCGCAGCCTTTGACACAAAAATTGTGTTTTGGACCGATTCCAGTATCGTATTGCAATGGATTGGGATGCATTCTGCTACTCTACAATGTTTTGTTGGAAATCGTGTCGCAGAAGTACAGACAAAGTCAATTGGTGTTATTTGAGTCATGTCGCTAGCAAGAACAACCCCGCTGATGTCGTGTCACGTGGATGCAAGGTGAATGAATTGGCACAAACGATATGGTTCAACGGACCGAAATTTCTCTGCCTTGGCCTCTGGCCCAAACCCCTGTTTTCTACAACAACAGATCGAAAACTGCTCGAAGAACGTAAAATGGTTGTGTTGAATAGTAGTGCGTGTAGGCAGAACAGTAGTGAAACAATTCTAAATGGTTTGTTTATGAGAATCTCGTCCTATAGGAAAATACTGAGAATCATTTCATATGTGCTTCGATTTTGCAACCGCATTAGTTCAGATAGAAAGCTCACTATCAGTAAGGTGAACCCTGTATCAGCCATTGAGATACAGGAATCGTTTCTTCGTCTCGTAATGATCGTACAGCGCGAAGAATACAGCAAAGAAATAATCGCAATGAAAGCAAATAAGTCATTAAGCCCTGAAATGCAAAAACTAACCCCTTTCTATGTCATACAGAGACTCAAACTGGAAAATTTGACCTTATACGAGTCGGTGGACGACTCTCCCAGGCTTCAATTGAATTTGACGCTAAGTTTCCATTAATCTTGCCGAAAAAACCATCGGCTAACCTGGCTTTATATAGAAGACTTGCATAGGAAACACATGCATGCCGGAGCAAAGGCTCTAATTGGAATAGCCAGACTGCAAGTTTGGATCGTTAATGTTCGTAATTTGGTGAGGAAGGTCGTAAGACGGTGTGTACACTGTTTCTACTACAAGCCAAGACTTCTTCAACAAGTTATGGGTCCACTTCCCGCTGATCGCCTTCTCGATCGACGTCCGTTTTTTGTAACGGGTGTAGATCTATGTGGACCATTCTACACTACATATCGGATTCGTGGCAGGGCACCCTACAAAACATACGTGGCAATGTTTGTGTGCTTTGCGACTAAGGCTGTCCACGCAGAACTGATCTCCGATCTATCAACTAACTCGTTTCTTCTTTGTTTGAAGCGATTTGTAGCCCGCCGTGGAATACCGCAACGTCTATATTGCGACAACGCTACAAATTTTGTCGGCGCAAAGGCACAGCTGGACAAATTCAAGAAGGAATTCTTTGAACACAGTTCAATGACTATAAGAGAGAAGTTTTGTACAGCCATGGGATGCAATTTCATCTTTATTCCTCCCCGGGCTCCCCACTTTGGTGGACTGTGGGAAGCCGCTGTCAAATCGATGAAGACGCTGCTTGTTAAAAATGCAGCACAGTCCAACCTCACGTATGAAGAGCTTCAAACAGTGCTTATCGAAGCTGAAGCAATACTAAACTCAAGGCCCCTTACTGCGCACTCTGAGGACCCCAATGACGGTCAAGTCATTACGCCAGCCCACATGTTAATTGGTTCTTCTTTACAGGCTCTCCCAGATCAGACGATCGTAGAGAAAAAGGTATCAACTCTAACACAATATCAACGAGTAACCCATCTGAAGCAGCGATTGTGGGATCTCTGGCGACGGGATTATGTTCACGAACTTCAACTTCGATCGAAATGGCTTAAGGCAGAAGCAGATGTACGCGTCGGGCAACTCGTCCTGGTCCATGAGGATAACTTGGCCCCACAAAACTGGCAACTGGCTCGGATCGTTGCAGCAATCCCTGGGTCTGATGGTCGAGTTCGAGTGGTGGATTTAAAAACTGCGAAGGGAATCTTTCGTCGGCCAATACACAAGGTGGCCCCTCTACCTTTACCCTTAAATGAATAACTTTTGAAAGCGTCCTTTCAATGGGCGGAGTATGTTTGATGTAATCATGAATAATGTATAACGAATTTAGTTTTATATTTAATGAATCTGTTTCTATTGTATTAACCCTAGGTGTAACTGAATCAATTCGCCTTAGCTCTCTCTGTAACTTCTTCACTCAGCTATACTCTCGCATTAATCGAAGTTCACTCATATACACACATACATATTTATGTAGGCTTAAGCAAAGAATGTAAAAATATGAATTAGTCAGTCGAAATTAAACCATGAAGTAAACCAGTCAACACACGGCAGAGATTGGTTTTACTACCTCATTAATTTGAGGCATCAACAACGAGGTTTTGGAAAATTCCAACCGGAAAAGTCGGAAAAGCGTGGGTAAAGTTTGTATGGAAAGAGGGTTATTTTTCATTCGATTGACTTGAAACTTGGTTTGTAAGCATAGTACGCGAAATAATTTGACAAGTGTTTTCCCCATTTTGGAAAATCCGCCTATGTGGAAAATGGCCGGAAAATTCTGCATATAAACTCGTTTTGTAAGGATGGAATACGAATTAGTTTGAAATGCGATTTTCCGATTTTGGAAAACTTCACCCAACGGAAAATTCAGCATGCAAGAAACTATTTTTCATCCGATTGACTTGAAACTCGGTTTGTAAATACAATATACGAAATAATATCAAGTGTGATATTCAAAAGTTGGATCTGCCATAAATTTCAATCATCAATAGATGGTTAATGCCAGGGATCGTAACGATTACAATTTTAAAAATAAAAATTACGGTCTAAGGATTATTTATAAATTTTTTCATTTAAATCAGAAATAACTCCTATTTTTTGATTTAAAAATAAAAATTTTAAAATAACGATTAATTTTTATTATTAAAATAAAAAATAAGGATTATTTTGTAATTTTTATTTCAAAAACCAAAAATAAAGATTGAATTCAAATAACTTTTGAACCAAGCGGTGTAGGACTAAGACGTAAACACATTTATGATCTATGGCTCAATACCTTTCTTTTGGTAGATCACATGTCCTTAAGGGATCTTAAACGTTTTGACCAAATGAGGGATTATTTTCACTCTTATTTTTTCTTATAGAGAAACATATTTTTTTAAGTGGTAAGCTTAAATATCGAGTTTGACAAGGTGCCCTAAGTAGATATACAATAGGGAAGCTGGCACAATTAGTGTGACCGTATTTCCGTTAATGGGCCATAAATCATGTCAATTTTGACAGGTGGGGGGTGGGGGATGGCAATTAATGTCAATTTAATGGGCCATAAATTAGGTAGTTAATGACCATGTGTCAGAAAGCTGGCACAATTTGGGGGAGGGGTGAATATTTTTATTGTTTTGGGGTGCAGGTGTGTGAACATGATTGATCTTGCCGCCCCTGAAGCTGGCACAATTTGGGGAGGGGTGAATATTTTTATTGTTTTGGGGGTGCAGGTGTGTGAACATGATTGATCTTGCCGCCCCTGAAGCTGGCACAATTTGGGGGAGGGGTGAATATTTTTATTGTTTTGGGGTGCAGGTGTGTGAACATGATTGATCTTGCCGCCCCTGAAGCTGGCACAATTTGGGGGAGGGGGAATATTTTAATTGTTTTGGGATCACTGGGGTGATCGTTAATGGTATAATTTATTGTTTTGGGATCACTGGGGGTGATCGTTAAATGGTATAATTTATTGTTTTTGGGGGGTGCAGGTGTTCTCGGTATGTGGCTATTTTTGTTTTGTGCCACGTGTCTCGCCGTGTGGTTATTTTCTACCGTGGGAACTTTTGTTTTGGTTATGTTTGGCTTGGACATCTCCATTGTTCTTGCATAGGTATTTTGCTCCAATTGTTCGAGTGCGGGGGTTGTTTTATGGTTGCACGTGTTCTGTTGTCGCAGGTCAGTGTGTTGTTGTTAAATAAATTCACACGCTAGGCTGAGGATCGGTTTTGGGGGGTGGGGGAAGTTTGAGGGTTGAGTTTTGAGGATCGTTAAATGACTTATTTATTGTTTTGTGTCCATAGCAGGGGTGGGAGGAAGTTTGAGGGTCGTAAATGGGTTAATTTATTGTTTAGGGATCTCAGGTGTTTTTTTAGATCAATGGAAATATGATTGTTCTTGCCGCTTATTGATTCAACCCCAAATTGGGGGTGGGGTGATTGTTTATGGGTGCACGTGTTTGTTTTTCACCGATCAGTGTGTTGTTGTTAAACAAAGTCACACGATTTGGCTAAGGGTCGTTTTGTGGATCGATGTGTTCTCTCTGTCACACGCTAGGCTGAGATTGGTTTTTGGGATCGATGCCCCACGCGTCTGGTTGCGAGCCTTAGCAGGTTGTGTGTGTGTGTGTGTGTGTGTATGTGAGTGGTGAAAAGGAACCCTGTTTTTTGATTTAGGAAAATTCTGTCACACGCTAGGCAAAGGGTCGTTTTGTGGGTCGATGTGTTCATTTCGATGGTTACATTGCAGGTATTCAACCCATTTGTTGTTTGGTTGCACCTGTTGTTGGGCAAGTGTTAATGACCCTTAACTAGGAATATCGCTGTGAGGGGTTGCACGTAAATTTGTAATTTCATTAAATGATGAAATAGATCGTGAGAATAGTTCATGTCTGTTGGCATGTTGTTGTCTCAACATGGATTTTTGTAAAGGTAGATGTTTGTGGCTCTAGGGTGAAAAAACATTCTAATTTATCAAACTGATTCAGAAGATCATTGGAATAGTTGGAAAAAGGGTGATCATTGATACGGAGATGAGTGCTCAAGGCCCCCTTCTGTGGGTGGGAACACATTATGAGTCCATGAAAAGCGATGGGTAAAATGCCCTTTTCTGACATTACTTGGCGCGCATGCGCATCGGGCAATAACGTATGTGTAGTCTGGGGAGGTAAAAAGGATGGAACAACTGTTACCAAAAAAACAGTAACTGCCACCAAGCCAACTGTCGGTTTGTCCACTTTTATGTTAAACACATCAACAACTGGTAACAACTGCAAAATAGCAACAACATCAACTGCTAATGTTAAGGTTGCTGCTTTTACATCAATTCAGGCTGCTACTAAACCGAGAACTGCAAAAATATCACTTTTTTCTTGATTGCATCATGCCCAAAAAAATTCTAACCCTCACAAAGCTATACACTCTAAACTCAACTTAACTCAAACCACATTCCCATCGAACTGTTGAACTAGAATTCTTTGACGCGTCACTTGTGTGTTCAATCGAACAAAACTCAGCCTACTCAGGCTAACGCAGTGCGAGAGACATAGGAGAGAGAGAGAAGAGAGACGCATATGATGTTGTTGTTGCAGGTCAGAGCGCATGAAAAAACAACAAAACACAGCTGGCGCAATGGTCATGGGTGTCACTGTTTTAGCATATGTGTCTTTGTATGAGTTTTTTTATACGAGATGATTTTTTCGATCGCTCAGAATAATCATCGTTGAGCTAAGCGAGCAAATCACCCCGAGCTGAGTGGAATAAAGCGAGCTTGATTATATGAATTAAAACTTAAGGGTGAGCATGTTGCGTATGCACATTCGATGTATTGATTAATGTGTGAGCGATTTGAAAACGAGTGAAGCCGTTCTCTGGTACTAAACCAACAGCAGCATCATCTGCCGCAGCAACTTCGATGACTTAGATTACTAAACCAAACATAACAGCAACCATAAAAAAGAAAATCTGAAATTTTTCAGTTTTTTTCCGTTTAAACAGCTCATTAAAATATTTTTAATTTTTTTTAATAATATATTAATATAATAGTACAATAATATGAAATTAATGATTATATTTGACCTGTTCAGCTTATATGGTCTGTTTGCGGGTATTTGGTTACACGAAAATGGATGAGAGTACCCTTAGAGATTTTACAAGGAGAAGAAATATCTTGAAAAGAAAATCCGCAGCAACTTCCATGAATAAGCCAAACATAACAGCCACCATAAAATCAGCTGAAAAGCCCTCAAAAACAGATGCACTGCTCACTAAACGCAACAACAGCAGCAGCAACATGCTCTGTAAAGCCATAAGCAGCAGTATGTCTCCAAAAATTATCAAAGCAACAACCTGTTCCACCAAGGCACCAGTGAAACCTTTGAAACTAACCCCAACTAGTCCTGCAAAATCTACAAGTGAGCCTACTGCTCAAAGTCAGACCAGCAAAACGAAAGCAACGTCTAAGAAATAATCACATCTATTTTTGTAGGAAACGATATAATCAAAAAAACTCGACCTAAGCATAAACTATTTATAAATGTTAGAACGTATTTTTTGGAGGCTTCCTAGGATGAAAATCTTGAATTTTCATAGCTCAAAAACACATTTGATCAGGCATCTAATTTAACCTATGTTGAGAGCCTCAATTGCAATTACTTAGTTAAAGTAGGTTATATAGGTACTGTTCGGTCAAATAATTTGCCCTTAAGGTTTTTTCTAATTACATACTTATCAAATCACCCTGTATACTCATATGAATTGAAATCTGTATTACTCTGTCTTTATGGTGTTCTGAGCGCCTCACGCTCTCTGCAACTCTCAACCAATGTTATCTCTTTATGAAGTATTGAAATGTAATGCTAGCCCTCTGCTCTACATCTTATGTTAATAAAACGCAGTCTTGAAGTTATGTCAAAGAAGATCTGACGTGCGTTTCTCTTGTGGGCAATTTCAGAGTTATTTAATTGATTATTTAAACACCGCCCAAACCTGAAGTTTTGTGCAGTCACAAAAAACGCTTTGTGATTCAACATTTTGGCGCCCAACGTGGGGCAGTGTTTAAACAATTTAATAAACTATATTTTATTATTAAAATTCCAACCTCAATCAAAACTCTTAAGTGCGGAAAACAACAAAGTCTTGCCACTGTAAAGGCAAAAGCAACAACGTGTTTTGGATCAGCCAAAGACATTCACGCATACATCACAAACCAACGGGAAGTTTGCACTGTTGCTTTACTCGTCGCCTTCGCTGGTGTGAGTCTTTGCCGTTCTTTGCCGCCGTCTGCTACCAGAGAAGTTTTGCTGTTGCCTTCGACACATGGATTCATCGTCATCACTGCCATAATCTGTTCTTCACTGGCAGAACTCAGACTCATTGCTTTCGTCCCTCTCACACACGCCTGTGAGCTGCCGTCTCTGCCCAAGTCAGAGTACCAGCGTTTCAAGTCTTTGCTATCATCACATTCGTCGAAGGAACGGTCAGTCGCTGCACTTCTAATCGCTGCCGTCTTCCTTTCACATACTCGCCTTTTCGCTGTCGTTCGTAGACCGGCCAGTCGCTGCGTTCATAATCGCTGGACCCACTGCCGTTTTCACTATCACACTTTCGCTCTCGTAACCTTCGTTCGTGAACAGACAGTAGCAACGCTTGATCGTCGCTGCAGTCATTGCTTTACCCTTTGCTTCAACAACACACATACATAGGTGTCACTGATTTCACGGTTAGCTGCTGCTTTTCATCGCAGCTGCAGTCGCTGCCTTCGCCACTTCGTTTTGCTATTTGTCGCTGCCGCCAGCCTACAGGTTTGCTATCGAAAATTCTCGAACAATTCCACATTCAGTTGTAGCTTGCCATCATGACGGACACACTGGAAGAGTTTAAGCGCAATCGGGCCAATATCAAAAGAAATATCTCCCGCATTAAAACCATTGTTGACGGACAACTGGATAACAATGTAAAAACAAAAAAAACATCCGCTGAACTTCAATGTCGCTTGGGCATACTGGAGTCTTACTTCAAGCAGGCATTAACAGTGCAATCAGAGATCGAATCGATAGAGCCAGCAGACACTGGACGCTCTGAGCTAGAAGACAGCTATGTGAACATCAAACTGGCCATCAAAAATCTGCTCGGTGAAGACTTAAACAGCACAGTTCTTGATCACCCTGTTATACTTAGCCAACCCTCGAGACTACCAAGATTAGCGTTGCCCACATTCGATGGCAACCACACAACTTACAAGAATTTTATCACTTCGTTTACTCAATTGATCAGTAAGGAAGATATATCAAACATTGACAAATTTAATCATCTTCTCAATTGCCTGCGGGGCCCTGCTTTGGAAGCAATACAGGCCTTCCCTGTCTCAAGTGAAAATTATCCCAAGGCTTTAGAAAAACTGCAATCTCGTTATGACAAACCAGCACTTATTTTTTCTGAAACCATTGCCACGATTTTTAGACTGCAGCCAACCACCTCCTCAAACGCACAACAATTACGCAGCTTGATCGACAATGCCTCTTCACTGTTTAGCTCATTATCCACATTAGGTTCTCACCAACAAATTTCGGAAGCCATGCTAATCTACATAGTAATGGATAAATGTGACCAACAAACTCGTACCAAATGGAATGAATCGTTGGACTATGCGAACTTGCCTTCCTGGGACAAATGTGTTGATGTACTGGAGCGGCATTGCCAGTTTCTAATGTCAAACGGCCCAACTCAAAACCAAAACTTTAGGCCAGATAATTCTAGACGCAATCGTTCTCCAACTAATGGTCACAACTCATCCTTTGCCCTAATTAACGTGTCGTGTGCACTTTGCTTGCATACAGATCACAAACTGATAGCGTGTGATCAATTTAGAGCCATGGACCCGTGCCATCGGTTTGATGTGGTAAAACGATACAAGCTCTGTATTAACTGTCTCGCCAAGGGCCATCAAATGGTAAATTGTCAATCGAAAAATCGCTGCCGCACTTGTAACCTTGCTCACCATACTCTCTTGCATAACAACTACACTCTGCCAATCACAGAACCACGATCTACGGGCGACCCACCCCAAACTGTTGAAGCCATCACTCATGCTCATGCGCAAGCCGACGCCCTCAAAGGGACTCAGGTCATTTTGGCAACTGCCATGGTCCTGGTCAAGGACTCATCAGGTTCCTACAGGCTTGGCAGAGCACTTCTCGATTCATGTTCCCAGGTGAACTTTGTCACAGATTCGTTCGCTCAGAAATTACGATTGCGACAAAGCAAGCACAATATCCAAATTCGCAGCATTGGTCAATCGCACACAGACATTGAGTCTTGCGCCACAACGTCGATCAGATCAAGAATTTCTACTTTCGAAATCGCGCTGGAACTCTGTGTCACATCCCACATCGGTTATCAACCTGACGCAGAAATAGACATTTCAAACTGGAATCTGCCTGCTAACATTCCATTAGCTGATGAAAAATTCTACAAATCCAGCCAAATCGATATGCTTCTGGGTACCGAAGCATTCTTTGACCTCCTTGTGGTGGGACAAATTAAACTGGGGCCTAATTTGCCAATGCTGCAAAAGACGCTGTTCGGATGGATAGTCTCAGGGAAACACAACCCACCAAGTAAAACAGAATCCACTCTATGTTTCGCGCAAAGCATAGCATCGATCGACAACAATCTTAAGCGGCTCTGGGAACTTGAAGCAATCAACACACCCAGCAAACAACCGAAGCCCGAACATCAAATTTGTGAAGCGCACTACGTCAAATCGACACGGATGGATCCTAGCGGACGCATCGTTGTCACTCTGCCCTTCAGAGACAATCCTGGCCGTCTCGGAAACTCGTATGACATCGCTCGACGCAGGTTTTTAAGTGTAGAACGTCGACTGTCACGCTCGCCTGAGACCCGTAAACAATACATTTCTTTCATGAAGGAATATGAAGACTTGGGTCACATGTCGCTGGTAACAAACCCCAACCTATCAGAGCCTCACTACTATATACCTCACCATCACGTACTAAAGCCCAATAGTGAGACCACACAGCTCAGAGTGGTTTTCGATGCCTCCTGCCGTACTTCGAGTCAAACCTCGCTAAACGACTTACTGCTTGTTGGTCCGACGATTCAAGATGACTTGTATGTGCTGCTGCTGCGCTTTAGGCTAGTTCGCTATGCTATAACCGCCGATGTAACAAAAATGTACAGGCAAGTATACATTGACATAAACGATCGCAAATTTCAGTACATTCTTTGGCGAGCATTTCCAGAAGACCCTTTGGCCACTTACCAACTCAACACGGTGACCTATGGAACTGCCTCAGCTCCACATCTGGCAGTACGCAGCCTCCACCATTTAGCTGATCTTCATCGTGCTGAGTATCCAATTGGCGCAGCAGTCATTAAATCTTCCTTCTATGTCGACGACTTGGTGTCTGGAGCAGACGACCCAAAGGCACTCCGCATAATTAAGGATGAAGTCACGGAAATTCTTCGTCGAGGTCACTTCCCGCTATCCAAATGGCATTCCAATCATGCTGATTTCGTCGAGAGCAGCGCCAACAAACACTTTTGCTCACATGAAGATGGTGTAACTAGCGCCCTGGGAGTCGCGTGGAATCAGCACACTGACATGCTACTTTTCGAATTCACGCCAAAGAACGTATCTTCAATCATCACCAAAAGAACCATCTTGTCAGTCGCATCATCTTTGTTTGACCCCCTGGGTCTACTATCCCCGCTGGTTATTGTTGTTAAAATTCTTCTTCAAGAATTGTGGCTGGCAGGGCTTCATTGGGACGAATCTGTACCACAGGGAATACATCTAGCCTGGAGCAAGTGCTTGGAGTCATTCAACACCATCTCATCACTATCGGTACCTCGCTATTGCCTTCAAATCGAAATACAATCACTTCAACTTCACTGCTTCTGCGACGCGTCGATCAGAGCGTATGGCTGCTGTATCTATGTGCGCACCGAGACGGCCAGTGGAAATATTTCTGTTCAACTGTTTACGGCCAAGTCTAGAGTGGCTCCCGTGAGGAAAAAATCGTTACCCAAACTAGAATTATGTGGAGCACATTTGCTGGCCCAACTCTACTCCAAGGTTAAATCAATGTTCAAGGACAAGCCGCATTCTGCGTACCTTTGGACTGATTCCCAAATAGTGCTACACTGGCTGTCGCAACATTCGATAACACTATCAGCTTTCGTTGGGAATCGAGTATCAGAAATACAGGAACTGACATCCATTGACGACTGGAGATTTGTGCCAACTGATTCGAATCCCGCAGACATTGTTTCACGAGGTTCTACAACATCTGAACTAGAGTCTTCATCTTGGTTTCATGGCCCCCCATTTTTGCAGCAATCTCCCACAAATTGGCCCACATCATCCCCCACGGCTCTAGACATGGAGGTGGTCAATGCAGAGCAACGAAAAAGCGTATTTAACACTACTGTAAAAATCAACTACATCCTCGAAAAACTAGCAAACATCAGCTCCTACAATCGCTGCCTACGCACAATAGCTTGGATGTTTCGCTTCTCCAAAATAACAACAAACAAACGAAAATTCGAAGTCGCAGTGTTATCACCTGAAGAACTGCGTCATGCGTCCAACTGCATAATCTGGAACATTCAGCAACAGTCATTCGGTGAAGAATTCAGTTCGCTTCAAAATCGTCACCAGTCAAAAGTCACCTAAAATACTTAAACCCATTCCTCGACGAGTCATCAGGATATCAGCTCATCAGAGTCGGGGGTAGATTGGAGAATGCTGACATCTCAGACTCCGAGAAGCACCCACTGCTTCTGCCCAGCAAATCCCATTTCGTATGGATCTATGTTCAACATTTGCACCTTCGTAATTTTCATGCTGGTCCAAAGGCTCTCGTGGCGCTCATCCGGCTGGAACATTGGATTGTAAATGCCAGGGACCTAGCACGTCGTATTGTCCGATCTTGCGTATCCTGCGTCCGCTACCGACCCAAGCTAGAGCAGCAACTCATGGGTTCATTACCACCCGAACGACTTATGCCCAGTCAACCGTTCCAGCGGTGTGGAATCGATTTTTGCGGCCCCATAAACACGTATCTTCGCATAAGAGGGAAAGGTCCGATAAAATCCTATCTCGCTGTTTTCATTTGCTTGGCCTCGAAAGCTGTGCACATTGAAGTGGTGTCAGAACTTTCCACCAAGGCATTTTTGGCTGCACTCAAACGGATGGTTGCTAGACGCGCGTTGCCCACAGATATTTACTGTGACAACGCCACCAACTTTGCCGGAGCGGCTAACCATCTCGCTGACCTCAAAAAGTTCCTCTTTGATCAAAACACGCAAGACGCAATCTGTTCATATTGCTCATCTGACTTCATTTCCTTTCATTTCATTCCTCCCAGGGCACCACACTTCGGCGGCCTTTGGGAAGCTGCAGTGAAAAGCGCAAAAGGTCTCCTGCATCGCACTCTTACGCATTCAAGACTTACGTTCGAGGAACTTTCCACAGTTGCGGCTGAGGTGGAAGCAATACTCAACTCGCGACCTTTGTCTCCAATGTCGCCTGACCCTAGCGACCTTGGGGCCCTCACCGCCGGACACCTGCTGGTTGGGAAATCGCTGCGAGCGCTACCAGAGCGAACGATCCCTACTCTCAACCTAACCAACTTGGAACGATTCGACGTGGTAACAGCTGTAAAACAGCAATTTTGGCAACGCTGGTCTTCAGACTACATCAACGAACTTCGTGCCCGCACCAAATGGGACTTCGCCGACACCAAATGTCACTGTCGGGGCCATGGTCATCGTCCATGATGACAATCTCCCTCCGCAACACTGGAGACTAGGACGCATTGAATCTGTGGTGTCTGGAAAGGATGGTCACGTTCGGGTGGCCCATGTTCGAACCACTAGTGGAGTCTGCTGCAGACCTGTTCACAAGCTGGCGTTGCTTCCTACAGCTGCTACCTCTCCAGATGCTGCGTTTTGTTGAAAGCAGATTCTTTCAAGGCGGCCGGGATGTTCGGTCAAATAATTTGCCCTTAAGGTTTTTTCTAATTACATACTTATCAAATCACCCTGTATACTCATATGAATTGAAATCTGTATTACTCTGTCTTTATGGTGTTCTGAGCGCCTCACGCTCTCTGCAACTCTCAACCAATGTTATCTCTTTATGAAGTATTGAAATGTAATGCTAGCCCTCTGCTCTACATCTTATGTTAATAAAAAGCAGTCTTGAAGTTATGTCAAAGAAGATCTGACGTGCGTTTCTCTTGTGGGCAATTTCAGAGTTATTTAATTGATTATTTAAACACCGCCCAAACCTGAAGTTTTGTGCAGTCACAAAAAACGCCTTGTGATTCAACAGGTACTTATTATGATGTGCTCCCCCTCCCCGAAGGCAACTAATTATGTATGAAATTACGATAGCAATGTACAACGTTTATTACGGACTTAAGCAAAGACAGTTCTTATGTTGTGTAATTTCTTTTTGGAGAAATTTTTTACTGATTTGATTTATGTTTTATATCAAAACATATAAAAATGTTTAGTAAAATATACCTATTTGCTTGTTGCACACACTTGTGTGTGTGTACACGCATGAAAAGATTATCAACTATCTCCGGCTGTGTGATTATCCTTCGTTAGGGTTGATGTTTTTTCTGAGCTCTTGGGTGATCTAGTTAGCAGGTGACACAGCTCAGGGTGTGTTAACTGCTACCTGTATCTGATTGAGCTGTTTGTGTATCGTCCGGCGTAACTGTGTGTGTATGTGTATACTTACTTATAAGGGTGGTTTTTTACTGAGATTAGTCCAATGAAAAAAAACATGTTAGGTAATTAACAGGTGTTAGGTAAGGGTTTTGCTAGTTGAATGTATTGAAATGATCGTAAGATATCTCTACATCCTTATGAGGTTGCTAGATGACTTCTTTGTATAGACGGTGGCTGTTGAGCATGCGCGCATGCTCACAAGCAGTTTTACTACACCCATTTTTATATACAGCACCAACGCTGATGATCCCGTGTCTATGCTTACATGTTTGTTAAAGTATTGCCTGACTTGTGGCTTTTGTTGTCAACATTTTAGCTAATTGAAATGCTAGTCATCTATCTCCCTCTATTCCACTCCGTTATGAGTTTGATGCCGTTGTCAGCTAATTGACAGGCTCCCCATGTCAGGGGTTGATAAACGAGTGTATTGAAATGCTATTTTTTTATTTAAGTATTAATTATTTAGCATAAACATTGTTTATAATAAAATAACTAATTATAAGTATGAGGACTAGCTACTAGGCCATTAACTTAACAATTAGCTAAAGATTAGATTTTATTTAACAAACTGCATTTTTCTGTAAAAAAGCTTATTATTTTATTGATGTTTTCTGTGTTTGGGTTTGTAATTAGGTTGGATGGCGTGATACGGTCAAATATTTCAGTTCAGTTCAGTGATTTTGAAAGGCACTGCAATCGTCCAGGATATGTTTTACTGATAGGTCTCCTCAGCAGTCAGAGCAGTTTGGTTGATTTTCTCCTTAGAGGATGTGATTGTGAGTGAGATCATTTTGTTCAGTTCTGAGTCTGGTTAAGGTGCTGCAGTCTCTCCGATTACATGAGGCAGATTATGTGATATGATTTTTATTTGGGTTGGAGAGTTTGTACCTATGGTTATAGGCCCGCCAATCATCTATTTCAATGGATTTTAAGATGCTTATGATGCTACGCGTCATGTCCTGTTGAACTCCAGGGATGATTGTAATACATACTGATCATCCAGTTAGTTTAGCATCGCTATTCCGTCTATACCCATATGTCCGGGGACCCAGAATAACTTAGTTTTGCGTTGGTTTTGGAGTTGATTGTTGTTATAAAAAGTTCTCAATGCCTTGTAAGGCTGATAGGATGTCGCTGCAGATGATATGTTTTCTCTTGTATTCGAAAGCGTGTTTTATAGCTACCGCTTTTGCTGAAAAGACTGAGTAGTGATGAGGGATATCGTTTGCTGAATTGCATGCATCCTCGAATGGTGGACAAGACTTTATAATTTTTCCGATGTCCCTTTGGTTTAGGACATTAGCTTGGGTATGAGTTTAAAAGTCGTTTGTGCGGCTCTCATCTTGAAATCTGGTAGTCTCGCTTCCGCAAGGCTGCATTTTGTGGGTGTCGTTGGGAATGCACCGATGCTGCGCCGCACCGCTGCATGATATGGAGGGAGGATTTTTTTTGATGATGGATGAGGGGGCACACCTGCCATAAATGGAGAGCCCGTAGTCAATTTTAGACAGAACTAGTGCTCTTGCGGCATGGCCAAGAGAGGTGGGAAGTCGTTTGTTTAGGTGTTTTTCTAAGTTCATTACAATGTTGCTTAAATGTGAGTCATTTGTCGATAGTAAGGCCAAAAATTTTAAGAAAAATGACATGTTCTATTTCGATGCTATTAAGCGTTAGTGTTGGATAAGTATAGTGTTTTTTCTTACATATATGATATATTTTGCATTTTCCAATAGATAGTGTGGCACCAGATGTTTTTCCCCAGATTTGAATTTCATTTATTATTTTTTTAAAAGTATTGTTAAGGGCTGTTGTATCTTTACATTTGCTGTAGATGAGTGCATCATCGGCGTATATTGAAAGTTCTATTTTCTTATGTTTTAACCAATGGTTATACTGAGTGCATCATCGGTGTATATTGAAAGTTCTATTTTCTTATGTTTTAAAAAACGTTATTACTAAGGGTTTGGAAGGCTATCATGAACAAAACTACTGAAAGCGGCGATCCTTGGGGGAAACCGTTGTGTAATGTATAGAATTTTGACAGAGTGAAAGGATGTCTGACGCGTAATGGTGGAGATGCAGAAGTGAATCGAGCGTGCGATGTTGTGGTTTAAAGGCTGTTTGATGGGTGGGCTGATAAATTTATGTTTTGTAATGAAGCACTAAAGTCGCTTGGCTAACATTTTTTCTAAGGATTTTTGCTTAGGTAGGAGGTCAGTGATATAGGCAACACATGGGCTTGTTTGGCTTAAAAATAGAAATAGTTGACGCAGATTTCCACCCAATGAGGCTAAGAGTCCGCATTTAACATTGCATTGTACATATCTAATAACCTCTTTTTGGCTTCGGTTGGAAGGTGCTTCAGCATCGGGTATGAGATGTGCTCAATACCTGGGGTTTTGCCTTTGGCATGCCGTAGAGCAAGTTCAAGCTCGATGGGAGTAAAGTTTGAGTCAATATCAGTTGCGTCCGAAGACAGTTCTTCTTGTGAATATTGATGGGGAAGGGCTTCCTCTTTAAAAGCCTTGAGTTCTTGGGAAAGTTGACGTCCTTTGAATAATTTGACCACATGCTTTCGAAAGCATTGGCAATATCTATGGATGAATGAAGCTCTTTGTTCTGATCTTTAATTGCTTTGAAGGGAGCTGGAAAGTTCTCAGTCAATGCATTTAAATCATCCCATACTTTCTTTGTGGTCGAGAGGGGTGATATGTTTGAGGTGTATCTTTCAAAGGATTCCCGTTTAGCTATTTTGGCTTCCCTATTGGGGCTTTTGCTTTTTGTAGGAGAGCAGGTTATCAGTTGTTTGTGTTTGCTTATATTTGTGCCAAAGAGCCTGTTTTTGTTTCCGCAGAGCATGGAGTTTGGAGTTCCACCAAACAACTTCTCTGCAATGTGTTATGTGTTTGATTTTAGGGATAGCTACATTTTCAAAAGCAATAATGGCTCTTGTTTATTCGCTGCAAATAAGTTTAAGTCATTTCATGTAGCGAAATTGAAATTTTCTTTGCATGTGGTGTAGAATAGCTCCCCAATTTGCTTTCTCAATCTAGAACTTTACGCTTGTTGGAATTTTTTCATTTTTATATTGAGTCTGAATAGCAGTCGTTATGGGATAGTGATCGCTTCCATGCAAATTGTCAGCAATTGGCCATGTGCAAGAAGGGGGCAAAGCCGCCGAAACCAGTGTTGGGTCGATGAGGGTGAAAGAATTATGAGTGGAGTGGTGGCTGGCTGATCCGTCATTCAGGATTGGTAAGATTGAGTTGTTTATGACCTCTTCCATTTTGGCAGCCTTTAGTGTTATGAGAAATTGAGCTCCATAGAGGGCTCCAAGCATTAAAATCTTCTACATACACAATAGGATTGTGTGTTAGGTCCACTATGCTTAGTATTCCATTGCCACTCAGCTAAAGTACGTGAGTACATACCCAATCCAATTGAGCATGTTTTACTATTTAGAGAAATAGTCTTGTGAGGAATGCTGTTGCGGCTAAGTACACCAACCCCTTGCTTTGCGATGAGGTTGGAAGGTAGTTCGTAATAATAATCACTCATTTGCTGAATTTTGCAGAATTTTATCTTAAGCCATTAAAAACTAAGCTAAAATTGTTGCCGTTGTGTGTTGCAAGTACAAAAGTACCCATTAAATGCGAACCGAGGCTTCATTTAAAAAAACTGGGTATGCGGTTTGCCATAAATTAAGGATCTTATGCCGGGCTTTTTTTAGTGTTGTACTGTGTAATATCCGGTTTTAGTTCCATTCATAAATTTAATAGTTCATGATAGTTGTTATAGTATCCATTCATGTTCCATTGTAATAATGTGAGAGTCATTGTTGGGGTGAGAAAATAGGATATTATATGCTTGAAATATATTATATTAAGTTTGTTTGTTTGTTAGTAACGAATTAAGAGTCACTCATTAATTCGTCTGAGGAGTAGTTGAGATTTGTTTTTGAAGTTTTAGTGTGTTTTGCCGAAGTAATTTCGGAATTTGTTGTTGGGGTTTTGTTGTTGCTTTGGTTTTTTATTTTGATTTGCGTTTTCGCTTCGATTATGTGTAGCGTTAGCTACAGAAGAGTAAGAGGTGGTATTTACGACTTATGTGCCGTTGCATTGAATATTGTTATTGCTTCTCGCATTATCCATTTTTTATGGTTTTGATTTTTTAGAATCTCTTTTTGTTGCTGATACTTAGTGCACAGCCGAGAGGTGGCTGGGTGTTCCTCCGATCACACACTTTGTTTGAGTGCAATATGTTGGGTGTGCTGCGGTAGAACACATTTCTCACTAAGACCGAATGTCAATGGATTGGATTGGAGTGAAGGCGATATTCCATAATTAAGTTTAATTGAAATACTTACTCCTCTCAATAGTTTTTTCATCAGTAATTGTTCGAGGTGAAGCAAAAAGGTGCTTTTTATCAAAATATTTATCTAATAACATAATTGATATTGATATAGGACAAAACTTAAGTTCTTTACCTAATTACTTCACTAATTGTCAAATTCATAAAAAAGTTACCCATTCGTTGTGCTGTAAATAATTTATTCAAGCTTTTGTAATATTAGAAAATTCAAAATATAAAATATATTTTAATGGTTAATCATATGTTTAATATATTAGCAATCATTAGAAGCTCTTTATGAGAAGACGATTATTCAACTATAGAGCAAGGATGGAGTAATTTAAACGTCTTTTTGAACCGACATATAAAAAAATTCACTTAACTTGCACAAACGTTTAGGTGCATCCAGAAGGGGTTAAACCTTCATTCTAGAATATCTAGAGAGCCCGGTAGATTTTTGTTAATATCGTTGTGTATGATGGTATAATGGGATATTGCATATTCCTAAGAGATGGGGCAAAACATCCACAGTACAACACTAAAAAGCCCGGCATAAGATCCCTAATTTATGGCAAACCGCATACCCAGTTTTTTTAAATGAAGCCTCGGTTCGCATTTAATGGGTACTTTTGTACTTGCAACACACAACGGCAACAATTTTAGCTTAGTTTTTAATGGCTTAAGATAAAATTCTGCAAAATTCAGCAAATGAGTGATTATTATTACGAACTACCTTCCAACCTCATCGCAAAGCAAGGGGTTGGTGTACTTAGCCGCAACAGCATTCCTCACAAGACTATTTCTCTAAATAGTAAAACATGCTCAATTGGATTGGGTATGTACTCACGTACTTTAGCTGAGTGGCAATGGAATACTAAGCATAGTGGACCTAACACACAATCCTATTGTGTATGTAGGAGATTTTAATGCTTGGAGCCCTCTATGGAGCTCAATTTCTCATAACACTAAAGGCTGCCAAAATGGAAGAGGTCATAAACAACTCAATCTTACCAATCCTGAATGACGGATCAGCCAGCCACCACTCCACTCATAATTCTTTCACCCTCATCGACCCAACACTGGTTTCGGCGGCTTTGCCCCCTTCTTGCACATGGCCAATTGCTGACAATTTGCATGGAAGCGATCACTATCCCATAACGACTGCTATTCAGACTCAATATAAAAATGAAAAAATTCCAACAAGCGTAAAGTTCTAGATTGAGAAAGCAAATTGGGGAGCTATTCTACACCACATGCAATGAAAATTTCAATTTCGCTACATCAAATGACTTAATCTTATTTGCAGCGAATAAACAAGAGCCATTATTGCTTTTGAAAATGTAGCTATCCCTAAAACCAAACACATAACACATTGCAGAGAAGTTGTTTGGTGGAACTCCAAACTCCATGCTCTGCGGAAACAAAAACAGGCTCTTTGGCACAAATATAAGCAAACACAAACAACTGATAACCTGCTCTCCTACAAAAAAGCCAACGCATTCCCCAATAGAGAAGCCAAAATAGCTAAACGGGAATCCTTTGAAAGATACACCTCAAACATATCACCCCTCTCGACCACAAAGAAAGTATGGGATGATTTAAATGCATTGACTGAGAACTTTCCAGCTCCCTTCAAAGCAATTAAAGATCAGAACAAAGAGCTTCATTCATCCATAGATATTGCCAATGCTTTCGGAAGCGCGTGTTCGAGCTTGAACTTGCTCTACGGCATGCCAAAGGCAAAACCCCAGGTATTGAGCACATCTCATACCCGATGCTGAAGCACCTTCCAACCGAAGCCAAAAAGAGGTTATTAGATATGTACAATGCAATGTTAAATGCGGACTCTTAGCCTCATTGGGTGGAAATCTGCGTCAATTATTTCTATTTTTAAGCCAAACAAGCCCATGTGTTGCCTATATCACTGACCTCCTACCTAAGCAAAAATCCCTAGAAAAAATGTTAGCCAAGCGACTTTAGTGCTTCATTACAAAACATAAATTTATCAGCCCACCCATCAAACAGCCTTTAAACCACAACATAGCACGCTCGATTCACTTCTGCATCTCCACCATTACGCGTCAGACATCCTTTCACTCTGTCAAAATTCTATACATTACACAACGGTTTCCCCCAAGGATCGCCGCTTTCAGTAGTTTTGTTCATGATAGCCTTCCAAACCCTTAGTAATAACGTTTTTTAAAACATAAGAAAATAGAACTTTCAATATACACCGATGATGCACTCAGTATAACCATTGGTTAAAACATAAGAAAATAGAACTTTCAATATACGCCGATGATGCACTCATCTACAGCAAATGTAAAGATACAACAGCCCTTAACAATACTTTTAAAAAAATAATTAATGAAATTCAAATCTGGGGAAAAACATCTGGTGCCACACTATCTATTGGAAAATGCAAAATATATCATATATGTAAGAAAAAAACACTATACTTATCCAGCACTAACGCTTAATAGCATCGAAATAGATCATGTCACTTTTCTTAAAATTTTTGGCCTTACTATCGACAAACGACTCACATTTAAGCAACATTGTAATGAACTTAGAAAAAAAACCTAAACAAACGACTTAGCATCAAAACGACCCTTTATCCTTCCCACCTCTCTTGGCCATGCCGCAAGAGCACTAGTTCTGTCTAAAATTGACTACGGGCTCTCCATTTATGGCAGGTGTGCCCCCTCATCCATCATCAAAAAAATCCTCCCTCCATATCATGCATTCCCAACGACACCCACAAAATGCAGCCTTGCGGAAGCGAGACTACCAGATTTCAAGATGAGAGCCGCACAAACGACTTTTAAACTCATACCCAAGCTAATGTCCTAAACCAAAGCGACATCGGAAAAATTATAAAGTATTGTCCACCATTCGAGGATGCATGCAATTCAGCAAACGATATCCCTCATCACTACTCAGTCTTTTCAGCAAAGGCGGTAGCAATAAAACACGCTTTCGAATACACGAGAAAACATATCATCTGCAGCGACATCCTATCAGCCTTACAAGGCATTGAGAACTTTTTATAACAACAATCAACTCCAAAACCAACGCAAAACTAAGTTATTCTGGGTCCCCGGACATATGGGTATAGACGGAATAGCGATGCTAAACTAACTGGATGATCAGTATGTATTACAATCATCCCTGGAGTTCAACAGGACATGACGCGTAGCATCATAAGCATCTTAAAATCCATTGAAATAGATGATTGGCGGGCCTATAACCATAGGTACAAACTCTCCAACCCAAATAAAAATCATATCAGATAATCTGCCTCATGTAATCGGAGAGACTGCAGCACCTTAACCAGACTCAGAACTGAACAAAATGATCTCACTCACAATCACATCCTCTAAGGAGAAAATCAACCAAACTGCTCTGACTGCTGAGGAGACCTATCAGTAAAACATATCCTGGACGATTGCAGTGCCTTTCAAAATCACTGAACTGAACTGAAATATTTGACCGTATCACGCCATCCAACCTAATAACAAACCCAAACACAGAAAACATCAATAAAATAATAAGCTTTTTTACAGAAAAATGCAGTTTGTTAAATAAAATCTAATCTTTAGCTAATTGTTAAGTTAATGGCCTAGTAGCTAGTCCTCATACTTATAATTAGTTATTTTATTATAAACAATGTTTATGCTAAATAATTAATACTTAAATAAAAAAAAATAGCATTTCAATACACTCGTTTATCAACCCCTGACATGGGGAGCCTGTCAATTAGCTGACAACGGCATCAAACTCATAACGGAGTGGAATAGAGGGAGATAGATGACTAGCATTTCAATTAGCTAAGATGTTGACAACAAAAGCCACAAGTCAGGCAATACTTTAACAAACATGTAAGCATAGACACGGGATCATCAGCGTTGGTGCTGTATATAAAAATGGGTGTAGTAAAACTGCTTGTGAGCATGCGCGCATGCTCAACAGCCACCGTCTATACAAAGAAGTCATCTAGCAACCTCATAAGGATGTGGAGATATTTTACGATCATTTCAATACATTCAACTAGCAAAACCCTTACCTAACACCTGTTAATTACCTAACATGTTTTTTTTCATTGGACTAATCTCAGTAAAAAACCACCCTTATAAGTAAGTATACACATACACACACAGTTACGCCGGACGATACACAAACAGCTCAATCAGATACAGGTAGCAGTTAACACACCCTGAGCTGTGTCACCTGCTAACTAGATCACCCAAGAGCTCAGAAAAAACATCAACCCTAACGAAGGATAATCACACAGCCGGAGATAGTTGATAATCTTTTCATGCGTGTACACACACACAAGTGTGTGCAACAAGCAAATAGGTATATTTTACTAAACATTTTTATATGTTTTGATATAAAACATAAATCAAATCAGTAAAAAATTTCTCCAAAAAGAAATTCCACAACATAAGAACTGTCTTTGCTTAAGTCCGTACTAAACGTTGTACATTGCTATCGTAATTTCATACATAATTAGTTGCCTTCGGGGAGGGGGAGCACATCATAATAAGTACCTATAGAACCTACGTTAACTAAGTAATTGCAATTGAGGCTCTCAACATAGGTTAAATTAGATGCCTGATCAAATGTGTTTTTGAGCTATGAAAATTCAAGATTTTCATCCTAGGAAGCCTCCAGGCCCAAAATATATGTATATGTGTATCTATAAAAAAATACGTTCTAACATTTATAAATAGTTTATGCTTAGGTCGAGTTTTTTGATTATATCGTTTCCTACAAAAATAGATGTGATTATTTCTTAGACGTTGCTTTCGTTTTGCTGGTCTGACTTTGAGCAGTAGGCTCACTTGTAGATTTTGCAGGACTAGTTGGGGTTAGTTTCAAAGGTTTCACTGGTGCCTTGGTGGAACTGGTTGTTGCTTTGATAATTTTTGGAGACATGCTGCTGCTTATGGCTTTACAGAGCATGTTGCTGCTGCTGTTTTTGCGTTTAGTGAGCAGTGCATCTGTTTTTGAGGGCTTTTCAGCTGATTTTATGGTTGCTGTTATGTTTGGCTTAGTCATGGAAGTTGCTGCGGATTTTCTTTTCAAGATATTTCTTCTCCTTGTAAAATCTCTAAGGGTACTCTCATCCATTTTCGTGTAACCAAATACCCGCAAACAGACCAAATAAGCTGAACAGGTCAAATATAATCATTAATTTCATATTATTGTACTATTATATTAATATATTATTATAAAAAATTAAAAATATTTTAATGAGCTGTTTAAACGGAAAAAACTGAAAAATTTCAGATTTTCTTTTTTATGGTTGCTGTTATGTTTGGTTTAGTAATCTAAGTCATCGAAGTTGCTGCGGCGGATGATGCTGCTGTTGGTTTAGTACCAGAGAACGGCTTCACTCGTTTTCAAATCGCTCACACATTAATCAATACATCGAATGTGCATACGCAACATGCTCACCCTTAAGTTTTAATTCATATAATCAAGCTCGCTTTATTCCACTCAGCTCGGGGTGATTTGCTCGCTTAGCTCAACGACGATTATTCTGAGCGACCGAAAAATCATCTCGTATGAAAAAACTCATACAAAGACACATATGCTAAAACAGTGACACCCATGACCATTGCGCCAGCTGTGTTTTGTTGTTTTTTCATGCGCTCTGACCTGCAACAACAACATCATATGCGTCTCTCTTCTCTCTCTCTCTCCTATGTCTCTCGCACTGCGTTGGCCAGAGTAGGCTGAGTTTTGTTCGATTGAACACACAAGTGACGCGTCAAAGAATTCTAGTTCAACAGTTCGATGGGAATGTGGTTTGAGTTAAGTTGAGTTTAGAGTGTATAGTTTTGTGAGATGAACAAAATAAGGGTTAGAATTTTTTGGGCATGATGCAATCAAGAAAAAAGTGATATTTTTTGCAGTTCTCGGTTTAGTAGCAGCCTGAATTGATGTAAAAGCAGCAACCTTAACATTAGCAGTTGATGTTGTTGCTATTTTGCAGTTGTTAGCAGTTGTTGATGTGTTTAACATAAAAGTGGACAAACCGACAGTTGGCTTGGTGGCAGTTACTGTTTTTTTGGTAACAGTTGTTCCATCCTTTTTACCTCCCCAGACTACACATACGTTATTGCCCGATGCGCATGCGCGCCAAGTAATGTCAGAAAAGAGCATTTTACCCATCGCTTTTCATGGACTCATAATGTGTTCCCACCCACAGAAGGGGGCCTTGAGCACTCATCTCCGTATCAATGATCACCCTTTTTCCAACTATTCCAATGATCTTCAGAATCAGTTTGATAAATTAGCATGTTTTTTTCACCCTAGAGCCACAAACATCTACCTTTACAAAAAATCCACGTTGAGACAACAACATGCCAACAGACATGACCAACTATTCTCACGATCTATTTCATCATTTAATGAAATTACAAATTTACATGCAACCCCTCGCAGCGATATTCCTAGTTAAGGGTCATTAACTCTTGCCCAACAACAGGTGCAAGCAAACAACAAATGGGTTGAATACCTGCAATGTAACCATCGAAATGAACACATCGACCCACAAAACGACCTTTTGCCAAGCGTGTGACAGAATTTTCCTAAAATCAAAAAACCGGTTCCTTTTCACCACACATACACACACACACACACACACAACCTGCTAAGGCTCGCAACCAGGGGCATCGATCCCAAACCAATCTCAGCCTAGCGTGTGACAGAGAGAACACATCGACCCACAAAACGACCCTTAGCCAAAGCGTGTGACTTTGTTTAACAACAACACACTGATCGGTGAAAAACAAACACGTGCACCCATAAACAATCACCCCACCCCCAATTTGGGGTTGAATCAATAAGCGGCAAGAACAATCATATTTCCATTGATCTAAAAAAACACCTGAGATCCCTAAACAATAAATTAACCCATTTACGACCCTCAAACTTCCTCCCACCCCTGCTATGGACCCAAAACAATAAATAAGTCAATTAACGATCCTCAAAACTCAACCCTCAAACTTCCCCCACCCCCCCAAAACCGATCCTCAGCCTAGCGTGTGACTTTATTTAACAACAACACACTGACCGGTGAAAAACAAAACACGTGCACCCATAAAACAACCCCCCCAAATCACCCCACCCCCCAAATTGTGCTTGAATCAATAAGCGGCAAGAACAAACATATTTCCATTGATCTAAAAAACACCTGAGATCCCTAAACTATAAATTAACCAATTTTACGACCCTCAAAACTTACTCCCACCCCTGCTATGGACCGCCACCAGACGCGTGAGCGTCGAACCCAAAAACCGATCCTCAGCCTAGCGTGTGATAGACAGAACACATCGACCCACAAAACGACCCTTAGCCAAGCGTGTGACTTTATTTAACAACGACACACTGACCTGCGGCAACAAAACACGTGCAACCATAAAACAACCCCCGCACTCGAACAATTGGAGCAAAACACCTATGCAAGAACAATGGAGATGTCCAAGCCAAACATAACCAAAACAAAAAGTTCCCACGGTAGAAAATAACCACACGGCGAGACACGTGGCACAAAACAAAAATAGCCACATACCGAGAACACCTGCACCCCCAAAAACAATAAATTATACCATTAACGATCACCCCCAGTGATCCCAAAACAATAAATTATACCATTAACGATCGCCCCCGTGATCCCAAAACAATTAAAAATATTCCCCCCTCCCCCCAAATTGTGCCAGCTTCAGGGGCGGCAAGATCAATCATGTTCACACACCTGCACCCCAAAACAATAAAAATATTCACCCCTCCCCCAAATTGTGCCAGCTTCAGGGGCGGCAAGATCAATCATGTTCACACACCTGCACCCCAAAACAATAAAAATATTCACCCCTCCCCCAAATTGTGCCAGCTTTCTGACACATGGTCATTAACTACCTAATTTATGGCCCATTAAATTGACATTAATTACCATCCCCCACCCCCCCCTCTTTAAAAATTTCATTTTTTTTTGCCCCTTTAACCGAAAAACGGTCCCCCTAATTTTGCCCCCCTCCTTTTTTTTTTCTACTCCCCCTTTCGCCCCACGTGGTTTAGAGTCAACATTTTTTTTTTTTGTTTTCGTTTCGCCCCCCCCCGGGGGGAAAAAAACATATTATTTTTTAGATAAAGTTTTGATAATGAATTTTAAAATAGTCGAGCTGAACAATAGTGGAGAACGATATTTGGATAGGAAGGAGGAAGGAAGGGAAAAAAAAAAAAAATTTCAAAAACGGAGGATTTATGAGGGGGAGGGAAAAAAAAAAAAAGTCATGTTCTACAATATACTACTATAAGATGGTTCATGCCCTACTTGCACAGATACACAATTTGATTTTTCTCGAATGTGCAATGACATGAGAAAAAAATATAATAATCTGCGCAAGTTACATAAGCAATTCACTAGCGAGTTTATCTCCAGTTCTGAGTTGCTTAGTGAATATAAGTTTGAATCGTTGCCCTCGCGTCGGTTAGAGTCAGCTGGTCAGTATTTAGAACCGCCACCTTCCGACGTTGGCAAGTCGTCCGAAACGCCTTCTTCTGTGCCAGCTTCGCCGCAATATTTAGATAGGTCACCAACCATTTCTCTGTCCGCATCACCAGGTACTTTGCTTGCTTTGTCTCCCTTGCCTCCGCCCTTAAATCAAGCTGCTGGTAATGTTGTTGATAATACTCCAACACCGAGAATAGACCATCCCCCAATTGTGCCGTCTATACCTGATGTCACTATTTCAGTCCCTTCCCCAATTAAGAGACATTGACTCAATGGTTGTCGTTGGTGATTTTAACCTACCAAAAATCACTTGGTCTTATTTTAATGGGTCAACTTATCTTGTACCTTCAGCACATCATGACTTTTTAGATGGTCTGTTGGACATGTCGTTTTAACAAATTAACGCAGTACCAAACAGTTTAAATAAATTGTTGGATCTCGTTTTCGTCTCTGACAGCGCGAATGTTGTCGTCTCTAGGTCTGCCCCTCTATCACTGCCCGAAGATATTTACCATCCTACGCTTGAAATCTCTATTTCAGCTATCGGACCTACCTCTTCGACTGTTAAGATTTCCAATAAGCCTCGTCGTTGTTTTCGTAAAGGAAACTTTACGTTATTAAATCAACTTATTTGCACAACAGACTGGACTCCTTTGTACAATTCAGTTAATTTAGACTTTGTTTTTAGCTTTTTCTACAGTTCCATTAATTCTCTTTTAGATATCTGTGTACCTAATAGCGCTCCCTCTCCCGCGTCCATTAATCCTCCTTGGTATTGTCCTAGACTTTCTAATTTAAAAAATATTAAGTCTAGATGCTTCAAAAAGTATAAAAGTTCTGGTTCTGCCGTTGACTTTTCTAAGTATTCAATTGCAAAATCGAACTTTACACTTTTTAATGCTGAGTGCTACAGGAAATATCTTGTCCCCCCAAAATTCAATTCGCAGAGGATCCTGAGCAATTCTACAGCTTTGTAAACTCTAAACGTAGGTCTTTTTCTCCACCTTCCTCTTTTTTTCTGGGCGACCAAAAGGCTAACGATGAGTCCACAGCCGTTGACCTGTTCGCCGACTTCTTTCAATCTACTTACTCCTCTACGCGCTTTACTAATACTTCTTATCCTTATAACATTTCTTCATCTAACTCTATAACTGCTCCCCTCGATTTCCGAAAGCTCTTTACTTTCTCATTTAAAATCACTAAAACCTTCATACTCACCTGGGCCCGACAACATTCCAAGTTGTGTGCTCAAAGAGTGTTGTATTTCTTTGTGCAATCCATTGCTTAAACTTTTTAATCTGTCGTTAGAGTCTGGTATTTTTCCAAATCTTTGGAAGGAATCCTATATTATTCCTCTTCATAAAAAAGGTGGGAAGTCTGATATATCCATTTATAGGGGCATAGGTAAACTATCCGCTATTCCAAAATTATTTGAACAGATTATAACGTCTTCCCTACGGCACTATTGTAAATCGATTTTGACACCTTTCCAGCATGGATTTACAAAGCGTCGGTCAACTGCGACCAATTTACTTGAATTTACCTCAATGGTACACGATGGTTTCCTTTTACAAAAACAAACTGATGTCATTTACACCGACTTCAGTAAAGCATTTGATTCTGTGAACCATGATCTTCTTCTCGTTAAACTTGATCGATTAGGATTTCCATCCCCTTTTCTACTTTGGATTTCGTCGTATTTAAAAGATATAACTCAAAAAGTTCTGCTACGCTCTAATACGTCAAAGCCTGTCTTTGTCACTTCTGGTGTGCCACAAGGCAGTCACCTCGGCCCATTGTTTTTTACTCTATTTATTAATGATCTCCCCACAATAATTTCGAATTCTCAGATACTTATGTACGCCGATGATGTAAAACTTATTTTATCTTTCAACGACCCGATGCACTCCATCAGATTGCAAGATGACTTAAACTCCTTGCAGTCCTGGTGTCTGATTAATCAATTACACCTTAATTGCTCCAAGTGCATTTTCATGACTTTCCATCGTTGCAAGCCTTCGTTGGCTACCTATACGATTGGAAATGAACCCTTGGAACGAATTTCTACAGTCGTTGATCTTGGAATTCTTTTTGACCCCAAATTGAGTTTCAATCCTCAGATCTCCTCTATTGTTAATAGAGCAAATGGTGTACTCGGATTCATTAAACGTTGGTCGAAAGAGTTCAATGATCTATATACCACAAAGCTTTTATACACTGCTCTAGTCCGTCCTGTACTTGAATACTGCTCGTCCGTCTGGTCTCCGCAGTATAAAAAGCATATAGATAGTATCGTTGAACAGTTCAGAAGCAATTCTTGCTTTTTGCCCTACGTGGCTTAAATTGGGACCCTAACCTTCGTCTGCCATCGTACTCTAACAGACTCTTGCTTATTGACCTTCCTTCGTTAGCCAACCGTAGAACAGTATTAGGTGTTTCTTTGCTTTATAAACTAATTATCGGTAATGTAGATTCATGTGAACTTTTAGGTCGCCTTAACTTTTCCGTTCCTTCTAGGCCAGCAGAAACTATTTTCCATTAGCATTGCCTAGATGCACAACTGATTATGCAAAGCACAATCGATTTCGAATCTTATGTCAAAATTATAACGATCTCTATCACCTGCTCTCAACAAATCTCTCTCTCTTCTCTCTAAAAACATATCTCTATAATTATCTTAGGAGAAATCTCTGACCACTCCTGGCTGTGAGTAGGGCTGTGAGTAGGGGCATAGCTTGCCGGACTGGCTAAAAAATCTTCCCCCACCGGGTCAGAGATTTCTAGTTATTTTATTTTAGGTATAGCTTATAAATTTTGTATTTTTAATTAGTTTTAAATTTCACTTTTAGTTAGTATTTTTTTTATTTTTTTTTTATTATTGTTTTCTTCTAAATTTTTTTCTCTTTAAATCTGATTTATTTTAGTTTTATTTTTATTTTTTTCCTTTGCCTCTATTCTGGTTTCGTTTTTTTCCTCTTCTTTATCTCTACATCATTAAAGTTTTTGGCTGACTACAGTTGGCTGTGAATCGGGGCATAGCTGGCAGGACGGGCAAATAAAACTCCCCCATCGAGTCGGAGTCGTTATTAGTTATTTTGTAATTTTGTTAGTTGTACTTTGTTAGGCTTTCTTAGTCAATAAGGCTTTTTTTTATAACGTACTAGCAAATAGCCCGTCACGCTTCGCTGCGCCTTCAACAGTATTTAACCAACGCACACCCACTTACCACCCACTTCAGGCCCACATTCCCACCCACATTCCACCCACATCCCATCCACTTCCCATTTCCATCCCACCCACTTCCCACCCACATCCCAACCACTTCCCGCCCACATCCCACCCACTTTCCGGCCACTTCGCACCTACATCCCACCCACTTGCCACCGTCATACCGCACACTTCCCGCCCTTTTTCCCGCCCAAATCCCGATCACTTACCATTTACATCCCACCCACATCCCTCCCACTTACCGCCACATTCCACCCACATCCCATCCACCTCCCATTTCAATCCCACCCACTTCCCACCCACTATCCGCCCACATCCCACCCACTTTCCGCCCACTTCCCACCCACATTCCACCCACATCCCACCCACTATCCGCCCACATTCCACCCACTTGCCACCCACATTCCTCCCACTTACCCACTTCCCACCTACATCCCACCCTACATCCCACCACTTACCCACGTCCTACTTCCCGCCCACTTCCCACCTACATCCCACCCACATTCCACCCACATACCACACACCTCCAGCCATCTTCCCGTCCACTTCCCGCCCTTTTCCCATTAACATCCCACCCACATCCCTCCCACTTCCTGCTACATTTCACCCACTTTACATCCTTCCAAACAACTTTCCACCCACATCCCATTCGCTTCACAGTGAGCATCCCGGCGATATTTCCAACATCGGAAAATTAAAAACAAAATAAATTCTCATTTTGACCTTACAACCCGAGTTTCAAGCCAATCGTATGAAAAATAGTTTTTGCATGCAGAATTTTCCGGCCATTTTCTCTTGGGCGGCTTTTCCGACATTGAAAAATCACATTACAAATTATTTCGTATTTAGTCCTTACAAACCGAGTTTCAAGCCAATCGGATGGAAAATAGTTGTTTTTATGCAGAATTTTCCGGGAATTTTTTCGACCGTCAGGTCAAATTTTCCAACTTCGAATTTAACATTTTAAACTATATCGTATTCTATACTTACAAACCGAGTTTCAAGCCAATCGTATGATAAAAACTTTTTGGATTTAGAATTTTCCGGCCAATTTCCTCTTGTGCGGATTTTCCAAAAATCTCTATTTCGCGTACTATGCTTACAACTTATGTTTTGTTATGTGTAATTTTGAAAATAAGTTTGGCGCCAATCGCTGGCAACTAAAGTTTCGCCCATACAACCTTGGCCACCCACTTTCCACCCAGCGGGGTGAATTTTCCAGAAGATTGGTATGTAGTTGTTGTCGAATTTTCATATAGATCTTTGAAAATGAGTTTGAACTTGATCGGATGAAAAACAAAAAAAGTTTCATACAACCGTTTTCCGCGAATTTTCCACATTTGCCGACAGAATTTTCCAAAATCCGTTCTTAGTACTCACTTTCAGCATAAGATAAAACTACTGTGAAAATCTCATCTTCCTATCTTTTATGGCTTAGGCTGTACGACGGTCACCAGTCAGTCAGTCAGTCAGTCAGTCAGTCAGTCAGTCAGTCAGTCAGTCAGTCAGTCAGTCAGTCAGTCAGTCAGGTTGAACTTTTTTATATATATAGATATGTTATTGAGTTGACAGCCTTTTTTGTCGACTAAATAAATAAATAAAAAAAAAAAAAAAATAAAATTAATTTTTGTTTTCTATTATCCGATGTTGGAAATACCGCCGGGATGCCCACTGGGAAGTGGTTTTTAAGTGAATGAATGTGGCTTGCAGCATCTCCTCAAAGATCTATTTATATCTTGTCCGCTCTTATCCCATTCGCTCTTATATTTTTGCTTGGCGCTCGCCGTGTAACGCAAGCGACAACAAAGCGACAACAATTCGTTTGCTTAGGCCACTCCTGTGGTCACTTATTGTTCTTAGGTTTTAGTTGTGATTGATTGCTGGCAGCAGCCAGACAAATAAACCTTGTTGTGAAACGAAAGAAGTGAAGCCTTGTCAGCTTTGTGGAAACCAGCAGCCAGCGGGAAAACTGTATCGCCGTTTGACTTAATTTTGTGAAAATCTCAATTAACACTTTGTGAAAGTCCTCACGGAGTTTTCAAGCAGTGTTTTCCAACTGCTCTTGTCTTCTGACTTCCTCATTTTCCCTGCGCTGAGAATGGGCGATAGCATCACTTTCCCGCTCGTCCTGGCGGTAATCCTCATTTTGACGCCGTTGTTGGTGTTGAGCAGTGCTTTCCAACTGCTCTTGTATTCTGATTTCCCCATTATCCCTGCGCTGAGAATGGGCGATAGCACCTTTTTCCCGCTGGTCCTGGCGGTAATCCTCATTTTGACGCCGTTGTTGGTGTTGAGCAGTGTTTTCCAACTACTCTGATTTCTGATTTCCTCATTTTCTCTGCTCTTGTCTTTCGACTTCCTCATTTTCCCTGCGCTGAGAATGGACGACGGCATCTCTCCCGCTCTTCTAGGCGATACTCCTCATTTTCCCTGCGCTGAGAATGGGCAACGGCATCTCTTTCTTCTAGGTGATACTCCTCGTTTTCCCTGCGCTGGGAATGGCCGGTTGCATCCTGATTGCGTTCCCTAGCACGATAACGTAAGCTACGGCGTCGTTGCGAATGATTTGCAGCATCACGCTCCCGCTCTACTTCACGAACATCCAGACTCCTTTCGCGAAAAAGAGGCCAATCGACGAGCATTCCGAGTTGATATCTGAGACGCATTTTGTTGGTAACGGACGCGAGCACGGGACGCCTGTCGTCGTTGCTCCTGGGACATTGAGGATACTCGTGGCATTTTGACTGACTTTACTTTTTTGACTGATTTAGTTTGGTAAAAGCCTCTATAACTAACTTTTTGATCACTGTATGTCACTTAAAAATGTTTTCTGTTTGTCACCATATTGTAATGACGACACTGTCGCCATGTAATGACGTCACTGTCGCCATGAAATGAGTTGCAAAAGGATCGTCGCCATTTGGTGGATTAGATGTTAGGTCGTTCCATTTATGACCTGGTCTGGTCGCGTGTGTAACCATATGTTACTAATGTTACCATGTAGTATTTGGCCTTTGGTGATATTTAAAATAACAATAGATTTTGATGTGTCTGAGGCACTCAGTGCACTCAGGATTTATTCTTTTTTAATGGACATATCTTTCGCAACTGCTTCTGCTTATTCTAAGTCAAGAAGCTATGCTGCCAGGAAAGCTGACAGCAGAGCGGTTACATTATGTATTTCGTGTTTACACAACGCTGAGAGCTGCGCTGTGAGAGAAAGAGTGTTATGTGCACATAGAGGGGGCTCATGTTGACTGCGCAACAGGCTAAAGGCAAAATATGCTGACAATGCATTTATGAGTTAGTTGCTTGGGTCTTTTTGGACATTGCAACAAAGTGTATAGAATATGTAATTATGTATTCAATGGAATGTACTGAGTACAGTGGGTACTCTATATGTGTGCAAATCACATCTCCCTCCTTTTGAAAAATAACGTAATCAAATTAAGTTATTTTAGGGATAATTATTATTTGATATTATTTTTGTATGTATATAGGTATTACTAAATATATATTTTTTTTGTTTTGTGAATATTTATATTTGTATTGTTAATTAAGTATGAAAGTGTGCAATATAAATTTAAAAGAAATGTATTAAAATATATTAAATTATAATGTTCTAGTGGGGTAGAAGAAAATATATTCAAAAGTTCTGTTTGTTTTGTTTTTTTCCTTTTTTTTTGTGTATTTTTGATATTTTATCGCATGCAGGCCGATAAAATAAATGTATATTCTTCAAATAAATGTATTAATATGAATTATGAAATGAAAATTTTTAACCTATCCTTATGAACTGTTTGTTTTTTGTTCTTACTGTCAGAAATGATTATATTATATCTATCTTCTATTTTTATTACTTTATAGGGACCTTAATAGCTACTATCTAATTTATGTCCTGTTCGTTTTTTAATATAACGCGGTCTCCTATTTTTAAATCAAAATCATTAACCTTTAGATCGTATTCTGATTTTCGTATTCTTTTTGCTTCTTTAAGCATAATTCTAGCTCTTTTGTATGCTATTTCTAATCTTAATTTTGTTTCCTTAGCGTAATCTTCTATATTGTAGAGTGGACTTATATTATCTATGCTATTAAATTTAATTGCGAGTGTTGGATTCTTTCCAAATACGAGTTCGTATGGGCAGTAGTAATGTACCATCGATGGTGCTGTATTAAAACAATAAACGAAGTATTGTAATCATACATACCAGTGTGAGGAGTTATTCCTCACAAGTGGGCAATGGAGGGTTAAGCGCGGCGAATTGGGGAAAGCTCTCTCTCTGGGAGAGCAATGAGAGCGAGCGAGAAGGGAGACGAGTGGAGAGTTGGAGAGAAGGCCGTGGCCAGAGAGCCAAAGGCCTCGATACAACAGAGCGGCTAACTGGAGATCGGAGGCGAGCTGCGATTGGTGGCAAGGGCTCGGCGCAACGGGATCGAGGCCCCGCTACAATGAAAGCAGCAGAAAGGCCTCGGTCCAGCGACAACAGCAGAAGGCCACGACGCAGCGAAACAACGGAACAAAGGAAGCGGCAGGCCCTGCTTGGAGACACGCAGGCCCTGCTTGGGAGATACACAGGCCCTGCTTGAAGCAGCGGAACGGGGCCTGTGCAATAGCTATAAGAGGAGTGGCTGCCCAAGAAAGGGGACAGTCAGTGAGATACGCGGACGCGATAAGTTGAATTGTGAACACAAGTGCGAGTAAGCGTGAACGGAGACAGGAAACAGCGACCGTATATTGCGAGAAGTCGAAGCGAGTGCTCGACGATTATTGCAAGAGGGTTAGCGACAGCAAGTGGGAAGTGCGAGGTATCCTGCGAAAGGGTCGTAGCGAAGGCACGACGAAAGCAGAGAGGAGAGCACTGGGTAACTTAGCGAGTCCTTGGTGGTTCAGAAGCGAGCACAAGTGGGCCGGTAGCCTAAAAGACCTGAAGTGTAAACGTGAACTGTAAAACTAAGTTTAAAACCTACTGTTAAGTGATAAATACCCCAACCCAAATATAGACTAAAGTACGTTAAACCGCTGTCTTCTTATTTCTGGCAATTCTCCACAAATATAAATTTGTTGGAGCGATCCCCGAGCACCCTGAGCTAAGCCCAGCTGCAAAGGTTCGTTACAACTGGCGCCCAACGTGGTATTGCAAGAATAAGAAGATTAAAATACGCGTAAAATGGTACGAGCGTGGGTATATAACCTCAAGAAGGAGGAATTGGTGAAATACGCGAAAGAATTTGGGTTGGAAGTGAACGGAACAGTGGAAAATATGAGAAAACAATTCGGTGAGTGGGCACAAAACATGGAAAAGGATCTGAAGGTGGGACTGAGAATCGACGAGTTGGCCAGACTACATGCCAGAGGCAGCCCGGCTAGGGATCACTTACAGCCAGCAGAACAAAATCTCGACCTGGAGGACCTGTCGATAACAAGTATAAACGCGGCAGCAAAAAACACACGTAACCAGGAAGGGCAGACGGCGACATCAGGGAGTGAATACGCAAAGGTGGCCAAACAGGTGAGAGAATGGGGAATAAGTTTCGATGGACAAGGCAAACCGCTAGAGTTCATCGAACAGGTGGAGTGGTCCGCGGACACATACGGAATAAACCTAGATCTGTTACCCAGAACAATGCCAGAATTGTTAAAGGGGATAGCTCTTAAGTGGTATGTGGCAAATAACCAACATTGGACCATATGGGTAAACTTCTTGGAGAGCTTCCAAGAATATTTTCTGCCAATGGATTATTTCACAAGGGTGGAGGACGAAGTGTATAGGAGAAAACAGGGAGTGTCCGAAAAATTTAAAATGTACATGGTCGAGATGCAGACATTAATGCGACCACTAAAGTATAGTTCAGCCAGGCAACTGAGAACGATCTTGAACAACAGCTTGCCGGATTTGAGATCGTTCGCACGACCCTTTGTGTGCGAAAATCTGGCGCAATTAATGAAGCTGGCAGACGAATTTGAAGAATTGGAGCGCGATAGATACAAGTTAAGACAAGAAAGCAGACCGAATAGGTCGCGGTTTATGGCAGTCAGCTCTCCAGACCCCGCCGGGACAGAATCCCATGCACAGAATGACGGGTGTCATAGATGTGCGAGGATAACACCCCAAGGACATGCGCATGCGATTGCTCAACCGCGCAGAGAGGGATTTGTGGAAAACCCCTCACAAGCATGCCGGCGTTGCGGGCAAGTAGGACATTTTGCGCGGGAATGCCAAGGGGTTTGGAGAGAGTATTGTTGGCAATGTGGTCGGATAGGAGTTAAAACTTGGGAGTGCTGCAGGCGGTCGGGAAACGATCGTCGACCCCGGCCTGCGAGGGACGAGCGGGAGTCGTCAGGACCAGTCCCTCAGAATTAATAGGAGACTTAAAGGATGAGGGAGCACACTTGTCGGCAACAGTGCTGATCGGGAAGACAGCGTACAAGGCCACAGTCGACACTGGTGCTACCAGTAGTTTTGTGAGCGAAGAAATGTTGCGAATGATGTGCGGGGAAGGATCATTAAGTCGGGTGAGGAGACAAGTGAGGCTAGCAGATGGCAGAAGCAACAATGTATGCGAGCAATTCGAAACGAGAATAAGTTTTGGAGACAAGGATTTAGGGATGGAGTTATTGGTCCTGCCAGGGGTTATCGACGGATTGGTGCTGGGATGGGATTTCCTAGTAAAGGCCGGCGTAAAACTAGAATGTGCGGGGATAAAAGTTAAAATCCCACCAAGAGGGAGAAGAAACGGTTGGTTGGAAGAGAAGATATCAGTGGCAGTCGTGGAAATCAGGAAGAGCAAGCCAAAAGAGGAAAGGTCACGAAGCGAGTCCGAGACGGAAAGTCCGGAAAGGCGCGTGGAAAAATTCTTAGAAAAAGAACTAGCAGAATTTGCTAGCATGAAGGGTCTGTCTAACATTACTCAACATAGAATAACGATGAAGGACGACAGGCCGGTGAAGCAACGATATTTTCCAAAGAATCCGAAAATGCAGGCTGAGATAAACAGCAAAGTGGATGAATTGTTAGAAAAGGGTTGCATTGAGCCGTCGAAAAGTCCACATAGTGCACCGGTAGTAATGGTGAAAAAGAAAACGGGAAAATGGCGGTTCTGTGTCGATTTCCGGGACATGAACGCGCGGTCGGAAAAGGATGCATATCCATTACCGAGGGTTAATCATATTTTGGAGCAATTGAGGGAAGCGAAGTACATTAGTAGCCTCGATTTGAAGGATGGCTACTGGCAAATTCCGTTGGAACCAGAAAGCAGACCCTGTACAGCTTTTACGGTTCCAGGAAGGGGGCTATTTCAGTGGCGAGTAATGCCGTTTGGCCTCGCATCAGCCCCCGCCACCTTCCAAAGGGCACTGGATCAGGTCATTGGACCCGAAATGATGCCTCATGCTTTCGCATATTTAGACGATTTTATTGTGATCGGAAGAACGCTGGAGGAGCATATGAAAAATCTGGCAGAGGTATTTCGCAGGTTAAAAGCAGCGAATCTGAAAATAAATGTCGATAAGTGTGAATTCTTCAAGAAGGAACTCAAATATTTGGGTCATATGGTGACAGAAGAAGGCATTAAAACGGACCCAGATAAAGTTGCAGCGATAGCTGAACTGAAGCCACCCACTAATGTCAGGGAATTGAGACAGTATTTGGGTGTAGCGTCATGGTATAGGCGATTTGTTCCGGACTGCGCTTCCACGGTCCAACCATTGAACGCTCTGCTGAAAAAGGGAGTTAAATGGGAATGGACGGACGAAAGAAAGAATGCGTTCGAAGAAGTAAAAGCAAGACTTACATCTGCACCCGTACTTGCATGCCCGGATTTTGAGAAAGAATTCGTTTTGCAAACGGATGCGAGCAACTACGGTTTGGGAGCTATTTTGACCCAGGCGTCAGAGGAAGGAGAGAGGGTCATCTCTTATGCCAGTAGAACTCTCAATGCAGCAGAACAAAATTATTCTGCAACTGAAAAAGAGTGCCTGGCGATCGTATGGGCCATACGAAAACTACGGCAATATATAGAAGGATATCGCTTCAAGGTCATCACGGACCACATGGCGCTAAAATGGCTAAATTCAATTGAGAGTCCATCAGGGCGGGTTGCCCGATGGGCTTTAGAATTACAGCAATACGATTTCGAAGTAGTGTACAGAAAAGGCAAGCTTAATGTGGTCGCAGATGCACTCACGGCAACCAATGGATGCCGAAAAATACGAGAGGTGATGTGAAGGAGAAAGAATTGGGTGGATCCAGCGAATGGAGGAGAAAATTCGAAATAACCCACAAAAAATTTCCCGATTATCTAAAGGAATCGGGACAATTGTACAGAAATATACCTCATCGAGCGGGACATGAAGAAGTAGTCGGTTGGAAGCTATGTGTGTCAGAAAAAGAACAGAAAAGGGTGTTACATGAGAATCACGACGCGGCAACAGCAGGGCATACAGGCACGAGGCGAACAATAGCGAGAGTTGCCGCGAGGTATTACTGGCCCGGAATGCAAAGGGACATCCGGAAATATGTAGGGAGGTGCGAAACATGTCAGAAATATAAATCGCACCAACTACAAGCGGCGGGAAAGATGCTTACGCAGATTCCGGAGGAACCGTGGGCAACGGTCTGTGCAGATTTCGTAGGACCATTGCCACGATCTAAGCACGGAAATTCAGTGCTACTAGTACTGATCGATCGATTTTCGAAATGGACAGAACTAGTAGCACTGCGGAAAGCAACGGCGGCGGCCTTGCAGAAGGCGTTCAGAGAACGAGTCTTGGCTCGGTTTGGTGTTCCGAAGGTGCTGATAACGGACAATGGAGCACAGTTCACGAGCAAGGCGTTTAATCGATTCTTGGAAGAGATGGGGGTCTCCCATCAATTTACAGCACCATATACTCCTCAAGAGAACCCAACCGAGCGAGCAAACAGAACAGTGAAGACGATGATAGCTCAGTTTGCAGGCTCAGATCAGAGAAGTTGGGATGAGCTGTTACCAGAACTGACGTTAGCAGTCAATTCCAGTGTGGCAGAATCTACAGGATACACACCGGCATTTCTCGTACAAGGTAGGGAACCGCGGTTACCGAATACCTTGTACGATGAGAGCAATCTCGGAACAGGACACGGAAGAAGAGATGCGGGAGAAAACGCGAAGAAGCTGCAGGAAATCTTCGAGGTGGCTAGGAGAAATATGGAGAAGGCAGCACAGGATCAAGCACGGCACTATAACCTGAGAAGACGCGCTTGGAAACCGGTGGTCGGGGATGAAGTGTACGCCAAAACTCATCATCTGTCAAAAGCATCGGAAGGATTCGCAGCAAAATTGGCACCGAGGTATGAAGGTCCTTATCAGATCGTAAGTTTCATATCCCCCGTGATATGTAAATTACGAGAAAAGGGGAAAAACAAAGTAAGAACCGCACATATTAGCGGGTTAAAACCAGCGATTCAGAAAGAAACGGATGGAGAAAATGAATGAAATTAGAGATATGTATATATATTCATAAAACAGAAAAGTAGATAAAAATTGGTAAAAGAATAGTCCGAAAACACAAAAAGAGAGATACTGGAAAATAATAAAAGGTTAAATAAAAAGGGAAATATGTTCTACTAGTCGTAAAAATCTGAAATAAATAAAATATAGGATAAAAGAGAATAAAATCTGAAAATAAAGAGAATTAGGAGTAAAGTTAAATGGAAACCTGGAGAAAAATAGATAGGAAGGGATTAAAATATAGAAGAATCCAAATAAATACCAAATTACAGGGTAAGAAGATCGGCGATCTTCAGTCAAAACATGCAAGATTGACTAGAACGCGGCGAAATCTACAAGAGAGCGCGATTTCAATCTCGCTTGTAAGAGGAAAAGAGACAACCATAGCCGGGTTTACCGTTGCAAGGCTCTCTCGCAAGAAAGCTCGCAAGTAAACGGTAAACTGGCGTGATCTTTGCGCAGACGCGTGGAGACCGAGGCTTCGTGGCGCGCGCCAGGAGTAAGCTCGGTCTATTTGGAGAAAAACGCTGACATGGACACCAGGCAAAAACGTTCGGATGGGAGGACGGCCAAGGCACGCGGCGGAAGCACGCGTCGGCGTTTGCCCTTTATGGGCGTAAGTCGTGCCGGTAGCCGGATCCCTCGGCGACGACCGCGCGTACGCAAGCTGGCCGACGTGCTGAGCCTGGACACGTCCTCCATCCGGGATTCGCCCAGGACGCAGGCGTCGCCAGCGAAATCGGAGGCGACTACGTGGGAGTGGGAGTCCCCGAGCCCCGATGAGGGCGATGAGGTCGCACCGGCAATCCCGGTAGCCCAGTCACCCGCAATCTGGGTAGGCGAGTGGGCGTTGGAGACCGAGAAGGCCGAAATGGGAGAGGGGGCAGAGGACGAGATGGAGGAAGCGGAGCAGGCATGGGGGGCGGCACAGTCACCCACTCCGACTTCCACTATCGAGCTCTCGGACTCGGAGGACGAGAGCCCGGCGGGAGCCGGGGCGGCAAAGTCACCTACTCCGATTCCCACTATCGAGCTCTCGGACTCGGAGGACGGGAGCCCGGCGGGAGCCGGCTGGGAGCCACCGAGGCCACCAACCCCAATGCCGTCCATCAGGGACATGGAGGAGGAGCAGGAAGAGGAGCGAGAGGAAGAGGAGCAGGAGGAGGAGAGAGAGGAAGAGGGGCAGCAGCAGGGTGGTGGACCCGAGTGGGGATTCGCACCCCCGTGCGTCACGCAGAATAGGCGGCAGGTGGTTCCACGAGGTGACCACTGTGGCCACCTGGAGCGAGCCACTGACGCTGGGGAGAGGGGCGAGCGCCAGCGAGGAGGCGGAGCCGTCGAGGTCGGAGGTGGTCATCGAAGAGATGACCGAAGATCACGACGAGCCACGGGCCTCCAACGCACGGGACCCAAGGGGTTTCGATCGCGGAGCCCGAGAGGAGGAGGCGCGAGCAACCGATGGGGCCGCAGGAAAGACCGGGGCGCAGCCTACTGCAGGGCCCGAGCAGAAACCGGAGGAGAAGAAGGCGGAGGAGAAGGAGGCGGAGGAGAAGGAGGCGGAGGAGAAGGAGGCGGAGGAGAAGGGGCCATGGGTGTGGCCAGCGCCAAAGGCCAACCGGCCACCGTATGTGAGGCAGCAGTCGTGCCCGACTCCACCGAGAAGTCGGCCGACCCTGCAAAGGCAGGCTTCAGTGCCTGAGCGCGGCGAGCGGCGGGAGCAGAGACGTCCGTGGCGGTGGACGGAGCTGGAGTGGGACGAGTGGCCAGCCGAGGTGCGAAGCGAGGTTGGCTCAAGACGAGGACGCAGACAAAACGGCAGATGGTCCCACCTCATGTGGGTCGGAGCGACGCGCTTCCGACTGAAGTGGGGTCGCGGAGGGCCACGGGTGTTCCGCGAGGAGTAGGTCGACGAGGAGGGGGAAAGGAAAACTTAAATAAAACACAACATGAAACATGAAACAGAACAAGCGGACGAGTTTTTATTAATTTTAATTTACAGGCACAATTACACAAAGCACAAACATAAACACGCACAAATACACAACGGATTCAACGGAGCGCGACACAGCACACACACACAGGAGTAGTCCCGATCCGGGAGTCAGCCCAGGGTGGACACTGGGGGACAGCGATCGCCGTGCAGAAATGGCCGGAGAAATGCCTTGAGCATCGGCCACACATAAGGCACAAGGTGGGCGAGAGCACACCAGCACAACAACACAACAAAACAGGAAAAAAAAAGAAAGCACAAAAATATATGAGAAAAAAAGAAAGGTAAACAACAGCAGCAGAAGGTGGGCAGCAACGATGGCCAGAGGGGGGGAAGGGCAGGGGCATCAGTCCATTAAGGGGGAAGAAGAAGCATCACTCACTAGAAATGGAAAAAAAAATAAAGGGTGAAAACGGGCTGAGGGGAAGGAGAAATGGGGGGGAAAAACTTACCTGGAGGTCGGGGAACCGGAAGCAGGCAACCTGGGAAATAAAGAGGAGGGAATTAAGGCAAAAATTGAGAGTGAAAATTAAGGAAAACTTACGTGGGGAAAAAAACAGCATGGCACGCGATCATCATCGGTATCGATAGGTAATATCGATAGGAAAACGTGGGATAAAAATACCAAAAAGGGTATCGGGCAATAGGGCCACCCTAAACGGCGGGCTATCGAGTAGAAGGTATCGATAGCGGGCGATCGATAAATATGATCGCGGTGTGGCCAGAGGGGGGTAAGGGAAAAAGGGTCCGGTTGTTGGGCGGGAATTCAAATGGGAAATTCAAATTGCGAAATGTTAACGGGGGGAGTTGCGTTTTGTTCGGGATGGAACAAAATGACCGAAGAAAGGGGGGAGTGTGAGGAGTTATTCCTCACAAGTGGGCAATGGAGGGTTAAGCGCGGCGGAATGGGGAAAGCTCTCTCTGGGAGAGCAATGAGAGCGAGCGAGAAGGGAGACGAGTGGAGAGTTGGAGAGAGGGCCGTGGCCAGAGAGCCAAAGGCCTCGATACAACAGAGCGGCTAACTGGAGATCGGAGGCGAGCTGCGATTGGTGGCAAGGGCTCGGCGCAACGGGATCGAGGCCCCGCTACAATGAAAGCAGCAGAAAGGCCTCGGTCCAGCGACAACAGCAGAAGGCCACGACGCAGCGAAACAACGGAACAAAGGAAGCGGCAGGCCCTTCTTGGAGACACGCAGGCCCTGCTTGGGAGATACACAGGCCCTGCTTGAAGCAGCGGAACGGGGCCTGTGCAATAGCTATAAGAGGAGTGGCTGCCCAAGAAAGGGGACAGTCAGTGAGATACGCGGACGCGATAAGTTGAATTGTGAACACAAGTGCGAGTAAGCGTGAACGGAGACAGGAAACAGCGACCGTATATTGCGAGAAGTCGAAGCGAGTGCTCGACGATTATTGCAAGAGGGTTAGCGACAGCAAGTGGGAAGTGCGAGGTATCCTGCGAAAGGGTCGTAGCGAAGGCACGACGAAAGCAGAGAGGAGAGCACTGGGTAACTTAGCGAGTCCTTGGTGGTTCAGAAGCGAGCACAAGTGGGCCGGTAGCCTAAAAGACCTGAAGTGTAAACGTGAACTGTAAAACTAAGTTTAAAACCTACTGTTAAGTGATAAATACCCCAACCCAAATATAGACTAAAGTACGTTAAACCGCTGTCTTCTTATTTCTGGCAATTCTCCACAAATATAAATTTGTTGGAGCGATCCCCGAGCACCCTGAGCTAAGCCCAGCTGCAAAGGTTCGTTACACCAGTCAGATTTGTCTTCTGAAATATATGAACGAACGAGAGAGAGAGAGTTTGAACTGTGCGGACGTGTTTGTGTCGGGCTCCAGTTTTTAGAAGTTATTAAAGCCACCTAAAACAAAACAAACCATCAGCTGTTGACACTACACTGGAGAAGGTGCATACTAAGCGGCTCATATTGACAGCGGATCCTCTAAGTCACAGCTCGGGCAAAATTTAAAAGTTTTAATTCCTTGACCCGCCATTTGAACTTGAAAGCCACTCGAGATTGACGAAAGGCTGGAGAAAGGCGCAACAACTGTAGAAAGTGCCTCTTGAGTGAAAACTCACTCACACACACACAAAACAGGGAGTGAACTGCCAACAAAATAGCACATTAATTGTAGCACAACACATACTCAAGCGCAGTGGATCGCGATATTCACCTAGTTTTGGCTATCAGAACGCCAGGCTCTTCATCACAAAACCGGTAAGCAATCTTACTCAATTGCCATCGAAAGCGCAGGGAAACGGCGGTAATCAAAGAAAGTTATCCCATATAAGCAAGCGTGGGAAAGCATAATAGAAAAATTAGTGGCGGAACTTATCAGCTGTGAAAGTCGATAACAAGGAACTAGTTCACCAGAGAACGATCCACAGCGGGCCAAGTATTCGAATATAATTGGCGGTATTTTACAAATGGCTGGGAAAGGTTTGCTACGAACGCCACCTTCATCGTTGCAAAATCACGAAGGATCTTCACAGATAGCGAAGAGAGGACGCTCAGATATGTCGCCTGCAGAGCCAACTATGAGGGACTTAATGATGATTTTGAAGAACGTGGCAACGAAAGACGACATCGCCGATGTGAAACAACAGTTCGGAGCGGTGGCCCAACAAGTTGAGGATCTAAAAAAATGAGAATAGAGCACTCAGACTGGAGATTGAACAAGTTAAACTCAAGGCAGACGCCGATCACAAGGAGCTGAATAGGATTGTTGAGCAACACAAAAGGAAAAATCTAATTTTTCGCGGAACTCAAACCAATGAGCCTCCGAAAGCGGAGATTGAACGGATCTGCCGGGACGTGATAAAGGTTAATAATGTCCAAATAAAGGAAGCACGATTATAATATAGGTGAAACAATAAGATTGGAATTGTGGCTGAAATGGAGTCAGAAAGGACAGCTAACATGATACGAAAAAATAATCTTGCTGGCACAAAAATTTATGTGGAGAAGGACCTGAGCGATATAAGGCAAGCCCATAAAAAAGCTCTCCTACGGCTAAAATATATAATACAGGCGAGAGATAAAAGTCATAAAATCATAGTTATAAATGATAGTATACGAATTGGAGGCAAATGGATGAAATTCGATGCCAACCAGGATCTAACCAACGAAGAGCAAGGAGCCAAGGCAGTGCTCGACGAGCTACACGGCGGAAAAATGGTAGTTCTTCCCTTAGATCTAAGTCACTCATAGAATTTAATCAGTCAAAAAACCTAGAAATAATATAGAGCTCAAGCAAAGAAAAAACGATCAAAATTTACCAAACAATCTTCATAGTATAGACCCAATATCAACTACAAAAAAATACAAATTTTATCGTACAACGTTGCAGGGCTAGCCAATAAATTTATTCAAAAAAACTTCTTCAAAATGATTAGCGACTATGACATATTTATACTCTTCGAAACTTTCATCGGAAAAAACGAGCAACAATACGACATATATTTCCCGGACGTTGAAATCAAATGGAGGCACGTGGAGGCATTCTTTATGGCATTAAAAAGGACTTAAAGCGACTGTGTAACTTCATGACAATTGAAGAGACCATCATTATCGAGTGTGTATCGCAAAATGAGAAATTATATATAATATCATTCCATGCTATCTAAATTGCAACGAATGGTTAGCCGAGTTCTTAATACTGTATAATATCCTGAACCAGCCATTTCTCGATAATATTTAGCTACTAGGTGACCTAAATGCAAGGACAGGAGAACTACAAAGCACAATTATGGAGCCCACTGCCCTGGAAACATTTGCAAATTCGAAACGATCTTCGCAGGATAAAGTTATCGATGCAAAAGGGAAAAAGCTTATCGAACTTTGCGAATGCTTTCGGCTCCCAATCCTGAACGGTACAACAGCAAGCGATTCTGGGAGCTTCACTTTCATACGAGGACTGGCCACATCCACCACAGATTATTGCATAGTCCAAGGCATCTGGAACTGCCTAGTAAAGGACCTGAGAACAGAATCCCAACCGTTCTCCGACCATATGCCACTTGTGCTGGATCTCGAGTTTCAACATAGTCCCAATATAGCAGACAATACACGCGAGTTACTGCCAAAACTGAAATGGATGCAAAAAAAGGCACCTGAGTATAGGGCGAAATTGGACGAGGAGCTGTCGAAATTATCAACAACCCCTAAAGAGACAACTATACATTAGCTCACAAAATGCATCACATCAGCAGCGAAATTTATGCGGTCGAAAGACAATCGAAGATGGATTCAACCGTGGTTCGATGGGGACTGTGAGGAAGCCAGAAAAAACTCTATCAACGCACTTAAAAAGCTAGACGCACGAATGCGTAGGAAGACAAAGAAAATTATAAATGCCTAAATACGAGATACAAGCAATTATGCAAAAACAAATTACGGGCTTATTTTCACAATATGGAAAAGAAGATTGGCCAAATTGCAGACAGTAAATCCTTCTGGACCCTGGTGAGGAGCCTACATGGATCTAGCGCGAACAAAATAATATCTGTTGAACCATCAGGCTTAGCAGAACACTTCAAAAAGTCTCCTTTGGACAAACGATCACACCAGTAGGATGAGTTTCGCTCTACCTAACGTCTCAGTGGATGATCTGGATTGCATCAGCACACCACAGGAGATTCAAAGCTCCCTGATTAAGAGTAAACACAACAAAGCCCCCGGTACAGATAGAGTCCCCAGTGAGTTTTATAAAAATGTTTCTGAATCGTTTATCTTAAAGCTCACCGAAGCTTTCAACAATATTTTTGAGACCTCCAAAGTTCCCGTCAGCTTTCAAGACAACATCTTATACCCGATATATAAGAAGGGAAGCCCAAACGAAGCTCAAAATTATGGAGGAATCTCCTTCTTAAATGCTGCAACGAAAGTGTTTGCGTCTGTACCCGCCTAGTCAACTTTACCAATCAATACCAGCTCTTAAGTATAAACCAGATTGGCTTCAGAGAAGGATATTCTACAGTCGACTGCATTTACTTTCTTACTGCAATAGCAAAGGAATACCTCAGCAAAGGGAAAAAGATGTACTGCATCTTCATAGATTTTAGGGCAGCCTTTGACACAGTAAATAGGGACAGCCTACTGTGTAAGCTAAGCAACTTGGGCGTATCGACCAAAATGATAAAAACACTAGAGAGCCTATACAACAATAACATTACAAGGGTGTGGGATGGCCGAAGCCTGTCGGAAGGATTCACCACAAACCAAGGCGTCAAACAGGGGTGCCTACTCAGTCCCCTACTATTTGCCCTCTATGTCGATGATATTGTAGACAAACTGGCTGGAGAACTCAATCTAGGCACGCATCGCTTCAAGGTGCTGATGTACGCTGATGATGACGTTTAAATACCTAGGTGTCACACTGACGAGCAACATGACCTTTTAAAAGCAGGCAGACCCTTAAGAGGAAGGATACACAAGTGGCAATAAGTAGTACGTGGAACGGTCTGCTGAAACGGAAGCTAGTGAATATGAGCACGAAATACAAAATGTACCAGGCGACAGCCAAAGCGATCACGTGATATGCCGCTCAAGTACTCCAAACTACGCAATCCATCTGGAAACTGGCCTCCATGCATTATTCACATACACACTAGACTTCCACTTGAAATATATACTGGAACATGCCGGACCGACGATACCCAAAAATAGTAACAAAATACCTGCTTGAGTCAAATTCACAGTATTTTAGTCAATGGCTCAAAATGGCAAGCGATTATGACACTGGAAAACCCAAGCTTGTGGAGATTGTAGCAGAATAGGCTGATTGTTAGCATTGACTCTAAAACAAGGCAGATGTGGGAGGATCAAGCCAGACAGAGTTCGGGGAGACTAGTTTACAAACGATTAACATACAACTTGCAAGAAAACAATTACTTCCAGGACGACATCGGCTCATGTAGGTTAATGCTTATTTTTAAAGCAAGAGAAGAGATGCTCAATCTAAATTACCGACCACACCTGCAAAATCATGCTAATGAATGCTCACTGTGCAATTTGAGGGAACGCGAGGATATAATGCACTTTTTGGGAAAATGTCCAATATTAAAAGAAATCAGGGCAGCTTGCCTCGGAACACAGTATCTGAATGTGGAGGACTGTATCAACTTATTGAACGGGAGCTACTGGATGCTGATGTTACGTTATCGATCTTGAGATATTTGCCTAGATCGTTAATTACCAGAGATTAAAACCCGAACGAAAACGGTTTGGGTTACGGTTACTGTTTTGGCCGATCGCTTTTTTCCGGTTACGGTTATACTACGGTTTTGGAATATCGGTTACGGTACTGGTTACGGTTATTATCCTAATTCTGTTTCGGGTTTGGGTTACGGTTACGGTTACGGTTATAAGTATAAAATATCACTTTGACATACAATGTACGTACAATCCACACAAAGGCGGCCCCATTTATAATCTCATTTATTGATTAAATTTACTAAGTTCAAAGGCCATAGCCGGATTTGTAGGGGAATCGGCCCCCCAATGCTTTTAATTTTTTGAGTATGCAGTTTTAAAGGACATCAACCGAATGTAATTTAGCGATTTTTTGTAAACTTCTAGTACCAACCCTGAATTTTTAACAGCGATTTTTATCATTTCAACCACAAGGCTTTTTCGAGCTATCTATCCATTAAAAAATTCCAAGTTTTTTTTTGGTCAAAGCTGGCATGTATACCCTCCCCCAGGATAGTTTTTCAGATTTTTGATCTGAAAACCGCGACCTACAAAAATCCGCGAAATTTTTAACACCATTTTTTTAAGATTTCTAGTTTAGGTTCCACTTTAATTTTTTCATGTCCAATCGTCATTATTAGATACAATTTCTCTAATTTTTTCAGAATTTTAAAAGTTGTGGAAGGTGGTTAAAATTATTAAAACAATAAAAATATAAATTAATTTGTACCTAATTGTCACTTTCTTTCTTTATAAATTAATCAAGTTATAAACAGTAAAGGGTTCACTTCATCTTCAAGATGAGGTTAATGTAGAATCAGAGGTCGAAAATGAAGAATTCTGATTCACCGGCCCGTCAATGACAGTAGCTTGTGGTTGCATACTCAGACCATACTTTCCAATTTTAAGACCTCGATTCTTGCTCCAGGCCAAGATGTATCGCCGAAAATTGCGTGGCAACGAATTTATCGATGGTACAAAGACCTACAAAAGCTCCCCTGTACCATTTAATGCCATTTGACAGGGCTAGAAAAAATTTTTCTTCTTTTCTTGCATGGCTTGCATGTGACTCCCCTCCAAGACTGGCAACTTCTCTCGTTGTTAAAATTACCACCCGAAGTTCCGACGACTTAAGCAAGTTAAGGAGATGCCCCCAGGGTGTTGTCGACGTTGGGGCGGTCTCCTGTGGTGCTTCTAGTTGACCTCCGTGGATGCTTTGCCGGCTTTCGATTCGGATGGAGATTTTATTCCTGTCGTGGTAGCCAGTGCATTTCAAGTCCCAGTACCATGCAGTGCCTTCTCGCCCGCTGTCAGTGACTTCTAGTTGCAGGCCTTAAGTGTGTCTTAATATGCCCGAGAGATGCTTTGTACCAGGATGCTGTTCCCCTTGCGTATAGCGTCATCTATGTATCTGTTTCCTTAAACAAACCAGTGCACAAAGTAGGCTATTTTTTCTTCGGAGGCTCATTGTTGTTAAACCTGAAACCACAAGCTACTGTCATTGACAGGCCGGTGAATCAGAATTCTTCATTTTTCGACCTCTGATTCCACATTCACCCCATCTTGAAGATGAAATGAACCATTTACTGTGTATAACTTGATTAATTTATAAAGAAAGAAAGTGACAATTAGGTACAAATTAATTTTATATTTTTATTGTTTTAATTAATTTTAACCACCTTCTAACTTTAAAATTTTGAAAAAATTAGAGAAATTATATCTAGGAACAAACCAATTGGACCTTAGAAAAAACAAAAGTGAACTCAACTGAAGTCTTAAAAAAACGGTGTTAAAAATTTCGCGGATTTTTGTAGGCCGCGGTTTTCAGATCAAAATCTGAAAAACTATCCTCGGGAGGGTGTACATGCCAGCTTTGCACCAAAAAACTTGATTTTTTAATAGATTATACAAACAGAAAAAAGCCTTGTGGTTGAAATGATAAAAATCGCGTTAAAAATTCAGGGTTGGTACTCCAAGTTTACGAAATCTTGAAATTACATTCGGTTGATGTACTTTACTTTCATACTCGAAAAATTAAAAGCATTGAGGCCCGATTTTTAAATACAAGCTGTGTCTTTTTCTCTAACAAATCAAAGAGAATTCTTATATATCAGTATTCCCTTTAGATCACCAAATCACAAGCAAATATTCAACGGGATAAGCCCCAAAAGATTAAACACATATGAGTCAGGATACAAGTATTCTATGCACTAATGTTACGAAAAAAAAACTAGAACATTAACAAAAGGTTCCCCAAACAGTTGATGGAACAGCTGTCCAGAGCACACAAACCTCACAACATCACCAGACACCTCTTCACGAATACGAAAGACAGCGATAAAACACAAAGCAACAATGTAGGCACACGAGAATTAAATGCAGCGGGTAAGCAGAGGGATGAGCTGCATCATGGTCCTACATTGGAACAAGAAAACGCTCTCTGAGCACAAGAATTAAATGAGCATAGAAGAGATGTGCAAAAGAAACGCTTCCTTCTATGCGTTACAAACATCTGAACAATTTCAATATAACCTCTCCAAGGGTATAAGCTCGACCCAGACCAACAGTGTTACCCCATTAGTGATGTGCACATCCCTAAACCCCGCCACATTTTTTTTAGCCCAGTGCCTGGTTCACGTTTTTGTAAACCCATAACCGAGAACCCCTTTCATCCACACGATCTTTATCATTTCTTCGGCAAATCGATTCATTTTGCTGATACTAACTCTCTGAAGGGTCGAATCGTCTGTAGGAGAAATAAAATTGATCTGCCTGCAAGTATAAAGAAACATTTGTTATCCATACGTATTAAGCCATATCTTTTTACCATCTCTTAAGTCAGGTGTTCCTTTGTTTTGTAGACGGAAGGACGGACAAACGGACATGTCTATATCGACTCGGCTGTTGATGCTGATCCAGAATATATATACCCCCTATGGTCGGAAATGATTCCTACATTTGCACGACTTCAGTATACCGCCACACTCTACGAGTAACGGGTATAAAAACAATACACACATCGACAATCAATAGTGCAATACAATAAAACAATGGCGACCACAAAAATAGGTACCCAAATTAAGTAGTGTAGTGAAGATTTTTGCATGTATGTTTAATTTGATTTATTTTCATGATTATTATATAAAAATATTCAGGCTTTCTGAAGATTTAAAATAAATTGCCAAAACGCGTAAGAGGAAAACCCAGCCAAAAAGTCCGGAAAGACGGACAAATTAAGAGCCCCTGTCAAGCCAGCAAATTTATAATCAGTGTTTTCAGACCTTACCTGCAGCTCATCCTTGTTGGTTGTTGTACTGTTGAACTGACTGGTAATGCATGGTTCAATTAACATTTACATTGTCGGATAATGATCCCAGCAGAGAGCTCGAAAGGCCAGATGGTTGTGCGGAAAATTATCATTAGTTAAATGACCATACCTTTGATAAAACGCTATAATGGCCAGTTTGGGTGGTTCGTAATCTGATGGCAACCGTATGTTCTCGGGATGATGATATTCCGACATACTAAACAGAAAGTCGATTCATATGAACTTATTGGCTGTGCAGCGAAGGAAATTGTTCGCCTAATACCCCAAGACGCTCACTTGATTACCAACCTTAGAACCGTAGAAAGTGTGGCAATTGAGAACGGAATATCCTTGGTGATGCCAATCAAAATAATGCGCAGCAATATGTTTCCTCGTGAATCGGCGTCTCGGAAATAATTCTCAATATAGCCCCTCGTTCGTTCCGAGGGCCGCGTCCTGTATATTGCTCAGGATTGTCCAGAAGCAGTAGTTTATGCAACGCCTGGTGATATTCAGTGGCTGAATTTTGAATATACCGTTGGAACCGTTTCATACATCCACGAAACCGTGTCCAATTGGATCTGTGACATTTGATTGTAGAGTTTGAGCAGCGCTTGGTTCTTCTTCACCTCCCGGTTCGTTTTCAGCGACAAGCGTGTTGCCACGGGCCTGCGGAGTGGCTGAGAAACATACAGAGGCACACAATGTCAACCATTGAATGAAATATTCGTTCCTTAAACTCAAATTGCTCGATTTGTGGAGTAAGGTCCTCGCGCTCGCTTAAAAGGTTTTTGCAAAACTTTACGAGGTTTACATCGAATTAGAGCACCCAAGCTCTCTCAAGAATACCCGCAAGGTCCTAAGGCAATCATTCTCGTTGGAGAAATTCCTGTGAACTCTTTCAGCAAGATTAACTGCAGATTGATCAGAGATGTAAATTGAGCTGTGTAAGAAAAGGAAGAGTTAAGAAAATTGAGAAAATTTTCCAAAACTGGTTCGAAACCGGAACAGAACCTTAAACCAAACTACTTGTAAAAACCTCAATTCCGAAATTTGTCTTGACTCGTTTTGAAATTTGATACCCGAAAACAAAGGCAAAAACACAAAGGGATTTCGAGAGTTGACATATCGATGAATCGAGTGAATTGTATTCATTATACAATAACTACAAAGTAGCGCGACCGGAAGTGACAGTTGGAAAAGGAAAAAGTATTAATTTGGCCTTTTTGCAAGCAAGTTCTCTTTACGACAGCAGGTAAAAAGTTTCGGTAAGAACCACAAATCGGCAAAAAAAGTGAACCAGGCCCCTATTTCTCCCTAGTTCGGGCAGAATGGTGGGTATTACGAGTAATCTGAACAAAAATTAATCATCTCACAGATTTTAAACATGGACTTGATGCATTTACGTGTTAGCTTTCACCGAAAAAAAATTTTCAAAATCAGTTAAACAGTTCTCACCAATTTGGGTAAAGAAAAGAAGAAAATAAAATCTCTAAAAAATTTTAAGTAAAATTTGGTTTTCAAAACCTTTTCTCAAATTGGGTCACATATATAAATATTTATAAAGTTTTCGACCAAAAAAATTCAAAACTTAGAATTTCTAAATGTAGACGAGGGTCGATGAAAAAAATGTTCATAAAAAGGGTCGTAAAAATAATTTTTTCTTTATTTCTGTTAATCAGAGTTCCCGAAAGTTTTTCAGGATGTTTATAGGATCGTTAAGAACGTTAAGCAAATAAAAAAATTTTCCCGAAGGTATACGTACTGTAACGTATTGTGTTTCGATATACCCGTTATGAGAAGAAATGTTTAACACCGTTTTTGTGATCCTGAGGGGGAACATCCGAAAAGTATGCAACATTTTTTATCTTCGCTATTTATTATCCGATCTTGATTAATATTCCAGGGATTATAGTTATTCGATGTGTTCCAGAAATCTCTAGAGATTTAGGGTCAGATGTTTTTCAAAACAACCAATCCAAATGTCGGTGTTCCACAAATGTCGGAGATTACATTTTCGGAGTTAATTTGAGTCGCTGCCAAAAACAGCTGACTGCAAGGTTTTTGGCTTCAAAATAATTTGAATAATTGTTGGATACAAATTATTTTTAAAGCTTCTAAGCCAAATGCTACAAACGTTTTTCGTATGCACTGATTTCTAAACTAGTAAATAATTTTTTAGCCATTAATACTTAATTTTATCGGGTTAAGAATTTAAGTAAACTCTGTCCGCCATATAATTATTTTGTACATATTGACAACCCTGTTGCTTACAAGTGAGTGGAGTGCACAAAAATGAATTTAAAAATGCCCGCGGTTGCATTCAATGCTGTATATTGCTGGGGTAGGGCCAGTGACAAGGGAAACAAAAATCGTTGCAGGAGTTTCGAAATGCTGCAATCCTTTTTCTGATTTTTGACAAAGTGCTTGCTTCTTTGCTTCTTTTTCTGCCGAGATATGCAACTGATATTCCGTATGTATTATACCTCTTCCTCCGGAATTCAATGTTGCCACCATAAAATCATCCTACAACTTTTAAAAATCAAAATAAATTTAAAAAGTGAAGTTAAAAGTTACTGCTGACAACTTGTCTTCCATTTCGTGGTTTTAAATTTTCGCCGAAATAATTTAGCGATAGGTTTTTTTTTCGATACATCATTGAATTAACCTATTAAATCATATTTTATCAAACTGCTCATCCACATAATCTTGTTAAATTTATGCTTTGTTTAAGAGTATGAGCATTTAATTTTGAAAGAAAATTAAAACCTGAAAATGTTATTCAGCGGTGTCACAGGAATCTCTTCAATCGAATCTCCAACTAAACCAATTCTCGGTGTCAGGAATCTCTTTCGGTTTGGTTTTTTAAATCTCTCACGTTTTGTTGGGAGATTTGGCAAATTCACCACTAGAACCATTTTGATATGTAAAATTGGTATTGGAAATGTAAACAACGTTATTTTTCTACATAGGTTGCATCAAATGAATTAAACATTTCAATTGTTTTAATATTAAAAATTTGTGTTTCAATAATTGTTCGCAAAAACCAACCGAACGGTGACAAATCAACTCGCTCTCAACGTCAGCGGGCGCTCTCTACACATGGTGGCACTCTCTGAGTATCAACAAGCGCTAAGGGTTACCTAGTTACATTTAATGATTGGCGCAAAAATATTTTTAAATTTTGCATTTTATTTTGAGGAATATGACTTAAATTTGAATTGTAATTTAAAAAATGCATCGTTAAACATGTAACACAATCAAAAATTACATTTGAAACATCAAATTAACTCAAAAACTAAAAGGAAGGACTTTTTTGAGACAACCCTATTTGAGAGAAAAATACCACACAAACCTTCAACTCGACTTTCAAATAAAATGAAATCTCTGGAAGTTCCGGGACACCGAGGGATTTTTTGACGATAAACCAAGGCCAAAAACTCTAGAGATTTCTGTGACACCCCGATTGTCATATTTCGAGAAGTTGTAGGTTTGCTTGTTGTTGCTTTCTGCAGCTGCCAGACTTGCATTGTTTTGGTGGACAATATTTTTTAAAATTCATTTTATTAATTAAAACATATAAAATCTTTAATAATATAAATACAAATTGGTCAATTAAGCATTCAAGTTGTGTTCCTCATTATTCTATTTGACTCAAATTTTTTTTATAAATAGCAAAACATAGATTAAATGTCCTTGAAAATGTGCAACATTAAGAATTAACAAAAGAGGTTTTAGAACGACAACAATTGCTTTTGGGTTGCTTTTGGGTTGTTAGAGGTTTGTAGAACACGGCTTATTGCCAATAAAAATTAAATTTTAAATAAGAACTGAAGATATGAAAAAATGGGAGTTATTCCATTTTATTGTGGGGACTGGTGGGCGTGGCCAAAATTTGTAACAAACTTGATTTGCGTGCAGACAATAGGAGTCTACATGTCAAGTTTGGTGGCTCTAGGTCTTCTAGTATGACCAATATCAGAATACGTTTGAAGTCAATCGTGAGAGTGAAATATTTACCAAATTTGAAAACTTTCTACAAATTTGACATTGAAATCAACGTTTTACTACTTTGCTTTTCACCGTTTTGATTTGCTGCTGCGTTCTTACCACCCCCATCCCACCCACAACCCACTTACTCCCCATCTACTTCTTACACAACTTTTGGACCATTATAAGCTTGTATGAAAAAATATCAATCTTTCGCGGTTCAACTTCAACTATTGTCAATATTGCTATCTATCTATAATATTCTAAAATCAAGAAGCAATATCGTTACAGTCGAGTGGGCCGACTCCGAAATAGCGTGTTCGAAAGAGAAACACATAAATCACTCACACGCATACGCCTTAGCAGCCTGAAGAAGGCACTGCGCTCCTCCCCTCTCTTAAAAGAAAATTTGTTTGTTGTGTATAGATTTGATGTTTTTGTTCGAATCTTATTGCCCTTATCAGAATATATAGATATAAGGCCTTGGATAATAAATATTAAGTCATGAGCCTTATAACTTTAAACTTGGATTTCGTTGTGCAATTTTCTTACAAAAAATTGCAGGCATTAGGATATACAAATTGTAAAATTAGTTAAAGACAGATTGAAAATAGACGAGGAAGCTCCAAGGAAAAAGAATGCCTCGGGCACCTATGCATTTGTATGAGACATGTTTGTATTCATTGACTTACCTAGCATTCCCATGTTGTTCGGATTTCTGGTATTGAAAGCTCATTTTGAACAACAAGTTTCATAACCGTACTCAATATATCCGGTTGCAGAAATATCATTTCCTTGAGGCAGGACATATAATGATTTATCAATGGTTTGGTTTTCAAGCGCATTTTCACCAAAACCAAAAAGAACTTCGTTGTCCTGCGTGCTCCTGCCCTTGATGTTAAAGCATATGTACGAGAGCAATTGTTGTGCGAACTTAACGAGTTTGCCATTATGTATCCAAAGTTCAAGGCGCGAGATGCTGAGACAACGCACTTCCGCAATTCCTGAAGTACTGCATAAAAATTTGAGAAAGTTTCTGGTGTAATTATCCTGTTGCTGTCGCTTGTTCAACTGATCCCGAATGGCGTCACTGACGAGTTTCTGAACTGTCCCATCCGTGAATCTAGACTTGACAGCACAAATCGAATCGGTAACCGACTCCAGCTCGCCGGCAAAGGGGACTTGCGTCCAAGCTTTGTGTCGAATTATCGCCAGAGTCATCGTCAATAGTCACACTATCTCTGTGTGCTGCTTGGCCTGATCCAGAGCTTGCGGGTATCGCTGTGTTCGCATCAACGCAGCAGACTAATGTGCGGAGTTCGGGTTTTGAAGGCAGCGCAAATATTCTTCACCAAGGGTGCACAGTACTCGTTGTCGGCCCAAAATCGTTCATTTACCGCATCCTCAATATACGTGCGTAGCAATATTTCTGGCCATTGTGCCACATCAGCAAATCCTCTGGTCAGGAGATTGGCGAAGAGTATGTGCAGGTTAATATTGTATCGCATTTTAACATTCGCTTCCCGTCGCAAAAAAGACAGGAGGGCGCAGGCCCAATATCGCTGCCAAAGAAATGTGGCTGCACCTTAGCCACATAGATAAGAGTCAGGATGGCGACGTTGTCTACCTTGGATCTCGATGCCTGGGATGTGGAGGTCGAAGTCGCGAGATGTTTAATAATACCACATATCAGCCGAACCGCGTATTCGTTATCATTCTGCTCGATGGCCACATAAATAGCTTCAATCAAATTCGGCAAATCACACTCCACAGCCACCTGCTCCCATAGTTCGTATTGGCCACTGCCACTGCTTATATCCGTTCCTGCTTCTTTCAGACTGCTACTGACCCGCAATCGCTTGCTAGGATTTGAAATTGTAGACGAAGCTTCGCGTTTTCGTTCGGAAGATGTCGATATAGATATGGCCGTCTTCATGGGTATAATTTTGGATTTGTTTCATCACGGCCTCCCTTTGTGCCTAGGGCAAACAGTTCTCCCCCAAGAGGCACCTTCTTTTGGCCTCTGTTAGAGCCGCCTCCTTTCCGCGGTCCATAGTATTTCTTCTTTTTTTGTGCTTGCAATTGCAACATAAAAATTCATTAAATTCCTTACAAATGCAACTGAGTGTGACCAAGTTTGGTAAACAAATTGCTTTGACGATGTCAAGTTAGCGTTCCACTGCAATCTGGTGTCTTAAGACGACGGAAATGGAACATAGACTTTTTCAAAAAACTCACCTCACCTCGCAACCACAGAAAATGTTGTCGTAGTGAAGATTTTTCCCACGCCATTTTTCGTGCGGTTGCGTGGGAATTTGAAAAAAAAATACTAAAAATTTGGCTTTTCAACTTTAACCCTACCTGGTCTCACTAATCGACGCCATACTAATCGACATAAATAGAAAAATCGTAAACAATACAACATATAATATGATTTAATAATTAAAAACCCGCAATCTTTAAATAATAATTATAAGTGATGCCCTTGAATTTGCGTTAGCGAGCATTATTGTATTATTGAACTTTTGTATTCTTGTCTATTTTGTTATATGTGTGTGTATTAATTTATGTATGTTTTTCTTACAGATATCGCTTCGATTTCATTGACTCGGCTTTGTTTCCTGGTTTCATTTATCACAGATCTCCTTTAGACATTTTACAAAAAAAATAAACATGGACAAATTTAAAATAAGTGTGGTAAGTAATTTGTGCCTATATTTTCCAATTGTAATCCCAAACCGTGTCCAAATGGTTATGGGCTTGATGTCGCATGCATCGCAACAAGCGTCGTCGGTTTTGAAAAAATTAAAAATAAAATTGAATCACAAATCTACATAAAGCTGTTTAATTTTCCAAAACTCTTCTATTCGCAGTTTTTGTCAATCGCGCCCCCATTAATGGACTTTGAGGACGAACTACTGTGGATCAACCAGTCAAACAATGCAAATCTGAACATTTTGTACGACAAATCGAACTATATCACTCCCAATACGAAGCACCTAATCGAGCAAGCGTTATCCAGCCGCTAAGCCTTCAGGATCGCAGATTCTCTTTGATGATTTGTTAAAACAAAATAGAAATATTGCCCACCAATATGGATTGACACCCGCCAAGGTCTGCGTTTGTAATTGTGATTCTCCACTGATAAATATCATTCAGACTTCGGTATTTGCATTGCAATTTCAGCTGCCTCAGTTGGTCGAAAACAACCCACTAATTTCAATTGAGATCCTTGAGACTAATGCTGACAACCGACATAACGGAATACTTTAACATATTGGTTAACATGGATATAACATTACATTCAATGGAAGTTGTCAACAGGTAAGGGTAGAAATTGGTCCAGATTTTTAATTTAAACAAATCAATCGAAAGTTTTCCGAGTTGACTCTTTCATATTCTAATTACAGACTAACAACGTCAGGCCCTTTGCCCACAGAATTCATTCATTTATACATTAGTAACTGCATTTCCACCTGCGAGACAGTAAAGGACAAGTACATGCAGTCACGCCTGTGGGGCTGGTATGCGTATTCCTGCAGTCTTTAATTCGAAACAAAAATTTTTATTATGGAAATACAATGTGCAAACCACCCTCTATTCTTCCTCCTTTCGACTCTCCGATGCGGTCAGCTGTTATTTTTTCTCTACTTTAATAAAAATATTTTTCACAATACACTTCTCAGTCACACATTTTGTTCTCTTTTCAGGAATTATTTATCGGAATCGAAGCTTTCTGTATTGGTTTTAGCAAAATTAAGGAAGCTGCTTTATATCGGCTTATAAAACATCTGGAAACGGAGAGAGTACACAGTCTTCAAATTCTTTAACGAAACAATGATTCTTTATTTTGACATTGTAAATGAATGATATTTTATAATTTGTTTGCCCTCAGGAATATAATACAAAAACACAGCAGAATTACCACAAAAACAAAAAAAAAATTGATTACCAGCCTGTCTCCCATTTCCCCAAAATTTTGCGAATTTGAGTACAAATGTACCTGATCAAAAAACCGGTTTGAAATCGCAAATGTTTGGCAAAGCGAAAATGGTATCCATGACTGCACATTTGATTCTGAAATCTCTAAATTACATGGCGTCGGTAGAAAACGTAGTGCAAGCAATTTGTTTTTGATAAACAAGTTTGCAGAAAGGGGGCGACTTTTGACCAGAGATGTTAGCAACCGTTACTTAGGTATTTTTGGGTGAACTCAGATTACAAGATATTTGCATAAACGCGTGTTTAGCGAGGTATATTTACATTTGTTGGTCATGTGGCCATATTAACTGTCCTTTTTCCAGCCAAATCGGACTACTATATCTTATAACTGCCAAAGGAATTATAGTCCAAAAAGTGCGTTTTTTTTAGAAAAGTTGTTTGTTTTTTAATGCTGGCGTTCTTGAACTCTGATGTATTAAAACATTTGCAAAAAGACAGTTAGCTGCCTTTCGTTGCCTCAATATAGATGCGTTTCGTGGAGCATATCTAGCAAGATACGGTAGGAAGCAAAAAAGTGTTAGTGGTAGTATGCGTTATTATGTGCATATTTATGTAGAGTTTAAATCATAAGCGGATTTTCGCGGTTTTTCGATATATTTCAATAGGTGTGAGCGAGGTGGCTATTCGTCGGGCGATTTGCTGGAAGTTTGGTTGAAAACGCGTCGCAACATCAACGCCACTTTCGAATAACGAAAATGCTTTAATGGACATAAAAATGAAGGTAAAGATTTTTTGTTCAAATTCAAATAACTTCTCGAATAAAGCCCAAAGAAAATGTTCGACGGGATGATGGACAAAATGTTAGCTGGCTTGCCTCAGATATAACAGCTAATTCAAAAAGGATATTGTGGGAGACCACCTCTTTATATGAAAAAGAAGTTCTCGTTAAAAAAGAACATTGGTTGCTGAACTTTCAAAAAGGAAATTCATGATTTTCTTATTCGTGCAGCGGCTAAAAGTTTGCTAAGAAGACAAATGATAGAAGATACTTTACATATTCTAAATACAACATTAATTCCCCTGACAGTTTAAAATTAAACTTTCATTAAAAGAACCACTACCATTATCACCTGATTAGGCCTTAGCATTTATTATAGAAAATTCGTTTTCCATGACCGCTATAAGATATAGTCATCCGATCCGGTCGGTTCCGACCTATTACTCGTGCAAAGATTCAGCTCGATAGCTTTTAAACTGGGGAAACTAGTTTGCGTAGAAACAGACAGACGGACGTACAAAGCTTAATCGACTCAGCTCTTCGTCCTGATCAAGAATATATATAATTTATAGGATCGGAAATAAATATTTCTATGCGTTGCAACTGCTTGGTAAAATTATAATACCCTTTGCAAGGGTATTAAAACATTTAAGTCGGTAGCAAATTTCAGCGATATTTATATTTATAATCGGGGTGCCACGAAACCTCTTCCAACCAAATTCCAACCGAATTCCGCTTTTTACAGTGGCTCCCCTGGTCAAGGCAGCGCCATCTACTTGACAGTCAGCGGATTAAGGGCATTATATTTATAAGTAGAGCATATGAATCAAATTTGAATTATAATTTAAAAATGCAACATAAAACATATTACACAATCAAAAAAATTTTAGTCAAACATAAAATTAACCCATAAGACTAGTTTACAAAATTATAAGAATTTTGCGATCCCGAACATTTGCTAGAAATTTCTTAAGTAAATCCCCGCTGAGTCCAAAAATCCATTTCACAATTTTTTTTTAGTTTTGCCTTTTTTGAGAAATCGCGGAAAAGCTAGTTTTTTTGCTTCTGAGAAAAAGTACCTTTAGAAAAATGTGTATATCTTCAGTATCGTGTCTTTCATTATGAAAAGCTACTGCTCTATTGGAAGGTAATTGAACGCCCTATCATTCATTCATACACGACTTCTTAATCCGATGCTTGACTTCGGCGTTTTAGAGGCTTTTATTTGCCACTTAGCAATAATTTTATTTACTTTTTAAAAATAGCTAGATTTTAATTACGATTTTCACCACGAAAAAAATTGTGTAAAATTGCTCTTAAGATTTATCTATTAAAAATACAACACCACATAATTCATTAAAATCCGATCAAGAATAAAAAAGTTATTGGCATTTAAGTAAAAATGGAAGGATTCTAATTCATGTAAATTGACGTAGTTTGACTGTTTTTTGTTTGTCATAGGAGGCAGAGTTAACATTCAAACTATTCTATTTAAGAGCTACTATGACCTGGCAAATTTATTTTTTCCTGGTTTGGTTATTTTGTGAGTTGACTTCTATTAAATTTTATTACATATTATTGTACAACTTTTGAAGTATATTAGAAAAAATGTTCAAGGCAAAATATTGATAAATAAGCCGGTGACGGTGAATCTATAGAGGTGCCTTGAAAAAAGTGGTTTTGCGGTGTACATTATAACTCGTTACCGGATTAGCTGAAATAAAAAAATTGATACGCATTTTAATGGTTATATATTTCTCGAGGTAATCAGGAAGAGCTCAACATACGCCACGCCCAATTGATCCCACCAAGTACAGAGTATGATCTTGCCACCGTAAATATAAGGGTTGGACGTCGATTTTTACGTATGGCCGGGGGCTGCCTGTATGATTTTTTGCGCTTGGGGCATGTTTCTCGAAATCTTCTTCCAGCATTTGATGACATTCTCGAAGCACACAAAATCAATGTTGTTTACAATTCAGCGAAACGACACATACTGAAAATGAAAGCCTAATAACGAGGCTTCGAAATGAAGTTGGGTGCCACATTCGAAAACTAGTGAGGCCATGTCTTAAAAGTCGATCTATTTTTAAAAATTATGGCTGGATGAGGTAACATGGAGTGGTCCTTGTAAGCAACCGCTGGCAACGGCATCTACCTAAACACTTTTGTATGTATCCATCCACCCAAATAGAATATAAACTGCGTTTAAACTTAAATACAAACTCGCTTTTAATAACTTACAAAATCTGACCACAAGATGACAAAATGATTAGTTTATGAGTGAGAGTTGGACACATCATGTGGAATAAAGTACAATGGCTCGGTCGAGGGTTTCGGAAACCGACTAAGGTAACGTTCCAATCTTAAGAATTTAATTGATATTAAACGTTTGTCGAACCACCATCCATTGATTTCGTTGTGAATCATTCCGGCGTCTGTCTCACTTGCACAGCGAATGTAGACGCAGCAGGACTGAGTGTCCAGCTGCACATCGCATATTTTGCAAAGCGGCCCGACCTTTTCGAAAATGGATTCTACGATCAGCTGTTTCAAATTCGGCTGTTCCACTTCTGTCGAATCAAACATGTGTCGTATTTTCAAGCAAGGCGTGGGTGGATTTGCTATCTTGTTGGAGTTATCGAACGCGGGGCTTTGCCATTTCTTGGCTCTGGCAAAGTCCTTTTTATCTACATTTCTACTCCACGTCATTGTGCGGAGTTGCTTCCCATCTCGTATGACCATGCCGAACAAAACGCGGTTGTCGTTCGTCTCCAGCATCTTGAGAGCTTTATTCCAAGCCGGCAACAGCTTGGAGCGCTTGTTGGCGGGCACGAGCTTCTCTTGTAACTGAGTAATGATCACTTCGGGTGACTCGGACTGAGCATTCTGGCAGACCAATTCGTTTATTATGTCCTTGGCCAATTGCTCTGCGGCCAACAGGCTCTCCTTCTGGCGGACTCTGTAAACCACAACCCCGAAGTAGATTATGAGACATCCGGAAATTACTAGAATTAAAGAGCCGAGAACAGTGAAGAAGCGCGACATTTTCTTCAGAACAATGCACTTGAGCGGTAGTTTCGGTTCAGTAAGCTCAAAGGACGCAGAGTTGCCACTGCTTCGAATCATCCATTGTGGATTCTGCATTATAAGATATTTGGTAGCCAAGAGGTTATTTTGCAGATTTGCTCTTTGCAGCTGTGTTCTGTCGCCGTTGCTGGTTAGTTCCTGCACAAACTCACTGAACTCAAGCGTTGGCGAAAGATTTTCATTCTTGCAGTGATGCTGCCGCGCTCGCTCGTTTAGCTTGTGGAAAAGCTGCTCGCTCAAGTGCAACGCGGCGTCTAACAAATCCTTGCTAATGCACGTAACCTTTTCATTGGCCAACGACAGATCCCGATCATGCTGGTTGCACAGCGTAAACTTTAAGCCCGTCTTATCAATTGGGCTTTTGTCAAACTTCTTGGCCGCGTACAAGACCGTAATTATCGTCAGAAAGATGAGCAGCAGCGCAATGAGAACCTGCGGTATTATGTTCTGACTGGAGTCGGGTTTTCTAAGAAAGGATGTCAGGTCTGGTATCGCGAATCGTTTCTTTGTGGGTGTGGCTTGCTTTGCCACATGCACCGTGTAGGGGCGGCTCAACTTTTTTTGAATCGTTGCATCCCGAAAACTGAGCAATCTGTTCACAACTCGTCCGTCCGATAAATTGCTTTTGCTGTTAGTCTTGCTGTACGAGTTGGACGAGGCATCCACCGAGGAAGGAAGGGGACATTGTTTGCGATATTTACTGGTGATCCTCAGTGATTCACATTCATTGTCATAATTGGACGCCAACACCGGCGGTGGGGCGTACATTCTCGAGGCAGATATTTGCAGCGTGTTGGCATCAAATTCGTCTAAATTGTTCGCATAGAATACTGAGGGATTCCTGCACGATTTGCTGTCGTTGTTGTTGTCCAAAATATTTCCAAAAGCATTCGGTTTTGTCTGCAACTGTGGAGAGGTGGTGTGGGGCAATGCTTGGTCCGGATGATCCTCCGAGTAAAGAACATAGTTGGGTAATGTTCTCTTCTTTAGTTTTTCAGCTTTGTTGTGCTTTTTTGAGTTTCTTTATTAATATTGCTCTAGTCGTTTCAGTCACTGGGGTATTTGGAAATCCACTTTGGATTAGTCTTTTGTGTAAATCGAAGTCGCTCAAGCGGTTCAAACTTTCTGATGACATTTTCGGACTTCGCTCTGTAAACAGAATAAGAAAAGAAATCAAAAATTAGTTGATTGCAAATTTGTGGATGGATTCTACCTATATGGAGAACTCTAAGCTTTCAGGCAAATAGACTTTGAGAAAGTGTACCGTACTTATTTTTTCAATTTATTTACCGTACTTGTGATTTCGTACAGTACGAAACGAAATTGTACGGTACTTGCTGTGTACAGTCCTTTTTGTGTACCAATCATAAGTAAGGTAATTTGAGAGCCCAGGTATATACACTGTACGAACTTTGGATATTGGATATATCAACAGTCCAAAGGGCCAATCCGAGCTTCTCTCAATCTTCCAGTTTTGTCTTAAGAGGAGACTACAGTTTAAAAGCCAATTCAGAACGGGCAAAGTATAAGAAAGGCTATACCGACCCGGCTGACTTATCATTTTTTATCATCGACAGAATTATGTGTTTAGGTTATCCATAGTAACCATAGATTTGCTTGTCAACTTGACCTCCGAGTGTGCTCATGGTCTTGCCCAGTATTTTATACGCTTTGGTATTGTTGGGGTCAACCGGTAATCTAACTAACATAAACGTCAAACAGCTGATGCCATTCGGCAAGTCAAAGAAAACAAAACTTCAACTTGTTTTTAGTCCAGGTTATTTACAAAATAATTTGATTGAAATCCGAGAACTGAAGAGAATTCACCACAGACTGTTGCACACAGATAAACTTGCCAAATTGCATGGAACAAGAAACGATGCCAGTCGGTGCCTGTAATTGTTGAGAGATTTGGGCAAAAGGCACGCTTAGCCTTAGCTAACCCCCGCGTACGCCCTTGTACGTATATTTGGTTTTTCATATCTCGCTTCTGCGGGAGCCAACTCGGATAACCTTTTCGTGTGTGGATATTCTTTTTAATTTATGTTGTACTTATGTGTGTGTATATGTATATTGCAAACTATATTAAATTTCGCTTAACTCTTAATTTTTCTATTCTTTTTACACACATGCACACGGCATCCAACGCGAAACTGTGACCAGTGTTGCCAACTTTTCACGGCATCAGTAAGCTAAATTTGAATTAAAAAATAGCTAGAAATAGCTAGAAGTAGCTATGTGCATTAGACCGGACTTTTCTCCATACGGTTTTCAACATGTGAAGATCTTTGCACAACATGGCTCAAAAAATGCAGTATATTTCATAGAAAAATGATCAATAATCCAAAACCAGATATATTGAGGTTTGATGGCCTCGCCAAGGCTTTAAAATTTCCAATATTCTTCCAATTTATCTTTGAACTGTCAATGTAGCTAAGACCTTTTACAAAAGTGTCGAACAAATAAATTGTATATTTTATCAAGTCTCTACAAAATACACAAAACTTTTTTAGAATGCTAAGAACTAAAACAAAATACTTTTCATATAAGGCTGCCTTCACACTGTTCGACACATGATCTAGTAGTCCTGCTTTTTGTTGTTTTAGATTTGAATAGCTTGTCAAATTCATAGAATTTCATGGAGAAGTGCGGGACCAATGCGAAATATACAAGCAACTCTTATTTTTTTTAACTAGATCCCGAATTTAACGGGCTCTTATAAAAAATTATAATTATTAATTATATATTATTATTATATTTATTTTGTTGCCTTGGCTCAAAAGCTTATATCGTCTTTTAATTATTTATTTTGGCGACAACTTCACAACTGATTATGCAAAGCACAATCGATTTCGAGTCTTATGTCAAAATTATAACGATCTCTATCACCTGCTCTCAACAGATCTCTCTCTCTTCTCTCTAAAAACATATCTCTATAATTATCTTAGGGGAAATCTCTGACCACTCCTGGCTGTGAGTAGGGGCATAGCTTGCCGGACTGGCTAAAAAATCTTCCCCCACCGGGTCAGAGATTTCTAGTTATTTTATTTTAAGTATAGCTTATAAATTAGGTATTTTTAATTAGTCTTAAATTTCACTTTTAGTTAGTATTTTTTTTTTTTTTTTTTTTTTTTTTTTTTTATTGTATTCTCCTAAATTTTTTTCTCTTTATTTCTGATTTATTTCAGTTTTATTATTATTTTTTCCTTTGCCTCTATTCTGGTTGTGTTTTTTTCCTCTTCTCTATCTCTATATCATTAAAGTTTTTGGTAGCTCTAATAACGTCTCTGACTACAGTTGGCTGTGAATCGGGGCATAGCTGGCCGTACGGGCAAATAAAACTCCCCCATCGAGTCGGAGTCGTTATTAGTTATTTTGTAATTTTGTTAGTTTTTCTTTGTTAGGCTTTCTTAGTCAATAAGGCTTTTTTATAACGTATGTGAAATTGAGTTGACAGCCTTTTTTGTCGACTAAATAAATAAATAAATAAATAAATAAATAAATAAATAAATAAATAAATAAACAAATATTGTATTGCTGTTGTGATGTCATCCGTAGAAATTGCGTCCCTAGAGAGATTTCCTAATTATGTAACCATTTCAGTTGCGCATCTAGCGAAAACGTGCTGAATTAATGGTGTTTTCAAGGAAGAAGGACTGTAATTAAGTCTTAACCTTATCCTACTTTTCCACCTAAGATTAATAAATCCTTTACCGGGTTTCGAGCCCGGAAGTAGAAATGGGAGCATCGGCTCTTAATTCGGATCTGTTTCCTATATTTGATAAAAAAAAACTTTAAAAAGTTTGTAACTTATAGAACATTTCCTTAAGTTAAAAAATGTGTGGAAAAATCTTGTTTTATGGTAAATCTCTCCGTTTTTAATCATTTTTAAGTTTCATACAAGCCGGTGTATTAAAGCTGTTAACTACGGTAAAATAATTCATTTTGCTTTGAGAAAATTTATAATATGTTAAAGGTCTTCAAAATTGTAGTACATTGCAATGTAAAGGGCGGTATCCACGGCTTGCGAAATGGCCGCGAAATGAATATAAAAAAACTGCTGCGCAATTTGTTCGTGTGGCCGTTTCATATTCGGTTTCCACTTATCGGGATAAATAGCTTACGTTTGCCACTACGTTATGTTAAAAAAATAATGTAATTTAAATGCTATTAACGTGTTTTTTTGTTGCGACGCAACGAAAAAGAATTTGATTCTAGTTTGTGCGGGCAAAAGGAACAAAAACATCAAATCGAAAATGAGCGCAGCAAAAAAAGATTCCGCAGAAAACGTCGCCAAGACTTGACAAGCTGAAATTAATAAACGCCGTAAAAGTGAAGAGCGAGTTCTGGGACTTGGCGAACAAGAAACACTCAGACTCCAACGCAGTCAATGCGGCCTGGTTGTGCACTAGTGAAGAGCTTGGCAAAAGCGGTAAGTAATGCCACTAAATATTGAACTATTCATTTTAATGAAATATATTTATTAAAAGTGATGGAATGCAAGGATGCATGGGTGGCGCTGAAGGACAGCAACCGGTACCACACCAAAATGTCGGCTACGAAGCTCTTCAAGACGGGTAGCGCAGGTGGCTTTCCATTGGAGTCACCTTCACTAATGAAATCAGGTGTCGTTGATTGGGAGTTTGCTCTTCTCTTCTGCTTCTGTTGCTCCTCTTCCTGCCACTCCACAAAGGTGGCGGCCAGATTTGCCACATTAAGTTGCAACAATAAGTTTGCTTCAATAGTGATATTAATTAAAAAGAAATCAACATAGAAACTATGCACCTTTTTACAGGCAAATACACATGCACTCTTAGCCGAAGCACAAAAAATGCAAATCTAAATGCATGTCAAAAATAAGAATGCAAAGCGTACTATAAAAGTACTGATAAGAGACATTTTTGCACCAAAGCTCATAAGTTGAACAAGGAACGAATGATGGGAAGAGTGCAGAGCAGGCCTTGTAAATATTGCAAGTTCTGCGATTAGTTTTTCAAAAAGACAATCTGTATAAGTAGACATTATCTTTAAAAACGCGCCTTAAAAAAGTTTACTTATACACTTGCAGCTCCTGTCCAGTTTAAAGAATTTTTTGAAGTGCACCCTGATATATTTTCCGATAACTACCGATATTAACTGCACAAGACTGCCACATTTTTGGGGTAGAAAAGGTCTGGCCACAAAAATATTTTCCCAAAATCAAAGTCAACTGCCCTAGTTTTGTATGACCGGACGACCTGACTCAGGAAAAAATTCCAAAAAACGTCGTATAACCGTCCTCTTCAAAAGAGTTGTCCAGAGTTGCACGCACACACACACAGAGTTGCAATTACTGTAAAGCAGATTTGCAGTTGTGCAGGGCTACAATTTTTCATTGCGAGACTAGTCACTTGTCTCTTTTAATTATAAATATTACAAAAAAACCGTAATTTGTGTTTATAAAAAAATAATTTCATTGGTTTGTGAGCTATTTGTATGGTATTTTTGTTAAAGCAGTCGGATTTTGCAAAACGTTCTGAGAGGTCAGGAACATAAGTCAAGGATCTATACGACTTGGGTTGTCTAGTCTCTTTTGCGTTTGCCGTTTTGCTTCTCTCTATTAATGTTTCTATAATACTCTTTGGAAAATCGTTATTCGTCAGTATAATTTTAATCTCCGATATTATGTCATTGTGAAATATCTCGTCGCTTATGTTCAGCATCCTGTTAATACAGCTTATCGCTGTATTTACAATCATATTCTTCGGGTGTTTGGAGTAAAAATTAATTATTCGTCCTGATGCTGTGGGTTTTTTGTACCATTTAAGTTTTAATTTATTTCCTTGTCTATTGATAGTCGTATCCAGGTAGGGAAGTGTTCCATCTATTTCTAATTCTGTGGTAAATTTTAAATTCCGATGAAAGGAGTTGAGTATGGACTTTAAACAACGGACCAATGACGTCCACATTTCAGACGATGAGAAATTAGTGTCATTCGATGTAGTTTCACTATTCCCTAGCCTTCCCACAGACTTAGCGTTAGATATTATAAGGAAGAAATGGACAGCAATACAGGAATTCACAACAATACCAAAACAACTTTTTATGGATATCATTAAATTCTGCATCGTTGAGAACAGATATTTTAAGTTCGAGGATCAGATATACACCCAATTGAAAGGCATGCCAATGGGATCCCCGGCTTCTCCAGTAATAGCTGACATTGTGATGGAAGAACTACTTGACAACACCATAAAGAAACTGACGCACCTTTCAAGACTACTCACTAAATATGTTGACGATCTGTTTGCAATAATTAAGGAAGCCGAAGTCCAAAATACACTTGATGCACTCAACAAATGGGAGCATCGGCTCTTAATTCGGATCTGTTTCCTATATCTGATAAAAAAAAAAAACTTTAAGAAGTTTGTAACCTATAGAACATTTCCTTAAGTTAAAAAATGTGTTGAAAAATCTTGTTTTATGGTAAATCTCTCCGTTTTTAATCATTTTTAAGTTTTATACAAGCCGGTGTATTAAAGCTGTTAATTTGCTTTGAGAAAATTTATAATATGTTAAAGGTCTTAAAAATTGTAGTACATTGCAATGTAAAGGGCGGTATCCACGGCTCGCGAAATGGCCGCGAAATGAAATACTCCATATAAAAAAACTGCTGCGCAATTTGTTCGTGTGGCCGTTTCATATTCGGTTTCCACTTATCGGGATAAATAGCTTACGTTTGCCACTACGTTATGTTAAAAAAAAAAAGGTAACTTTAAATGCTATTAACGCGTTTTTTTGTTGCGACGCAACGAAAATAGGATTTGATTCTAGTTTGTGCGGGCAAAAGGAACAACAACAACAAATCGAAAATGAGCGCAGCAAAAAAAGATTCCAGCAGAAAACGTCGCCTAATAGCATTTTCAAGACTTGACAAGCTGAAATTAATAAACGCCGTAAAAGTGAAGAGCGAGTTCTGGGACTTGGCGAACAAGAAACACTCAGACTCCAACGCAGTCAACGCGGCCTGGTTGTGCACTAGTGAAGAGCTTGGCAAAAGCGGTAAGTAATGCCACTAAATATTGAACTATTCATTTTAATGAAATATATTTATTAAAAGTGATGGAATGCAAGGATGCATGGGTGGCGCTGAAGGACAGCAACCGGTACCACACCAAAATGTCGGCTACGAAGCTCTTCAAGACGGGTAGCGCAGGTGGCTTTCCATTGGAGTCCCCTTCACTAATGAAATCAGGTGTCGTTGATTGGGAGTTTGCTCTTCTCTTCTGCTTCTGTTGCTCCTCTTCCTGCCACTCCACAAAGGTGGCGGCCAGATTTGCCACATTAAGTTGCAACAATAAGTTTGCTTCAATAGTGAAATTAATTAAAAAGAAATCAACATAGAAACTAAGCACCTTTTTACAGGCAAATACATATGCACTCTTAGCCGAAGCACAAAAAATGCAAATCTAAATGCATGTCAAAAATAAGAATGCAAAGCGTACTATAAAAGTACTGATAAGAGACATTTTTGCACCAAAGCTCATAAGTTGAACAAGGAACGAATGATGGGAAGAGTGCAGAGCAGGCCTTGTAAATATTGCAAGTTCTGCGATTAGTTTTTCAAAAAGACAATCTGTATAAGTAGACATTATCTTTGAAAACGCGCCTTAAAAAAGTTTACATATACACTTGCAGCTCCTGTCCAGTTTAAAGAATTTTTTGAAGTGCACCCTGATATATTTTCCGATAACTACCGATATTAACTGCACAAGACTGCCACATTTTTGGGGTAGAAAAGGTCTGGCCTCAAAAATATTTTCCCAAAATCAAAGTCAACTGCCCTAGTTTTGTATGACCGGACGACCTGACTCAGGAAAAAATTCCAAAAAACGTCGTATAACCGTCCTCTTCAAAAGAGTTGTCCAGAGTTGCACGCACACACACACAGAGTTGCAATTACTGTAAAGCAGAGTTGCAGTTGTGCAGGGCTACAATTTTTCATTGCGAGACTAGTAACTTGTCTCTTTTAATTATAAATATTACAAAAAAACCGTAATTTGTGTTTATAAAAAAATAATTTTATTGATTATGCTCTCATGGAAATATCGTGATTTTATATTTCGAATTTGTTTCATCATACAAAATTATAATAGTTACCAACATTGCATTTGGCTTGTGATTAAGTCTAAGCGTGTAATATGGCCCCACATCAGACATTTCTAATTAGACTTCGATAACACAGTTATCGAACTGGTCCATCTATTTTCATGAATCGTAGATACATAAGTGTGTGTGTTTCTTCTTAAAGAATTTAAAAATTGTATGCCTTTTGTCAAGGTATGTATGCGTTAAATTAATCAATAATATATTTCACTTGATTGTCCATGCTTGACAATTTGCTAGGACATGTTATATTAGAAGCGAGTGAGTGCGATGAGAATGTTTATAAAATTTTCTCGATTGGCTTGTGGGCACACACAACCCTACATACGTTTGCATGTGTGTATGTACCTGCATATGTATACACTTGTGCACGCATACACACACATGCCTATTTAGGTATATAAGTATCTGTATGTAAATGTTTATGTTTCCCCATTTTTATATATTTTCAGGCTATAACGCATGTACTTAAACGAATAAAATACAGTAGGGATGAATCGTAGAGGTTTGAACTCGGGCAATACGATGACTTCTCAACCCAATATCGACGACGGCAGCTGGAAGGGGGTATCCGATGGAGCATCCATGTTGCCCTCGTCGAACTCGGCGGCTCTTAATCCGGACGGCAGCAATCCCAGTGGATTTCCCCAAGGCGGAGGACTGCCGTATGGCCAATCAGGGGCCAATCCGTATCCCCAGGCGGGTCAATCGTCTCCGGCTGGCAATCAGTCAATAGTATTCCAGAACACAAATCAACCGGGATCGAATACACCTCAATATACCTCCTCGCCGGCGCCGTCGGGATCCTCTACACCTGGTCCAGTGGGTGCGCAGAACATACCCGGAAACTATCCACAGTCGCAGTCAACGGCGGGGAATTTCAATGGGCCCGTGGGAGGTCCTTTCGGCTCGCCGTCTTCGGGCCTGGGTCAGTTCAGTCGACCGGCCAGTTCGGGCACCCCGTTTAACAGCGGTGGAGCACAAGCCGGTCACTTCTCATCGCCCGCAGTCTTCGGTGTGGGTGGTCAGTTCAATCCAATGCCACCGGCCTCTCCATTCGGCCATGGCGGAAATCCCCATCCCATGATGGGAGGTCCGGGACCTCAACAAATGGACAGAATTGATCAAGGCTTCCGCAGGCACAACTCGTACTTCAGCCACACAGAACACCGAGTATTCGAATTGAACAAACGTCTGCAGCAGCGCAACGAGGAAAGCGATAATTGCTGGTGGGACTCCTTCACCACCGAGTTCTTCGAGGATGACGCGCGGTTAACCATACTGTTTTGCCTGGAAGATGGACCCAAACGCTACACAATTGGTCGGACGCTCATTCCGCGCTTTTTCCGCAGTATCTACGAGGGAGGCGTCTCTGATTTGTATTTCCAGCTGAAGCATGCGAAGGAATCGTTCCACAACACCTCGATCACGCTGGACTGTGACCAGTGCACAGTAATCACTCAGCACGGCAAGCCCTTCTTCACAAAAGTGTGTGCGGATGCAAGACTGATTCTGGAATTCATGTATGACGATTACATGCGCATCAAGTCCTGGCACATGACCATCAAAGGACATCGAGAACTCATTCCCAGATCTGTGATTGGCACCTCGCTGCCGCCAGATCCCATGCTGCTGGATCAAATAACCAAGAATATTACTCGGGCGGGCATCACAAATTCAACGCTGAATTACCTGCGCCTGTGCGTTATACTGGAGCCCATGCAGGAGCTAATGTCGCGCCACAAGGCCTACGCGCTGAGTCCGCGCGATTGCCTGAAGACAACGCTGTTCCAGAAATGGCAACGCATGGTGGCTCCACCCGGCAAAAGGATCCGCAGCGGCCGCCAAATAAACGGCGCAAACGAAAGGGCTCCAATTCGGGTGGCGGTGGCAACAATTCGAATACACCACCCGTCACAAATCAGAAGAGGTCTCCCTCGGGCCCCAGTTTCTCTCTCTCCTCCCAAGATGTCATGGTAGTGGGCGAGCCCACGCTAATGGGCGGCGAATTCGGCGAGGAGGACGAGCGCCTAATCACGCGCTTGGAGAACACACAATATGATGGCACCAATGCGGTGGAGCACGATAATCACACCGGCTTCGGGCATGCCGACTCGCCCATTTCTGGCTCAAACCCTTGGAGTATTGACCGAGCTGGCACCATTCCAGCCAGTCCCGGCAATGGCGCGCCGCCGAACAATGCGAATATAGCCGATATCGATAAGAAAAGCCCCATTGTGTCGCAATAGAAGTGCACCGCCCAGTGCAAGATTCAAATATTTCGCTATATTGTCAAATGTATTTTCATACTTGCATGTAAAAATATATTTAAAAATAAAGCTTAAAAGTTTTAGGAAATGTATATAAGATCCACCATACGCTATGTAATTGTATTGTACGATTTTTACACACCACAAAATATATACGGTAGGCAAACGTTAGTCTCGACTGCTCAAATTCAAGTATTACAAATAAATTATTGTTTCCGTACAACAGGCATATGTGTTGAAGCCACAAAGAGAGGTGCAGAAGCTGATTTTATGTGAAACTGATCATCCTTGCTTTGTCTGAGAAATAAATGACCAAAAAAGTTTGAGAATCGTGTTAGACCGAACCTATTTGTAAGGATTCGGCGCTTCGAGTTCACAAAATCCTAATGTTATCGGAATGGAATTTGGCAGTCTGTAATCTGTTGCAGAACCAAATCCCTTGGAACCGATTTGTAACATGATTTTTTGAGACCATGAATTGATCCTTTTAAATGAAAGCCCTTCAGAACCAGAAACCGTTTGTAAACGGGGATTTATGTGAAAGTTAAAGGAGCAACATCTGGAGCATATAGCTGGCTGGATCGGACGACACAAGTCAGAGCAATCGCGATTTGCCGTAGACCATCTACTAAAACGAATAATCATCCAATAAAAATCCCGGTAATTGTCTACTGCACCGACCTTTATTCAAAAAATGCAGAAAAAAGTCATACATGGACATTATCAATAACACAGTTCAACAAAAAAAGGGGTCATCGCGGGCCGGGGAATAAGGTAATGAATACAAGTCAATTTTCCAAATTTTTCTAGCACGTCAAGTTTTTAAGATATCAATGGTCAAAGTTGTTAAAAATGCCTAAAACGGCAACTTTCTAAAATATATTAAAAAGCCATCTTTAACGGAATAATGCGTGTGAAAATTTAGATAAATAGGTTGATCTTTCCTCTATCGAGGGCCATAAACCGAATTTTTGATTTATGGTCAAGAAACCGTAAATAAATTAAAAAGGAAGATGTATATTTAACATGTTTCGAGCAAACAAACGAGCATAATTTTGTGTCAGTAGGCTCTTTTAAAAATCAGTTTCTAATTGTTTTTAAATTTTTAAAATGCCACGAGAGTGCTTCGGACTCTTTCTGCTATGTTTGCGCAAGGTACACTCCAAAAAGTCAAAGAGAGTCCATCAACCAATCGGTGCAAACGGCATACGAAAGGATCTTTGGCAGTCGAATGGGCAACTTGGACAAATCATGGGTTTCACATTGACTCTAAAGATCCGAATCGTAGCATTCTTCAACAACATTTTAAAAAATTACATTCCACAAACATATAAAACTAGCATAATAGTACCAATCTACAAAACAGGCCAAGACAAAACAAAAGTAGAATCATACAGACCCATATCACTAAATCCATGCTTATCCAAAAAAATTATAGCGAAGAGACTATGGTGGTTTGTTACTTCCAACAAACTACTCAATAGTCACCAACTTGGATTTAAAAAAGGGAAATCTGTTGCAGACTGTCTGCTGTATGTAGACGCTCTCATCAACAGAGCTCTTTTAGCAAAAAGACATATCTCTATTATTTCTCTAGATTTCGCTAAAGCATTTGAAAAGGTCGGATTGCACACTATATCCAATCAGCTGTCAGTATGGGGCTGCGGGCCAATAATCAGCAATTACATTAGGCATTTCATGACAAATAGAAAAATTAAAGTACGTGTCAACCAAAAATTCTCAGATAATTACCCCTTGCATAACGGTATACCCCAAGGATCTCCCCTTTCAGTCATACTATTCCTAATAGCCTTCAATAGCCTAGCAGAAATTATAAACATGCACAAAAATATACAATTTACCGCTTACGCAGATGACTTTAACTTAATCGTCGACCTAAAAAAACAGAAAAACATTCAAATCAACCTGGATAAGCTATTCACTGATATAACAGACTGGTGCGATATTTCAGGTGCCTCTTTATCGGTGACGAAATGCAAACATATGCATATCTGCAGGAAAATGAATTGTGTTAGTCAAGTTTCAACACGCACAACCAGACTAGAAACAGTTAAGGAATTAAAGCTCTTAGGTCTATCATTTGACGAAAAATACAAATGGAAACCGCACATCAAAACATTACAAAACACACACTTAACAAGTCCCTGAATATAATAAAATGCCTATCAAATGAAAAATTTAACTGCCATCGACACACTTTAGTCCAAGTAGTCAGAAGCATATGCTTAGCAAAAATAGACTTCGGATTACCCATCTACGGACTAGCACCAAAAACAACACTAAAACTAAAATTTATTAAAGGAAATGCATTAGGAGCATTTTGCTCAACACCACTAAACAACCTATATTTCGAAGCTAACGTACCTACAATTGAAACAAGAACCCAACAACTACAAGCCAAACTATTCAACACAATAACGCATTCATATGATACGCCCCTCAAAAAAATAGCAGAAAATATCATAAAGAACAAAACCACAAGATTTAGGACCTCTGCAGTTCACAAATGCATAAATGTCTGCGCTACATTAGGTATAAAGCCCTGTGTAACCAAAGTTTTGTCTAAAGGACCACCCCCCTGGCACTTAAAAGAAGAAACAATAGATACGCACCTTAGATCCTTTATCAAATCGAAAACAAGCAAAGACATCTTCCAAGGAGAATTTAACGAAACAAAACACAAGCTAAGCGACCATACATTTATATACACCGACGGATCTTTAAACAAAGGAGTTACAGGATATGCAATAACCACTGATAAGGAAGTCCTCAAGCTCGCGATTTTGCCCAGCTATTCATCTGTGTATACTGCGGAGATAATAGCTTTACTAGAAGCAGTCCAAATGGCAGTCAAAAAAACAGGGAAAATATGCATATGCTCCGACTCATTAGCAGCGATCGATGCTATTCAGAACATAAGAAATTCGTCCTTTTACCCAGCAACCATCAGAGCTCTCCTAATAAGATTTTTTCCAAAAATTAAAATCCTTTGGATACCGAGTCATGTCGGAATATTAGGAAACGAATATGCTGACGAAGAAGCACAAAGAGCTACAACATCACCCCTTATTACATCTTCAAACATTAATAAAACTGACATTAATAGATATATAAAACACGCATTCTCAAACACCCTGGTACCAGTACGTAAATGCGAACAAAACTAATATCGACCAATACCTTAAGCAGTCAGAGATCAGTCGCCTAACTAGAAAAGAACTTGCAAAAATTATAAGACTTAGACTCGGACATACAAGGCTCACCCACGAATATCGGTTTTTACAAAACAATAGCAACTACTGCCACCTTTGCAACTCAACTGATCCTCTCACAATAGAACACGTTCTAAACGAATGTATTTCTCTGCAAACACAACGGAACTGCTTCCCCAACCGAAACCTAACCTCCCTCCTTACCTTCTAGATATAATTAAATTCCTCAAATCATCAGATATCATTCATTTGCTCTAATCATAATTAATTTCAATATACAATATTAAACAATCTGTTACTTTAAACTTAAGTCCCTCTTTATATCCACCTGTATTATCAATCAACATGTAAAAATACATACGAATCAGCCGAAAGCCACAGTAGCTATGGCTGTCCCCCCCTTGTAGCTGTAGTTTTAACTATAAGCTTACAATATATAAATAAATAATATATTTTTGAATGTGGCCGTTTTAGGCATTTTTAACAACTTTGACCATTGATATCTTAAAAACTTGACGTGCTAGGAAAATTTGGAAAATTGACTTGTATTCAGCTTAAAAGCCTCCGTCAAACGGTGTCAACCTTTTTTTTTGTTGAACTGTGTAATTATTATGCAAGAAAGTCTAGGCGGTCATACATGGTTTCTTTTTAAGGAATGAATTTTGAGATATGTAGTTTTTGTACCAAAATAATCGTCAAAAAAATAATAGAAATTAACAATTTTTTAGCGCTCAACATGGATTGCAACCAGTAGCGGTTCCACGGGGGTCCAAAAAGCAATATATTTCTAGAATTCAAGGATTTAAGAAAGGATGCAAATTTTTAGATTGTTCCATCAGCTATGAAATGTTTTTAAAAACGGGTAACTTTGAAATATGAGTTAAAAAACTATGACCGATCGTTGAAAATCGGATTGAATTTTTAAACTAATATTGAAGCTTAAGAATGATTAAATGTTAATGCGATCATTAACTTAGAGAATGTTTAGTGATTTTAGACACATTCTGCAATCTCACATTTTTATACTCTGTACCAAAGGTACATAGAGTATATTAAGTTTTTGCAAAAGTATGTAACAGGGACAAGGAATCATTTCCGACCATATAAAGTATATATATTCTTGATCAGCGTCAACAGCCGAGTCGATATAGCCATGTCCGTCTGTCTGTCCGTCTGTCCGTCCGTCCGTATGAACAAACAGATCTCAGAGATGGTAAGAGATAGAGGTTTGACATGTATGGGACAAATGCTTCTTATACTTGCAGGCAGATCAAGTTTATTTTAAATTTTTGCCACGCCCCCTCCCCCTCCTCCCCCCGCATTTTGGAAAAGACGTTATATCTCCTACAGTGAAGATAGACGATTTGTACCTACTGGAGATAGTTAGTAATTAGCAAAATGTATCGATTTGCCCAAGAAATGATAAAGATCGGATGAGCAGTTCTCAAGTTTTGAGCAAATAAGTAAACAACCCTCCCCCCACCCACTCCCACACTTAAAGAGAGAGAGAGAGAGAGAGAGAGAAAAAGAGAGGGAGGGCTACACTACAAATTGATTGTGACCTTGATATACCGAGCACCACTTCTCCCCCTTTCCATAATACTGCATGCGTTTGCTTTCGAAAGGTTGACTTTCTACGACTCAATATGCCGTTATCCATGGTAGACTGGTCTTCTCTGAACTCATCTCAGGATATTGAAAAATCCACAAACGCTTTTTACGAAGTTCTTTATACTGCGTTTAATGAATTTGTGCCCCTTCGGACTTCTTCTTTCATGGTTTACGAGAGGCTTATCTAACCTGAAAAATATTACGTCTCGGCTCTACAAACAATTTAAAAAATCTGAATCCCGCGTGGATTTTGCCAAATATTCGGTGGCACGATTCAAATTTATGGTTCTCAACTCAGAATGCTATAAAGACTACTTGGTTAGGTGTAAGTTGAGCTTTCAGGATGACCCAAAGAAGTTCTTCAACTTTGTCAATGCTAAAAGAAAATCCTCTCAATTTACGCCCTCTTTCTCTTTAGATAATGTATCGGGTGACAACGACTCTGATATTGCCGATCTATTTGCAACACTTTTCCAACGATGCTATTCTGCATCTGCTAATAATTTTGTCGCTAAATACCCTTATTCTGAGGCAAATTCCAACTGCATTGTATGCCCTGTTGTAGATGCAGTTAGTGTTTTATCCAGCCTACGATCAATCAAGTCCTCTTTCAGTCCCGGACCTGACAAAGCTCACAGCAGTGTGTTGAAACTTTGTGCTGACTCCTTATGTGTGCCACTTTGTAAACGATTTATCATATCTCTTCATCAGGGAGATTTCCCTAGTCTTTGGAAGGAATCCTATATTATTCCTATCCATAAAAAGGGACCAAAGTCAATCATTTCGAACTACAGGTGTGTATCGAAACTATCGGATATTCCTACACTAAGAAAAAAAAGGATAGTTTCTGATGATCTTCAGGATATTTTCGGTATCCATTTGGACTGGATAGTTAACTATCCTTTTTTGGGATCCATTGGATAGTTTCGAAGTCGATTTATTTTTGCTTTCAAACGATATATCAGAAAAAAAATATTTCGTTGATCTTTTTTCTTCATCCAAAGGACCTGAAAAATGTTAAAAGGATATTTAAAAAAATGGATCTTGTTTTTTCTCTGTGTAAGCTTCTTGAAAAGATCCTGAGTCCCAAACTACAACATTATTGTCGTTCGATAATATCCATATCTCAACATGGTTTCATGCAGAATCGCTCTATCTCTACGAATCTACTTAAATTTACTACTTTTGTAAACAATGGGTTTGTCAATAAGAAACAAACTGATGTAGTTTATACTGATTTCAGTAAGGCTTTTGACTGAGTCACGATGATCACGAGCTCTCAGTACATAGACTGAGTCTGCAAGGCTTCCCACCAATCCTCCTCAACTGGATAATTCTTACTTAAGTGATAGATCTTAACGAGTTCGTTTCAAATCAGTACTATCCAGCTCCATTAATGTACTATCTGGGGTCCCCCAAGGTAGTCATTTAGGCCCCCTACTATTTAACCTTTTCATTAATGATATCCCACCGGTCTTATCCCATTCGCAGGCTTAAGCTTTGTTTTTCGTATAATGACCCTACGTCTCCTCTACTCCTGCAATCCGATTTAAGCTCTCTTTACACCTGGTGCTCGGTAAACAGCCTTCCTCTTAATCTCAGCAAGTGTAAATGTATGACTTTTAGTCGTAATCAACCACATGAGTTTGATTATATGATTGATTCCATCGCTTTGGAACGTATCCATAAAGTTGATGATTTGGGTATACAATTTGTTCCCAAGTTATGTTTCAATAGTCATATATCAGTTATCGCACACAAGCCCATTGCCTTGATGCCCTCAGATTTGTTAAACGATGGTCGAAGGAATTTAATGACCCCTACGTCACTAAGCCACTCTATATCTCACTAGTGAGACCAATACTTCAATATGGGTCGTGTGCAGGGTTCGTAAAATGCTCAAACGATATTTTTCTGCCATGATAATTAACATCAATGAAAAAAATTTTTATTTTCACACGTGTTACTAACAATTTTTTACAGAAGAAAATAAAATTTTTTTCATGTTATTAACACGAGAATTTTTCACCCGTGTTACTAACACGAGTGAAAAAATGTTTGCTAACATCTGTAAAAAAAAAATCATTAGACAAATCAGCTCGATCGCACAAAGAGTGCGTGCCTTTTACCCACCCCCGTTTGTAGTCGGCCTGAGCTCAGGCTAGCCGACGCGTCTCACATACACACCAATACAATTACAGAAAAATATTGTGTGAAAAATTTTCTGGATTTTTTTTTACAGATGTTAGTAACACGCGTGAAAAAAATTCTCGTGTTAATAACTACTATAATAAAACTATTTGTATTATCCTCTTTCTTTTATACAAATTTATATATAAATCGACTTCATCTCCACTTTGAGACAAATTAGTTGGGTCAGAGCTGCTTTCCTTATTTATTTGCAATTGAACAGAAGTGGATAAAATTCAAGAATACATGTCTGTGCGTTAATGTAAGGTCCCACAGACAAATAATTCGCGCAAATATTTCAAAATATGTGCCCATTTTTTTTGCCTTAAGTGGGAACACCAAATAGTTTGCGCGCAAACAATTTGAAGCAAATATTTGCCTAGTGGGAACCCTCGGCCAATCTTGTTTGTTTAAAATAAACGACTAGACCACGAAAAAAAATACACTATTAAAAATTTTTTTATTTTTTGCCCAACAGCTAATATTGTCTGTGATTTCGGCGACAACTTTATAAATAAATATTGTATTTCAGCTGCGATGTCATCGGTACAAAGAAAATAGCGTCCCTAGTAGAGATTTTCTAATAATATGAACATTTGAGTTGCCTATCGAAATCGTGCTGTATTAATGGTGTTTTCTATTACATGCTAGTTCTGGAAGGATGGTAATTAAATACTAATCCTTAACCTTCCTTTCGACTTAAAATAAATTTTTGTTGGACGAATGGTTCAAGAAGTCTTTTGCTAATAGAAAATGCATCATCGACCACCATCACGTATTGAACAGCAATCTCAAGCTGTGGCACGGATGCGTCTTCAGGAATATTGAAGCAGTTATAGACCAGGTCGCTGACTCATTGGACTTGGACCAACAAATACCCAACTGCAAAATACTTTGATTAAAAATAATAGAGCGTTTGCTACATATTATAAACTGCTCAAAGTCTGCTACTTCCACTCGAAGAACATTTTTATAAGGTTATGGTGTCTCCAATTGCAACTCATATGCAGCAACCTTCGCTTTCGCAGCGAGGTATTTGAAAAAAAAAAAACAAGTGAGAAAGTCGATCAAGCCCGCCTATAACATACTCTGTACCTGGAGTAGAAGCTGAATGCAATGCTGGTCAGTGTTGCCATAATTGTTTGCGCAAAAAACGCTAGATTAGCAAAAAAAAACCAAAAAACCCAAAAATCATTTTGAAAGAGCTAAAAAACACCCTAGATTTTCTTAAACACATTTTATCGACAGCCTCTTTGTCGGAGTAGAAATTTTTTGATGTTCCGATCATCTTTAGAAAATTTGGTGGTATTTTATAGTCATGACAACACTTGCCATGGCGCTGCAAACCGGATCTAGAATGGTGACTAAATGTAGTTTATATTTTTAATTTAGAGCAGTTGTGCCCAAACGCACATTATCATGATTTGCGCTGGTGTGCGTAGCAGAGCAACACGAAGTAAACGTCGTTATGTCAAATATAGGCTACAAACAAACACACATATGTGTGTGCGTGCTATTTATAGATTCTCTATTCTAGTATTCTCTCTTTCTATGTGTGTGTCGGCTGCGACGCTGGCAGAATTATTACTTCTTATCCCAGGGGATAGGGCAATTTGACCTTGTGCACCACTGCTTTAGAGATATGTAAGTGATTTTACCTGATGCTTAAAATTGAGTTCAAAGGGTCAACATTCATTCGATTTCTCTGCTTATATTTAACCAAATTGACATGGCTGAAAACCCGCTCAACCTCGGCATTGGACCACGGCAACGACAATACTTGTAAAGCAATGGTGGACAGCTCTTTAAATCTCGGGTTTCCACTAGAATCGCGATATGCGGTCACTTCCAGTCAAAACTGCAACGTATCGTTCTTGTTCTCCCAATTTATAATATTCACGGGTTGGTGTTGAAGTTCAATTTGGTCAATGGCGTGAAGAAGCCAAAGTGATCCAAATCAGGAACGATGCTTTGGCTTTTATTTTTTAAAATATTACCAACTGCAAATGAATCAATTTGCCCTAGCAGTATATAATTGTCCGATTGTCGAAATACTATCGATAATGCTTTAGTGCTGTAAAAGCTTAAAAAAAGCAAATGTATGAAAATATTATTAGATACACAAAAAACGCTAATTCGATTTAAAATAAAGCTAAATTAGCTTCTTCCAGCTGGTTTACAATTTTTCCCGCAATCGCAATTCAAAATACCCTAAATCTGGGGGGAAAAACGCTAAAACGGCAACACTGATGCTGGTGCTGCGCTCATCTCAAAGACTCTCTCTCTCTTTTTTCTCTTTCTCTCTATCTCTCTCTAGGATTGTGTGGTGTTAATTGTGGGAGGGGCTGGGGCGAGGGCGATGTACTTTTTGCTCATAACTTGAGAACTGCTGATCCGATCTTTATCATTTCTTTGGCAAATCGATACATTTACTAACTATCTCTAGAAGGTACAAATCGTTTATCTTCAAAACTGTAGGAGATATAACGTTTTATCCAAATTGCGGGGGCGGGAAAAGGCGTGGCAGACATTGAAAATAAACTTTATCTGCCTGCAAGTAAAGGAAGCATTGGTCCCATACATGTCAAACCTCTATCTCTTACCATCTCTGAGATCTTTTTGTTCATACGGACGGACGGACGCACTATGGTCCCAAATCCCAAAAAGCTGGCCAAAAGTCGGAAAACAAAATATTTTTTATTGACTTCAAATGATTGGAATAGTTGCAGTGGTACATCTAGTTTGTATTCTGACTGTTTATAAGGAGAAGGTGTCCCCACCTGGCTCAGGTATGAACTGCATTCGTGAGCATCGAGCGTGGCCTATCGTTTATTCGTTATGCGTCGAAAATAACACAACGTTAAGAAGCGTATAGATTCGCGAAAAATTAACGGATTTGGTTTCTGAAAAATGGATTCTACTCTAAAAAGTAAGTACAATTTAAACTTATTGCTCAAAATTATTATTAACAATGCATGAAATAGTGAATCATTAATAAAAGTAGAGGTTTGTTTTTCGGCCACATTCTAAAAAATCGTGTTAAAAAAGCAATAAGTCAAAACTCTCAGCAGATCCCACTCTCAAACGAATAAGAACTTGTTATTTAGACAATTCTTCAAAACACAGTAAAAAATTAGTTGCCTTTAGCTGCAGTTTTAGTCTCGGTGATTTTTTTTGTGCGACAATTGTCGCGACATTACAAATATACACTGCTCTACCCCAAATAAAACTTTTTATAAGGTATTTTGGCCCGCTGAGCACGAAAATCGACATGAAAAATAAATCTGTCGAACAGTTATCGAGATATTATCGATAAACGTGTTTTTCGATGTTTCAGCCAAATCAAGTACGATTCCGAAGAAATTGTCCGCTATTTTGTTTTTCCAAGTTGTGACTCCGGATTCGTGATCTGCAACCCCGAAAACTCCCGAGTACAAACCAATTCAAAAAGGTTTTTCGACTTTTGGCCGTGTTTTTGGGATTTGGGACCACTGTGGGACGGACAGACGGACATGGCTTTATCAACTCAGCTCGACATGCTGATCAAGAATAAATATATATACTATATGTGGTCGGAGATGCTTCCTTCTGTGCGTTACAAACATCCGGACAATTTCAATATATCCTCTCCAAGGGTATAAAAAAAAATTTCCTTCGAACAAGTATACATCATTGGCTGTAATTTTTGTTGCTGAATTATACTGAATTATATTGACGTCCCGCCAAAGTCCTTCTTTCTTTTATGTGTGCGTACGAGTTGAGGGATCCGCAATGTTTTTTTTAGTTTCTTGTTAAAGCCCCTCATAAAAGTCGCACTGTTTCCTTACCTTTTTATACCCTGTTCCCATTAAAAATGAGAAAAAGTGGATCATGAAGTTGTGCAAATGTATGTAACAGGGAGAAGGAAGTATTTCCGACCCTATAAAGTATATATATTCTTGATCAGCATCAACAGCCGAGTGGTTTAGCCATGTCCGTCTGTCTGTCTGTATGAACGCGTCGATCTCAGAGACTGTAATAGATAGAGCCACAAGTTTTGGAATGTTTATAGGTGTATACTGAACCCACATCGAGTTTGTTTCAGATTTGGAAAATTACTCCTCCTCCATCTTTTAACAGCGAAAAACTGTCTTTTTCTCTGTATAAACGCGTGGATCTCACAGACTATAAGAGTTAGAGCCACAAATTTTTGCATGTATGTAGGTGTATACTGTAGCCACATCGAGTTTGTTTCAGAAACTCCACATCCTATATCATTTAGCAGCGAAAAACTGTCACTCTCTATGTATAAACGCGTGGATCTCACAGACTATAAGAAGTAGAGCCACAAATTTTTGCATGTATGTAGGTGCACACCGTACCCAAATAGAGTTTGCTCCAGGTTTTGCACATTCCTCCTCCATCTCCTTCTAACCGCGAAAAACTGTCAGAGATCTATCTATTGTGTGTACCACAATGAGATCCGAGCAAACTCACTGAAGATATGTACATAAGTGCGCCTGCCCATTTATTGAAATAAATTTTAAAATAAATGGAATTCAAAGCTATAGGAACCACATTACCAACGCTCGTATTTATAAATTTTGTAATAATACAACATAATTTCATTAAGCCTTGTCAAAATCGGACAACTATATAGTATAGCTGTCATACAAAAGTTAGGTCTGAAAAAAAGTCTTAGTGGGAAAAACTTTTTTGTTTTTAATGTTATCGCTCCCAACGCTCGTATTTATAAGTTTTCAATGATTTCACATAATTTCCACAAGATTTTTCGAAATCGGACCACTATATAGTGTAGCTGCCATACAAACTGTCAGACACATATCAAGCTCCAAGGGTATATAAACTTCGGTCGAGCCGAAGTTAGTTACAAAAGTTACAATTGAGCCAAATTGCGTAATAATCCCCCACAAACTAACTGTTCGCTTTGCAGTCTAGAAGGTGAACTCAGAAACGAAACTGAACCAGTAAAACGATTTGGTGCCTTTAGGTTTTTGGTTCTAAGATACCGGTATACAAAAAACAAACAATATCGGTTTCGATTTTGGTTTGATTCCCTGCTTTTACATAAACAAAAACTTCTGTCCAAATTTTAATATAATTTAAAAATTATAGTTTATGTAAGCTTGTCTAACAACTTACAGAACTTCGAAGTTTTAAATCCACCCCCGTAAACAAAATAAAAGCGCATGCTCCAAATTATTTGAATACATAGAATTCAGACTCGATTTTATTATACAGTCGCACATAGCAGAAAGTAGTAATGTCTTCTCTAAATAAAAACCGAGTGTACTTCCTAGTCTGTTATATTATTATTTTGATCTCCTTACTTTCATCAAAAGTTAATGCGGATGAAAAAAACATAAACAAACTTCTGAACAACCAGGTCATAGTCAGCAGACAGATTATGTGCATACTTGAAAAGAGCCCCTGTGACCAGCTAGGACGACAACTAAAAGGTGGAGTGGAATAAACAAAGAGTTTCTATTCGCACCCACAACAATTGAATCACTATAAGTTTTAAGTTAAGGAGATTTAATTTTCAATTTTACTTTTTTTCTTAACTTGCATCCAATAATGTTTGTCATTCACTCAACTGTTGAATTGCTAAAAGTCTATCAATTATATACCAATTATTTATTTTATTCTATTTACAGCTGCTCTTCCAGAAGTTATAACACGGAAATGTCGCAACTGTTCGCCGCAACAAGCTCAAAAGGCACAGAAGCTGACAACATTTTTGCAAACTCGATATCCTGACGTTTGGGCTATGCTAATAAGAAAATATCAAAATGCTTAAAAGGCTAATCACAAATTAATTATACTATTTAATAATTAAACCATTTTTCACAATCATTATTGTTGAGTGTGATTGAATGGAAATTATTCAAAATTCAGAATTTAGGTTATTACCACATCCGCTAAGTATTACTACCGAAATGGAAATATGTGCATTTTTCAAAATATACATCCCCGATCCGAATGTAAAATTTATGACAGTAATCCTAACAATCGCCGCTTCTTACTCCCAGCTCTCCTAAGAATATTCAAGCAATTTTGGCTTAAAATATAAATGAAATAAACTTGATCTAAATATATATACTCATAACTAATGACTTTACAGTAAGTACGAATTTAAGTGTTAAGGAAAAGCATTTTGATTTTTCATGTTAAGTTACAAAAAATGGCAAGATAGACTCCGTCCGATCTCCACACAAAATTTAACTAATCCCCGTCTCTCCCCGATCACCAACTCAAAAATTTTAATCCCGTACTGAAATTTGTATCTCAAATCCCGCCAAGAACACATTAAAAAACTAAGAATTGATCAGCGATTTTATAACATTGTGCAACTTTTTTAAGGTCATTTTCTGGTTATGCCTTCGGACCCCGATATTTTTTAAGAGCATACCGAAACTAAAAAAAACCCCAACGGACTTGGCCCTATGACATCGTAAAGGTACTTTTTTGATACCCTACATATTTTAACCACAAACTGAAATTTTGAAAAAAGGTCAAATTTTATGAAGTCCATATATCATAAACCGTTTGTAATTTTGTTTTTATATTCTTGGCAAAGTTAAAGATACAAACTAGAGGAAAAAAAGTCATGAACAGACTGACCCAAAAAATTGGCATCTAGTGCTTCAAAAGTGCAAAACATGGAAAAAAGTAGAAATTTTTTTCATGTTTTTTGCCAGAAACGGCTAAACTACTGGGAATTGGAAAAACCTTTCCTCTGCGAAATTATCCCAAACAATTATATAAACAAATCTCTAGTACACGCCAGCTTCATACGAACACCCCTTCATACCGTTTTGATACTATAAAAGATATCTTTTCTAGATAAGTTATCTAAGATAACACTTCGTATTCATTGAAAACTTTATTTCACAGTATGTTAAAGGTAAAAAAAAGAAAAAACGTAATTTTAACCGAAGGTTAAGGTTTTAATATCTTTGATGCTGGTTCATGGACTGACACTGCACTTCTAAAACTAGAAAGATGATCCAAAGGCATACGTGTTTTCACTACATCCAGTGTCTTCTGGGTTTTCGACGCCTTCATCCTCATACTGGCATACTTTGTGGCTCCACCAACAAACCTCCGAGAGCAATGCATTCAGCTTCTTGCCTTAATATCTTTTCTCTATTGGCATTGTAACCTGGTGGAATCGCTCCCCTTGTTCGTCCGAAATCGAAAAAAACCAGTTTTAACTGCTTTAATATCAAAATAGTTTTGAACAGAAGCCTTACTTATACGAAGTAATGTGCCTAACTAAAATTGTATCTCTTTTGAGTACACGCTTTTAATTTTAAAAGAAAAGAAACTCTCACTATTAATGTACTTTGAAAACATGTACAGTGTAGTTTCAGAAGACTATTGGAAACTGTTGAAAATATTAGATATAACGGTTTCTAGAAATCGTCACTAGCAGTTTTATGGTGAAGACGTTCAGTTTTCTTAAACTTTAGAAAATAACGATTATATCGATACATCGATGTTTTTTGGAGGCGTTATATCCAATATCGATATTGAAAATGTTGATTTTTGATATTATCGATATTGATATTTTGAGAAATATCGACAACCCTGGTCCAAAGCTGCTCTCTATTCATGCTCAGCATCTAACTGTCTCTCTCTTACTTATCAAATATGCGCTCACAAAATTGTAAAATATTTGCTTAAAATATCACGACAACACAAGGCGCAATATATAAAAAATCACATTCGGAGTAGTGAAATGGTATGAAAGGGTTTTCGTATGAAGGTGGCGTGTACTAGAGATTTGTTTATATTATTGTTTGGAATAATTTCGCAGAAGAAAGGTTTTTCCTATTCCCAGTTGTTTAGCCGTTTCTGGCAAAAAACATAAAAAAAATTCCACTAGATGCCAATTTTTTGGGTCAGTCTTTTTATGACTTTTTTCCTCTATTTTATGTCTTTAACTTTGCCAAAGATATAAAAACAAAATTCCAAACGGTTTATGATATATGGACTTCATAAAATTTGACCTTTTTTAAAACTTTCAGTTTGGGGTTAAAATATGTAGGGTATCAAAAAAGTACCTTTACGATGTGATAGGGCCAAGTCCTTTGTGAATTTTTTTAGTTTCGGTATGCTCTTGAAAATTATCGGGGTCCGAAGGCGTAACCAATTTATGAGTTGCACTGTTTAATTAAGATTGAACCCGCTGGGAATCGCTTTCCACATTTTATCTAGTTTTAACTTATTCGGAGCCATTCTTAAACTAGTAAAGTGTCTAAATCGTTACTAGCAATTATTCGTTCAAATAACCAACCCAGCACAGACACCAAATGTTTTACATACGGCTTATAATTTTTTTTAAATATGGCTCTAATCCACTTTTAATGTTAAATCTGGTTCCACTCAATTTCCAAATTTTAAATTCATGCCTCAAATCAGCGATTGTCAACGGATTCCCCCAGGGGCCGAAAACATTTCGCTATTTACACCTACACGAGCCTAAAGAGTAAACCGACCTTACTCGCCAATTCACACCGAACGCTCTACGAAGTCATGCTTCACTTTGTGTTAGAGTGAGATACAGTCACATTTTACCGCTCTCTTCTTGGGCAAGCCTACTTTAATAGTTGTTAAGATATGGCCCTGGACCGCTTTTGAACCGACTAACTTTGGCTCGGAACCGGCCTCAGTCGAGTTAAATGTGTAACTCCGGCTGTGATGGCCAGAGATCTTGGGCTCGTGCCTCGTAACATCTTAAAACGAGAACGCTAGTTAAAGTCGGCTCTAACCGACTTCGATATACCCGTTACTCATAAAAAAACATGCTTAACAGTGTTCCTGCGTTCCTTAGGGTGAACTTTCGACTTTGGAAAAACGCATACCCAGTTTAAAAATTTTTGAAAATAGGTTTTGTTGCTTAATTTTATCATTAGTATGGCCCTACTTTTAATTTTTAGTATTCGTACTTGGTTTGAAGTCATAACATTTGACAAAAAGGTACCATGACCAATAAAAATGTTTTTATATAACAGACACAATATGTAGGTAAATATATTTGGTACTTATAATATATTTGGTAAATTTTATTTACGGAAAATTCTACTATTTTGCGCTACTCTAGTGAAAGCAAGTTTTAGCCGTCTTAGGGCTCAAGATATCTTGAAGTCAGGTCCCCCTGACTGAATGCGCATCACGGTGCAGCCGTTCCGATGGTACTTTTACTGCTTATAAATAAGCTTCTCGATCAAAAAATGCGGATTCTATACTTTATTGGCAAAATCAGGATTATTCTAAATCAAAAACCCTTTTAATTCTGTCAATCTTCTCCCTAAAGTAACCTCCCCCACTGCACTACCTTTCGTTTTACATTTGTTTGTGTTTAGACATTTTAGCAACTCTTTTGGTATAGTCTTTATTCTTCTCGTTTAGGCTCTGTCCTTTATCGATTCAAACGGTGTCCCGGGCGATCTCTTGAGTTTACGAATGCCCATAGTGCCAATGTACAATCAAAATGATTTTCTGTTATGTCTGCGTATCTGACTAAAACATGCGTCCGCATGCCCTTGAAACCCCGCCGGGACCGCTGACTCAACGCGAGCCACACCAGTCGCACCTCGAAGAATTTAGTCCCATACAAGCGTGAAAAAATCGCTTCTCTTCGTTGAAAATGTGCTCGCTTCGTCAAAATTTGGTCCTAGTCTACCAACCAAAAATACATTCGATTCCTGCTCCATATTTATTTGTTTTTCGAATAAATTCAAATTTGACAACTTTTAAAATGATACGAAGAATTCGTCGCAGAATTTCGATTCGGTGAACAGGTCGTATACGTAATATTTGTGGAATCTTTGAAGGCTTTTCGCAGGAAACGTAAAATTTTTGTTTTTAATTCATTATGTACACCCTCAAAGTAATTGTTTAAGATGGTATCAGTTATATTTTTTATCGGCGTCCACCCTAGTGAACATCTGTTTGTTTCTGCTTGTTTTCACATTTTTGCTTATAACTTGAGAACCGCTCATCCGATCCTTATTATTTCTTCGGCAAATTTATTCAGTTTGCTAATTACTAACTATCTCTATAAGGTACGAATTGTCTATCTTTAAAACTGTAGGAAATATAACGTTTTTCCCAAATTGCGGGGGCGGGAGTGGGCGTGGCCAAAATTTGAAATAAACTTGATCTGTGTGCAGATAAAAGAAGCATTTGTCCCATACACTGGTCACCTTCACTAGTTATTGGCGCCTGTTGTGAATTATGCAGCCATTAAAAAGAGCTCCTTAAGCTTTGCCTTTCGGGGTTTGTTTAACTGTAGGACTCATTCTCTTGTGCTGGTTTTAAAAAGCACCCGCCAAGAGATTGAAAGAAACCAAATATTTTGTTTAAAGTGGTTTAAACCATATGTAGAGTTGGGAAGTTGTTTTGGGTGAGTATCTACGCCAGAGTGATCGGAGTCGGGGTGTGAGGCCACATTGTCTTTTTGCCTAGTTCTGGATTTCTGCCATATATGTCCGTTACCGCTTGTGTCGTTGAGAGCGCAGAACCATTCCTTGCGAACTCGTCCGCTCTCGTATTGTCCGGTATGCCTGCGTGGCTAGGTTCTCAATCAAGAGGGATGGACAGAACTGGCAAGTAACTGTTGAACGTCTTTTGTTGTCCAAAAATTACTGTTATATGTATATGGCCCGAACCAGAGTTCCCCAGCGATAGCCCCGGGGTCACGTTTTAGCGCTCTCTTCTTGGGGAACCCTGGTTTAAAAGTCTTTTGCATTTGTATGCGTGTGTGTGTGCGAAGGAGGCGTTACGCTGAGCCTTTCATTTTTTTGCTCATCTGCTGACTATTAATGTCCGAGCGCTAAGTCGGAGCGCTCTATAAGATATAATTGAATAAGCACAACAAGAATAGCTTAACTGAGAACAGTCAACTGAAACCCAATACAAAGCGAAACGAAGTGTTTTGCTTACAGAGAGATCAAGCGTGCATGTTTTTTTCCGGTATGTTAGAGCGCAGACCGCAACGGGAAAACAGTCAACAGTTACATATTTGCTCTGGTGATGGAAGAGATGGCACATTCCCGCGGAATGTTTGCATTTTGTGGCGTTTGATGACAGGGCATTAATAGCAGACTGACTGTCGAATAGAATTAAAATGTTCCTTGGAATTTTGTCCAAAGTGTAGAATAATTTAGTCGCTTGCCAGACCTGCACTGATATTTGCCAGTTCTGCAGACGGAATGAGAGCTGTGTAGTTAGTTCTTCGGAGAAGATGACTGCTTCTCCCCGACTACCTCTTTGAACAGTATGTGTAGATGGTAAGCTCGTTCTCCCTGAAGATAGTTTCATAATTTGGTTCTATCATCAGAATTACGTCCAGGGCCGAGACCCTGTTATACCCGAAAATCGTATGAAGGTTGTTAAGATAAGATTTGGTGTTGCCTGTTTTTAACCAGACCAGTGCTCCTTAGGTATATAACCTGTGAATGACATACGGTTGAAAGGAGCATGACCAAAAAAAGTAAATTGGCATTCTAGTCTAATGTCTAATGTCTAGTCTAATACTCTTTCAAACATTAATCCCAAGGTTTTTTAGATCCACTGTTTCTATGCCTACAGTGAAAAAACAAGGTGTGGCCATAATTTTGCTCCAGAGTATAGAGCCGAACTTCGATTGGACTCCCGTTACGAATGCGTAAATTTTTTTTAATGATCGCTGTCTGTTTGTTTACTATCTCTCTAACAAAAAGCAGCAATTGTATGGCATTACTTTTTCGTCAGGCATAATGCATAATTTTGACAAAATTTCGTAGAGCTCTGCGCCGCTGGGTTAGTTTGAACATGCTCTTCCAGATATGAACAAATTGCCACTCACACTGGCCAGGCCAGGTATTTTTCGATTTTGAGAGTCGTTGAAACTGGACGAAGAGAAGTATATAAAATTCACACCCTAGTTAAAGCATTAGGGAATCAAACCGGAACCAGAACCGGAACCGGTATTTGAAATTTTTCGTAAATCGGTATCCAACAACCGATATTCTCGGAACCGAAAAGAACTTAAACGTTGTACCGGTACAGTTTCTGTTCTGAGCAACAACTAGACTGCAAAGCTTGCACTTAGTTTGGGGGGACTTTTAAGAAATTTGGATCGTATTCATTCAAAAAAGATTCTGGCTTGGAAAATCGTTTGTATTTTGATATAGAAAAATGCGAAACCAGCCTGTTTAAAAATGTTGCATCCTATATTCTCTGATACTCATTATTATGTCATGATAATCTTTGAACAAAAAGCTCTGAAGAAGGTTTGGTTCCGGGGTTCAAATCCCTTGAAAAGTGTTATCAAACATAAGGTTATGGTTCGAAGCTTGCTTCATGAATTCTGATAGGCTAACGCACTAATTAAAAAGGTTTGTTCCGACTCAGCCCTGTCTAACAATTTTTCAACGGAATTTTTGTTTTAGAATTTTAGAAGCTATTAAAAATAACATTTAATGTTAAAGGCCTATATCCAGCACTTCGGAAATTTTATTTCGTTACAGTATTTTACATACATTACATTTTCCACATTGGAGTTTGTTTTGTCAGACGCTCATAAGTGTCTCAATATAGATGAAAATATACTAGGAGATATAATATTATTAAGTCTTAACTAAAACTCCATCATATTGAAGTTAAAGTTTTTTAAAATCTATATTATTTTTATTTTATATATTTATATAATAAAACTATTCAAATGGAAATGTCCTCATGAAATGAACCAGTCTTAAAGACCGGCCATTGGCCGCAGATGGGGTTTTTCCCCATCCATTGTACATTGGCTTTACACAGCCGTAGTACGCCCCATACTACTCTACGGAGCTCTAGTATGGTGGCCAGCACTCGGGAAACAATCAGCCCTGAACAATCTGCACAAAGTACAGAGAAGTGCGGAAATTTGTATTAGCGGCGCTCTCCGAACGACACCAACGGAAGCGTTAAATACTATTCTTCACCTTCTTCCACTAGACCTCGTAGCTAAGCAAATGGCTACCACAACGGCCTTAAGACTACGAGAATCCGATACCTGGAACAGGGGCAATTCGGGACACGCCTCCATACTCGAAGACCAAACGGGTATACCATTAATTACAGACTACTGTATACCACAAACGACGTTCGACAAATTTTACGACGTCTATATCCCAAGCCGAAACGATTGGGACAACCTGCCCCACAGCAGAGCTAACGCCATTAACATCTACACTGATGGTTCTAAGCTCGACGAAAAAGTAGGAGGGGGAGTTTTCTCTCCCAACCTAGATTTGAACTTATCGTTCCGCCTTCCTGACCATTGTAGTGTGTACCAAGCGGAAGTGGTAGCCATCCAGGAAGCTGCCACCTACCTTAGCACACTCCCGGTCAAGGAAGGAAATGTATTTATATACTCAGATAGTCAAGCCGCCCTTAAAGCACTTGCCTCACACACCAACAATGCTAAAACACTTACGGAATGTCGCTCATCTCTGAATGAGATCGCACGGCATTTCAGTATACACCTTATATGGGTGCCTGGACATCGCAACATAGAAGGTAATGAGTTTGCGGACAAACTGGCCAGAATAGGTACCACCATCGAGCTCCTTTCAGAGAGGAGCACGATAGGGATTCCTATGGCGACATATAAGCTTCACACTAAAGCTGAAACACTTCGTCTCGCTTCGAATCGGTGGAAAACCCTTTCCGCCTGTGCAGTAGCGAGGCTTACGTGGCCAACATTCGACCAAAAACGTACTAACACACTTTTACGTCACAGAAGAAACCACATAGCACTTCTGGTAGGGACCCTTACAGGTCACTGTCTCATTGGCAGACACGCAGAACGCCTAGGCGTCATTTACCACGACTTTTGCAGAAGTTGCGGACACGAAGAAGAGGAGGAATCGGTACAACACCTTTTGTGCCATTGCCCCGCCTTGAGTAGAAGGAGACTCAGGACACTTGGTCAACCTCTGCTACTCAACCTCTCGGAGACATCCGGGCTAGAGATCCCAGCTCTACTCAAATTTATTCTGTCCACACAATGGTTCAGTAATGAGGACCCCCCTCAGTATTAAAAAGGGTTAACAGGGAATAAATATGGCATCGCAATGGGCCAAAGTGGCCTAAGTGGGAGAGCGACTTGTCGCTCTCAGCCATCGCAACCTAACCTAACCTAACCTAAAGATCCATCAAAGCAAATTTAGAATTTATTAAAAATAAAATGTTTATTGTATAATAGGGTGCGTTCCACATATCGACGTCGATTTTCGAATAAACTTATGGATTTCGAATTAAAATGGCTTAAATTTCTGCTTTAAATTATTGTGAAGTGCCAAATATGTCAGAGATTACTTGATCAGGTCAGAAGAAAATTGTAATTATTTGACGATTTTGATCCGCTTGGCTTTCAGTAGTCGATTTCAAACCGTCAAAGTTTCTAAACAATATGAAGTGACATAAGATGTTTTCGTCACTTGATATGTAAAGTTGTAGGATTTCAAAGCGAAATGAGGACGGTCAAAACTGAAAACCCAAGTCTATGTGAATGAATAATCCGAGTCCTGCTAATGGGGCCTGTTCCGAATTCCGACTCGATTCTCGTGTAAACATGTGAATTTCGAATGCAACTTGAATAAATTTAAACGTAAGTGTCAAGTTAATTTGAGGCTACTAGATCCCTTCGCAATTTTCTCTCGATTTAAATTAATTTGGGATTAAGCAATCGGTTTCAGCTGCTGCCACAATTCCGAGTTTTGTTATTCCTGATCTAGTAGCCGCAGGTATACATATTTGTCGCCTTCTATACAACGTTTTCTAATTTGACTGCAAAATACTAAAGTTTACACGAAAATCGAGTCGAAATTCGGAATAGGCCCGAATAACTCTGGCAAAGGTCGAGTAAGAGAACAGAAATCGTTTTTTTTATATTAAGCGTTCGTAAGAAAGATTAATATGAATTATTATTGTATATTTTTTCGTTTCTCTTAAGTATGTACAAAGCTTAAATACGGAGTCCAAGTATAGCTTAGATGAAAAGACATTTACGTTAATGTTTCTCCCTGAGTTACACAAGCTTCTAAATAGTCAATTCGTCGCTCTAATGTCGTAAGCTTTTCATTGAGCACAGCCAAACGGGATCGACAGGACATATCTAGAATGAGAAAAACAGATAGTTGCTTTAAAAAGGTATGATTGCTTATATCAGTAAATAGAAAATTTATTAAATTTAGGCCCGATTTTTCATCATTTTTATTTATTCTAAAGAGATTGAAGTTTGACATGTATAGGACATACATAAAACTTTTTATTCTTGCGGGCAAGTTTATTATAAAAAAACGGGATTGCCAGGAACCGTCCAACATTTGGTTTCATGTTTCGGCCTGCATGCAACAGATTTTTAAATTTTATTAATATATCACGCATATCGGATAGAACCGAAATTAAGTTTTGTAAGCTATTTGTACAACATAAAATGTAGCAATAGAGGTCGAACGCAAAATGCTAACGTTTACACAAAAATCGACGCGAGTTTCAGAAGAGGTCCGTATATGTTTGCAACTACATTTTTGCGGACAAGTGTGCGTCGAACCGGATGGCACCGTGAAGTTTATAGAGTTTTAAAATAAATGCTCTCGTTGAGAAGCTAGTAGCCACGACAGCGGAACTGAGAATTACCAGGCCCCGTGGTTACTTTTAAGAAAAAAACAAAATTGAACATATATGGACGCATGTAAACATATTCTTACACACATATATACATGCACACGATACATAGGCGGGGCATGTCTATTAAGTTTTCCTACCAAAAGAGTTCAGGAAATCCGTAATTCGCTTTATGCTTGCTGTGATGACTTCAATGTACTCTCTGTTTGCCCAATCCTGATGAATTTGTTTTTGAATCGCTTCTCTGTGAGCTCCACTCATTTTCGGTTTTTGATTTTGTTGCAAGTATTTGTTTCTATTTTATTGTTAGTGTGACCTTTCTTGTAGAAATTTTAAAATACCAATTATTGTTGTTTAGTCTTGTCAGATGAAAAATTCCATTCCGATCATTTCTGCTCAAATGGATTTGAGAAACTGTTTCATGTGTTTCGTTTCTCATTTGTTCCCTTATTTGTTAGTATCGCTCACTTACTTCTAAACTGGCATTGGCATAACTCGTTAAATACGATTTTTGACTAAATGATGCAGAAATATTTACTGTACTGTGTTCTATATTGAGTAAAAATTTCATATTGATATCTCTTCTAACTTTCCAAGTGAGACGAGAAAATGTCGCAATCTCATTTTATAATTTCATTTTCATGTCACATTTCAGTTGTCCTGCAGATGTATTGCTCATAGATACTTTGGCTTTAAGTTAAAAACTAATATTTTAAAGTGTTTTGAATGACAACAAAACAAAAACTTCAACAACAACTTTAAACGCGTTTTCCACAAAATCGACTATCTTGAGTTTTGTCAGTCTTGAAGTATATTAGTATATAGCGATAAGTTCCGAAGAAAACAAACGCGAGTGAAGTCGCAAGTATAATTTTCCTGAACCGGTATCACTTACTTTTGAATTTCGCGCTCGTTTGTTTAAGTTAGAGATTGACAAAAGCAGCAAAGAAGTAAGCAGAATTTTAGTCTCTGCCAAAGTCTGTCAGTGCATTAAGCACATTCAGGTTGCCTGGGCTTGTTGACATCAGTAAGAATCTTAAGCGGAGCGAATTTTTTGTAATGTTTCCCCTAGCTTTGATTTTCAGAAGGGGAACTAAATATTCATAACCATGCCATATCGGTAGCTTGTGTGGATTGCAAGCACAGTCGGTTTGCTAGACTAAACTGAAAATAAATAACTTGCTGTACAGTTTTCGGGACAACATTGAACAAATTGAAAACAAATGCGAGGCGCACCAAAATAGAACAATTAAATAATAAATGACACTCTCCTTAATAAGTTTTTATATTTATTAATTTAAAGTGATTCAATCACGTTTACGAAGTCGCGTACTTTTGTGGTAATACATCGTGTGGCTCTGAAAGCTATAAGCTATAGCTTACAACCCACTTAACATAAATAAGTGGCAGTGACATGTAGACCTGTTCCCGTTTTCAGTTTAGATCAAATGTAGAGAATCGTAAAGGTTAAATGTCCCAGCTTCCAAACATAGACTGTGTTATTCAGCTTTTAGCTTCAAAGCCCCGTTTATATCCTTTTGACCCTGATGATGGCAAAGGCCGAATTTTTAAATCGATTTTTGCCTATTCGGAACAATAGAATTCGGAAACGAAAACAGGCCTGATAAATTTTTATTTCTTCGGGGAAAAAGGCCTTAAATGAGGAACTACTCCTATGACACTGACTCTGCTCATGAATTTGTTGATCTTGATAAGATTATTCAATTTCAATTTAGAACTAGAATCCGAACTTTGTTAAGTCCTTTCCTAACAAAAACTGCTTTGGTGTTGAATGACATACCAAAAAGCTACTGCCAATGCGCACCATGAGCAACATGTGTGATAGTGTAATACAGGCCGGCATAGTAGTTGAGAGATGTTCTGTTCCCATTTCGTTTCGATTAATGCAACTGTATTTGTATTTATAAAATAAATATACGCTTTGGTGTCAAGTAATTGTCGTATTTTTCCATTTTGTAAACAAATAATGGATTTCATCGACGATTTCATTGAGGAGTACAAGTGCAATCCCTGCTTGTGGAAAGCAGACTCTGCCGACTTCCGAAACAGAAGCAGGCGGCATGAAGCATACATGAAGCTAATCGATGTAGCGACCAAACACGGCGAAGTCTACAACGTCGAGAGAACTAAGCAAAAGATAAACAATCTGCGATGTGCATTTCGCCATCAGTTAAGAAAGTATAACGAAGTTAAGAAAAAGGGCGAGAAGTATGAGCCGTACTGCCCAAAGCGGAGGTACTTCGAATCTCTGATGTTTTTGAAAGACGAAGAGATTCCAGATAAGAAGCCCAAGCGAGACGAAAATCCACCGCCACAACAGCAGCAGAGTTACGCCGAGAGCACTTTGAATCTAGTGCAAAATGATAATTGTGAGGAGTTTTCCGATGCTGAGAGCCTGCCCAAGCAAAGCAAAACGGACAAATCGCCCAGTAACAGCGCCAACGAATTCTGCGCCAATTTGTTTGAGGAGACGGCGGCGGATCCGATTATCAGTATTCAGAGTGTCAACGCCAACAACAGCAATAACCATGCCTCAAGTAGTATCACTATCAAGGAGGTTGATCTCGTATTGCCATCCAAGAACGGAAGTGTGTGCGAGAGAAGGAAATCGCTGCCGGATTCATCCATTGCATCTAGTGTGCTAAGAGCCAAATTCAATTCAACCACACAAATCGCGCTTGCTGAATGCAGGGACAAACGAGTTGCTGCTAGTCAGCCCCTTGTGGTCAACCCGAGCAAAATCAATCGCAAGCGATCATCATCAGTGTCATCCCAGGTGTCCGAAGAAAATGAGGTACCGGTTGGAAAGTTCAGAGCAGACATATCCACTCTGGATTTCGAACGGTTATTCTCCCTGGCGTTGAAGACTGCCGACAGCCACATTGATGATAATTTCTCGAATTTCGGGAAAATCATTGCTCACAAACTGCGGTCCATGGAATCAACCCAAGCAATATACGCTGAGAAAATCATTGCCGACGTTCTCTACCAAGGACAGATGAAAATGCTGTCCACGCTGAGTACACATCACTTTTTAGGCGCCGATAATACATCCGTTTATGTTGAGAATCATAGTAAATGATTGTTCCCTGCGGTAGTTTAATAGTAAATTTAATTTATTGTAAGAAATAATATACATTCAAGTGCATAACCAAGATATAGTTTTCTTTTTGCAGCGACTGAATTTGCCACACAAACTTATGAAATGTTTGTGGCCCACACTGGATATAGTTAAGGGATTTGGCGAAAGGTTTTTGGGTTTTTTTTTATAGCTTGGATATTTGAAAATCGCCCTTAATTGATTTTTTCAAATTCGAAATACTTAAGAAGATAACGCTTATCCTTCCAACAATGCCTTCGCCAAAACAAGGTATTTTCAAATTTCTTCAAACTTTAAACGCATTTTTCTCGAAAATTCGTTTTTCGAACTGGCTGGCCACCAGATATCTCCAGTTACACTGAACCGATTTTGATGAATCAAAGTGAAATCGACGCGGAGTTGTCAACAATTGGTCTAAATGTCGATCAAATTTAAAAATTTTTTTTAATAATTTTTAGCAGTAAAGTTTTTTGGTTAACTTTAATCTGTTTGCAACACATAAAAAAAGGCATATAACTGAATTTAGTTGGATAGTGTCCGCCCCTTCATTTCTCTGCTTCTCCTTATTATACCCTTGGAGAGGGTATATTAAAATTGACCGGATGTTTGTAACGCATAGAAGGAAGCATCTCCGACCACATAAAGCATATATATTCTTGTCCGTCTGCTTCTATGCTATCTCCTCCGTCAGTTTTAAAGCTATCTTAACCACACTTTGCACGAAGCCTTTTGATACAAATACGCTGCACATTTGTCGGAACCGGCCGGATCGGATGACTATAGCATATAGCTGTCATAGGAACGATCGGTTGAAAAACTAGTTTTAGTGAGAAAAACTTTTTTGTTTTTAGTGCTATCGCTCCCAACGCTCGTATTTATAAGTTTTTAATGATTTCACATAATTTCACCAAAACTTGTCGAAATCGGACAACTATATAGTATAGCTGCCATACAAAAGTTAGGTGTGGAAAAAAGGCTTAGTGAGAAAAACTTTTTTGTTTTCAATGTTATCGCTCCCAACGCTCGTATTTATAAGTTTTCAATGATTTCACATAATTTCACTAAAATTTTTCGAAATCGGACTACTATATAGTATAGCTGCCATACAAAAGTTAGGTGTGGAAAAAAGTCTTAGTGAGAAAAACTTTTTTGTTTTCAATGTTACCGCTCCAAACGCTCGTATTTATAAGTTTTCAATGATTTTACATAATTTTAACAAGATTTGTCGAAATCGGACCACTATATAGTATAGCTGCCATACAAACTGTCAGGCATATATCAAGCTCGAAGGGTATATAAACTTCAGTCGAGCCGAAGTTAGCTTGCCTCTATTTTTTTTTTTTTTAAATAAGAATTTTTTTGTTCCTTTGAGGACAGAAGGAACCAATTGGGATTTTAATGTTAAATGTTTCATAAACTCTTTTGATTTATATTGATTTTACTTTAAAGGTGGTTTGGTTTAAAAATGCCATAACGTATAAAGGAATAATCAAAACTTTTCATGGGCTCACTTACTACTTGTTAAGTTTTCTCCATCTCCACGAAGAAGCGCTTCCCGGTGTCGATGATCAATCTGAAAAGCCTCGAATTTCGAAAAAAAAAAATAGTAGCAAACAAATGTAACACCAATTAAGTCACCTTCGCGGACCAATTAAACAATTAGCTTTTACAGTAATTGGAATTCAGTCGAGGGAAAACAAATCCCATTTTTCCATAAGGGAACACAATGAAAGAGAAAACGCTCAGGCTTGGCTCTCAAACTCTCCACTTCTAGTTGGCTTAAGCACTCACAAAATGCATTTAAATCAAAGGGAACGAACGGACACATTACGGTTTGGCCACTCACAAAAATGGATTTAAACATGCAAAAAGAATTGGAGAAATTAACTGAAGTTTTTATACACTTGAAAAGTGTATTATAATTTTGCCCAGAAGTTTGCAAAGCATAGAAGGAATCATCTCCGACCACACAAAGTATAGTAAGCTGTATAAGTAAGCTGATCTGCGAAGTTTGGTCGAAGTCGCTAACCGTTGAGACAAGCGTTTTCAAGTGTATCAAAACTTCGGTACAGACGAAGTTAGCCTTGCCTTTCTCGTTTAAACTATTCTTGCCGCTTCGGCATCTGCGGCTTTTCTTTCTGTTCTCTCTCCCTCTCTCCTTGTTGTTGTGGGAAGAACACAGACAAAAAGAAATCCCGCAAACCAAGAAATTGGGCGCGCGAATTTGAGGGGGAGGGAAGGCTTTCCCGCGTTCCGCGCTTTTTCCGTTTTTGGCGGTCAACTTTCACTCGCGACACTCTTTTTCTCTCTTCGTTCGACGTCAATTTAAAAACTCCGGGTGAAACTGACCAAAAAAATCAACGGGCTTGGCGTCCTGTTTAGCTCTGAGTTCAAAAGCGATCTTCTGATTTACAGATTTGGCCCTCAGCATGAAACCTCTTAACAGGGCCTTCGCTATTTTCCTGAGAGATGAGAGAGGCTGTTAATGCAACGATCCTCTCATTATGTAACCGCATTACGTGGCAAGTCAGCGTTACAAAACATTCCAATAGGAGGCGCTCCACCCACTCTCTAGCTAGATGCTACAAGTGCATTACATTTTCAAATAAGATTTCTTTTAAAAAATGTCCAAAAACAGCCTGGACATGAAGAATCCCCCCTTAAATTTGAATTTTATAAGCTAGTTTGGAATTTCGTTTTGGAGCTTCAGCCTGTCTGATGTCATGTAATGTGCTGCTTTCCAACTTTTTTTTGTTCAGCGTTTGAAGTATCCGGCCGATAGTAATAAACAATGGGCGTATTCAACAGATAATTCCGATAAGCGATTACCGATTTACGATTTGCGATTGCTGATGAGTCTCTGCTGAATAATGATAATCCGTGGGTTTGGTACTTTTAAAAACTAGAAAATATCTACACAAAATCCTTTATATTTATAGATTTATTAATTAGAAAATTTCATATGAATGTCTGCAGTAAGGTAGGCTGACCAAGCAATCGTTGAGCAATCATACGTTTTGTTCGATTTCTATTCAGTAAACATGATTGTCAAATTTTCCAATCCCAATCGGCAATCTCTGTATTCAGCAGGTAAAAATCGGCAATCATAAATCACAAATCGTAAATCGGAATTACCTGCTGAATACGCCCAATGTTTTGCTGAGGATTAAGGAATAATTGATCGACATTAAAAGCAAGCGTAATAAAAATCCGTTGGAAATAATTGTGAATCCTGCAAAATGTGCTAATGTCAAAGTGAACTTTCTTAAAAAAAATCGTTAACTACTTTAGAGCGCATGCAGCACAACGAACTGTAGTTATGGACTACTATAAATCTATGCTTTTACTTCATATGAGCAACCTTCATCAACATCCGTAGTTGCTTTCCTTTTATGCTCTGCAGTTGTAATTAAAAAACTCTCCTACTCAATCCATATTCGCTCTATTATTGACGGTGAGAGTATAAATCTGAAATAGTGGTCCAATTCGGGTTTAGGTTCGAGGAGTCAAAAATATTAGGGGTTCGGTTAATGGTCTGGTTCATCGGACCCAAAAAACCCGAACCGATCCCCAGTTCTAAGGGGTTCGGTTCAGAACCGGCTTGCAGACTTGAAATATAGTATGCTTCAAAATTACCGCTTAAATTTTAAATGACAGCTTAAGATTTTCTGTTTTTTTTTTCTCATCTATCACACGCGAGTGGCATACGCCGGCGATCGCTGCATTTTCGGTTTGCACCACTCACAGAAACACGTCGCGCGAAAATGCCTGTCCTGACTCTCCAGGTGCTCGGAGAAAACTGACCATCCGCTCGTTCGCTAGCTAGGAACGCCCTCTACCGAACCCTGTCCGTGCGCACACGCTCCGAAGTACAGTCGCGGCGGAAGAAAATCAATCCGTTTACTTTCCGGACATACCCTGCAGTAATGCTAATCTTTAAAATATGTAGTTTAAAGAGAAGATACAGGGTTTGTGCCAGACAGGCAAATGCTGTCTGATATGTCAAAATGATATTTTATACTAATAACCGTAACCGAAACCAGATACAGAACGCCAAAGTTTGAGAATTTGCTTTTTCATGGCTATTTACTTCACAGCTGGCGTCAATAGCTGGTGAAGGTGACCGGATGTGAAAAGCTATTTTTTAAAGAAAGAAAAAAACTTTTTATTATTAGATGTTCCCAGGCGGGATCGAACCCACGACCTCCTGCCCAGCAATCTAGCACACTAACCGCTGGACCACAAAGGGCCCCCAAAAGTATACTTTGCTAAATATTGGTGGGAAATTTAAATATACAGGTCTGTTCCGGTTATTACTTTCGACAAAAATTTTGAAAAATTGAATTTGATAAAGGTGCTGTTGCATCAAATTTATAAGTTTAATCAGGTTAAAACGTTTTATTTGAATCAGTCGAGTAAAGAGAATTCAAATAAAATCAAAATCTAAATCAAAAAATCAATAGAGTTGGTAGAAACTAAAGGTTTGATACGGAATTCCCTGATTGTTTAATAAAAAAGGGAACATTTAAAAAATTCGAATTCAACTTAGTCAAAACCGGAACATGGCAGATAGTTTTCCATATTCAGGCCCTAAAAATCTCTAGAGATATTCGAATAAACTCTGTCAAACATACAGAAACTTCGATGACTATTTATGTGACAAGAAAAGTTCGGTGGCTAGATCATATCGCTCACTTATATTGATGCAGAAATATTCGCTGTAATGTGTACTATTTGTGTAAAACTTTTAAATTAATATTTTTTATACTTTACACGTGAGATTAGAATATGTTGCAATATCATTATACTGGTTCGTTTTTACTGGAGTTCAGATGTCCTGCAGTCATTAAACATAACCTGGCTTTCAGTTTAATCATCATATTTTCAAATTAATTTAATCGGCATTTAAAATTTATAATATACTAGCAAATAGCCCGTCACGCTTCGCTGCGTCTTCAACAGTATTTAACCAACGCACACCCACTTACCACCCACTTCAGGCCCACATTCCACCCACTTTCCGCCCACTTCGCACACACTTTCCGCCCACTTCCCACCCACATTCCACCCACATTCCCATCCACTTACCATTTCCATCCCACCCACTTCCCACCCACATCCCAACCACTAACCGCAAACTTCCCGACCTATTCCCGCCCAAATCCCGATCACTTACCATTTACATCCCACCCACATCCCTCCCACTTACCGCCACATTCCACCCACATCCCATCCACCTCCCATTTCAATCCCACCCACTTCCCACCCACATCCCACCCACTATCCGCCCACATTCCACCCAGTTGCCACCCACATTCCTCCCACGTACCGCCACATTTCACCCACCCACTTCCCACCTACATCCCACCACTTACCCACATCCCACTTCCCGCCCACTTCCCACCAACATCCCACCCACATTCCACACACCTCCTGCCATCTTCCCGTCATCTTCCCGTCCACTTCCCGCCCACTTCCCATTAACATCCCACCCACATCCCTCCCGCATCCCACCCACATCCCTCCCACTTCCTGCCACATTTCACCCACTTTACATCCACTTACCACCCACTTTCCATCCACTTCCAAAACAACTTTCCACCCACATCCCACCCACATCCCATTCACTTCACAGTGAGCATCCCGGCGATAGTTCCAACATCGGAAAATTAAAAACATAATAAATTCTCATTTTGACCTTACACTCCGAGTTTAAAGCCAATCGTATGAAAAATTGTTTTTGCATGCAGAATTTTCCGGCCATTTTCCTCTTGGGCGGCTTTTCCGACATTGAAAAATCACATTACAAATTATTTCGTATTTTGTCCTTACAAACCGAGTTTCAAGCCAATCGGATGGAAAATAGTTTTTTTTATGCAGAATTTTCCGGGAATTTTTCGACCGTCAGGTCAAATTTTCCAACTTCGGAATATAACATTTTAAACTATTTCGTATTCTATACTTACAAACCGAGTTTCAAGCCAATCGTATGATAAAAACTTTTTTGGATTCAGAATTTTCCGGCCAATTTCCTCTTGTGCGGATTTTCCAAAATCTCTATTTCGCGTACTATGCTTACAACTTATGTTTTGTTATGTGTAATTTTGAAAATAAGTTTGGCGCCAATCGGTGGCAACTAAAGTTTCGCCCATACAACCTTGACCACCCACTTTCCACCGAGCGGGGGTGAATTTTCCGGAAGATTGGTATGCAGTTGTTGTCGAATTTTCATATAGATCTTTGAAAATGAGTTTGAACTTGATCGGATGAAAAACAAAAAAGTTTCATACAACCGTTTTCCGCGAAATTTCCACATTTGCAGATAGAATTTTCCAAAATCCGATCTTAGTACTCACTTTCAGCATAAGATAAAACTACTGTGAAAATCTCATATTCCTATTTTTTATGGCTTAGGCTGTACGACGGTCACCAGTCAGTCAGTCAGTCAGTCAGTCAGGTTGAACTTTTTTATATATAACTAGCAAATAGCCCGTCACGCTTCGCTGCGCCTTCAACAGTATAGAACCTACGCACATCCACTTACCACCCACTTCAGGCCCACATCCCACCCACTGCCCGCACATTTCCAGCCCACATCCCACCCACTTCCCACCTGCATCCCATCCACTTCCCGCCCACATACCACACACATCCCACCCACTTCCCGCCCAAATCCCACCCACTTCCCGCCCACATCCCACCCACTTCCCGCCCACTTCCCGTCCACTTCTTGCCCACATCCCTCCCACATCCCACCCACTTCCCACCAGTCCATTTCCCGCCCACTTCCCACCTACATCCCACCAACATTCCACCTACTTGCCACCCACATGCCACACACTTCCCGTCCACTTCCCGCCTACTTCTCAACAACATCCCACCCACATCCCATCCACATCCCTACCATATTCCACCCACTTTACATCCACTTACCACCCACTTTCCACCCACTTCCAAAACAACTTTCCACCCACATCCCACCCACATCCCATTCACTTCCCAGTGAGCATCCCGGCGGCATTTTCAACATCGGAAAATTAAAAACAAAATAAATTCTCATTTTGACCTTACAATCCGAGTTTCAAGCCAATCGTATGAAAAGTAGTTTTTGCATGCAGAATTTTCCGGCCATTTTCCTCGTGGGCGGCTTTTCCGACAGTGAAAAATCATATATCAAATTATTTCGTTTTTTGTCCTTACAAACCGAGTTTCAAGCCAATCGTATGAAAAATAGTTTTTTCATGCAGAATTTTCCGGGAATTTGTCGACCGTCAGGTCAAATTTTCCAAATTCGGAATATAACATTTTAAACTATTTCGTATTCTATACTTACAAACCGAGTTTCAAGCCAATCGTATGATAAATACTTTTTTGGATTCAGAATTTTCCGGCCATTTTCCTCGTTTGCGGATTTTCCAAAATCGGGAAAACACGTGTCAAATTATTTCGCGTACTATGCTTACAACTTATGTTTGGTTATGTGTAATTTTGAAAATGAGTTTGGCGCTAATCGCTGGCAACAAAAGTTTCGCCCATACAACTTTCCACCCAGGGGGGGTGAATTTTCCGGAAGATTGGTATGCAGTTGTTGTTGAATTTTTATATAGAGCTTTGAAAATGAGTTTGATCTTGATCGGATGAAAAACAAAAAAGTTTCATACAACAGTTTTCCGCGAATTTTCCGACTTTGGGGATAGATTTATCAAAATTTGAAAGTTACTTTGTTTATGTTTTATTATTTGTAACTTTGAAAATGAGTTTGGCGCTAATCGCTGGCAACAAAAGTTTCGCCCATACAACCTTGACCACCCACTTTCCACCCAGGGGGAGTGAATTTTCCGGAAGATTGGTATGCAGTTGTTGTTGTATTTTCATATAGAGCTTTGAAAATGAGTTCGATCTTGATCGGATGAAAAACAAAAAAGTTTCATACAACAGTTTTCCGCGAATTTTTCACATTTGCAGACAGAATTTTTCAAAATCCGTTCTTAGTACTCACTTTCAGCATACGATAAAACTACAGTGAAAATCTCATCTTCCTATCTTTTATGGTTTAGGCTGTGCGACGGTCACCAGTCAGTCAGTCAGGTTGAACTTTTTTATATATATAGATTAATAAATTAGCTCGAAACTAAAAGAACCATTTACTCTGGATTAAACACATTGAGAACTTTAAACTATTTTTTTTGTGTTATGCCAGTATTGAAGTAAGTGAGCGATATGGAAGTAAAACCGTTCGATTGAAATCTACTTGGCCTTAAACAGTCGGTAATTAACTGTAAGTTTTTACTTCGCATTATAATAGAAATAAATATCATGATGAAAAAACTGTCCTATGCGACATGTCCCGTGCGAAAATGCTTAAGCTTATATTTTGAAAAAAAAAAACTGTAATGTAAGAATGATAAAGCACTAAGTGATAATAACCATATGTATATAACTAACTAAGAACTAATTCAAGCAATTGTAAATAAATCTAATTAACAACTAGACTTAGCAACTGTAAATATTAAGTTAAGATATCGATAACCACAATTGTATATAATTATATAAATACCCTCAATGCCAAACTTGTATATAATTATAAGAATACCCTCAATGTACGAAATGATATCAATCTGGCAACGCCGCGGAAAAGAGCCAAGCGACGCCAAGGGAGGCATTCAGTGAGCGAGTGCGAAGGCAAGCGGATTGTGAAATTAAAAATAATAAAGGGAAACCAAAAGAAATCCATATTTAAATAAAAAGTATAAACTAATACCTCCACTGAACGCATTTCACCTCTTATAATAATCAGAAGTGGCGCAAAACCTACAAAACAGTCGCCTTTACAGTGGACAAAGTGAAAATTAATTCTATGAACGCACCGGCAAAAATGAACGCAAGTGATTTTGACAAATACACCGTAGACGGCCTAAAACGTCTATCAAAAACATATAAAGAGCCAGTAAACGGAAATAAAAGTGAATTAATTCAAAGATTGATCGATGTACGTCAAAAAGAAACTCTATCGAACGCAGACGCAAATGAAGCCATTTCCAAGGTCAATGCTAACAACGAAATAGAAGCAAGCCAACCCAAAGCAAGTAAAGAAGCGACAAAGGAAGCAAATAAAAGCAACAACAACAAATTGATCGGCGACGAGAATGCGCAGGACGACGAGATTAATCAAGAAATAAAAATGCAAGACAAGGTGAGCAACGATGAAACTGAAATGCAAGACAATGTGGGCAGCGGAAAAATTAAAATTGAAGACAAGGTGGAAAACGAGAAAATAAAAACGCAAGACAACGAATCTGGAGAAGGGAAAGACGACGGAATAAAAACGCAAGACAAAGGAAAACATCGTTCAAAAGGAAAGGGACAAAACGAGCGCCAAAAATGTTTTATTGGAAACTAAGGGAGACGGAGTAAGCGATAACGATGAGCGAAACAACAATGGCAATCAATACGTACTCAAAGACGCACGCACCCAAGTATACGAGGATATGAAATGGGACATAATGTTACGAGAAACGGAATTATTGAAAAGAGAGCTAAGAGTGACCAGACGTGAAAAAGAACTATTGGAGAAGACCAATGATAATCAACATGAAAGCAAGGGAATCAGAAACAACACTTCATTTACGCATCTCAAGGAATTAATATCTGAGTTCGACCCAATGAACGATGACAACGATATTCAAGTATTCAAGCAACAGGTAATCTCAGTGCAAGAGACATACAAGTTAGATGACCACAATGTTCGTGCACTGATTGCCAACCGGGTAAGAGGAAAAGCGGCAAAATGGCTACAAAGTCGCTCAGATTCAACAACTATTTCTGTTTCGAAACTACTGGAGGAAATGTCAGCTATTTTTGAGAATCATGAGAGCCAACTAATGATGAAACGAAAGTTTGAAAGCAGACAATGGCAGTATAATGAGACTTTCCAAGAATATTTCTACGAGAAATCGATACTCGCAAATAAAATCGTAATGGACGAAGAGGAACTGTTGGAACATGTTATCGATGGGATACTTAACTATGAACTACGCACCCAGGCCAGAATGCAATGTTTCAAGGACACGAATGAACTTCTTGGGGCATTTAAGAAGATTCAACTCAAACCTGAGAATTCTAGCGACCGCTACTACCAGAAGAAACGCAACGTCACATCGCAAAAGGAAAACTTAATGCCAAGCAGCAACGAAGTTGATCAACAAAAGCCATTCATCAAATGTTACAACTGTAATTCGAAAGGGCATATGGCAAGCGAGTGTCGTAAACCCAAGAGAGAGGCCGGAGCCTGTTTCGTCTGTGCAGAAATGGGTCACCTAGCAGTCAACTGTGACAAACGCAAAGATCAAGGTCAACGTGAGAAGCCTAGCAGTAACCACCCATATGTAAGATTAGTAATATATATTTTTACTAACGAAACTAACCATATTTCGCTTTTATTAGAAACATTAATTGACACTGGAAGTCCTATGTCTTATACGTGAAGAATTTGTACCAGCAAGTTGCATTGAACCCTATTATTTTGGTCAAAACTACTATGGAATAAACAGAAGTAAACTTGTTATAATTGGAAAAATCATATGTAAAATCATATTTCAAAAGGAGAAAATAAACCAAGAAATTTTTGTTGTATCTAATGAAACAGTGAAATTTCCAGTTATTCTAGGGACCGATTTTCTAGAAAAAGAGCGGTTTGTGTTAACCAATAAAAAATGTAATTGTACAGAGAAGAGTCAGAGTGAAGCGGAAAGTTCCGGAAAAGAATCGGCAGACGTATTTGTTAAATGCAGAAAGGAATTAATTCAAAAGTCAAGTCAGGGTGAAGAAAATCGAAGAAAGGAAGAAAGTTTCGGAAATGAGTTAGCTGGCGTATATGTTGAACGCGGAAGGGATACGAGTCATAAGTCGAATCAGGGTGAAGAAAATCTAAAAGAGAGAGAACTTGAAAGAGATGAATTAACTAAGGCTAGGAAAAAGAGAATTAACAACGAATGTGAAAGAGTTAGAAACGAATTTCAACTCGGGGAAATTTCAGGCAAAGAACAAGTTTTTGATAAGGAATCAGACAACAGAAGCGAAAATGTGCCATTTTATACAAAAAGAAATGATTTGCAAAAAAGTTTGAAAAAATATAAAGAACAGGATATTTGTGTGGCAAGACACAAGCACGAAGATACGGAAATGCGTAAAAATGGAAATATTAACGAGGATAGGAATTCAAAACAAAGAAAAGAAAATCAAGTTAATGGTAATAAAGTGGTAGGAAAACGCTCAAAAATGGAGAGCAAATATGAAAATGATGCAAATTGCACAATTGAACAAACCCAAAACGGTAAAAACAAAGGCAGTACATCATAAAATGGCAATAGCGTAAGTATAAAGCATGACCATGTACTCAAGGACAAAAACATATTAGAAATGAGTAAGGATACGGTAAAATCTGAGATGGAAAAAGAATGTTTAAGCATAATGGCTATCAATATAAAAAGTGATGATTTTTTACCAACAATTAACAACAAAAACATACATATAAATGATGAGAAAAAATTATGTCGAATTTTCAAGGAATTTTATTTAGATGCAATTCCCCCAGAAAATCCTCAAACAAAATGCCATTTAAAACTAAGACTCAACAATGAAAAACCTTTTCAGTACAAGCCAAGAAGATTATCATACAAAGAGAAAGAACAAGTGCAAGAAATCCTTGACGATCTATTAGAAAAGAAAATTATTAGACCAAGTCAATCTGAGTTCGCCTACAGTACTAGTTAAAAAGAAAATAAGAGAAATTCGATTTTGTGTAGATTATAGGAAACTGAACAAATACACTCCGAAGGATAATTATCCGTTACCACTGATTGAAGACATAATAGACAGGCTGGCCAACAAAGAAATATTTACGCTATTGGATCTTAAAAGCGCATTCCACCAGATAGAAGTCGAAGAAGAGTCAAGAAATATACGTCGTTTGTGACTCCAATGGGTCAAAATGAATACACAAAGATGCCGTTTGGATTAAAAAAATGCACCTGCAACATTTCAACGTTTTGTTAATAGCGTATTCGATGACATGATCAGAGATGGTAGAGTTGCAATATATTTAGACGATATAATGATAGCGTCAAATATGGTGGAAGAACACCTGAGCACACTATCGGAAGTATTTCAACGACTGACGATGAATAAGCTAGGCTAAGGCTTGACAAGTGTAAGTTTATGGAAGAGAAAGTCGAGTATCTGGGCTACTTAATATCCAAAAATGGAATTCAACCAGATAAAGAGAACACGGAAGCTATTACAAATTTTCCGATCCCCAGAAACACAAAGGAAGTTCATAGCTTTTTGGGACTTTGTTCCTATTTTAGAAAGTTCTTAGCAGAGTAACAAACATACTAGTATTGGAAGAGAATACGTTTGAACAAAACCTATCAATATGTCAGAATGAAGACGAAGAAATATCTAAAATACGCAGACGATTGGAAAAACAAGAAAGCAGCTTATATGAAATGCGAAATGGTTTCATCTACAGAAAACACAATATACTGTCTGCATATTATTTTACGTACCCAGAATCATGGAAAGGAATATTCTGCAATTATATCACGACAATATGGGCCACCGAGGAACTGAAAAGGTATACAACGCAATAACAAAGTCATATTGGTTTCCAAAACTAACCGAAAAGATCAAAGCACACATAAGAAATTGCATCAAATTTATAACATATTCACCAAAATGCGGTAGACACGAAGGATCGTTACATAGCATCCCAAAAGGAGACAAGCCGTTCGAAATAATACATATCGATCATTTTGGCCCCATTAAATTACAAAGAGGTCAAAAGAGACACGTATTACTAGTAGTTGATGGATTCTCGAAGTTCGTGAAACTTTATGCAACAAAATCAACAGATTCCAAAAGTGCGATAAAATGTTTGTCCGACTACTTTTAAGCTTATAGCCGACCGAAAATAATTGTATCAGACCGTGGAAGTGCATTTACCTCAAAGGATTTCGAAGAATTTTTAAATTCAAACAATGTTAAGCATGTAAAAGTGGCAACGGGCTCCCCACAAGCAAACGGGCAAGTGGAGCGTACAAACAGATGCTTAGGACCAATGGTAGCCAAGTTGACTAGTGCAGGGACAGAGAGATCATTAGAAAACGTATTACCAGAAATTGAATTTGCACTAAATAATACGACGCATAGAAGTACTGGGATAACACCAAGTGATTTGTTATTCGGAGTAAGTCAAAGAGGAATAATTATAGACTTCTTAAGAGAACTTTTAAGTGAAATTGATCGGGAAAGAAACTTAAAGGAAATTAGAACGAAAGCAGCAAAAAGTATTGAAAAAAGTCAAAAATACAACGAAATGAACAAAAACAAGGGTATGGTTTATGTAGTGGGCCAATTTGTGTTAAATTTGTTGAGTTACCTTGTATGGGTTGTTAAGGGTAGAAGTCAGAGAAACTATAAGGAAGGAGATCACGTAGTCTTAAAGAACTTTGTTAGTGTGCCAGGAGCGTGCAAAAAAGTAATTCCAAAATTTAAAGGCCCCTACAGGATAGACAAAGTATTACCAAACGACAGATACGTAGTGTCAGACATAGAAGGATTTCAAATGGCACAAATACCATACAAGGCACAAATGAAACCATGGATAGATATGACGACGAATTTTGCAGAATTCGAAGTAAAAGACTCAGAGGATGAAAAAGACGAATTCGAAGTTAAAGACTCAGAGGATGGAAAAGACGAATTCGAAGTAAAAGACTCAGAGGATGAAAAAGACGAGTTCGAGGTAAAAGATTTAGAAGATGAAAAAGAAGAATTCGAGGTAAAAGATTTGGAAGATGAAAGGGCGAACTCGAAGTAAAGGATTCAGAAGATGAATATAAAGAAAAGGATTCAGAAGATGAATGTGAAGAAAAGGATTCAGAAGATGAAAATAATGAAAAGGATTTAAAAAATGAATATGAAGAAAAGGATTCAGAAGTTAAATATGAAGGTAAATATTTAGAAGAAGTAGGACAAAGAAAACATCAACGTAATTTGAAGCAAAGAAATAATGTGTCTAGAAAAGGTAATAAACACGATTATAATCTAAGAAAACGCAATATATATAAGGATATTAAATAAAGGTAGGGGACAAAGAGGAATGTATTAGTATAGCGAAAAGAAACTGTAACTTTAATGTAACAAAGGAAAGATTTAGCAAAGTGGAGGACAATGTAATGGCAAGGTGTAATCGGGACGATTAGAAGTCAGGATGGCCGAACTGTAAGAATGATAAAGCACTAAGTGATAATAACCATATGTATATAACTAACTAAGAACTAATTCAAGCAATTGTAAATAAAACTAATTAACAACTAGACTTAGCAACTGTAAATATTAAGTTAAGATATCGATAACCACACTTGTATATAATTATATATGTTAAGTCGCATCTTTATTAATTATAAGAAATGCATTTTTATTCATTTACCTATAAGCACACAAAACAAACAAAACACATTAAGGCAGGTCAAAACACACCGCGACTCCGCTTTCAGCTGAGTTAGCTATACTACACACACGTCAGTCGATGAGCCAATTCGTCAGTAACTCAAACTTCTGCTGACAATGCAATTGGCACGCAGAGGGGCATGCAACTAAGGAAGTTGCTGACCATTGCAATCACCTAATTTCTACACACGCCAGATCAACACTTTCACTAATCAATATGACCCATTGTTAGCATATAAATAGCCGTAAGTTTGCTCAATAAAATCAGTCTCAGTACTACCAAAGAACTGTACTCATTTCTTCCATCGCACCCAGCAGAGAATCTGTCGCTGTGTCTTCAGACTCTCAATTGTGCGCATCGAAGGATACCCTCTCCGCAGTCCAACTGGTTCAAGTGCTAGTTGCGACGATCAATTGCAAACAGTTTATGTACTGTATGCATCCCAGCTTACTACACAATACAAGAAAGTCAAGCCAGGCAGTTCATGTACTGTCTGCAGCACTTACACTACACACAAACATTTTGGTGACCCCGACCTAGAACAGACGAGAGCTATACCCTTTTACTCTACGAGTAACGGGTACAAAAATAAATCACCAAAAAACATTTTGGTGACCCCGACAGAACAAAAAACATAATAAATAAATCACCAAAAAACATTTTGGTGAAAGTTGAAATCCCGAAGAAGTTGTCAACCGGGGACAAGGATCTCAACTCGATCAACTCGATCAATCTGAGCTGAAATAGTCGCTTCAATTTGTCAACTGGGCAAATATTGAAAGACTCAAGCACAGAAAACCCCTAACCACTCACCAACAAACATTTGGTGATGTTAACGACGTTGAATTCCTGAAGAAGTTGTCAACTGGGCGACAAGGAATTCATCTCGAATAACGCAGCAACACTACGAGTGTGGGTCTGCAAGCTGAATCTGGAAAGTCTTTTCAATTGGTCAACTGAGCGACATTGATAGACTCCAACACATTTCACCAAAACACATATTTCGGTGAATCCAAATACAAAAGTCCCTACGAAGTTGTCAACAAGGCGACACTAGTGGGCTCTCAAGAATTGGCCAAACAAGGCAACACCAGCAGCTACACATCCTGTGTAATACTGCAACAAAACTTGGAGCCAGATTATTTTCAATTTGTCAACTGGGCGACATTGAAAAATAAAACTCCAAACAACTCCAATCAGAATCTTACTGGTCAACTTGGCGACCCAAGAAGTTTGATTTGCTTGACGATCAAGCCATTGGTCAACTTGAAGACCAACTACCAAATATATTGCGAAATAAGCAGATAAAAAACTGACTTACAGCAAAAACGTACCGCAGCAACACGAACGGTGTGGGCCTGCAAAAAAGTTGGCGATTCATCAGTCTTTCCACGATCGTATATACCAAATATATTTTAAATAAAACAAAATAAAAAAAACAAAATTTATTAAAAATCTGTAAACGTCAGTACTTGTTCATAGTGCAAACGTGTACGTATACAGTGCGGAAAAATATTGAATGGCTAAACCGTCATCCATCGACATCCATCTATCCAATCAACCATTAAGTTTTTCTCGACTTCCTTGACCAACACTCGGTTGCGAATCGAAGCGTAATCCAGCTAATTTAATAGCGAATAAAACACTTCCAACGGGTCGGAAGTATAGAGAGAAATAATTAAATGGGCAAGGATATGGATCATCAAAAAAGCCCCCCAAATAATGGACGTCCAAAAAATGGTAAAAAGGAGAATGGGAACGATATGAAAATAAGAGTAACTTCAAAAAGACTCGGCAGAGAGAAAAAACCCAAGCCAAGGGTACTACCAGAGAAGGGTGACACTGTTTGAGGATGCCTGGAAGCAATTCCAGCAAAACGATCTCAGATTACGAGAACTGATTGAAGTCAGCGAAGACTACGCAACCTTTTATGAGGATACGAATAACTCCTATTTAAAATACGTTGCGTTATTCAAAGAAAATGAGGAAATACAAATTCAGTCCACAAGCCGAAAACTGGCCGAACAAACAATTAAAGGCAAAGAAAATTATCAGCCTTCCTTGGCGGACAAAGAAAAATAACAGCCTTCCTTGGATAAAAGAATTACCTCATTATGTCGACGACAAAAGGCGATCATGGCGTCACTAAAACGCTCGCTTAAACAATTGTCAGAGGGACAAAAAACAGGTGAATTGATAAATTCACTATGGACCCAAACACAAGAGGTCCACTTTCAAATTCACGAGGAATATGAAAGCCCAGCAGAAGTAGGATACGACTTAAAATCCTATCTTGAACTCGAAAAAGGAAGTTCAGAAGTCGCTAACGAGCAAAAGCCACTCGATCAAGCGACATGCATTTACCACGGGGTGAGCATCCCCAAATTCGACGGGGATTTGCTAAAATGGACCCAATTCTTTGACTTGTTTTCATGCATGGTTCATGAATCCGATATGCCCACGGTGCAAAAAATGTGGTACCTGAAAACCTCAGTCACCGGGGAAGCAGAAAGGTTGATACGCCACATCGACCTAAAAGAAGAAAACTATTTGAGCGCATGGGGAATTTTAAATGACGCATACAACAACCCCAGAGACGTTGCAAATACGGTATTAAACCGATTCCTTCTACATAACACCATTAATGACGATGCCAAGTCATTAAAGGAACTATACATAACCACAATCGAACCCCTTGCCTCATTGAAAGGATTGGAAATCGACATATCCACTTGGGGTCCGATATTAATTGCAATTATAAGGAACAAGTTGGATAACAACAATAAAACTCTTTATGAGCAGTCACTTGGAAGCTCAAGGGAGATACAAGGGATAGAAACTATGCTCCAGTTCCTTGATCAACGGATCAGGGTCTTAGGAGCAGCAAAAAGACTCAATCCGCACGAAAAGAGTCAAAAGGCACAACATGTGCATCGGCTACCACAGATAAAGCTTCCTGGTGCCGATACTGTAAAAAGTCGGCACATCCACTATTCCGGTGCGATGACTTCCGAACCAAATCAGTATCCGAACGTCTAAATTGGGTACAAAAACAAAAATTGTGCGTCAATTGCTTTAGGGCTGATCACAGATCCCAAGCATGCCAGGGCCGAACTTGTTTTAAGTGCAACAAAAAGCACAATACGCTTTTGCATTTGGAACCTACCCCAAGTGCAGTCATACAAGCACCAGCTGTAGGGGCGGCAAACAACAACAACTACAATCTGTTGGCTACTGCAAAAGTGGCAGTACAAGCACAAAACGGACAAATGGCTAACTTTAGAGCACTGCTAGACTCAGGATCACAGATCAACTTGATCTCTGAACGTTTGGCATCAATGCTGTCCTTGAAACTTCATGACACAAAATTACGCATTGAAGGTGTTGGAGGACAGCCAAGGACGAGCCGATCTCGAGTTAATGTTTTTAGTCAGTCCCTCCACAGTGGCTTTACACAAAGAATTGAGCTTTTGTGCTCCCGCACATCATCTCAGATCAACCAGCACAAGCGCTAAATTCGAGGAATTGGAAAATACCCAACGAACTGCCACTGGCTGATCCTCAGTTTGACAAACCGGGAAAAATAGACATGCTGATAGGTGCAGAGCACTACTACTCACTTCTTCTACCAAATCAACGGAAGATTTCGGCCGGAGGACCAGTGCTACAGGATACAGAGCTCGGATGGATTGTTGCAGGAAAAATAAATGCAACAAACAAATCATCAGCCATTTGTGCAGCAGCCACAAATGAAGAAACCAATGCCCTCATGGAACGATTCTGGACCTTGGAAAACATAGAGTCGGAAGAACAGCCGCGCACACCAATTGAAGCACACTGCGAAGCCAACTTCGTGCAAAACCTACAGTTGGCAGCGGATGGCAAGTTTATCGTTAAACTGCCATTTTCTGAACATCCTTCAGCCCTGGGAGCCTCTATGGAAATTGCAACCAAAAGATTTTTGGCACTGGAACGCAGAACAACGCCTGACACATGGAAAGGTTACGTCAAATTCATGACAGAGTACGAAGAGCTCGGACACATGAAGGAAGTGAAACCATCTCAGATACCAAAAAATCATTACTTCATCCCGCACCATTGCGTGCTAAAACCGGATAGCACAACGACTCAACTGCGAGTGGTGTTCGACGCATCATGCAAAACGTCGAGCGGTAAATCGTTAAACGACATTTTACACAAGGGGCCCACTGTCCAAAGTGAATTATTGTCTATTTTACTACGATTCAGGACCCACAAATACGTTTTTACAGCGGACATGAAAAAATGTACCGTCAAGTGTGGGTAAATCCAGAAAACCAGTTCCATCAGTTGATTGTCTGGAGGGACAGTCCATCGGATGAGCTAAAATACTATCGTTCGAAAACGGTAACATATGGGACAACGTCAGCCCCATTTATGGCAACAAAGTGTTTGGACCATTTAGCCATCCAAAGTAAGGACAGGTTACCAGTGGGATCCGCAGTTCTGAAGAATGACTTCTATGTGGACGACTGCCTGACAGGCGCCAATCCATCCCTGAAGCAATCCAAGCTATGCAAGAATTAATCAAAATACTTAAGCCAGCTGGATTCAATCTAAGAAAGTGGTGTTCGAAAAATACCTACAAGGAATCCCCAAGGAGGACATTGTCAGTGATGTGAAGCTTGGCGAAACATTGGACCACCATAGCATAAAAACGCTTGGAGTCATCTGGATGCCAAGGAAAGACCAACTCTGGGGAAGAGCACAAAGAGTCAAGCGACACACATTACAAAACGGACTGTGTGCTCAGAACTCTCACAAATCTTTGACCCATTAGGTTTTGTTTGCTCCGGTAGTGGTCAAGGCAAAAATATTTATGCAAGCGCTCTGGGGAATTAAAGCTAGACTGGGATGACGAATTGCCAACACACCTTCAGAACGAATGGAAGGAGTATCGTGAGGATATGCAATCACTAAATACAATGCAGATTCCGAGGCACATTTACGATGGCAAAACTCCAGAAACCATAGAGCTTCACACATTTGTGGATGCCTCAGAAAAGGCATATGGCGCTGCAGTTTATGTACGCTCCACCTATAAAAATAAGCAGGTTTCTGTTCGCATAATGTGCTCAAAATCTAGGGTAGCTCCAACAGCAAAGCAAACCCTTCCTCGACTAAAACTGTGTGCTGCATTATTGGGAGCTGAACTCACCGCCAGAGTAAGAAAGGATCTGCACATGAATCCCGAGACAGTCCCAGGATATTACTGGACCGACTCCACAGTAGTGCTTGCCTGGATTAATGCCGCTGAATCTACCTACCATACCTTTGTGGCAAATAGGATAGCCAAAATACAAGCACTAACAGCCAAGGCCAATGGCGTCATGTGTCATCAGCAAACAATGCAGCCGATGTTCTTCCAGAGGAACCACAGCACAAAATTGGCAAGTCATAATCTATGGCTATACGGGCACTATTCTTGCATGGTCCGCGGGACAAATGGACAAGTTCGCCCAGCGTGACTCCCAGTAACCTGGAGCGAAAGAAAAACACGTCAGCTTGCCCATTACCCCAACAACAAGAGGAGAAGAGCTGTATCTTGCAAGCACAGCAATTTCCTTTTTAGCTACAACGCATTGTAGCCCATAGTGCGCTTCTACAAAGGAACAGAGCTGCAACAACGACATTGCAGATGGATGAACTGCAGCGCGCACGCACTGTGATCCTGCGAAACATCCAACACGTTGAATTCGCACCTGATATTCGACAGCCACAACGCCACAACACAGTGGACAAAGAGCCCGATACACGCTCTCTCCCATTTTAGGAGACGATGAAATAATTCGGGTGGGTGGCAGATTGGAACAATCTGCACTTCCATACATCAAATTATATCAAATTTTGCTCCCATACAATGATCCAATTGTAAAGATGCTATTGCGAGAAATCCATGAAGACAACATGCATTCCGGCGCACAGGCACTACGAGGCACAGCCAGACAGGAGTATTGGATCATTAACGACAAAAATATGGCAAGAAGCATCATTCACAGTTGTGTTCGACACAACAAGGCCAAACCCAAGTTAATGCACCCAATTATGGGCAACCTGCCAGCAGAACGAGTTACGGAAGCACGCCCATTCCTCAATTCTGGCGTAGACTACTGCGGACCCTTTTGGATTCATCACAAGGTCCGCGGGAAAAGACCTGACAAAGCATACATCGCTGTATTTTGTTGCTTTACCACTAAAGCGGTGCATCTGGAGTTGGTAAGTGATTTATCAACCGACGCATTTCTAGCAGCCCTTCGCCGTTTGCTGAGCCGCCGCGGAAACTGCGAGACGATCCACTGCGACAATGCTACCAATTTCATTGGGGCCAATAACCAACTAAAGGAATTGGAAGACACAATATTCACCGACAAGGCTCAAGATCGGATAACAAACCACTGCAGCAAGCGTCAAATTGCATTCAAGTTTATCCCTCCAGAGCACCATCATTTGGCGGGCTATGGGAAGCGGCTATAAAGTCCGCAAAACGATTACTGGTCACAACGACCACAACAGCATCTTTAACATTTGAGGGCTAAACACGGTCATCACCGAGTAGAAGCTATTCTTAACTCACGACCTATTACCCCAATATCGAATGATCCAACAGACACAACAGCCCTTACCCCAGGACATTTCCTGATTGGTGAACCCTTAAACGCGCCACCCGATCCTAATAGCAGCATGACGAAAAGTCATTAGTGAAGCGCTGGGAACTGGTTTCCAGACTTAAACAAGGATTTTGGAGGCAATGGTCACAAGAATACCTACAAGAACTCCAAGTTCGGCATAAATGGAAAACAGCCTCACCAAACGTCAAGGAGGGGCTATTGGTCTTAATAAAGGAAGACAACCTACCGGTGATGAAGTGGCCGATGGGCCGTATTGTCAAAACATACCCTGGGCAAGACAATTACGTGCGAGTAGTAGACGTCAAAACAGCATCAGGCATCTACAGCGCCCCATAAGTCGGCTAGCTCCATTGTTTCCAGAAGACGTAGCAGTCAAGCGCCCTGTCAGTTTGATCAAGGATACAACTGAGCCCGATGAACCACCAACTCAGAGAAAAAGGTTGTTATCCCCGTCCATAATATCAACAATGTTAGTGCTCCTACTCATGTTGCCTCTAGCACTATCCCAACCAATAACGGTGACTCAGTTTACCAACAAACCAGGGATATTCTACGAAAAACTGGGCACCACAAGAATGGCAGTATCTGAATGGACCATGGTCATCTACTATGACTTGGACCCATACTGGAGCGACATGAAAGTCCTTTGTCGTCAGGTATAACCGAACTTGGCTATGTGCCCTGACTTCACAAACAGTCAGGCATGCGAATCAATGCTTCAACACTTTCAGCATTTACGCAGTGAACTGCAGTCCGAAAGTTCAGTAATGAAGAATTCTCGATCGCGGAGATCACCACGACATAGTGGAAATCTAGCCAACAGTCTTTTCGGTGTACTGGATTCTAACTTTGCTCAAAAGATGACGAGAACAATCGAGGAAGTGAAAACAAACGAACAATTCCTGCTGCAGCTCCTCCAAAACCAAACTTGATTGTGGATTCCACAATAAATGTGGTCAGAAAGAGCAAAACTAACACTGATAAGCGCATTAAGTTACTGGAAAAGCAAATTGCGCTAGTCAATCAACAGAGAGGAAATTATACGGGCGGCCATCTAGTACAATCATTTCTGGTACTAATATCACAACTGACCCTGTAGCAGCGGACATACAACGAATGCAGTCAGAAATCTTTGATGTACTAACGGGCATCCGTCATCGCACAATTAGCCCAATGTTTAGTGTCTCCACAGCAATTGACAGAGCAGCTTGACCAAATACGTGACCATTTGCCACCTGATCAAATGCTACCCGTTACCACTGCCAATGTAATTCAACTATACAGAATTGTGAGAGCCGAAGGAGCCATCACTGACACACATGCCATCTTCAGAGTGACAATTCCACTAGCATCAACTGTTCAACTAGAAATCTTCAACATCGTGCCAATACCCATGTGGCACTCCAACAGCTGGAACCTTTTTGAACTAAAAACTCCAATAATAGCAGTCAACAATCACAGAGATCAGTTCATGGGGCTCACTCCAGATGATCTTCGACGCTGCCTCACCTTACCACATGACGAATACATTTGTTTTGACCAACAAGCTATTTTTAATGTCGACAATCGTTGTGAGTTCCAGTTATTCAACAACAAAACAAGTGCCCTGTGCCAGATCACGCACACAAAAAACACATATAATATGGTCCAACACTCACCAGCCGAATACGTGGATCTTTGCAACACAATCAGCATTAGAACTTCAGGCTGTCTGTAGCGGAAATCCATCAACGATCCGACTTGAAGGAACTGGGCTCTTAACACTAGCTATTGGATGCACTGCTAGGAACTCTGAAATCCAGCATAAGCACCTTTGGCACAACGATTACAGAAATAAAAACCACATACTCTCGATTTGGTAACCTAAGTCAGCCTGTAAGATACGGCTCAGATCCAATATTGGAACCAAACGTCCGGCCAACAGAGCAAGGCTACTCGGAGCTTGACGACTTGCAACAAGACTTAGCGACAATCAAACTTCAGAAGCTACCACAACATGTCGACACCCTGCAGCACCATCATATAGCTGCTTATATTGCCTTAGCAATATCGATTCTGCTAATCTTCACCTACGTCGTCCGGAACAGGCACGCCATGTGGAACCCCCGACATCCCCAGGTACCACAGAGGAAAACTGCGATACTTCCCCCGACACCTCTTCCGCGCCGCTTTACCCTGAACTTGAGCGATGGTTGATCACCGATTCAACGGTCGGGAGAATGTTAAGTCGCATCTTTATTAATTAAAAGAAATGCATTTATATTCATTTACCTATAAGCACACAAAATAACAAAACACATTAAGGCAGGTCAGAACACACCGCGACTCCGCTTTCAGCTGAGTCAGTCGATGAGCCAATTCGTCAGTAACTCAAACTTCTGCTTACAATGCAATTGGCACGCAAAGGGTATGCCACTAAGAAAGTTGCTGACCATTGCAATCGCCTAATTTCTTAACACGCCAGATCAACACTTTCACTAATCAATATGACCCATTGTTAGCATAAATAGCCGTAAGTTTGCTCAATAAAATCAGTCTCAGTACTACCAAAGAACTGTACTCATTTCTTCCATCGCACCCAGCAGAGAATCTGTCGCTGTGTCTTCAGACTCACAATTGTGCGCATCAAAGGATACCCTCTCCGCAGTACAAATGGTTCATGTGCTAGTTGCGACGAACAATTGCAAACAGTTTATGTACTGTATGCATCCCAGCTTACTACACAATACAAGAAAGTCAAGCCAGGCAGTTCATGTACTGTCTGCAGCACTTACACTACACACAAACAATATAAATACCCTCAATGCCAAACTTGTATATAATTATAATAATACCCTCAATGTACGAAATGATATCAATCTGGCAACGCCGCGGAAAAGAGCCAAGCGACGCCAAGGGAGGCATTCAGTGAGCGAGTGCGAAGGCAAGCGGATTGTGAAATTAAAAATAATAAAGGGAAACCAAAAGAAATCCATATTTAAATAAAAAGTAAAAACTAAATACCCCCAATAAAAAAACATACCTTCAGCAGTAAATTATTTTTGAGAGAAATTAAAACCATTTTAAAGAGACATCAATGCACTACATTCTAAAATATATCGGATTAATATGTTGCCTCAGGATTCGCTGAAATCGGCGCACAGTGGCCGGTTTGGCGAATTTAGCGTTGCAAAAATCAAAAATTGATGGTCGATTTTTTTGACCGATTTAATTTAATTTAATAAAGGGAACCCCAGATAGCCCGAAAATGTTTAGTTTTTTGAATTTGGTCAATTATTTTGGATTTTACAGAACAATTTTTTAATTTTTGGTTTCAAATGTTACGTTTCGAAACGTATAAAAACCAAACGGAAATGAATAAGATCAATTCTGTAGAAAAATGAATAAGACAATTTAATTTTTTTTTTTAGTTTTTGAGTTATTGTCATTTTACTGAAGTACTACTTTTGTACCTCATTTTCCCACTTTGGTGGACTGCGAAAAGTACAGTCACGCTAGTGTACGCTTCTAGAGTGAAAATTTTTTTAAAATACATATTTCTAAATAAAAATATATTTATTTGGTCTTGCGCATAGCTGCGCCTTGCGAGCATGAGCGACTTGAACATATTAAAATGCATGAATAATCTACGTATTTAGGTGAAATCAAGCGCGCGCCGGTTTTGCGTAGCATAAATCGTAACTTTTGAATGGAAAGAGATATTTGAAAAATAAATGTGGTAGAGAATTTCAGTAGCTTTCAAATAAGCTTAAGTTCATTATTGTAGGTCAACTGGGTGACCCAGGATTGGCCGCCAAACTGCAAATTGGATAAACTGAAAAGGTTGCAAGAAATAAGAAAATCATTTAAAATTTTTTTTTTAAGCGATTCACTAAAATTATAATTGTTAAACTACTTAAAATTAACCAAATTTAATAAATTGCTAACTTTTAATTAGTAAAAATATTTATTTAAAAAAAAATTATTTATTACTAAAATCATTTTTTTCATACAAAATAAATATTTTTAATAATTAAAAATTAGTTTAATTAAATGTTGTTAATTTTAATTAGTTTAACAACATAATTTTTAATAAATCGTTAAAAAAATGAATATGTTTTTTTATCGCATGCGATATTTGCACCATTTTAAACTTTTCACTTTGACAGTCGATTCTGAGTCACCCGGTAGACCTACAATGAAATCCTTACGTTCATATTGAAGTTTCAGAAATTCTTTATAATCGTCCCTTTGAAATTTTTTAAAAATCTCTTAACGTTCAAAAGTTACGATTCTTGCAACCCTAAATTCGCGAAACCGGCCACTGTGCGGCGTTTAAATGGTTTCCCGCGAAAACCACTTCTGATTTTGTCCCGTGAGAATGTCATGTTTTTTTGTGATTAAAAACAACAATTTTTCCAAAGTCAAACTTTGCATCAATTTTAGGGCTATTGAATAGCTATAAGTTAAGCCAATTGTGATGGTAAAAATCCGTTTTATTTTGACTTTTTAAAAGTTTAAATGCGTACGATTGTCCCGTTCGACGTCCTGGAAATGCCCATATGTATATGTTTCCATAGAAGTGCGTGTCGGGTCTAAAAGCTGAGGTCTATGGTCCGGTCCGAGGGACAAAAAAATATGAAGAACAGAACCAATTTTGAAGTATTTCGCTCTCAGCCGGTTTGGCGGCTTTGTTTTTTACGACAATAAGTTCTGGTCTGTTTGGTATGCTGATTAAAACTACCTATTTTATGGGATTGAAGTTGGTCTTCCGTAATTCTGAACGAATTTATTATATACATCCATTTCTGATAACGAGTTAAGTCGATAGTTTTTTTTAGGCCATGAATCAACATGCATCTGTTAACTCTATGTTATGCACAGCTGAGAGCCGGGTATCTTTTAGTAGAGTTTTTGACATGTTTTGTTTGCAATATTTAAAATATTTAATATACGAAAGTGGAACATCAGGTGCGCCAAATATTTTGCAGTTTATTTAGCACTAACGTATACTTGGTTGTTGTTGTGCTTTGTGCAATGCAAGGACGCGTCAAAAGCGTTTATTGATTATTCTATGCGGGTCTGTGGCATAAGAATGTAAGTAGTGTACGGTTTAGACTCTAGAGTAAATGAAGCTTATATTTGTGAAATGAATTAAAAAGAGCAAGTGTTAAGCTAAAATATATTAATTTTAAAAAATCACTAGGGATCATTTTAAACAGATTGAAATTGTTTTATGTATGTCCTTGTGGCTTTGCATTCAATCAATATACATAAGTGAATAGACATATCTCCGCTTTTACATAACCAAAACAAAATTCTTACGTGACCTATACAGAAAGCATTATAACTTTGGTGTCCGACAGCAAGTCAAGACGTCTTGACCGTAAGCATGGCATATTTGGAAAAAGCAAAATGGAGCTAGATAAAAATTTAGTATTTAATTGTTATGAGTCGTAAGTCCATAAGCCAACACCCATCCATACGGGAAATTATCAAAGTACAGCAACGAACATTGCTCACTGCTGACACTCTAGGCAAAGCCTCTACACAATATAGATTTTTCGAGGACACCCTAGTTCATTCTATGGATTTTTGGCTTATTTGTTAGGAATGATTTGAATGGTTAAAAGAAAAGTAATCCAGTTCGTAGAGATGATTTGAGATGCTCTTCGTCGAAAGATGTATGTGATATTAAATCACCTGTAGAACTCAGCTCTTACTAAAGCTGTATTTACACCTGTCTGAGCTTTGATATGGGTAAAAAAATTCACAGCTTACTGTGAGTTGGTTGTACGAAATTTATTTTATTTTTTATATAATCAGAATGTCATATGCTTGCACATAACTCAAAAAAGCAGAAACACAACACACCTCAAGGAAAACTTGTTGATCGTACAGCTGTTTCATTGGATTCTCTACCAAATCATCAGCGATCTTCGCTTTCTTGTACTGGAGCCAACATCTCCCACTCCATGCCAGAGTTACCATATTCGATTGGGAATTCCTAAACGACTTGACAGTCGTGACACCAACACTTGTGGTGTGTTGTGTTCCTGCTTTTTGGAGTTATGTGCAACCAAAACGAGACCTCGAGCCAGCTTAATATTGATGGTTTTATAATCAGAATATTTTGTGAAATTCTCAGATTAAAACAAGTTAGAGTGTTGCGGTCTAGTGCCTCGACAGGAAAATACCCTGTCCCAAGAAATATGCTTTCTATAGCTTTGAATTCCATTAATTTTAAAATTTATTTCAATGAATGAGCAGGCGCACTTGCATATCTTCGATGTTTTTGTTCGGATCTCATTGTGGTACACAGAATAGATCGATGTTGGGCCTAACTGAATATATATTAAGTCACTAGGTTCAACTTGAAAATTGTAGCTCTGACAGTTTTTCGCGGTTAGAAGAAGATGGAGGAGGAATTTGCCAAACCAGAAGCAAACTTGATCTGGGTACGGGTACACCTACATACATGCTTAAATTTGGGGCTCTACCTCTTATAGTTTGTGAGATCTACGCGTTTATACAGAGAAAACGACAGATTTTCGCTGTTTAAAGATGGACGAGGAGGAATTTTCGAAACCTGAAACAAACTCGATGTGGGTACAGTATTCACCTACTTACATGCCAAAACTTGTGGCTCCATCAATTACAGTCTCTGAGATCGACGCGTTCATACAGCCAGACAGACGGACAGACGGACATGGCTAAATCAACTCGGCTGTTAATACTGATCAAGAATATATATACTTTATAGGGTCGGAAATACTTCCTTCTCCCTGTTACATACATTTGCACAACTTCATGATCCCCTTTTTCCCCATTTTTAATGGGAACAGGGTATAAATAGAACTTTCTGAGCAACTCAAATGAGAGATCCTACTCTGGAAATACGGAAAATCGCGCGATTTATATTTAATCGATTCATCTAACTTACCCAGTATAAAAGTCCAACTTAAAATCCTAAAACGATTCATAAATCCGCGAATTTTTAAAATATATTTTGAAGCAGTTCATTTTTAATCTTAGCTAGGTATTCAGACGCTCCAAATTTTGTCGAAGCCCATCTAATTACAAAGCTCAGGAAATCCGCTCTTGAAAATTGTCACCAGCAATTCGCTTCGACAATAAATATGGACCTGCCAACTCGTTTTCCGAAAACAGCTGATAAATTGTCGAAGGGGGTCTGTAAATTTTTAAACTTGTTGGATAACACAGTTCAACAAAAAAAGGTTGACACCGTTCGACGGAGGCTTTTAAGCTGAATACAAGTCAATTTTCCAAATTTTTCTAGCACGTCAAGTTTTTAAGATATCAATGGTCAAAGTTGTTTAAAATGCTAAAAAGGCCACTTTCAAAAATATATTAAAAAGCCATCTTTAACGGAATAATGCGTGTGTAAATTTAGATAAATAGGTTGATCTTTCCTCTATCGAGGGCCATAAACCGAATTTTTGATTGATGGTCAAGAAACCGTAAATAAATTAAAAAGGAAGATGTATATTTAACATGTTTCGAGCAAACAAACGAGCATAATTTTGTGTCAGTAGGCTCTTTTAAAAATCAGTTTCTAATTGTTTTTAAATTTTTAAAATGCCGCGAGAGTGCTTAAACTCACCGGACTCTTTCTGCTATGTTTGCGCAAGGTACACTCCAAAATGTCAAAGAGAGTCCATCAACCAATCGGTGCAAACGGCTTACGAAAGGGTCTTTGGCAGTCGTTTTTTGTTGAACTGTGTAATTGTCAGAGGTAGGAATTAAATTAAAGCCTAAACGACTAAAAAATAGAGGCAAGCTAACTTCGGCTCGACCGATGTTTATATACCCTTGGAGCTTGATATATGCCTGCCAGTTTGTTAAATGGCAGCTATACAATATATTCATCAAAAACCAGGGAATCAAACCGAAACGAATTTCGGTTCCGGTTCCGGTACGTACCGAAACTAACGTTTCGGTAAAAGGTTCTGTTTTGGTTCTGCTACTGTTTCGGTATTCGGTTCCGGTACCTTTTTATTTCGGTATTGTACCGGTACGTACCGGTATGGACCGGAAAAACTAACAGAAATTTTAAAACTTAAGTTCAATCAAACAAAAATATATACATGTAATAATACATGTTTGTATTCATAAGATGATCAAAATAAAAAAATCAAAATTAGTTACAAAGAAGGTAAATTAATGATTATTTCTTAGAAGCATGATAGCGTTCAATGTATTTCTGTCCATATGACTCCTTTGTCGATTTACGCTTACTTGTGTAGCTGGAACAGCAAGAATAACTTTTGACAGTTCATACAATTCTGGAAACTTTGTCGAATTTTCTGACCACCATTTAAGTACACTATATTTATTTTGTAAAAGTTTTAAGTTCAGGAAAACCTTGATTGATGCCACTAAGCTGTTTTGGGGAAATACTAAAGTATTTGTATTGTCCTGTTTCTTTTCATAGAATTTCATATAAAAATGGACTTCATCTTCACTTTCAGACAAAGAGTTGGTTTAGAGCTGCTTTCCTCATTTATTTGCAATTGAACAGAAGTGGATAAAATTCTTGAATATATGTCAGTCAAAGCAATTACACATGTACTTTTCTGTTCAGAGTTAAGATTGACATTATAACGAGATGCCACATAGGAATGCTTTGCACAAAAGTTTTGCTAAGCCATAATCTTTTTTATTTGAAGCTTACAATTGAGCCAAGTTGAAATAAAATTTCACCAAATCTAACTGCTCGCTTCGCAGTCTGGTGGTTGCACTCTGAACCGAAACCGTACCGGTACAACGTTTAGGTTCTTTTCGGTCTTTTCGGTTCCAAGAATATCGGTTCTCGGATATCGGTATTCAAAAAATTCAAAGTTTCGGTTCCGGTTCGGGTTCCGGTTCTGAATTTTAAGCGGTTCTTTTCGGTATACGGTTCCGGTTCCGGTTTGATTCCCTGTCAAAAACAAAAAAGTTTTTCTCACTAAGATTTTTTTCAGACCTTTTTTTTGTATGGGGGCTATACTATATAGTTGTTCGATTTCGACAAATCTTGGGTAAACTATGTGAAATCATTGAAAACTTATAAATACGGAGGTTGGGAGCGATAGCACTGAAAACAAAAAAATTTTTCTCACTAGAACTAGTTTTTCAACCGATCGTTCCTATGGCAGCTATATGCTATAGTCATCCGATTTGAATCAAACTTAGCAGAATTGTGTGGTAGATAGAATATTGATCAGTAACAAGTTTGATAGCGATAGCATTGAAAACAAACAAGTTTTTCCTACTAAGACGTTCTTTCAAAATTATCTTTTGTACGGCAGCTATACTATATAGTTGTCTGATTTTCATAAAACTTGGTGAAATTATGTGAATGCATAGAAAACTTATAAACACGAGGTTTGGGGACGATTGCGTTGAAGACAAAAAAGTTTTTCTCACTAGAACTAGTTTTTCGACCGACCGTATCTTTGGCGGCTATACGATATAGTCATCCGATCCGGCCGGTTCCGACAAATGTGCAGCGTATTTGTACCAAAAGACTTTGAACAAAGTTTAGTTACGATAGCTTTTAAACCGACGGAGGAGATAGCATAGAAACAGACGGACAGACGGACATAGCTATATCAACTCAGCTCATCATGCTAATCTAGAATATACATACTTTATGTGGTCGGAGATGCTTCCTCCCGCCGCTCCCGTTGCTACCTTTAGGTCCGTATTGAACTAATACGCCCGGCATGTTATTATCTCTGGCTTAATGTGCTAATTCTAATCGTCCGATGCGATTTTGGTTGTCGCTATAGCAGGATGTCTTAGAGGTCAAGCTCTGCTCACGCAGGCCAATACAATAATAATGGACACTGCTTATACCTCCAGCCCCACAAAAAATGCTTCCACGAAAGTGGCCATGGCATTGCCTAAGACCTATGAATTTCCCCCAGTGATTTCCATTTTCCATTTTATAAACTCTTTTATTTTATTTAAATTAGACCGCCAACTTCTTAACCAAACAACAGCTGACTTTTTTGGTGTTATCTGGTCACACTACATTGTCGGAGCGACTCTGGAAATTCTCAAACAATTTCAACTCCGACAAAATTCCGAGAGTCTGAGAACCTAGCTTTAAGAAAAATTAAGTAGCTTTTTATTGTTTCCAATCATATTCGGTTAATTACACTTGCTTTGCTATGATGATCGCGACATATTGATGTTTATTTATTTATTTGATGGTAGAAGAAATATGGGTACATAAAAAAGGCCCAAATCACTCAACTGTCGTACCAATAAGATTCCATTTTTTAGTGTTTGTCGCTTTCTCCAAATGTTCCGTGTCACTAAAAGTCAGTTCGCTTCGATTGTCGAATTGATCCGAGCGGACCCATACTTTGTGTATGCTGTCTTTCAAACGCAAATGGAACTTGAGTTACAGGTAGCGGTGCAATCGCTGGTGTAATTGGGAGAAGCTGCATTAATAAGGAAAACTGCTATTATGTTTAGTGAGGGTGATGGCGAATCTCTAAGATGTCGCAATATATTTACTGTCCAGCTTTGAATTTTTGTTGGTGTGACCGCAAATCGGGTGAATATAACGTATAGCTGCAAGAAAACAAACTGGCTTCATTATGTAAAGAATAATACATAATAACTAATTGGATGCTTTCACGACTGATTCGTCGGTATCTTTGGAGTCTTCTACACTTGCTCTTATCCGAAGCAAGCTGAACTGTATTTAATTTATTGGGATTAAATGGGGTATTTTGGGTAATTAACTTTTAAATATTCTGACGATTGTCGTATCTAACAGTCTGTTTTCTCGTTCGCGACCTTATTCGGACTATCCGTTGTCACTCTGTTAAAAGCTTTCTTTTTAACTAATTTGCTATCATTTTTTTCAGATCTTAAAATGTCTCACAAATCTTGTGTGGAGTTGAGCGAGATTCGAAAACTGGACAAGATAGTTCGACAGTGCGAGCTTTATATGTCGAACAACAATATGGAATCATCTAATACCGAAAACTTAAAGAAACCAACATCTACTAAGGAGTTTAAAAAGAATTGCCTTGCTAAATCAAATAAGTTTGTTGAAAGAGAACTTTTTTCTCTCATGTGCAACCTGAATAAAATAGAGAAAAAACAAATCTTTGTCTCCGATATCTTAATAAACGCCAGCATGTTCGACGATAAAAAAGAAAGTTTGTCAAGATATCCAAAACACGTGGCAGAGCACAGTCTATTAGTTTATCACAAATTTCTATATACTGGTGATAATAATGTTGTATTTAAGATGAAAGACAAAAGAAATATCAAAGGCCGGAGTAACGAAACAAATAAGTCCGACTGTCTATACATACCGCTGCTATCCGAAATAAATAATAAAACAGAATGCATAAATAGAGCTAAAGTTAATAAATGCGAAACTGCATTGGAATCGAATAAATTTCAATCTGACCTTAAAGTGACCAGATCGAAGTCATGCGGGTATAAGGAATGTGAAAGTAAATGTATCAAGTGCGATAAAAAAAAATTGTACTTTAAGTGCCAGAATACAATTAAGAGAAAACGCGATTTAGTATGCTCGTATGACCTTTTGCAGAAAAATAACAATGATATAACCCAACACCAGAGATTTATTAACACCAATGGTAAAACTTACGAACGCATGTTCAAGAATGGCAAATACAATTCAAATGAAACTGCTACGTCCAACGTTATGGGTGATCGATATGAAGATATTTTGGATAAAGAAGCTCTTCTTGGATCGAAAAGTGATATAAGAGTTCCGGACCCCGTGAATACGGTAAGATACTTAAATAACACAATCATGAAATCACCGAAATGTATTTCGGTTCCGAAACTTTTGTTTGTTCTTGTTTGACTCTAGTATGCATTCGGTATTCGGTTGCGCACCGGTGCCTGGGTTTTTATTTCGGTAAAATATGAAGAAAGAGTGGTCATTGATTATGCCTCTATACGGGCTTTTCTCTTCACGGTTTGTCGATACGGACTTCTCTTTCCGTCTGGCTGTCATTTTATTTACAGCGTCTATCTTCGTCCATCTTCTGCGTTATACTTTTGGTTCCGTGACTTAAATTTTTTATACAGTGAGACCATCATTCGATTTCTTAACAATACCTTAACATTAACATTTCAATACTTCTTCTTCTTCTTCTTCTTTATTGGCCCGATGCTTGCATCACAACCGTTTGACGGTCTCGGCCGCTGCAACTAATGTCCGGCAGTCGCTTCTGCTCCGTGCGAGCTGGCACCAGCTTTTCACGCCAAGCTTAGAAATGTCTTTCCGCACCTGGTCGTCCCACCTTAGAGGTGGTCGTCCCACCTTGCCTTGTCCCAGTTCTTTCGCATTCCTCTTGTAGACCATTTTTGCTGGAGCTTGATCATCCATACGGGTAACATGTCCCAGCCAGCGCAGCCGCTGTTGCTTTATGCGCTTGACCAGACTAGTATCCCCATAGAGCTTATACAGTTCGTCATTTCTTCGGATGCGAAAGTCCTCGCCAACTTTCAAAGGTCCATAAATCCTGCGAAGAATCTTTCGCTCGAAAACGCCAATCGCCGCCTCATCCGCTGATGATATTGCCCATGCTTCTGCGCCGTATTGCAGGACTGGGATGATAAGCGACTTATATAGCGCTATTTTTGTTCTTCGCTTGAGGTTTCTGCTCTTGAGCTCCCTACTTAGCCCGTAATAGCATCGGTTTGCAAGAGTGATTCTTCGTCGGATTTCCAGGCTGATGTTGTTGTCGCCGGTTATCATCGTTCCAAGGTAGACAAAGTCCTCTACAACTTTAAAGTTGTACTCTCCCATTGCAACAGATTGCCCAAGTTGTGTGTACTTCTGTTTAGAGGACACTAGGTACTTCGTCTTGTCCTCGTTTACCGCTAAACCCATTATTTCAGACTGCTTCTCAATCTCTGAAAACGCCATGCTTACTGCCTGTTCGGTTTTGCCGATAATGTCAATATCATCGGCATATGCGGGTAGCATTACATCTTTATTAAAGATGGAGCCCGATCTGTTGGCATTTGGGCACTGGCGCAGTATATACTCCATCAGCAGATTAAAGAAGTCACACGATAAGGTGTCACCCTGCCTAAATCCTCTTTTGGTAACAAAAGGTTTGGAGAGGTTCGTTCCTATTTTGACGGAGCTTTGAGTGCTTCTCAACGTCATCATGCAAAGTCGAACGTACTTTGCTGGAATACCTAAAGTAGACAGGGCTTCGAAAAACCTTGACCTTATCGGCGTGTCGAAAGCGGCTTTGTAATCGATAAAAAGATGGTGATTTTCGATGTTTCTCTCATAGGTCTTCTCCAGGATTTGGCGCAATGTGAATATCTGGTCTGTGGTGGATTTACCAGGTCTAAAGCCACACTGATAAGGTCCAATCAGTGTATCAATTAGCGGCTTTAGGCGTTCACAAATAATGCGGGACATAACCTTATATGCGATGGGGAGGAGACAATCCCGCGGTAGTTGGCGCAAACTGCGGGGTCTCCTTTTTTAAAGATTGGACAGAGAACACTTAGATTCCAATCGTCAGGCATGCTTTCATCAACCCATATACGGCACAGAAGTTGGTGCATGCACCTTACCAATTCTTCGAATCCAGCCTTGAACAATTCAGCGGGCAGCTCATCAGCGCCTGGCGACTTGTTGTTCTTTAGCCTTCTTATGGCTAACAGACTTCCTGTTGGGTCGGCGGCTCTATCTCTATGTTGTCGATTGGTGGCATCGTTACTTCTCTAAAGGCGGCATCATGTTCGTCATCGCCTCCCAGTAGGTTGGAAAAGTAACTTCTCCAACTTGTTAAGCGCCACTTGCGGATCTGTGACCAGATTCCCCTGTTCGTCTTTGCATTGTGCGACTCTGGGTTTGAAACCTTCTGTTAATTGCTTAATCTTTTGGTAAAATTTTCGAGTCTCACTCATGCCGAATAACATCTCGACTTCCTCGCGCATGCGCCTTTCCTGCTCAAACTTTTTTCTTCTAAAAAGGCGTTTCTCCTCTTTCCTTTTCTCCAGGTATCGCTCTTTAGCAGCCCGCGTTATTCTCGACTGCAGTAGCGCGTCGGCACTTCTGTCTTCTGTTGGCGCGTGAGCACAGATAAGACTAATATTAAATTATTTTGCCTTAAGTCTGAGCGCGGCTAGCCGTTCATCAACTGGTGTAAAGCTGATGACAGAGCGACGCAGTCTATCACTCACTGCAAAGCCGCACCCAAACTCGGGACGCCGCTCACGTTAGTCAGCAGCGAATGCGGGTGCATTGCCACTGCTTCCGGTGGTCACCACGAGGAGGTGTGAGTCGACTTGAGACGTAGTAAGCCAGGATCACTCTGGGTTCGCCAAGTTGAACCGATCAGAAGCTTTCCCTGACCACATACGCCCCCGTTAGGTCCAGAAGATCTATGACTAGAAGTTCTTAACCACCATTTTTAAATAATTCCTTAGATAAACACTTTGAAACGTTTTAAGTTCATGAAAATCGATCATGATTGATGACATTAGACAGTTTCGTGAAAATACTCTACTATTTTTATTGTCCTGCCTCTAAAGTATTTGGGCTCTTTCTTCATAAAGATGGGCGCTGGAAGAAAATTTGTTAACGTCCCGATCCCGACCAACAATTCATGCTACAATTTATGCTCAATTTCCTTATTAAGTTCAACTTGAACGGAAAACACAAGTACTTTGCTACGCATGACATTATAATGAGGGTCTAAGAATATAGGATGCAATATTTTCCAACACACTGGACTCGTTTTTCTATTTCACAATACACAAGTTTTGAAAGGACAGGTTCTTTTTTGTTGAAAATAGAATAAACACAGCTATTTAATTTTTTTGCGATGAATTTTTGACATTGTTCTCGACATTTCTGGATTCCAGATAAAGCTTAGTACTCAGACAAACTGAACCGTCCGCTAGCGAAATTTACAGCTAGTTCCGATGGGGGGCTTAGTTGTGTGCTTAGGAGGATCATTGGGCAGATTACCCAGCTGCACATAGAAACACATAGAAATTCTCATGTCGTTATTCGTCGATTTGAAGTGCTTAAATAGCCAACTGTTAGGTTGCTTGAAATGTGAACAAGCAAACAAAGTCCGCTGATGAGAATAAATGGTTATCTCTGAAACAGCGGTCGTTGTGCGGATTTACCATTTGCTATCCAAAAATGTTGTAATTAATCTCTGTTGATTTCAGTAGAGTTGGTAAGGACATCGTCTCAATCTTCGCCACTTGACTCAGGAACTTTTACAGGTGGCTGCTGGGGGAAAAGGGTGTGTACAATACTTTATAGTTGTAACATAAAGCACTCAATTTTCTATTGATATGTCGACACTACTATCATCAATAATGTTTGAAAATTGGGAAAAAATAATAATGAAAATAATAATGAAAAGAAAAAAATCTGTTTCGTACGGAGGAACGATTATCATTGGCCTCTGAAAAGATTGCATGGGAGCATTGCTGTCTGAGCTGGTCAGGGCAAATGGACTCAGAAGAAATGTCATCATTTTGGGAATTCAATTAACTAAGTACGAGCGGTAGGCTCGAAATTTAAATTTCTAAACAGACCAATGCGCCGGAATTCGCAACGCATTCCGCACTTGCTGTGCCATCTGTAAGTGCGGTGCGAATGGATTTTGTTGGTTTAAAGCACTTTGAAGCGGGGCCATTTCTTATGCAACTAAATGACGCTAGTTTCTGAAACATAACTCTCAGAGCAATAAATACAAACGAGTGCCCACCGCTGGTTCTGAGCAATAATAAAATTGTTGTATAAAAGACCATTAAAACATTTATTAGTATTATATAAATTATACGTGCTGCAACGGATATATAAACTTTAGGGTATGCAAGGTTAACCTTCTTCCATTTCTTTGCCTTTGGGGCAATACCAACTAGTTTGCCAGTTCTGCCAGCAAGAACAATTCGTCATTCTTCAGCTGGCGCAAATGCTGCTGCAAAATTTTATTTCGATTTAGAAGCATTTTTTTATCTCTATACAATTTACACATTTAGTATAACTGAAACAAAGCAGCTCAGCTGGCTGTCACTTACACGTTAACATTAACTTTACATTGGTGAAATTTTTAGCAGTGGAACACTCAAATTTGTTGTACATATATGTGGCAGTGGCTAAAAAGCATCAAACAAGTTTTGAAAGTCTGGCGATGTACCTTTCCAAAGCACTTTTTTTGCTTGAGACTAAATCGTAAATAAATAAAGAATTAATTTGAATATACCAAACAAATTATAAAACTAATGTCTCTTCTGACCTCTAGATCAAATATTTCCTTCCTAAGTCTTTTAAAAATTATTAAAAATTTTATTAAGGAACTTAAAACGCTCCAAAATCTTTGGCTTTAAAAAGCAGCGTCTATCCGACATTCCCTGTTCAGGCACTGTTCCCCCTCTTTCCACTCCCTGAACAACAAGGAAAATTTTTCAATTGGGCATCACCGAGATATGTGCATTCCTACGGATAGACATAAAAAAAGCTGACGCTTATCAAGAACATAAATATAAAAATGCGAAACCACTTTGAGGGTCACAGATGTGTCCTTACCTTATTAAGATTAAGATAATTCAACTATTTATCATTTTCTATATTTATATATAATATTTCTATATTTAACGCTTTTCTCCAACATCAGGTTTTATCCCTTGGAGGCAACATTTTACATGATAAAAAATTGCAAAATAATACTTATCATAAATGGACTCTCTTACACTATTCTCCGTTTAAAGCGGTGTGGGATTGGATTATATTGATTCTTGTCATGTACACTGCAATATTTACGCCATACGTTGCCGCTTTTCTTCTTGGTGAACAGGATTACCAAAGAAGGAACAATAAATATATTAACTCTGATCCAATTGTAATAATTGACTTAATCGGTAAGTGTATAACCAGCCGTTCGTATAAATCTGTAAACATTTTCGAAGCAATTCAAGGCAATAGTAAATTGTGGGGCCACTGAGATTTCCTGCGTTTTCCTCGACCTAAAATTGTTAAATCATTTTTAAACGAGCAGTCAAGCATGTTAACGTTCTCATGCGCTCAATAAGCAAAGTTCATAGTCAGGCTTATGTTCAGTTACTGGGCCAAATCTAGGAGATATTCAATAATTCTAAAAATGAGTTAAAAGGGTACTTTTAATTTCCCAACCCTATCAAGCCGGAAACCAAGTCTGTCTGTATGAATTCTTAGATATCAGGGTTTATAAGCAGTAGAGCTTAAAGTAAAGTTTAGGAATTCAGATTACACATATATATTCAGCTCTTTTCATTGTTATTGAATGACGTATCAATTTCATCCTTACATTAAGTCATAAGCCCAAATATAGTTCTACGGTATATTAGTGGCGTAGCAATGAGGGATAGGAGGGGCGGACTGCCCCGAGCGGCAAGTTTTTAGGTTTCTGGACGGAAAATTTCAGGTGCTGCAAATTTCAGGGAAGTCTACTTACCAAATATATTTTGATTACACAGTACAACACTAAAAAAAAGCCCGGCATAAGACCCATAAATTATGATAAAAGACACCTTTGTAAGCTTCAACTCATACCCAGTTTTTTAAATCCACCCTCGGATCGAGTTTAATGGGTACTTTTGTACTTGCAACACACAACTACAACAATTTTAGCTTAGTTTTTAATGGCTTAAGATAAAATTTTTACCAAAATTCAGCAAATGTGGACAGGGTCATTGGGAACGACATATAAAAAATGCACTCAATTCGCGCAAACGGTTAAGGTACCTCCAGAAGGAGTTAAACCTTCATTCTTCAATATCTTTAAAAGCGCACGGTAGATTTTTCTTAAAATTGTTGCTTATGATGGTATAATGGGCTATTGCATTTCCCTAAGAGATGGTACTCAACAGCCAAAAAACAGCGAATTGGAGTACCATTTTTGGACACACCCACAAATCAATTCATGTAGGCCATAAACAAGATCTAAAAATAGACAGTTCTGCGTTTTCAGTTTTGCCGACGAAGCTTTGGTTCGCGGTTTATAGGCATTTTTGTGCCAGCAACTGCCTTAGAACAACATTGACCATTTAGGTAAAACCAGCTTCACAAAAATTATGAAATTAAATTTATAAGTAAATTGCTTCATTGCAAGCAGGAAAACAGATCATATCATTTAAATACTTTAGTTCAGCGCATCTTGGTGTACCACGGATGGCCCACCAAAGACAATTTTTATTAAAGATTTACTTTTTCTTGGTGGAAACGACGAATTTTAATCATCGTCTTTTGTCGGACGCACCTCGCCTGGGCTCAGGTGCCCTGTATTAAAATTATGTAGTTTGTAGTTATTTTCACAGCATTCAATTCGCGGCTTGTAGGCCCCAGGACCTTTTTTCTTAAATACACTTTAAATTTATCCCACTGAATTCAATTTACGGTCACATTATCTTTTGCCTCTACCATAGCTATCGCATACATATATAATATGTATGTATATATCGCGGCATTCATCTCTCGGTTTGCAGGTCACTTGTGGATATTTGTTCTCTTATAGCTTTAGGATTCCCTCCACAGCATTTAATCCAATGTGGTAAGACATGGACTTGCTTCCAAGAAAAGCCACGTAAAAGCTGTTTTCAAATATACTTTTTAATCCATACAGAACGAGTTAAAAAGTTATTTTTAAAAGAACCTTTAACGAACACCAAATATTATTAATTCTTCATAGTTCGCGGTCCATCGAGGAAAAATATTTTCCGAAGTTTTGGGTTTACGGTACTATGTATACTAGACAACTTTCAATTTCTTAGATCATAATGTCGCTCAATGAGCAGGAAAATCTCATGTACTCTTTCTAAACTTAACCATCTTTGGCACTGAGATCGATCGAAGTGAACTTTGGGAAAATTTAATCTATTAGAGTGACTTTATGTTTTCAAAAATCGTCGGCTAAATTGTCCAATTATATCAGCATTCAGTACAAACCTCCACCGGCAGAGTACAAAGAAAGTTATTTTGGAGTAAAAGACCTAATGCCAAAAGCATTTGCCATCAAACCAGAAAACCATGTTAGAACTCGAAATAATTTTTGTTCAATATCAAAGATTTATTTATATTATAGATGACGCATGTGAAACTAAAAACGAGTCTTTTTGGGAGCTGACATTGGATGCAAATTTTTGCATTTCGCTGCCTTTACGAGGATGCGTATACTGAAACTTAGCAAAAATTTATAGATAATTTAGATGACACATGTGACGCAAATAACGATTTTTATTGGGAGCTGACATTGGTTCCCAAAAAAAAAAATATTGTATGAGATGCGGTATCTATATATGTATTGTCTTTGGTTCTATCGAACTAAATTTTTTTTTGTAATTTTGGTTAAGGAGGTACGTAAAAACGTTTTTGCGGCTTTTGCGACAAATTTTCGCCTACGGCGCATCTTTCTATTATTTCTCACTGTAAACGATTTTTTTTTTGAGGTCGACTTCCGCCCCGGGCGGCATAACCACACACTACGCCACTGCGATATATCATAGAGCACCATTTCAGTTGAAACCATGAAGTGCAAAAAGTCATTGGCCTATAGGACAAAATAGATGGTTATTTAAAACATTGCACACAATTCTAGTTTAATGCTTTTTATACACTTGGAGAGGGTATATTGAAATTGTCCGGATGTTTGTAACGCACAGAAGGAAGCATCTCCGACCACATAAAGTATATATATTCTTGATCAGCATGACGAGCTGAGTTGATATAGCCATGTCCGTCTGTAGGTCCGTCCGTCTGTCCGTCTGTTTCTATGCTATCTCCTCCGTCAGTTTTAAAGCTATCTTAACCAAACTTTGCCCGAAGTCTTTTGGTATACATACGCTACACATATGTCGAAACCGGCCGGATCGGATGACTAGAGCTGCCTTAGGAACGATCGGTCGAAAAAGTAGTTTTAGTGAGAAAAACTTTTATGTTTTCAATGCTATCGCTCCCAAACCTCGTATATATAAGCTTTCAATGATTTTACATAATTTCATAGTGTGTCGAAATCGGAGGACTATATGGTATAGCTGCCATATAAAAATTAGGTCTAAAAAAATCTTAGTGGAAAAACTTTTTTGCTTTCAAAGCTATCGCATCCAAACTTGTTACTGATGTAAATTGTTTGATCCAAATTGGATGACTATAGCATATATCTGCCATAGGAACGAAAGGCCGAAAAAGTAGTTCTAGTGAGAAAACTTTTTTTTTAACACTTTACACTTTCAGTTATAAATATATTGATAAATATATTGTGTAGCTGCCGTATAACAAACTGGTAGGCATATATTTATCATGCTCCAGGGGTATATAAACTTCGGTCGAGCCGAAGTTAGCTTCCCTCTATTTTTAAATAATAGTTCAATATAAATAATATTCAATATTTATATTATTACGAAATGGCGAACAAATGTATTCTTATTGAAATGTAATAACCGGTCAAAATTCCAAAAACGACACTTTTGCGATCTTGCCAAAGTTGTTCACCATTAAATGGCGGCATTTAGCGTGGAATTAGCTGATGGATTTCACTAACCAACAAATTAATTTAATTTAATTGTTAAATTTCATTAAAAAAGTTGGATTTCTTTTATCTGTACCAAACGCACAAAACTTATAAAAATGTGTACAATTGAAGTAAATAAAGCATCTTCGGCCCTATAAAGTATATTTATTCTTGAACTACTTTAACAGTCGAGTCGAAACACCCACATGAGCAGTCACACCTCTAAAGGGGTACTAAAGGGGTAAAAGCTAGAGGTTACAAAAAAATTGGAGTGTAGATTTCTCATAAGCGTAGCCTAATTACGTTACAAGCAAGAAATTGAACCAACAGCACTACCGACGTAAAAATGTTTTTATAATCAGATCAGCTATTTTTCTAAATAAGTGACTCAACTCATCAAGCAAACTAAATTCGTCTTAATACATTACAGTGGATGTAACATTCATCGTCGATATTGTAATAAATTTCCGAACAACCTTTGTTAATGCTCAAGATGAAGTCGTATCACATCCAGGACGCATCGCAGTCCACTATTTAAGCGGATGGTTTTTGATTGATTTAGTGGCGGCCGTTCCCTTTGACTTGCTCTTGGTTGGAAGTGAAACGGATGAGGTAAGCAATATTCAAATAAAATTATTTAATATGCCAAATATTTTACTATAGTACAAGATAATTTAAAAAAGACTAGAATCCTAAAATATACATTGGCAGATCGCCATTTATAAATTTGACGTCCATAGTTAAAAACATAAAATAGAGATACGTTCAAATTTGCCAATAAATTCATGTCTAGTGCCATTTATGCGTAGCTTTTTTCAAAGCTTTAGGAGTGTAAGGTATTGAACCGATCGTGTCGAGACTCTCGCACCTAGTTATTATTCGTCAGGAGAGTGTCCAGGCTAAGGACTTAATTTAAAAAAGAGAATTTGAATCTAAAATAGCCATACATAGTAGTTTTACATTTGCATTTTCCTTGCTTCTATTAAGAATATTTCAAAATCCTTCTCTATTAGTGAACAATTTCATTTTAAAGACTTAAATTTTTAAAATGACAACTTTAAGTATGACCAAGTTTGACATTTTATTTTACCAGATTTTGACATTTTGTCTACTAAAAAATTTAACTCTTTGTGGATGAACTGTATCGCCTCAAAATCTTTAAAAACAGTTTCTATTCTTCGCTTTTCGTGGGTACATTTTTTCCCTTATCTGATTAGAAACTATGAAGATCTGGCTTTATAAATTCCTTGATCTAACTTGTTATATCCTGTGTACCCTGTATCGTCTCTCTTATTTACCAAGGGTGGAAACCGGTTCTGAACCAACCCGTAACCGAATCGTTAATTCCAGCTGATAAAGCGAACCGCACACCAAACCGGCGCCATTTTACAAATTATGAATCGAACCGAAAATCACAAAGCAAAACGGTTCGGTTCAGTCTGGCCTGACCTTTAGACAATAATAAAATTAATGTGTGCCTGCTTTGCAAGTTATCTTTAAAAGACTTTTACGCAACCAGTCACCTTCACCGGCTATTGGCAATAGTTGTGAAGTAAATATAGACTCGTTAGTCATGAAACAGCTTTTAATATTTTGCCGTTCGGATTCTTGTGCGAAAATTAGTAGCACTCAAGCCAAGAGATTTATAGAATCTCATCTTCTGGCCCTTCGGACCTGACTACAACTTCTAAATCTCTAGAGATTTGGCCGACGGTTGGTTTTATTTGAACAATTGGCAGGGCGCTTTTTCACCAGAGATATAAATTTCAATGTGTCTTCTTCGCTTAAAAATCCAGTCACTCGTAGGCGACTGCCAGAAAACGCAGTTTCTCATCTTCGATTATGCTAGTTTTTGTCCAAATTGAATTTCCAAATTAATTTGCAAAAGTCCTAGCAATTAAAATACTCGGAAAGGCATCACTAGTTTGCCATAGTTTGTTCTTACAGGGTTGATCCGGAAAGTAATAGGAGAGGACAATCACGACAGGCATTTTCAGGCTACAAATTAAATATTTAATTCATTTATTTCTATCCAGAAAAAAATAGTGGTTTACATCTTCGAAATCTTCTAACAAAAGGCGAGATAATTGAAACCAACCGAAAGAGATTTCTGGAACGAGAATTGGTTTTGAGTTGAAATTTGGTTGGAAGAGACAACTCCTATGATTTCCAATAACGTATTCCCTTTAGCAATAATATTTTAATACGGAAAGAGGCCTTCAAAAATATCAGGGTTCTTAAATAACACACACATAAAATACATTGTTCAAAAAAAATCAAAATGTTTTAAACTCATAAACAACATGTGTGTTTCGATATGTTTTAAACAGTGTTTTGTACCAGAGAACTGCATGCGGTGCTGTTTTTTTGACTTTAAGTATACTTATAAAAATTGCGGTATGACTAAGTATTATACTTACACCGCAAACACCGCAACACCGCATACACCGCATTACCGCAATGATCGCATTTCAATATCGTACTACCGCCTACTACCGCATTTGAATATCGTAAGCACCGCAATACTACCGCAATGTTTATATATTTATATTTCCGAAGCATGATGATTATGAGTGTATGTAGCTCAGTTGAAATATGTACGAAGCAAAAACCAAATTAATAAAATATGATGGGGTTAAAAACCAGAAAGTTTTTTTTTTTTTTATTTTTATTTTTTTTTTTTTTTTTGTGATTGTATGAGTTAGCCTTAGTCGATTGAGCTTTGTACGTGCGTCATTCCCTTTCTATGCAACCAACTCCTTTTGAAGTAATCAAGGAGAAATTTTTCACTGACCTTTAGTCAGAATGAGTGTTTTAGTGCAAAAAAACGCAATAAGTTACAACGTACATATTTCTTCACATATAAACGGGGTATATGAGTTTAATATGAAAATTACTTTTAAAAATTTTTTACTAGCGAGCTCATAATATTGTATATTTATTTGGTATTCTTCAAATTGTTGTTTTGTTAAGTGTAAGAAAAATTTTTTTCATAGGAGTGAAGAAATAATATGCTATCCACCGTCTTCGGGCCAAGTCTACTTCTCTTCTCCGTAATAAAGTTTCCAGCCAAGGAAAACTCACGCTCCGCTGCTGCACTGCTTGCTGGTATTCCGTGCACTTGAAAAGCCAATTTTGACAGCTTAGGGTAATTTTGCTCATTTTGTCTCCACCAAGCCACCACGTCGAAGTCCTCAGTCATTTTAACGATGTCTCGCGCATACCTATTAATTTCTTATCTCCAAGCTGTTAGGTGCACAAAGACTTCTGATTTAAGAATGGACGGTATAACAAAACATAATGACGGGGAACTGCAAACTTGCATTTTCTTGAAAATAATTTCAAAGTCTTCGCAAAGTTCTACCAATGCGTTTAGGATTGAGATATTCAATGTATGTTGCCTTTCACATTCATCCAAAATTTGTTGAACATAACTCCAATTGTCAATAATCGATTTAAACATTCTGTAATTCGAGTTCCAGCGTGTGAAACACTGGCTTTTTAACGATGTTGGCAATTTATGCTGTAAATTGACCTTCTTGCCGTTATGCTTTTTGCGATTTTTTTGCTTTTAAAAACGTTTTATGACGATGAAAGCTGCTTAACCAATTCGACACAAGTGGCCTTAAAGTCATGACATTTTTTGTTTCGTATAGTTCTTGGGGCTTTCTATTTTTCCCACTTATAATAAAATTAAAAAAAAAAATTCTCTGCGTGTTGAACCTTAAAAAAACGTGTTTAGTTGTGTTTTGATTTGTATACATACCCTCTGAGCTACGTACACACATTGTTAGCATGCTTCTATAACTGTAGTAAAACTAAAAAATTTTGCCTTTGATAACGAATGTTAAAATGCGGTAGTAATGCGGTGTCTACGATATTGAAATGCGGTAGTAGGCGGTGAAACGATATTGATAACGATGTGTCGAAATGTTAAAAAATAAATTTTAACAAATATGGTTTTGGCTCTTCGTAAATGCGTATACGCATTGTATTTTGTATGAAGATATAACTTAGGTCGACTCATCTAATAAATAGAGGTATTTTGAGGTTTCGAAAAGTGCGATACACCGCTGCAGTTCTCTGTTTTGTACAACTTATGTCAGAATAACGAACACTGATAAAAAACACTAGGCATTTTGGACAGTTCAAAATCATATGTGTTTTAAACACATGCACTGTTAACACAATAAAAAACATGTTTATTTACATTTTGAACATTTAACATTTCGACACACGAAAGCAATAACATTTTGAACACTGAAACTACAAATTGAACTTCCCTTACAAATTTACATTAAATAAATATTTGGCTTGAATAGCTGAGCTTCTTTCAGTCTTTTAGCTTCCATCCTTCAAATGTTGACTAAGAAAAAAGACTTTCAGTTATTGGCCTTTCCCGCAGTTCGAAATATTCTCATATCCTACGCCTTTGCTTAGGTAGAATGTTCGTACCTTTAAGACATATCTACATAGTAATCAGCTATATATCGATTCTACCAGGGAATGGAAATATCGTATGGCAATCACTTAATCGTAGGTCCTACAGCATCAGGGTATTTCCAGCTTAGAAATCTTGATCAAGGATCTCCATAGAAGCGGTAAATACTTAGAAAATAGTGATTTAAGACTAAAAATGAGATGACTGCAGAAATTTGAATTTGGTCATACTGAGCCGCGATAAAATACCATGGATGACCGATGGTGAAGAATTTAGAAAAGTGCTGATCAGTCTTTAAATCAACGAAGGTTACGCCTGGCCCGCAATGACCGCATTTGTTTTTCACACCGATACAAGTCGAACGCATGCCGGGGCTTGCGCCAAGAGCGGAAAAAGCTTTCAGTCGCTGGCCTGCAGGTCGGAACTGTCTTGCGTCGCTTTTTTTTGCTGTCGCTCTTCTTGACAAACCCTGCTTTAAATTCTTTAAAACGGCCAAAGAGAACTAACACTAGTTAAAATGCAAGCACCCAAAAAAACAAAATAAATGCCTTTTAAGTATAATCATATGTTTATTCAAATATGGTGTTTATTAATTTTCCCTACGCGATAACTTCAGCTTAGTCTTTGTTTGCTTTCTTGACGGTTCCGTTACGCTGCCTTCCTCATATATTTCCAGAAATATTAGCCAAGTCCTTGTTGCATAGCATGCTAGCATCTTTATATGAACCGTCTTTTTACCAGTCCAGCTTTGTATCGCATTTTTTCGGTCTTCCCATTTTGCTCAGAAATTTAAACAGTAGCTGCTCTATTTATCAGACGAGCTCAATCACAAGCACAAATGCAAAGCATACTTTGAGCCAAATATTTATTTAATGTAAATTTGTAAGGGAAGTTCAATTTGTAGTTACAGTGTTCAATATGTTATCGCTTTCGTGTGTCGAAATGTTAAATGTTCAAAATGTTAATAAACATGTTTTTTATTTGTTGAAAATGTTACTATTAGAAACACACTTTGTTTTAAAGTGTTCAAAACGCCTGTGTTTTTTATCAATGTTCTTTATTTTGACATAATTTGTTTAGAACACTGTTCAAAACATTTTCAACATTCCCAATAAAAACAATGAAAAAACAATGCTTACTGTTTTGAACAATGTTTAAAACACGATGTTTTGTACATTGTGTGTTATTTACGAACCCTGAAAAATATAAATATTAAATTAAAAGAGCACCACTGAACCGAACCGAAACTGCGGTTCAGTTAGCTGAAATACCATTTAGTGAACCTGTTTGTGTGTAGTGTAAGTGCTGCAGACAGTACATGAACTGCCTGGCTTGACTTTTAGTAATGTGTATTAAGCTGGGATGCATACAGTACATAAACTGTTTGCAATTGGTCGTCGCAACTAGCACTTGAACCAGTTGGACTGCCGAGAGGGTATCCTTTGATGCGCACAAATGAGAATCTAAAGACACAGCGACAGATTCTCTGCAGGGTGCGATGGAAGAAATGAGAAACAGTTCTTTGGTAGTACTGAGACTGATTTTATTAAGCAAACTTACGGCTATTTATATGCTAACAATGGTTCATATTGATTAGTGAAAGTGTTGATCTGGCGTGTGTAGAAATTAGGTGATTGCAACGGTCAGCAACTTCCTTAGTTGCATGCCCTCTGCGTGCCAATTGCATTGTCAGCAGAAGTTTGAGTTACTGACGAATTGGCTCATCGACTGACGTGTGTGTAGTATAGCTAACTCAGCTGAAAGCGGAGTCGCGGTGTGTTTTGACCTGCCTTAATGTGTTTGGTTTGTTTTGTGTGCTTTTAGGTAAATGAATAAAAATGCATTTTTTATAATTAATAAAGATGCGACTTAACATTCTCCCGGCCGTTGAATCGGTGATCAACCATCGCTAAAGTTCAGTGTAAAGCGGCGAGGAAGAGGTGTCGGGGGGGATGTATCGCAGTTTTCCTCTGTGGTGCTTGGGGTTGTCCGGGGGTTCCACATGGCGTGCCTGTTCCGGACGGCGTAGGTGAGGATTAGCAGAATCGATATTGCTAAGGCAATATAAGCAGCTATTTGATGGTGCTGCAGGATGTCGACATGTTGTGGTAGCTTCTGAAGTTTGATTGTCGCTAAATCTTGTTGGAAGTCGTCAAGCTCCGAGTAGCCTTGCTCTGTTGGCCGGACGTTTGGTTCCAATATTGGATCTGAGCCGTATCTTACAGGCTGACTTAGGTTACCAAATCGAGAGTATGTGGTTTTTATTTCTGTGATCGTTGTGCCAAAGGTGCTTATGCTGATTTCAGAGTTCCTAGCAGTGCATCCAATAGCTAGTGTTAGGAGCCCAGTTCCTTCAAGACGGATTGTTGATGGAATTCCGCTACAGACAGCCTGAAGTTCTAATGCTGATTGTGTTGCAAAGATCCACGTATTCGGCTGGTCAGTGTTGGACCATATTATATGTGTTTTTGTGTGCGTGATCTGGCATAGGGCACTTGTTTTGTTGTTGAATAACTGGAACTCACAACGATTGTCGACATTAAAAATAGCTTCTTGGTCAAAACAAATGTATTCGTCATGTGGTAAGGTGAGGCAGCGTCGAAGATCATCTGGAGTGAGCCCCATGAACTGATCTCTGTGATAGTTGACTGCTATTATTGGAGTTTTTAGTTCAAAAAGGTTCCAGCTGTTGGAGTGCCACATGGGTATTGGCACGATGTTGAAGATTTCTAGTTGAACAGTTGATGATAGCATTTGATCAGGTGGCAAATGGTCACGTATTTGGTCAAGCTGCTCTGTCAACTGCTGTGGGGACACTAATATTGGGCTAATTGTGCGATGACGGATGCCCGTTAGTACATCAAAGATTTCTGACTGCATTCGTTGTATGTCCGCTGCTAGCAGGGTCAGTTGTGATATTAGTACCAGAAATGATTGTACTAGATGGCCGCCTGTATAATTTCCTCTCTGTTGATTGACTAGCGCAATTTGCTTTTCCAGTAACTTAATCCACAATCGAAGTTTGGTTTTGGAGGAGTTGCAGCAGGAATTGTTCGTTTGTTTTCACTTCCTCGATTGTTCTCGACATCTTTTGAGCAAAGTTAGAATCGAATACACCGAAAAGGCTGTTGGCTAGGTTTCCCACTATGTCAAGCGGTGATCTCCGCGATCGAGAATTCTTCATTACTGAACTTTCGGACTGCAGTTCACTACGTAAATGCTGAAAGTGTTGAAGCATTGATTCGCATGCCTGACTGTTTTGTAGGTCAGGGCACATGTAGCCAAGTTCAGTTATACCTGACGACAATGTTTTCATGTCACTCCAGTATGGGTCCAAGTCATAGTAGATGACCATGGTCCATTCAGATACTGCCATTCTTGTGGTGCCCAGTTTTTCGTAGAATATCCCTGGTTTGTTGGTGAACTGAGTCACCGTTATTGGTTGGGATAGTGCTAGAGGCAACATGAGCAGGAGCACTAACATTGTTGATATTATGGACGGCGATAACAACCTTTTTCTCTGAGTTGGTGGTTCATCGGGCTCAGTCGTATCCTTGATCATACTGACAGGGCGCTTGACTGCTACGTCTTCTGGAAACAATGGAGCCAGTCGACTTATGGGGCGCTTGTAGATGCCTGATGCTGTTTTGACGTCTACTACTCGCACGTAATTGTCTTGCCCAGGGTATGTTTTGACAATACGGCCCATCGGCCACTTCATCACCGGTAGGTTGTCTTCCTTTATTAAGACCAATAGCCCTTCTTTGACGTTAGGTGAGCCTGTTTTCCATTTATGCCGAACTTGGAGTTCTTGTAGGTATTCTTGTGACCATTGCCTCCAAAATCCTTGTTTAAGTCTGGAAACCAGTTCCCAGCGCTTCACTAATGACTTTTCGTCATGCTTGCTATTAGGATCGGGTGGCGCGGTTAAAGGTTCACCAATCAGGAAATGTCCTGGGGTAAGCGCTGTTGCGTCTGTTGGATCATTCGATATTGGGGTAATAGGTCGTGAGTTAAGAATAGCTTCTACCTCGGTGATGACCGTATTTAGTTCCTCAAACGTTAAAGATGCTGTTGTGGTCGTCGTGACCAGTAATCGCTTTGCGGACTTTACAGCCGCTTCCCATAGCCCACCAAAGGATGGTGCTCTGGGAGGGATAAACTTGAATGCAATTTGACGCTTGCTGCAGTGGTTTGTTATCCGATCTTGAGCCTTGTCGGTGAATATTGTGTCTTCCAATTCCTTTAGTTGGTTATTGGCCCCAATGAAATTGGTAGCATTGTCGCAGTGGATCGTCTCGCAGTTTCCGCGGCGGCTCAGAAAACGGCGAAGGGCTGCTAGAAATGCGTCGGTTGATAAATCACTTACCAACTCCAGATGCACCGCTTTAGTGGTAAAGCAACAAAATACAGCGATGTATGCTTTGTCAGGTCCGGACCTTGTGATGAATCCAAAAGGGTCCGCAGTAGTCTACGCCAGAATTGAGGAATGGGCGTGCTTCCGTAACTCGTTCTGGCAGGTTGCCCATAATTGGGTGCATTAACTTGGGTTTGGCCTTGTTGCAACGAACACAGCTGTGAATGATGCTTCTTGCCATAGTTTTGTCGTTAATGATCCAATACTCCTGTCTGGCTGTGCCTCGTAGTGCCTGTGCGCCGCAATGCATGTTGTCTTCATGGATTTCTCGCAATAGCATCTTTACAATTGGATCATTGTATGGGAGCAAAATTTGATGCTTTGAGTTGTATGGAAGTGCAGATTGTTCCAATCTGCCACCCATCCGAATTATTTCATCGTCTCCTAAAATGGGAGAGGGAGATGTTATCGGGCTCTTTTTGTCCACTGTATTGTGGCGTTGGAGCTGTCGAATATCAGGTGCGAATTCAACGTGTTGGATGTTTCGCAGGATCACAGTGCGTGCGCGCTGCAGTTCATCCATCTGCAATGTCGTTGTTGCAGCTCTGTTCCTTTTGTAGCAGAAGCGCAGCATATAGGCTACAATGCGTTGTAGCTTGCGAAAGGAATTGCTGTGCTTGCAAGTATACAGCTCTTCTCCTCTTGTTGTTGGGGTAATGGGCAAGCTGACGTGTTTTGTCTTTCGCTCCAGGTTACTGGGAGTCACGCTGGGCGAACTTGTCCATTTGTCCCGCGGACCAGGCAAGAATAGTGGCCCGTATAGCCATAGATTATGACTTGCCAATTTATTATTTTGGCTATCCTATTTGCCACAAAGGTATGGTAGGTAGATGCAGCGGCATTAATCCAGGCAAGCACCACTGTGGAGTCGGTCCAGTAATATCCTGGGACTGTCTCAGGATTCATGTGCAGGTCCTTTCTTACTCTGGCGGTGAGTTCGGCTCCCAATAGTGCAGCACACAGTTCTAGTCGAGGAAGGGTTTGTTTTGCTGTTGGAGCTACCCTAGATTTTGAGCACATAATGCGAACAGAAATCTGCTTATTTTTTTAGGTGGAGCGTACATAAACTGCAGCGCCATATGCCTTTTCTGAGGCATCCACAAATGTGTGAAGCTCTATGGTTTCTGTAGTTTTGCCATCGTCAACGTGCCTCGGAATCTGCTTTGTATTTAGTGATTGTATATCCTCACGATACTCCTTCCATTCGTTCTGAAGGTGTGTTGGCAATTCGTCATCCCAGTCTAGCTTTAATTCCCAGAGCGCTTGCATAAATATTTTTGCCTTGACCACTACCGGGGCAAACAAACCTAATGGGTCAAAGATTTGTGAGAGTTCTGAGCACACAGTCCGTTTTGTAATGTGTGTCGCTTGACTCTTTTGTGCTCTTCCGCAGAGTTGGTCTTTCCTTGGCATCCAGATGACTCCAAGCGTTTTTATGCTATGGTGGTCCAATGTTTCGCCAAGCTTCACATCACTGACAATGTCCTCCTTGGGGATTCCTTGCAGTAGGTGATCGTTGTTCGAACACCACTTTCTTAGATTGAATCCAGCTGGCTTAAGTATTTTGATTAATTCTTGCATAGCTTGGATTGCTTCCGGGATGGAATTGGCGCCTGTCAGGCAGTCGTCCACATAGAAGTCATTTTTCAGAACTGCGGATCCCACTGGTAACCTGTCCTTACTTTGGATGGCTAAATGGTCCAAACACTTGGTTGCCAAAAATGGGGCTGACGTTGTCCCATATGTTACCGTCTTCAAACGATAAAATTTTAACTCATCCGATGGACTGTCCCTCCAGACAATCAACTGATGGAACTGGTTTTCTGGATTTACCCACACTTGACGGTACATTTTTTCTATGTCCGCTGTAAAAACGTATTTGTGGGTCCTGAATCGTAGTAAAATAGACAATAATTCACTTTGGACAGTGGGCCCATTGTGTAAAATGTCGTTTAGCGATTTACCGGTTGACGTTTTGCATGATGCGTCGAACACCACTCGCAGTTAAGTCGTTGTGCTATCCGGTTTTAGCATGCAATGGTGCGAGATGAAGTAATGTTGGTATCTGAGATGGTTTCACTTCCTTCATGTGTCCCAGCTCTTCGTACTCTGTCATGAATTTGACGTAACCTTTCCATGTGTCAGGCGTTGTTCTGCGTTCCAGTGCCAAAAATATTTTGGTTGCAATTTCCATAGAGGCTCCCAGGGCTGAAGGATGTTCAGAAAATGGCAGTTTTACGATAAACTTGCCATCCGCTGCCAACTGTAGGTTTTGCACGAAATGGGCTTCGCAGTGTGCTTCAATTGGTGTGCGCGGCTGTTCTTCCGACTCTATGTTTTCCAAGGTCCAGAATCGTTCCATGAGGGCATTGGTTTCTTCATTTGTGGCTGCTGCACAAATGGCTGATGATTTGTTTGTCGCATTTATTTTTCCTGCAACAATCCATCCGAGCTCTGTATCCTGTAGCACTGGTCCTCCGGCCGAAATCTTCCGTTGATTTGGTAGAAGAAGTGAGTAATAGTGCTCTGCACCTATCAGCATGTCTATTTATCCCGGTTTGTCAATCTGAGGATCAGCCAGTTCGTTTGGTATTTTCCAATTCCTCGAATTTAGCGCTTGTGCTGGTTGATCTGAGATGATGTGTGGGAGCACAAAAGCTTCAATATTTTGCGTAAAGCCACTGTGGAGGGACTTTATTAAGACATTAACTCGAGATCGGCTCGTCCTTGGCTGTCCTCCAATACCTTCAATGCGTAATTTTGTGTCATGAAGTTTCAAGGACAGCATTGATGCCAAACGTTCAGAGATCAAGTTGATCTGTGATCCTGAGTCTAGCAGTGCTCTAAAGTTAGCCATTTGTCCGTTTTGTGCTTGTACGGCCACTTTTGCAGTAGCCAACAGATTGTAGTTGTTGTTGTTTGCCGCCCCTACAGCTGGTGCTTGTATGACTGCACTTGGTGTAGGTTCCAAATGCAAGAGCGTATTGTGCTTTCTGTTGCACTTAAAACAGTTCGGCTTGGCTGCTTGGGATCTTTGATCAGCCCTAAAGCAATTGACGCACAATTTTTGTTTACCCAATTTGACGTTCGGAACTGTTTGTTCGGAGTCCGCGAAGTGGTGCCGCTTTTTCAGTATCGGCACCAGGAAGCTTTATCTGTGGTAGCCGATGCACATGTTGTGCCTTTTGACTCTTTTCTTGTGGATTGAGTCTTTTAGCTGCTCCTAAGACCCTGATCCGTTGATCAAGGAACTGGAGCATAGTTTCTATCCCTTGTATCTCCCTTGAGCTTCCAAGTGACTGCTCATAAAGAGTTTTATTGTTGTTATCCAACTTGTTCCTTATAATTGCAATTAATATCGGATCCCAAGTGGATATGTCGATTTCCAATCCTTTTAATGAGGCAAGGGATTCGATTGTGGTTATGTATAGTTCCTTTAATGACTTTGCATCGTCATTAATGGTGTTATGCAGAAGGAATCGGTTTAGTACCGTATTTGCAACGTCTCTGGGGTTGTTGTATGCGTCATTTAAAATTCCCCATGCGCTCAAATAGTTTTCTTCTTTTAGGTCGATGTGGCGTATCAACCTTTCTGCTTCCCCGGTGACTGAGGTTTTCAGGTACCACATTTGTTGCACCGTGGGCATATCGGATTCATGAACCATGCATGAAAACAAGTCAAAGAATTGGGTCCATTTTAGCAAATCCCCGTCGAATTTAGGGATGCTCACCCGTGGTAAATGCATGTCGCTTGATCGAGTGGCTTTTGCTCGTAGCGACTTCTGAACTTCTTTTTCGAGTTCAAGATAGGATTTCAAGTCGTATCCTACTTCTGCTGGGCTTTCATATTCTTCGTGAATTTGAAAGTGGACCTCTTGTGTTTGGGTCCATAGTGAATTTATCAATTCACCTGTTTTTTGTCCCTCTGACAATTGTTTAAGCGAGCGTTTCAGTGACGCCATGATCGCCTTTTGTCGTCGACATAATGAGGTAGTTCTTCCATCCGCCAAGGAAGGCTGATAGTTTTCTTTGTCCGCCAAGGAAGGCTGATAGTTTTCTTTGCCTTTAATTGTTTGTTCAGCCAGTTTTCGGCTTGTGGACTGAGTTTGTATTTTCTCATTTTCTTTGAATACCGCAACGTATTTTAAATAGGATTTATTCGTATCCTCATAGAAGGTAGCATAGTCTTCGCTGACTTCAATCAGTTCTCGTAATCTGAGATCGTTTTGCTGGAATTGCTTCCAGGCATCCTCAAGCAATGCCACCCTTCTTTGGTAGTACCCTGCTTGGGTTTTTCTCCCTGCCGAGTCTTTTTTGAAGTTTCTTATAATTCTCACAATTTCCTGTCCATTTTCATTTTGGACGTCCAGTGCTTCTTGGGCTTCCTTTTGCTGATCCATATCCTTGCCCATTTTAAAATTTCTCGCTATACTTCCGACCCGTTGGAAGTGTTTTATTCGCTATTAAATTAGCTGGATTACGCTTCGATTCGCAACCGAATGTTGGTCAAGGAAGTCGGGAGAAACTCAATGGTTGATTGGATTGACTGATGAATCGCTTTTGTCGAAGGTCCACACCTTTCGTGTTGCTGCGGTATGTTTTGCTGTAAATCAGTTTTTATTTGCTGATTTCGCAATTTGTTGGTCTTCAAGTTGACCAATGGCTTGATCGTCAAGCAAATCAAAATCCTGTGTCGCCAAGTTAACCAGTAAGATTCTGATTGGAGTTCTTTGGAGATTTTCAATGTCGCCCAGTTGACAAATTGAAAATAGTCTGGCTCCAAGTTTTGTTGCAGTATTACACAAAGGTTGTGTAGCTGCTGGTGTTGCCTTGTTTGGCCAATTCTTGAGAGCCCACTAGTGTCGCCTTGTTGACAACTTCGTAGGGACTTTTGTATTTGGATTCACCGAAATATCTGTGTTTTGGTGAAATGGGCTGGAGTCTATCAATGTCGCTCAGTTGACCAATTAAAAAGACGTTTCCAGGTTCAGATTGCAGACCCACACTCGTAGTGTTGCTGCGTTATTCGAGATGAATTCCAACTTCTTCAGGAATTCAACGTCGTAAACATCACCAAATGTTTGTTGGTGAGTGGTTAGGTGTTTCTGTGCTTGAGTCTTTCAATATTTGCCCAGTTGACAAATTGAAACGACTATTTCAGCTCAGATTGATCGAGTTGAGATCCTTGTCCAACTTCTTCGGGATTTCAACTTTCACCAAAATGTTTTTTGGTGATTTATTTTTTGATCTAGGTCGGGGTCACCAAAATGTTTGTTGGTGAGTTCTTTTTTGTTCTAGGTCGGGGTCACCAAAATGTTTGTGTGTAGTGTAAGTGCTGCAGACAGTACATGAACTGCCTGGCTTGACTTTTAGTAATGTGTATTAAGCTGGAATGCATACAGTACATAAACTGTTTGCAATTGGTCGTCGCAGCTAGCACTTGAACCAGTTGGACTGCCGAGAGGGTATCCTTTGATGCGCACAAATGAGAATCTAAAGACACAGCGACAGATTCTCTGCAGGGTGCGATGGAAGAAATGAGAAACAGTTCTTTGGTAGTACTGAGACTGATTTTATTAAGCAAACTTACGGCTATTTATATGCTAACAATGGTTCATATTGATTAGTGAAAGTGTTGATCTGGCGTGTGTAGAAATTAGGTGATTGCAACGGTCAGCAACTTCCTTAGTTGCATGCCCTCTGCGTGCCAATTGCATTGTCAGCAGAAGTTTGAGTTACTGACGAATTGGCTCATCGACTGACGTGTGTGTAGTATAGCTAACTCAGCTGAAAGCGGAGTCGCGGTGTGTTTTGACCTGCCTTAATGTGTTTTGTGTGCTTATAGGTAAATGAATAAAAATGCATTTCTTATAATTAATAAAGATGCGACTTAACAGAACCGAACCAGCGGCTATAGAACTTGTAAAACACTGAACCAGAAACACTTTTAATTTTAAAGCTGTTAAAAAAAATATGTGTATATATATAAATAGAAGGTTTTTCAACATTTAAGAAAGATAAAGAATTGGAGTTAAATGAAGTGAAATAGGCTAGAACTTTTTAAAGAATATGAAATTCACTTGACAATATAAATTATGTTTTTTGTTAAAAATATTTTGATTTTGCAATTAAATAATTACTCGTTAACTTTTGAAAGTATTACTTAGATAGCCCTTAGAATAGGTTGGTTTTTGGACTCAAGTCCAGATGATGCTATTCCAACTAATGAAACTAAATCCATTTTTGTCACTGATCGATTACTTTTGAAGCAAGGTTAATGCAAATAAAATTTTTGATTAAATAAATATGAAACAAAGTACAAGATTAATGAGCTGTAGGAATTTCAATTATTCCATATTAAGGAAGAATAAAAATGTGCGACATAGTCATACAAGTTTCCGCATTGGCTTTTAAAATCTAGTCTTTGCGCTTAATTGTATTCCTAGTGTAGATTAGAATAAATTAGCAAATAATTAATGTATCAAATAAGTGTAAATTAGCGAAATACCTATGATCCTTTAAACGATATCTTGTAAATCATAACCTAATATTTTGCAGCTTGGCATGGATAACGAAGAGGTATTAAAAGATAGAAAACCTGCATACTTTGATCAGAAAACTCAATAAATCGAACATTTTCTAGACTCTGCACACGAATATTATTCACTAAATGTATATAATTTAACTTAAGTTGACGCAATTATTGAATGACGAAATTTAAAAGAAAAACTGTAAATAATCGAATCAAAGCTTGGAATTAACTTAAGACGATATATGCGTTGCGAAAATGATTATTTTGTGTTCTGAAACGATAAACCTTAAACAATAAGTGAATGTGAAATGATCAACAGCTTACTAATGCTTAATAATGCAACTATTGTTATGCTCTTTTTAAAAATTAAAATTATTCTTTTTATTGCCTATCTTTAGATTGATTAATAAAAAAAGAGCACCGAACTTTTTTAGCTGCTCAGTACAAGAACAAACACACAATTTTTTTCCTCAATACATATCACAGCTTTATTATATTCGTTACTCGTATACTCTTAGACTAAAATGGATATACTAAAGCCGTGCAAGTGAATGTAACAGGCAGAAGTAAGTATTTTCGACATCATAAGTATATATTCTTGATCAGCATCAACAACCAAGTTGATATGGCCATATCCGTCAGTCCGTTTGTTCTTTTTTCCGTCTGTTCGTACGACCACTTAGATCTCAAAGACTAGAAGATCTAGAGCACCCATCCTAGCGTCTAGCATGCGCTGTTTGATGACATAATGTTAATATGTTAACATTAATGTTAACGATGCTAGTTATCTTCACTATAAATTATCCACTCTTTTTGAAAATTTTAATGATTAAAGTTGTTGGGCATATGTACTATAGTATAAAAATGATCTTGATATCTTCAAAATTATTGGGGCGAACTTGATATTGGTGCAAACATAACATTTAAAATTTTGTTACTCTATCGCTTCTAATCTCTGAGATCTCGGTGTTCATACAGACAGACGGACGCACGGACAAGGCTATATCGACTCTGCTATTGTTGCTGATCAAGATTTGTTACATACATTTGCTTAAACTTAGTATACCATATTTATTCTTCGAGTAACTGGTATAATATCACTGCCAAGTCACAACCTTGCCTATTAAATATAGGCTTAGATAAGTAAGGAGGCAAAAAAAACCTTTTAATCTTTGCCTTTCGGAGTCTAACCTTACCTAGTACACACAAGACAAAAGCTTGAGAGAACCTCGGCTTTGGATCTGTCAATTTTGGCCGTTTATCCAAATATATAAGTGTATAGGTTTGTTATTGTATCAGAATAAGGCCGATTTCCCTTATTCCAGATAGCTGCTTTGTGCCAGATAAACGTAAATTTTTTTTTTGTTATTCTTCAGTTTAAGTTACAGATAGCTCTATGTAGAAGATGGGAATTCGACCATGATTATGTTTTAATACCAAAAATGATGTTATGAAGATTATTTAATGTTGCCAGTTACTGCTTTATATTATAAAACCATTACAAAAATATGAGGTGCAGCAGGCTATAGTTTTTCATAGGTGTTTCTAAAAGTAAAACTTGCCCTAGCTCTCTTTAAAATCGCCTTGGTGTGCAAGGAATCACACCAGATCCGAAAAAAACTTAAATCCGGAACCGATATTTCAAATTTTAAATACCGGTATCCGAGAACCGAGAAGACCAAAAAGACCCTAAACATTGTACCGGTACATTTTCGGTTCTGAGGCGTTTTTTTCGCTTTCTACTAAGTATTAGCCCTCTGACGCTTTTTATACAAAACGAAGGAGCTCAGTAGTAAATGTAACATGGCCAGCGGTTAATCGTTGTAAAATTTATATTCGTGATAGAACTAGTTTAAGAACTGCAAGTTAATCTGAATGATCGCCTAAAAAGAAATTTCAACTTCATCCCGCTCCCCATTGCGAAAAGCTATCTATGCCACTGCCCCTGATGAAAAGAAGCGAAAACAATTTTTGTGTTTACCACACAAACTTTTCTTTTTTATTATGTTGATGGAAAGCCGTTTGAAAGACCGCCTCATCCGCTGATTATATTGTCCATGCTTCTACGCCATATTGCAGGTCTGGGATGATGAGCGACTTGTAAAGGGATATTTTCGTTTTTCGAGACAGGGCTCTGCTCTTGAATTCCGTAATGAGCCTGTATGAGCATTTATTTACTAAATTAACTCTTCTTCGGATTTCCAGACTGGTGCTATTATCGCTGGTTATCATCGTTCCGAGGTAGACAAAATCCTCTACAACTTAAACGCTTTCACGGATTGTCCAACTCGTAGACTTTTTGTGCGTGGATACTAGGTACTTTGTATTGTCCTCGTTTACCGCTAAGCCCATCAGTTTACACTGTTTCTCCATTTCTGAAAACGCCCTGCTTACCACCTTTTACATCTTTCTTAAAGATGGTGCCCGATCTGTTGGCATTTGGACACTATATATATGTCACACGATAAGGTGTCACCCTGCTTAAAACCTCTTTTGGTATCACATGGCTCGGAGAGGTTTTTTTCTAGTTTTGCGGAGCTTTGAGTGCTTCTCAACGTCATCATGCCAAGGCGAACGTACTTTAATGTAAATGTAAATGTTGGCTATACAGCTCCTACAACGGGGCCAAGCCAAGCTTCTCACGATCTCTTGGCGTTTGTGCTTTAAATTTTTCGCACAAGAGAAAGGGACCTACAGTTTAACGCCGGATCGGAACGGCAAAGTTTGAGAATTTGCTTTTTCATGGCTAGTTACTTCACAGCTGGCGCCAATAGCAGGTGAAGGTGACCGTATGTGTAAAAGATATTTTCTAAAGAAAGAAAAAAACTTTTATTATTAGATGTTCAGAGGCGGGATCGAATCCACGACCTCCCGCCCAGCAGTCCAGCACACTAACCACTGGGCCACGTACTTTAATGGTATACCAAAAGTAGACAGGGCTTCAAAAAACCTTGACCTTATTGGTGTGTCGAATCGACCACCAGGTGAAGTGGCTTTCACCACAGTGTGGAGTTGGGTCAAAAAGTTATCATATTGTTAAATTAAAGGCAAAAGGAAGCACTTCCGATCATTCAAACAGCGTCAACAGCTGAGTGGATAAGGAATAAACGGATCTTATGAATGGCATGAGTAAAATGCACCAATAACACAAGTTTACAAAAAAATGCCATTTTTTGCAACAGAGAACTTTGCAACCGTTCCTTATGTATTTTTGGCCGCTGAACTCAGATACTTTGTTTTAATGTAAACTTCCCTTATTCCAGATAGCTGCTTTGTGCCAGATAAACGTGAATTTTTTTTTGTTATTCTTCAGTTTAAGTTACAGATAGCTCTATGTAGAAGATGGGAATTCGACCATGATTATGTTTTAATACCAAAAATAATGTTATGAAGATTATTAAATGTTCCCAGTTACTGCTTTATATTATAAAACCATTACAAAAATATGAGGTGCAGCAGGCTATAGTTTTTCATAGGTGTTTCTAAAAGTAAAACTTGCCCTAGCTCTCTTTAAAATCGCCTTGGTGTGCAAGGAATCACACCAGATCCGAAAAAAACTTAAAGCCGGAACCGATATTTCAAATTTTAAATACCGGTATCCGAGAACCGAGAAGACCAAAAAGACCCTAAACATTGTACCGGTACATTTTCGGTTCTGAGGGGTTTTTTTCGCTTTCTACTAAGTATAAGCCCTCTGACGCTTTTTATACAAAACGAAGGAGCTCAGTAGTAAATGTAACATGGCCAGCGGTTAATCGTTGTAAAATTTATATTCGTGATAGAACTAGTTTAAGAACTGCAAGTTAATCTGAATGATCGCCTAAAAAGAAATTTCAACTTCATCCCGCTCCCCATTGCGAAAAGCTATCTATGCCACTGCCCCTGATGAAAAGAAGCGAAAACAATTTTTGTGTTTACCACACAAACTTTTCTTTTTTTATTATGTTGATGGAAAGCCGTTTGAAAGACCGCCTCATCCGCTGATTATATTGTCCATGCTTCTACGCCATATTGCAGGTCTGGGATGATGAGCGACTTGTAAAGGGATATTTTCGTTTTTCGAGACAGGGCTCTGCTCTTGAATTCCGTAATGAGCCTGTATGAGCATTTATTTACTAAATTAACTCTTCTTCGGATTTCCAGACTGGTGCTATTATCGCTGGTTATCATCGTTCCGAGGTAGACAAAATCCTCTACAACTTAAACGCTTTCACGGATTGTCCAACTCGTAGACTTTTTGTGCGTGGATACTAGGTACTTTGTATTGTCCTCGTTTACCGCTAAGCCCATCAGTTTACACTGTTTCTCCATTTCTGAAAACGCCCTGCTTACCACCCTTTCGTTTCTGCCTATAATATCAATATCATCGGCTTATGCGAGTAGCATTACATCTTTCTTAAAGATGGTGCCCGATCTGTTGGCATTTGGACACTATATATATGTCACACGATAAGGTGTCACCCTGCTTAAAACCTCTTTTGGTATCACATGGCTCGGAGAGGTTTTTTTCTAGTTTTGCGGAGCTTTGAGTGCTTCTCAACGTCATCATGCCAAGGCGAACGTACTTTAATGTAAATGTAAATGTTGGCTATACAGCTCCTACAACGGGGCCAAGCCAAGCTTCTCACGATCTCTTGGCGTTTGTGCTTTAAATTTTTCGCACAAGAGAAAGGGACCTACAGTTTAACGCCGGATCGGAACGGCAAAGTTTGAGAATTTGCTTTTTCATGGCTAGTTACTTCACAGCTGGCGCCAATAGCAGGTGAAGGTGACCGTATGTGTAAAAGATATTTTCTAAAGAAAGAAAAAAACTTTTATTATTAGATGTTCAGAGGCGGGATCGAATCCACGACCTCCCGCCCAGCAGTCCAGCACACTAACCACTGGGCCACGTACTTTAATGGTATACCAAAAGTAGACAGGGCTTCAAAAAACCTTGACCTTATTGGTGTGTCGAATCGACCACCAGGTGAAGTGGCTTTCACCACAGTGTGGAGTTGGGTCAAAAAGTTATCATATTGTTAAATTAAAGGCAAAAGGAAGCACTTCCGATCATTCAAACAGCGTCAACAGCTGAGTGGATAAGGAATAAACGGATCTTATGAATGGCATGAGTAAAATGCACCAATAACACAAGTTTACAAAAAAATGCCATTTTTTGCAACAGAGAACTTTGCAACCGTTCCTTATGTATTTTTGGCCGCTGAACTCAGATACTTTGTTTTAATGTAAACTGCATTGAATGACGTTAAAGAAAAAGCAAACACGAAGTTTTGGTTTTGCTGATAAGGTACCAATTTTTGGATTTGAACATTAAAAATGTGGGTTTTTTTGAAAAAATCGATTATTTTGCAAGTTTAAGAAATTCTGTAAACTTTTTTGCTAATATTAAACATCTTAGAAAAAAATAGTTGGTAGCCCTTTGTTTTTTCTTATTTGAATTATTTTCAGTTTTCCAATATCATTGCGCTTTTAGATGTTATAGCCCAAAAACTATACAAATTTTCGACTTTTTTTGGACAACATTTACCGCCAAAATTTCTTGTAGCTTGAAAATAACATGGTACTTATTTTTAAACCAAAGAATGTATATTAAAAAATTATTTAAGATCGATTTTTGAAAATTTTTAGACATTTTAAGGCTTAATATTGTTAAAAAAAATGTTAATATATCACAAATTTTTTTAAGGTTTTTGGACAATAACTTTTAAATTCGCAATGAAATCGAAAAACTGAAAATAATTGAAATAAGAAGAAACAAAGGACTACCAACTATTTTTTTCTAAGATTTTTACTATTAGCAGAAAAATTTACAGAATTTCTTAATCTTGCAAAACAATTCGATTTTCTCAAAAAAACCCACATTTTTAATGTTCAAATCCAAAAATTGGTACCTTATCAGCAAAATCAAAACTTCGTGTTTGGTTTTTCTTTAACGTCATTCAATGCAGCTTACATTAAAACAAAGTTGGTTCGAATAGGACACTTAATGTGGCCACACGACCAACAAATATCTCGTGAACCTGACGTGCTGGAAGAAAACGGACAATTTATCTGAGTTCAGCGGCCAAAAATACATAAGGAACGGTTGCAAAGTTCTCTGTTGCAAAAAATGGCCATTTTTTGTAAACTTGTGTATTTATAATTCTATGAAGCGTCCTTCTAAATAAAATCAGATCAGTTTTTGACCTCAGTTGTACGAGTTTAGTGTATATGTAGCAGCTTTCATAAAAGCCGCGAAACTACGCTACCTTTTTGTGGTGTTCTTTGGATATCGATTTGAGTTCTGAGGGTTGGTTGCTGGGAGACTTGTGTTGCTGTTAATGAAATCTTTATTTTTTTTATATTTATTCATAGCGTTAGGAGTTGTTAGGAGTTCGGCGACCGGTGTGTCAACTGTGGAGTTTGAAACTGACTGAATAACAAACACAAATATTATTGCCATATTCTAAGTACATGCAAATGTATGGAAATTTGATTCTGAATATTTTGTTTTATTTTTTTATATTTCATTTTAGACTACCACCTTAATCGGGCTTCTAAAAACTGCCAGACTTCTAAGACTAGTTCGTGTGGCAAGGAAAATTGATCGGTATTCTGAGTATGGAGCAGCAGTGCTTATTTTGTTAATGGCCACTTTTATTTTGATCGCTCATTGGCTGGCGTGTATATGGTAAGAATCGAACCGATTAACAGAATAGTTTAATTATGCAAAATTGGGGATGTACTGAGGTGGAGTATTTTGTTGATCGAAGTTAAAGAGAAGCATTTCTACAATCATCTCATTTGAAAACTCCAAAAATTTTTTGGTGGCGCCGTTTTCGAGAATGCAATGTATCAATTTGTTGATTGGAAAAAAAAACTAACTTTAGAAAAATGTGTTTATCTGCAGTTTTGGTTCATTTGATCTAAAACGGATTAATTTTATTTAAGCCCCCGTTAAAAACCAGAATAAAAAACGATAATTAAAAATAGAGGCAAGCTAACTTCGGCTCGACCGAAGTTTATATACCCTTGGAGCATGATATCTGCCTGCCAGTTTGTTATATGGCACCACAATTTTGACGAAATTTTGAAAACAAAAAAGTTTTTCTCACTAGAACTACTTTTTCGACCGATCGTTTCTACGGCAGCTATATGCTATAGTCATCCGATTTGAATCAAACTTGGCAGAATTGTGTGTTAGCATATGACAGCTATACTTTATAGTTGTACGATTTTCATACAACTTGGTGAAATTATGTGAAAACTTATAAATACGAGATTTGGGGATGATTGCGTTGAAGACAAAAAAGTTTTTCTCACTAGAGCTACTTTTTCGGCCGATCGTTTATATGGCAGCTATACGATATAGTCATCCGATCCGGCCGATTCTGACAAATGTACTGCGCATTTGTACCAAAAGACTTCGTGCAAAGTTTGGTTAAGATAGCTTTTAAACTGACGGAGGAGATGGCATAGAAACAGACGGACAGAAGGACAGACGGACAAAGCTTAATCGACTCAGCTCGTCATGCTGATCAAGAATATAGATACTTTATGTGGTCGGAGATGCTTCCTTCTCTGCGTTACAAACATCCGGACAATTTCAATATACCCTCTCCAAGGGTATAAAAACGAGAAAAAAAGAAAAGAAGAATTCATATAGAAATTCAAGTTAAGTTTCTATATGAATTCTTCGTGCCTTTCTATTTTGAATTATATTAACTATTTTGTGACATGTATACCCTTGACATGTAGGCACATATCTTCTTCTTCTTCTTTTTTATTAACCATCACAACCGTTTTACGGCCTCTGCAATAAATGCCCTTCAGTCACTTCTCCTCCGTGCGAGCTGGTCTTCCCACCTTAGTGGTGGTCTCCCCCTCTAACCGCATCCATAGTCAGCCGCCTTCGATTTATACGCGATTTTTACTGGAGCTTCTCCGTCCATCCTGGTGACATGTCCTAACCAGCGCAGTTGCTGTTGATTTATGCGCTTGACCAGTCAGATGTCCCCATAGAGCTCATACAGTTCGGTATTCTTTCGAATGCGGTAATCATCGCCAACAGCAGAGTTTTCGTTTAAACACGCCAATCGCCGCTTCATCCTCTGCTGTTATTGTCCAGGCTTCTGCGCCGTATTGCAGGACTGGGATGATAAGCGACTTGTATAGGGCTGTTTTCGTCATTCGCGTGAGGTCTCTGCTCTTGAACTCCCTACTTAGCCCGTAGTAGCATCGGTTTCCAAGAGTGATTGTTCGTCGAATTTCCAGGCTGATGTTGTTGTCGTTGGTTATCGTCGTTCCGAGGTAGACAAAATCGCAAAAGCGCAAACTGCAGGGTCTCCTATTTTAAAAATTGGGCAGAGAACACTTAGACTCCAATCGTCGGGCGTGCTTTCGTCAACTGCATGCACCTTACCAATTTTTTCTTTTTCTTTTCGTCTTTGTCCTTAAGGCCCATACGGACATCAGAAGTAACGGGAAGTTTCGTACAAAAATTGAGGGAACAAGAAGCAGAAGTTACAATTTTACCTTTTGAACTTTTTGCATGTACGGAGGTGCGAAGTTGAATTTTACACTTAAAGCCCCATACGGACATCAGAAGTAGCGAGAAGTTTCATACAAAAATTGAGGGAAGAAGAAGCAGAAGTTACAACTTCGCCTCTTGAACTTTTTGCATGTACGGAGGTGCGAAGTTGAAAGTTACACTTAACAGACAATGTTGCACTTAGCAGCACATTTGTGGATACTATGTAAGATGGCTGTGGGCCTTATTGTGCTCTGACCAGCTGAAGCAGCATTGAAAATGCACCATGTCAAGTCACTCTGCTTCTTTCTGCCTCGATCAGCTGGACTGCTTTTAGCTAAAGTGAATTAAAAAGAGAATTAAAAAAGAACATGGGAGAACAACAAAAGCGAAAGAATCGTTTGAAAGTGTTTATGCAAGACAAAAAAAATGTTTTTAATTTTGGCGGTGAAAGAGCGAGTTGTCATTTTTTATCTTTTTCACCCCACTTCACTTTTTTTTTTTTTTTTTTTTTTTGTGTTTATGTTACCACAAGTCCCGTGGGTATTGTGGGATTATTTTTTTAACTTTAACTTTGCGAACAAAAAATCAACTTGGCATCAAAACGAAATACAAATGATTGAGCAGTGTGACCCACCGCCAATTAAATTTAAAATATCACAAACATATTTTTTGGCGTCGTTTGGAGTGGTTTTCCCATGACGAAAAAATATTTGAAGGTCAAAGAGCCGAATGTCATTTGAGATCTTTTTCATCCCAAGCATTCGGACTTTTTTGTGAACAAAAAAACACACTACTCTTACGTTGCACACCTTCGAAACATAGTGTGAAGCTCGGATGTCAGTATGAGTATTTATTCTTTTAAACAGGCGCTTCTCCTCTTTTCTTTTCTCCGGGTATTGGGCCTTAATAGCCCGCGTTTCTCCCGACTGCAGAGTTCTCCTGTAGGCAGCGAGGCGACACTCCTCATCTTACCAAGACTGCTTTCAAGGGGACTCTGAGAAACCGAGTATCTCCTTGGCAGCCGTACTCATGGAGTGTGATGTACGACTGTTCGCATATATCGGAAGGAAATAACGAGGATTCCCCGAGCAGTTGCGCGAGTTTAGCTTTGTAGGCTTCAGAGATCCCTTGTGATGGCAGCGTTTCGACGTTTAGCTTTCGACGTATGCCAGAGCGTGTGGCATTTGCCGCACTAAGCTGCGTGTGTACCTAGGCTGCGCCAAGGCTATGAGTTACATGTTACTGTTACATGAGCAACAGAGTTATGTAGTATGAAGACAGGGTTATGGAGTACGAAGATTGTAAGGTCTTGCGATTGCTCAGCATCTCTGTTTCCAATTCATCTGGGTGCCTGGACACCGCAAAATTGGCGGAACCGAGTCAAACTGGCCAGACAGAGCAGTACCATTTAGCTCCTTCCAGAGAAGAGCTTGAGAGGGATGCCTTTAGCCCAATATAAACTATTCACAAGGAACGAATCATGGTGCCTGGCTACGGAACGATGGAGCAACCTTCCAGTTTGCGCGGTAGCTAGACTCACTTCGCCCTTGTTTTTTGTCTGAATGTATAAAATAGTCTTAATATAAGCTGATGTAAATTTACCAATTTGGCGGTTGGACTTTTTAAATATATTTTAACAGTTATTAAAATCGGTTCAACCGTTCTTGAGTTAAACCTAGTGTAACAAAACCCGACTTACTTGAACCTGAAAGTGTATTATAATATTGCACAAAAGTTTGCAACGTCGATCTATGTATGTAAATCCAGTATTCTTGATCAGCATGACGAGCTAGGTCAATTGATCTTTGTCCGTTCGTCTGTCTTTTCGTCCTTCTGTTTCCCACAGTTTTGATGCTATCGAGCTGAAATTTTAAACAGAGTCTTCTTTTAACTACGCTCTGTCAATATGTCGGAACCGCCAGTCTTATTTAATGCACTGTGTTATTTCAGGTATGCAATCGGTAATGCGGAAAGATCGATGGCTTCAAAAAACGTAGGATGGCTACATTCTCTGGCTTACGATATACAAGAGCCATATTTTGATAATAAAACTGGAGGACCATCTATAAAGGTAATAAATAATTTAATGACAAAATATATTTTTTATGTATGTAAAAATTACACTAGTTTACAAAATAATAAAAATTTCGCGATCCCAAACATTTGGTAGCAATTCCTTGTGTAAGTCCTTCCGCTGAGTCCAAAAATAATCAGTGCACGAAATAAACATCCTAACAATGGCCAAGAATATTTTGACATTCTCTGTTTACCGTTTGCGCTAGCTATTAGAGAACAGGGTCATCTTTTTCTTGATGAATTTTTTTCCATACAGCCATTAGTAGCGAACGGGGTGTAATGCAATGAGCGGGTGTAGGGATCACCAATCAAAAAGCAACGTTAACTGCACCATATTGACCATGTCAGGGTAGGGAAATCGGCCACAAACTTTGAAATGTATCTTTCTCTACGAACTCCTTTTCTGTCTCTCTATTTTCAATCCAAGACTAATGGATAGGCTTCCCATTTAAAAGAGTAATATATAAATTAAATACTTTAACTACGAGTAAGTCGCACATTTTATTTCCTTGATCAATTCCCGGATCAAGCTCGTGTCCAGCGACATGTGACTGCTACCTTCCTCTGCTCGGTTAAGGTACAACTATAGGTACTATAATTATACTCTGTACCAAAGGTACATAGAGTACATTAAGTTTGTGCAAAAGTATGTAACAGGAAGAAGGAATAATTTCCGACCCTATAAAGTATATATATGATTAGCATCAACAGCCGAGTCGATATGTCCGTCCGTCCGTATGAACAAACAGATCTCAGAGATGGTAAGAGATAGAGGTTTGACATGTATGGGACAAATGTCTGTCTGTTTCTACGCGAACTAGTCCCTCAGTTTAAAGCTATCGAGCTGGAACTTGGCACAGAGTCTTCTTTTGACTGCACGCTGCTAATATGTCGGAACCGACCGCATCGTATGACTACTTCTTGTAGCTGCCATACAAATGATCGGTCAGAAAATGTGTTTTAGTGAGAAAAACTTTCTTGTTCTTAATATTAGCGCTCTTAAACTCGATCATGGTTAATATTATGTGTTTTTAAGCTGATCTACGAAGTTTGGTCGAAATCGCTAACCGTTGAGACAAGCTTTTCGAAACTTCTGTACAGACGAAGTTAGCTTTGCTTTCTCGTTTTATTTTGGGATGGTTGTGCGTGAAACATCTTCGGTCTATGTGAGCAACGATTTAATGTTTCTTAAACGCTTCTTTAATGGGCACTCTTAAATTCTTTTTTAAGGCTGCAGTCTGCAGCTGGATGAGGAAGCTGCCCCCAATCACTATTTAGCGTTGACTCTTTTTGCGAGTTGTGCCATAGTTTGCATCTGTTACTGATGCGCGGCTTAAAGATGAACTGGGGACAGATCTTAATGTTGATATTGACAAATTATCACACCCGTGCATGGTTTGATCTATGAAAATCTGTTGTAAACTTAGCTTTGTCAATCAATCAAGCTCGCAACCTTTTGTCCGGCTTGATTTTTAAATGTAACTTGTCATCAGCCGAAATGCAACAGTTCTGTTTGTCGACGTACCCATTAAGGCAGAAATGTGTCTCGTCACTGAACAAAATTTTGAGCGAAAACAGCGGATCTTCATTAAGCAATTGCGGAGCCCATTGACTGAAATTCAAGTATGGCGATGATCTGTCAAACAATCCTTAAAAAAAATGAGATTATAGTACGACACCAGTCACGCTTGATATCCGAAAAATAAAGAAAGGGTGATATTACCCTTTAAATGGCCATCGTCTTGATTAAAAATAGCGCATTCTGCCAAGGTATTCACTCATTCGTTTAGCAAATCATCATGACTGGACTTTGTCAATTGATAAGCTTTTTACAATGAAAATAGGCAGGCCAATTTAATTATCAAGTCCTCATGCATCGAACAGTGTAAACCCAGCTTAATTCAGTGAAATAACTTATGTATTTTAACTTTCAGTCTCGGTATATTACAGCTCTATATTTTACATTTACATCTCTCACGTCTGTTGGATTTGGAAATGTCGCACCTAACACTGATGCTGAGAAAGTGTTTACAATATGTGTGATGCTCGTTGGATGTAAGTAGAAAAATAATATTTTTACATTTATGGCCAATTTCTAATCTTCTAGATAGTTATATCTTCGTTCTTGTATGTTTATGAAGCGCATATCAGCTATCTATAAGATGATAAATCAGGCCTACTATAGTCTCATTTGATCGAATTGTAAAACACTTAGCTAATAGCAGCAGACGCAGCAAATCTGCCGCTGTTGACAATGCTGTTGCATTACAAATCGTTATTAAACCTTTGTTAATAAATGCAACGTACGGAGCTCTTTTTTTCTTAATTAGCGTTAAAAGCCGAGTTGATCTAACCCTGAGCACCAATAGACAATTCTGGGAAGCAAAGACGATTCTTAATACAATGTTTTTAAGCCAAAATATTTTGTTATTTTATTCGTATATGTATCCGTATATTATATGCTATTCCTGATCAGCATCAACAGCCGAATCGATATAGCCATGTCCGTTTGTCTGTCCTTCTGTATGAACACCTAGATCGTAGAGACTAGAAGAGCTAGAGCAACCAAATTGGAAATGTAGACTCCGATTGTCTGCACGCAGATCAAGTTTGTTTCAAATTTTTGCCACGCCCACTTCCGCCCCTTAATAAATTATGGTGAATAGCTCCCACAATTTTGAAGTTTACGATCTTAAATTTAAAACCTCCTTTTATATTAGTAATATTTATAAACCCTCATATTATCATAAAGACGAATAATAAGTAGCCCAGTTGAAAAATGATGCATATTTATCGGCTTCCCCCCTTTCAGGAACACAGGATAACGCATATATCGAAGTCGGACAGTCTTAGCTTTAACTTTTGCTCTCTTAGATTTGGAGCCACATCTTAGGATTGACTGATCTTAACGAAACTCGGCCAGAATGTTAGGCTTCTCTTAAAATAAGCGTGTACCAAAAACTGAGATCGGAGAACCAAAAAATAGTACGAAGTAGTATTGAAATTAGTCATAAATAACAGCTGTTTATAATTTTATGTACTGATATGGAGAAGTGAAGGGTGGTCCTAAGACTAAAGTGTGATAAGAAGAGGAAAATAGTCATACATTTTGCTTTGAATATTTAAGTGAGCTTCCACCATATACACATCGTCTCTCATGTATGAATTTTTCTTATAGCATTGATGTACGCTAGTATTTTTGGAAATGTCTCGGCTATAATACAAAGACTTTACTCGGGTACTGCAAGATATCACACTCAAATGCTACGAGTTCGGGAGTTCATACGATTTCACCAGGTAAGCTTCAATTATCTTTTTAATTAGATCATTTCTAGAAAATATGCTTAAAACATAATTCATAGTTCGATTTTTATGGCTTGATAGGTGCCCTGATCATTTTGTTTTGCGATCCAAATAAAGATATTATTTCGATGTACAAACGTTGCCATAGAAAACGACCATCGTTCGTTTTCAGCTGACTCTGCATGTGTGGCTGCTTTTACAGCAGTTTTCTGAGTCTTGATGTTTCGGAAACGTTCTCTATGCTGGAGCCAAAGGTTCTCTATGAGTTTTGCATTATCTTTCGTACTTCTTTTTTGAAGAAGCGAAGTCTTGTCTTGTATTCCTCCCAGATTATCTGTTTATCTGCTTGTTTGGCGAGTTTAAAGCATTCTTTCAAGTCCTTCCTCTGTTCTTTCAGTGCTGGGGTCCACCAGGGGGATTTGGTTCTCCTTTTGCTAACTGTGAGCTCACATGAGTATTTGTATTCTTCGGTTAGGTTGGATGTGAGCGTCTCCACGGACATCTCAATGTCGCCTGCCGAGCAGATACTCGCTGGCGTAGATAGTTTTGATTCTACCGTTCCACAGTGGTCGATTTCATACGCCAAAAATAAAAAAATAAACTTCAGAAACTTACCAATCTAAGTATCAAAACTATTTCTTAAAAGACCACTTAAACGAACGGTAAATTCATTTTTGATCTATCCCGGCGGAACGCGCTACGAATAAAGAGAGAAAAGTGACAACAAAAACAAGCGGACTGTGCAGTGAACGGAGCTTTAGTTTTGGCCCTACAAGAAAATTAAGTTTTAATATTAAATCGCGTTTAATTGACGTCAACTAAAATTAATATTGAAAATTAAGGTATTGACTACTTACTAAGTGATTTTTGTTCAATAATACGTTTACATATTGTTTTAAAATTTTTTTTTTTACCGATGATCGTCGAGTGGTGAATTTTTCTTAATGCATTAATTTGAGTTAGAGAAAATGTTGTAACCCCTGTCTTACCCTCAAATGAAACTTTTTCCTTAATATTAGTTAATGTTTTCTTTGTCTATATTATTAAACTGAGCCGCCACCTTTTGCATCCCTCTGTGTTATTCGTGTTTTTCTACCACTCATTTTTATGTTGTCTTGCTTATATGATTATGTGCGTGCGTGTACTATCGTGCGTGAACTATCGTGATCATTTTCATAATTTCATGAAACGTTTGTTTTATTTCAACTTATGTACAGGAACATATTACACAGGCCAACAAAATGACCACTTTTGTGAGGTCCAGCCCTATTTGTATTAAATTATGTTCCCGTTTTGTGCACTAATTCCAAAACTGGTCTCGGTTTTTCTCCACCAGCTCTTGTTTTCAAGATATCGCGGAAAAAACATTTTGCAGTATTTTTGGCTTTTAAAAAATTCTGGAAAATACACCGAGCAACAATATCTGTGTTTATGAGCTCTATGCGACAGTATACATATAAAGGTCGCTTTAAAAAATCAATGAAGCATCATCGGCAAACCCAAAAGCGCCTAAATTGGCCTTTGAAGAGAAATATTCATCAAATTATAGCAAATTTTACAAACTTATTCGCCGTGTACCAGCCATTTGGGGTGCTTGCATTTTAATGAAAACCCCTTTAGCATGTAGGCCAATGGTTCTTCTAATTTCACAAATTTTGTTGCATTTAAATCTTCTTGATGGACAAAGTTACAAGCGTTTAATCCCGAAATAATGAATTAAAATTTATGGCAGGATAACTAGATTGATACACAAAATCTGTATAGGAAATATTAAAAGACTACTTGATCTTACATAGTACTTACATTAATTGTCAGGCAAATGTACAATAACATTCAATCAGTACTAGATTCAAACAATTTTCCCCAAATTCATATTTGCTTAACTTTGCGAGAATAACATTAAAATTATATGAATTGGGCTACAAATGAGCCCCTTGTGACTATTCCCTATTTATCTAAACTATAGATGCTTGTCTATTACTGGAGTGACTTCGGATGCTTGCATTGTGCCCATACAGTGCACATTTCACAAGAATGAAATTTTAACGTCCCACAGCAAGGTGAAGATGTGCCTTTGGAGAAAGAGCTCAATCATGGCTTTTATATTAACAAGGCTGTAACCAAAGCATCATATTGCCTTGCTTATGCCTCCAGGAGCTTAGCATTATTATTCCGTTAATCGTCAAGCGAAAGTGTTAACGGGCCATAATAACGGATTTTGTCATACCAATTCGAACTGCTAACGAAATAGAAAGTGCAGATATATAAGCTCATTGCAATAAAAAGTGATAAAAACCTAAAAACTTATTTTCCAAAAACTTGATTTTTATTTAAGCTCTATTTACACGACCTGATCCCTCATCTGAGTTTTCGTCTGATTTGCTGTCTGACCGTGTAAAAAGGCGTCTGAGTAGACATGAAGCTACTCAGATTAGCGATCAGACGAAATAGAACCGGTTCTATTTAGCCTGAGCACTCATCTGAGTGGCATTTATCGAGTTACAGTGTTCGTCTGACGAAAACTCATCTGAGCGATCAGGTCGTGTAAATGGAGCTTTATTGCCAAGAAACATCTGCATAAGAACTGCATATTGTGTCTTTTGTATTTGGTTGCACAATTCATTAAAAAAATACGAAATTAAAAATGTGTGACTGCTTGGGGTGTTGAAAAAGTTCTTTTGAAAAATGGTGTATTGATGGTTCGCAGCTTTCCGGGAGTCACCGTTATGTCAAGGGCAAGCGTAAAAGGAAAAATTGGTTAGTTTAAATGCTTTAATGTCCCGAAGCAGAATCATGGAGAAAATTCAATTTACCATTGAAAACAAAAAATTACCTTAAGTGGTGGGGAATTTTTTTTTACATAATTTAATTAAGACGTCTTCCTATGAAAAATTCGTCAAATGACGTGACAGATTCACAAAGTTATTCGCTTGCGAAATGGAACGAGTTTTTGCACTACCTTGCACGAATGAGCATTCCTCCAAATAATAAGAATGGCCAACTTCCTCGACATATACATTCGTTTCACAGATAGAGTCTTTACTAAAATCAAAATAGTCACAAGGGGCTTAATCCGTAGATTATAGTGAGTGCGGAATACATTTGGCTCATTTGTAGCCCAATTCATATAATTTTAATGTTATTCTCGCAAAGTTAAGCAAATATGAATTTGGGGAAAATTGTTTGAATCTAGTACTGATTGAATGTTATTGTACATTTGCCTGACAATTAATGTAAGTACTATGTAAGATCAAGTCTTTTAATATTTCCTATACAGATTTTGTGTATCAATCTAGTTATCCTGCCATAAATTTTAATTCATTATTTCGGGATTAAACGCTTGTAACTTTGTCCATCAAGAAGATTTAAATGCAACAAAATTTGTGAAATTAGAAGAACCATTGGCCTACATGCTAAAGGGGTTTTCATTAAAATGCAAGCACCCCAAATGGCTGGTACACGGCGAATAAGTTTGTAAAATTTGCTATAATTTGATGAATATTTCTCTTCAAAGGCCAATTTAGGCGCTTTTGGGTTTGCCGATGATGCTTCATTGATTTTTTTAAGCGACCTTTATATGTATACTGTCGCATAGAGCTCATAAATACAGATATTGTTGCTCGGTGTATTTTCCAGAATTTTTTAAAAGCCAAAAATACTGCAAAATGGTTTTTCCGCGATATCTTGAAAACAAGAGCTGATGGGGAAAAACCGAGACCAGTTTTGGAATTAGTGCACAAAACTGGATCAGAATTTGTCATCAATAGGGCTGGACCAAAATGGCTGTTGGCCAGTGTTATCAATGTGAACTTTCACGCACATATATTTTTGATATAGAAAAAGGTTAAATTGCTGATAAAGCTAAAAAAAAATGACGACCTAAAACATAGATTTGAATTTTATTATTACGAATATAATTGAATATTACTAGGAAAAGACTTGATTATGTATTTAAAAATTTGGAGAAACGTAGAATCAAAGCAGCAGAACAAAATCCAAAGCTCTGAAAGAAAACTCAGATTGGTTTTCTCTAAATGAATATATACAATTAATCAACTGCATTGAATCAAAATCGAGGACGTCCTAGATTAAGTCTTGTGGAGTGCTCAGAAAGATTTAAGAGGCGACGGATAGCAGTTTTAAGCAGAACTCAATGTGTCCGCTGCTGATGATCTGTATTTGGCTTGTGGTCAACCCAATCCTTCGATCTTTCAAAGGCGTGTGAAGTAATATCACTCATAAACTTAGCGAATTTAAAAAAGCATCAGAATCTACTTATAAAAAGCTTCGCTAACAATAAAGTTGATCTTAACTTTTTACCCTGCTATAATAACATTTTAAAGGAAAAACAAAAGTTATCCAGAGCAAATAAGAGTTTCAGTATCTGTAGCTGAAGTTGAGTTACAAAAATTTTTCGATCACACTGCGTCGCGGATATTAGAGTTGTAAAGCGATGTAATTAATGAACTCGACGAGTCGTTTCGATGGGCGGGAGGTGCCGTGGGTAGTGGTAATAGTTGATTGATGGTAATATTATTGTTTATTACTTATTATAATTATATAAAGCTAAGAAAAAAATTTAACTTTGATATAGGCAGTGGAAGTATTTTTGGCCGCTGATTCCATACAAGACCGACCACTGTGCGTTCTAAGGCACTTTACCCAGTCTGTGTTCCGCAGTTTCCTATAGGCGTTTCTGGTTGGGCTGATCTTAAATTAGACGTACTTGTGGTCTGAGAAGGAGTTTCTATCCAGGTCTCTCCATTCTGATGCTTGCCCACATAAGTGGGCACATCTCCAACGTTTTCTATTTTAAGGTTAGTATGTAGGATACAGTTTAAGAGAGACTCACCTCTGTCGTTGATGTCTGGGCTACCCCACACGGTGTAATGTGCGTTGGCGTCCGTTCCGACGACGAGTGGTTGATTTCTCCTGCTCGCCTCGGCCGTTAGGTGTTCGAGCTCAGCCGGTGTCGACTCGTGTGCCATGTAGCAGGATGCCAATAGTATTGTCTCATCATCGTGACCTATTCAGGCCCACAACTGTGAGGTCATAGATGCCTTTTCTTACCAGAAGGGCTGTCCTTGCCTTACTTACTTCTTTTTTGACCTTAGCCCTGAGACTTTGTTCCCTGCCGCAATCCAAGGTTCCTGAACTAAGGCAACTTCGGCGGGCCCTGCCTTTAGGCTTATTAAGGGCTCCGCCGACGCGAGCTTGCTTTTATGCAAGTTGACCTGGAGTACCTTCAGCTGCATGGTCGTTGTCGGCGTCCCCCGGCCCGGATGGGTCCTCATCCTCATCGTCCTCCAATCTGGGTGGGTTAGCTACTGTGCCTGATTCCTCATCCCTTCTGTTCTCAGCAGACTGTACTGCCTCCGTAATATCGAGGGTGCTGGCTTTATCGACCATCTCGTCAATGCCAAGGTCTAACGTGTGCTCGTTTTACCTTCGGGATGCGCTTTTTGAGTCGTAGGTGCACCCTGCCTACTCCCCACGCCATCTTCCCGAATCTTGGGTAGAGCAAATCATCGGACTTCTTGTTGATCTGGAGGACCGTGTGCTGCCCATTCTTGTCGGGCTTAGCAACGTGAAGTACTTTCCAGTCAGCTGTTGGCACGTCTGGGTTTTGCCACCTTAACAGCTTCAGCTCCTGCTCCTTTGGTACAACCGTTGGGAAGAGCACTTTCGCTTTCCGTACTGAACGCAGAATGCGGAATGCATGTTCTGTCAACTACTTCCAGCTGGGCACCCTCCCATGGGCTTCCCATGTCTCCAACGACGCTTGTGACCCACTTGTGGGTGAGGTCGTCCATACACTTGAGGATCTTGACTCCAAACAGACAGCCTGCTCCGTCAAACGTGAAAGGTTGCGCTGTTGGGTCGTCCATCCTCTTCAAAATCTCCTCGAACAGCTTCCCCTCTACTAGCTTCCACTGTTCCAGGTTCATTTTCCAGCACGGGTTTGGTCTTTTAGATTTAACCACCCCATAGCATTTTATGCCTACTGCCAGGACCCTCTTAACCATGGCTCAGGCTCAACTCTACCCCACTAAACCTGGATAGTGCTAGCCATCCACTTACCTAGACTCGCATTTTCTGGGTTTAAGACACGAAAGTGACAATAGGAATGGCACACTCCAAACCGCGGTAAATACAGTGTCCGTTGCCCAGGCGAAACTTTTGGGGAGGGTTCAGTTAATTGCAGCCTAAGAAAACAATAAACATATATATTTTTATAAGAAAACATTATTCAAGAAATTTGGACTCAAGCGCCGAAAACACTCAATCAATTTTTATAAACTCTTCACTGTTTCCAGCAGCATTGTTTATTTCCTTTGAGCGTTTTAAAAATTTAGTCTAAGGCAAAGTAAGCCACTGGGCGACGGTAGAGAGTAAGGTTCAAGCGAAAGAAACTTAAGAGCATCCATTTTCTATTCCAAGCGACCCAAAACTAACTGAAACTGCAATTAATTATTCCATTTTATATTTGATCCAGATTCCAAACCCTCTTCGGCAAAGATTAGAAGAATATTTCCAGCATGCATGGACATATACCAATGGTATTGATATGAACTCGCTACTAAAGGGGTTTCCAGAATGTCTTCAAGCTGATATATGTTTGCACTTGAACAGAAAGCTTTTAACGACATGCGCCGCATTTTCAGATGCCAGCCCTGGATGTCTGAGGTAATTTATTATAATCGTGTAACTGTGACAACTTTTAGTGTTTTAAGTTTTTTTGGGGAAATAAGTCCTAAAACCGATTTCCAAAAAATTTTCTCACAAGATTTATTCAGGCGTGTTCACTAGACCGGACATTTCTCCAACGATTTTCAACATGTGACGATCTTTGCACAACATGGCTCAAAAAATTCTGTATATTTTATAGAAAATTGATGAAAAATCCAAAATCAGATATATTGAGGTTTGATGGTCTCGAAAGGGCATTAAAAGTTCAAATTTCTAGTTAATTTATCTTTGAATTGTCAATGTAGACAGAGACCTTTTACAAAAGTGTCGAACAAATAAATTAAATATTTCATATTAAATTACAAGTTCAGTGGTGTTGTGATAAGCACTCTGGACTTTGAATCCGGCGAACCGAGTTCAATTCTCGGTAGAACCTAAACTTTTTTTTTTATAAAAAACTAAATTTTTAGTTAACACAATGTTTATATACTGTACAAGTGCTTAGTTGAATATGCCATGAATATTTTTCTTTTGCAATACGTATTTGTGTAGTTTGAAGGCAATAAGGATATGCCGTGATCAGCAGTAATCATCGATTTGGTGCCGTCCGTTGTGTTGCTGCAGCAATTGTACATGTTGAAATATTTTATTCTAAAATTTTCACAAAATTTTTGTCTGCCTACTATGACGTTTCTAGCAGCTCAAAAACAAAATTAAGGGGAAATTTGAACCTTTAAAGCCTTCTCGAGACCATCAAACCTCAATATATCTGATTTTGGATTTTTGACATATTTTCTATAAAACATACAGAATGTTTTGAGCCATGTTGTGCTAAGAACTAGACAAAAAATTACTTTTCATATAAGGCATGTACGGTCTAGTGTTTACAATTCCACTTCGTTAAATGGAAGATGACACTCATTTCTATGGTTACCAGATCCAGTTTAACTAAGGTCGGAATTGCTTGAGCAGTTGAAGCCGATAGCCTTTATCTAGTTACCATAGATTTCCTTGCCACCTTCCATAGAAATTTCTAGAAGTAAAAATGTCATTTCAAACGTTTATAATCAGGGGTGTTCTAGAAATCTCTAGAGATTTTCGTATAAACGATTGCACTTCAAACTAAACTAGGACTACTTTACTTGCGAAGTGTCAAGAATCAGGCCGCCTACTATATTATGTGGAAGGAAAACCGTACGCTTTAAATCTGCTTGGCTTTGAGCAGGCGGTTTCAAATCGCTCAACTTTTGTCATCTAATCTAGTAGCCGGGCATATTTGAGCCCTTAACATATAAATTTAAACAGCTTTAATATGAAATGCTAACGTTTATACGAAAACCTCTAGAGATTTCTGGAACACATCCGTATAAAACCGAAGTGGAATTGAGAACAGACCTGATTATTTAATGACATGAAGCTAGATGAGCGATCTGACTAAATAGAACCAGTTCTATTTAGTCTGACCACTCAGCTGAGTGGCATCTATCTATATATTGCAGTGTGACCTAATTGCAGTGTGCTGGCGTTGCCATTTTTTGTTCAACGATATAAAATTGCTATCGAATTTTAAATTAAAATTTCGCTTCCATATTTTTTTCATCTTGGATTTCACTTAATAAGTATGACGGCAATATAACTTTTATTGCTTTTTAATTCATACCGCTTTTTATTTTGCATGTCTTTTTCTTTTATATCGTCACAATAATCGTTTGAACCAGATGATTTCGTTGAATCAAATGTTCTGCAACTGGCTCACCTGAGCTTCTAAGGCATGTGTAAAACTGAAACTGAGTTGATCAGATCAGGTAGTGTAAATGGATCTTTACATTAAAACAAATTTGGTTCGAAAAGGTTACTTAATGTGGCCACAGGATCTATAAATGTAAAGAAAATGAAGAACGCAAAATCTTTTAAATCTATGTTTTTTTCTCTGTTTATGCTTGCAGGGCGTTTTCCCTCAAATTTAAGACAACTCATGCTCCGCCTGGTGATATCTTAGTACACAAGGGCGATGTACTGACTTCATTATTCTTTATAGCAAGGGGATCAATTGAAATTCAGAGAGACAGTAATATGATTGTCATATTAGGTAAGTCAATGCCATGAATGTAACAAAATGTTTTATAAATGGAGCGATACCATTTAAGTGTGAGTCAAGAGACGTCAGATAGTATCATCTCACTCGTATATTTTCTGGATCAAACCACTTTCGCTTTCATTTAAGTTGCAGTTTTTCATCAAAGAAAGAAAGTTACAACACATATCTACAGTTAAAATTACAATCATGATCTAAGTTCGATAGAGCGTTAGCATAGCATTACCTGTTTGTGAAGTTAGCAGAAAAACGATTGATAAAACCTATTGTGGTTTTAATGGTACCTCTTACTCCTGAAACATGGAATTTATTATTCAGTCCACACAACGGTTCAATTCCAAGGAACCCCAATAGGTTATATAATAACAATGTCCCTTAGACTCCAATGTTGTTGCTATTTTGGAAACGTTACGTACTTCTCAACTATGTCGTCTATCGTTGTGATCGTTCTGTGCGTCTTGACAGTAGAGGCGATGGCACTATCGTCTCTTTCGATGGTTTTGCACTATCGATAGTTTTCGATAGTCTATTAAGCTTTAAACATTAATAATAATTCACACATTCCAATTGTAGCCCAAAGCGTTCGTTTAACCAGCAAACTTTAACTTAGGAAATATAAAACTAAAGCATAATTTTATAAGCTTAAACATTCCAGCTTACTTTCCATTGACTGAACGATCGCAAGAACTCATATTTCTGAATTTTTTTAAGGCTGCTCCTACACTTGTCATATATCTCTAAAAAAAATCTCTGACGATAGCGGAATAGCAAAGTAAATATCTCTAAATACTTAAAAAATGTAGCCTTTTTTTATGAAATAGGATACAATTTTCTCTCTAGAGAATTTGGTCAACCGTATGATAAGTGTAAAGGAAAGTTAAACATAATTACACTAGTTTGCAGCATTTTCTATCCCAACCATTTGACAGTCATAAACTAAAACGAGAAAGGCAAGGCTAACTTCGTCCGTGCCGAAGTTTTTAAACACTTGAAAACGCTTGTCTCAACGGTTAGCGACTTCGACCAAACTTCGCAGATCAGCTTAAAAACATTTAAAATACATTTTATTACCCATGACCGTGATTGAGAGCGGTAATATTGAGGAAAAACCAGTTTTTCTCATTAAAACCCATTTTTCGACCGATCATTTGTATGGCAGCTACAAGAAGTAGCCATCTGATCCGGTCGGTTCCAAAATATTAGCAGCGTGCAGACAAAAGAAGACTCTGTGCAAAATTTCAGCTCGATAGCTTCAAAACTGAGGGACTAGCTCGGGTAGAAAAGGACAGACAGGCAGACGGACGGACGGACACACGGACAGACGGACGGACAAAGCTTAATCGACTCAGCTCGTCATGCTGATCAAGCATATATATACTTTATGTGGTCGGAGATGATTCCTTCTATGCGTTGCAAGCTTCTGGGCAAAATTATAATACACTTTTCAAGTGTATAAAAAAACACCCGCTAAGTCTAAATATTTAGTTCAAATATTTGTTTTTGAGAAATTGCGAAGAAGCTAATTTCTTGGGTCGGAAGATACATAGCTCTAGAAAATAGAGTAAATCTTTAGTTTTGGTTTATAGATTTCAAAATGGAGACATATTTTTAAAGGGAAAAAAACGCAAATTATTTCTAAAAACAACACTTTATAATCCGATGGTTGGTTTCGAAGCTATTAAGGGTTGTATTACAAGCCTATCAGTTTTTGATACAGTAGATACCTGATGATTCATCTTACCCTCAAAACTCAAATTGTTTCTGTTAATAGGTTAGCATAGCACGCGAGTGAATTAAATTTGATATGTGCAACAAAGAACATATGACTTCAAGTTTTGAGAGAATGGCAATCAAAGCTTAAGCAAATGCTCTCCCATAGACTTTTATACCGGTTGACTTACAACTTTGGGAAAATATTCTTAACCTCCTTTTTAAATAAAACTAGTTTGCAAATCCCATGTAATTTAAATGTTAAAATTTTGTGGAATATTTTATTTTACTTTTTTACTTAAAACTTGACATCTTAGAATATTTTGACAAATTTGAATATAGTATTATAATATTGAAAATTATCGATGGTTTGGAAAAACCATAGCTGACTATCGATGGAACCGACTATCGAATGTTCTCCACCTCTACTTGACAATGGGGTTAAGGACACACTTTCTTTCGAAATAATTATTTTTGAAAAAATGTTCACAACATTGAATTCGTGCCTATCCGAATATCAATTCACGATTTTAATATATGCATTTCTTGCTCGTATATTTCAACACGATTAGACAATAATATTTATAAGCTACATTTATCATTTATTCGCACCATACAATCACATCTTACATCATATCAGCAATTTCAAGCTTCTGGACCTAGTACTTGCCTCAGATTTCTCTAACTCTCTGGAATCGACCATTTTTATATCCCTGACCATGCAGTAAATCCACCGAGACAGGCAAAAATGTCGCTTGCATTAGTAATTGAAACTGTATAATTCCTTATCTTTAATAATAACACTGATATATTAAATTTTTATTAGGAAAAAATGACATATTCGGCGAGAATCCGTGCATTTATCCGACCCTGGGAAAGTCAAATGGAATCGTGCGAGCTCTAACCTATTGTGACATTCACAAGATACATAGAGATGATTTGCTGGATGTTTTGGACTCCTATCCTGAATTCCTTGATAGTTTTGTTAACAACTTATTGATTACGTACAACATGAGAGATGTAAGTATCAATACCGCACTTTAAATTTTAAAGACAACAGGAAAACACAACCATAGTATTGATTATAATCAAGATAGTTATTTGTGATGATTAGCAAAGCCGAATTCGTTAGATGCAAGGCAACCAAAGAACGATTATTTTTCATCAGGATGCTCTGTTTCTATCAGTTGCTAAACTAGCACTCTAGCTCTGAGCCGGACAGTTCTTCCTGAATTCCTTGTAACATAACATTTTCACAGGATTTGGAAGTTTATCCAAATTAATGATACTATACAACGCTTTTCGCATAACCAATTAATCCACTATCTTTAACAATTAGAAGCAACTATGTCGGTTCGCTATATCGGGTTGCAACCTTAAATCATCGAACCAAAATGCTTTGCGTCAACTTTTAATTTTAACAAACCTACTCAATCTAATTATAACTTTTATCGGAATTGATTTTTTATTTTGCAGGACGAGCATAGTGGAGTTGATATTAAACATCGGTACTTAAGAGCAAAGACTTCAGACAAAATGAGGAGCACAAGTGACATACCGTCAATAAGAATGTAAGTTGTATTTAATTATTATAAAAATCAACTGGGTGTGTGAATCTATCATCAAAGCTCTCAACAGATGTCCTCGAGCCTCGAATTTAGCGAACTTGGCAAGAAGCAAGCCAGTTTCGCTCATTATGCTCGCGATTGTGGCAATTAGTAAAACTTTCGATAAAAAAACTGGAGCATATGGTGGACCTACTAGATAATCATGACTCTTGCATCGAACAGTGGATAAACGGCCTTAGCCTAGATAACACTAGCTTAGAAAAATTTTAAAATTAAATTACCTATTTCATCATCATCGATATATCGAAAAATTGAAATTTTTGCCAAAATGACAAATATCATTATCGCATAGTTTTCCGAGACGATATATCGGTAATCGAATTTTTGGTGTTATTTTTGTTGCGAATAACTCTTGTGCTCTGGACGTTTAAGGCAAAATATTATATTTAAAAGTTATTTTATTTAAGTTCATGCACAGAAATTGCTGTGCAAACTTTGCAATAAAGTTTTAAAGACTAGTGGAAACTCAACATTGTAAAGTTGCATTTAATCACAAAGCATGAATATGCTTGGCTGAAATTCAGCTTTTTTAAAAACGGTAAATCTGTGGACGTTCGCACACGGCTCGTATTGTATCGTAGCGACTTTACGTATAAATGGCGTACGATTTGATGTCGCACACTTAAGTTTGAAGGAATATGCTTGCAGCATGAAAACTATCGTCAAGCAGTGGCAGTCGTCTATATGTTTGTTTGCATGCTTTTCTCAATTTAAACACAAATAAGCGACATCTGAAAACGTTATTTTTGAAGGATCGCTCTTCGCCGATCACACAACTGTCATGCTATCTCAACAGTAATCAGGACAGGGGAATAAATTATTGGAGAAGTATTTTTATTTACCGTTGTTTACCCTGGAACGTGACCCTATTAAGTTCTAGATCGGAGAGAAAGACGATTGGGTAGTACAGATGTTTAAATTTTGCTGTAGCGATCGCTGGGGAGCTGCAGATGAGTTGCTCCAGAGTTTCTACTACTCCAGGTTCCTTACGTATCCTGCAGGTGTCCACTGTCGCAATGCCTAGCTTTTTTGCGAGAGCGGCTGCTGGCCTATAAGCATTCTACAGTCTTTTCTTTGGAGCTGTAGCAAGTAGTGCGTGAGGTTTTTGTCCCTCGTCTTGAATATAATCTAAGAGATTCTGTAGCCGGTTTTGTTATCCCACTTTTCCGCTGCTTCTTTCTTTGTTATCTCTTCCATGCTGCTGTATATCGTCCATACGGAAATAGGTATGTTCAGTGTAGCATCTTAATTTAGTGCGATCAATGCCCCGGTGACGGGAAATCCAGTAGATTTGCAACTTCCTAGAGGTGCTAAGGGAATCTATTTCTTCTCTGCTTGCCAGAACATTTTTGGAGTTAATAGCAACGTATATGTTAACTTGATTGTTTGGTTCGTGTAATTCAACCAATCGCGCTGCTTTCCTTATTGCGACGCCTAGAATATGCTGCAGTGGTTTTGCGGTTTGTAGAAGACCTCAATTCCGGCTCCTCGCAGTATATGGCGGCTCCGTCTACTGAAGCCAAATTTGGAGCCGTCGTGATCTCTCTACCCACTAAACTGTCCATAACGTTTTAACGACATGCTGCCTGCCGCGCAGAGACGTTGGTCAGTCCTTTGCGCAAGGTGCGTGCTTGTATGTCCAGAGGGGTGACACCTAGAATGTGTTCCAGTGCTTCTGTTAGAGTGCACTTCAGCGCCGAAGTAATGCAGACCAGTGCCTGCGGAATGTTGTATCTCTTGGTAAAAAGAATGAGGTTCGTCTTCTCTGGCCAATTGGTTTGGACGTACTGGTTTGAGGTGAAGGTTCTTCCATCCAAAAAAATTTTGTAGAGACCGGAACAAGTAATAGTCCGAAGGTGCCAAGTCTGGAGAATATGGTGGGTGTGGTAGGACACCCCATTTAAGCTGCAAAAACTTTTGGCGAGTCATCAAGCTTGTATGTGGTCTGAAATTTCGTTTTGTAAGAACATTGATTGTGTGTAGTGTAAGTGCTGCAGCCAGTACATTAACTGCCTGACTTGACTTTTTGTAATGTGTATTAAGCTGGGATGCATACAGTACATAAACTGTTTGCAATTGGTCGTCGCAACTAGCACTTGAACCAGTTGCGATGGGAGAAATGAGTAACAGTTCTTTGGTTGTACTGAGACTGATTTTATTGAGTAATCTTACGGCTGTTTATATGGTAACAATAGGTCATATTGATTGTAAACAAAATAGTGAAAGTGTTGATCTGGCGTGTGTAGAAATTAGGTGGTTGCAATGGTCAGCAACTTTCTTAGTTTCATGCCCTCTGCGTGCAAATTGCATTGTCAGCAGAAGTTGGCTCATCGACTGACGTGTGTGTAGTAATAGCTAACTCAGCTGAAAACGGAGTTGCGGTGTGTTCTGACCTGCCTTAATATGTTTTGTTTGTTTTGTGTGCTTATAGGTAAGTGAATCAAAATGCATTTCCTATAATTAGTTAAGATGCGACTTAACATTCTCCCGGCCGTTGAATCGGTGATCAACCATCGCTCAACCATCGGAAGAGGTGTCGGGGGGGATGTATCGCAGTTTTCCTCTGTGGTTTTTTTTTTTTTTTTTTTTTTTGGTAGGCGATGGAAGCATCGAAAGCCGTCTCAGTCGCTGGGTTGCGACTGAAGTGTGGGACTCCAACTTTACTAAACTACCGCCTTCTTCTCCCCGATTCCCGGTGACACTGCCGTGAGGTATTACTTCACCGGTGGGTGGAATTGCCCAACGGGCTCATTTAAGTTTCTCTCCTATGTGAATAGTTGCGCTGTCTTTCTGCGCTACGCAGGCTTTGGAACACTACTGTGGCTATATTGCAGACTGCAGACCAATTTTCCGTTGATTCTAGCATGATAATCACCAGGTTGCTAGCGGCTGGTGTCCTCCCCACCCGCATGCTTAAATCTTGTCGTTCTTCATTGAACTTCGGACAGACAAAAAATACGTGCTCTGCGTCTTGAGTGGCCGACTGCCCCGTACAGTCTGTGCAGTACGGGTCGTCTTCGTGCTTGAACCTATGTAGGTAGGATTTCATTGGTCCCATCCAGCTGAGTTAAAGGCATTCCTTATATCCAGTGTGGTCACCAGGCAGTATTCCTTCGCTCCATACATCCATCGCTCTCCCTGGATTGCATTGCTCGCGATACCGCATAGCTTTCCGATGGCATCTGTGGTTGATCGTCCTTTCCGGAATCCATATTGAGAGGTAGACTTCCATTTGTCTACTACTTCCTCCAGGCGCGCATGTATGATCCGCAGCATATACAGTGGCCTATAGGCTGATAGATCTTCCGCTGGCTTTCCCTCTTTTAATAGCAACACCAAACGTTGTAATTTCCATCTTGCTGGGAATATTCCCTCCGTGAGGCAGGAATTGTACAAGTCCCTGAAGACTTCAGGCTTGGCCGTAATTGCCAATTTCAGGACCTTATTCGGGACTGTGTCCGGTCCTGGTGCCTTATCATCACTGACTTTGCCTATAGCCGAAAAGATCTCCTCCTCGGTTATGTGCCTCCAGCCTGTTGCAACAATATTTGGTGCGCGTTGGGTGGTAGTAATTTCTGCTGGAAAAAGGGTCTCCACGATATGAACCATTTGGATGGGGCATGTTGGAGGTGACTGGCTGTAGGCCTTTAGCTTCTTCATCTCCAGCTTATACGCAAAACCCCATGAATTATGCTCCAGGTCGTTGCAGATTTTCACATAGCAAGCCCGTTTGCTTTCCTTAATGTGTCTTTGGAGGATTTGCCTTTTCTCCCTGAAAACTTCCTGACACTCTTGTCTGCTCTACGGACTTCGCGCGCGCTGATATCTCTTTCTTGCCCGCAAGCACTCTGATCGAGTCTTGGATATGTTGTGCGTCCACCAGTAGTTTGGGCTTCTCCTATGTGACCCAGCACCTTTGGGAAGCATTGAACCGTTGCACACGGCTATCAGATGTGCTGCCATTTTATCCGCTTTCTCTGTTGCTGTCCCACGCAATTGAAGACCCTCCATTAGGATTGGGATCATCGCTGGATCTAGGGTTTCCAATTTGTGGCTGCTCTGGGCTAGGTATTTGCGTGGGCGTTTCTCTTGGTTATGCTGCAGACTAAACAGAATGACCATGTGGTCGCTCCCCGTTTACATATCACTGATCTCCCACCTACTTCGTGACATGAGGGTACTGCTTACGAAGGTGAGGTCAATTATTGATCCTCTGCCTGCCTTGCTGTATGTGTGCTTCTCTCCTGTATTAAGAAGTATTATATCTAGTGTTGAAAACGCCTCTAGTAATGCCTGACCTCTCGCGTTCGTTGTCGGACAGGCCCAATCGGTCGCCCAAGCGTTAAAATCGCCAGATATTACTACTGGGTATTTGCCCCGTATGTCGTCTGCTAACTCCTCAAGTACGCGGCTTGCTTCCTCAATATTGATGCTTGGGGGCAGGTAGCAGCTGTATACGAAGACATCCTCTATGAAGCCTCGCACAAAGCATGATGCCTGCATCTCTTTTCCAATTTGCGCTTTTTGAGGCCCGCATGACCAGGTTGCCGACTTTCCTGCCACGTCGGACGCCCACTTGGCTCGGTCTTTGTTCCGGTACAGTTCGCTTACTATAGCTACGTCTATGTTCACCTCAAGTATGGTCTGTTCCAGTAATTACTGGGCTACCGCGCAGTGGTTTAGATTTATCTGCAATAGCTTCATTTTTTATGCATATCCTTCATTGCGCTCTGATACATTGGGCATTTGGTGTCCATTGTTCCGTGGATCCTGTTTTCCAGGTTGTTCCTTGTGCAGAGAATACAATTTGCATGGTTTCCGGCAGTCGTGCTTGCTCCAGCAGTTAACCTGAATGTGGCCAAATTCCATGCACTTGTAACATCTTCGCGGCTGGGTCTTTAGTCGTATCCTACAACTTGACCAGCCAACCCAAACTTTGCGCATCTCTAGAAGTTTATCTCCCATTTCCGGTGGCACCCGTAGTGTTGCTGTTTGGGTGCTTCAGCAGCCCTTATTTTTCCTCTGTGGTGCTTGGGAACGTCCAGGGGTTCCATATGGCTTGCCTGTTCCGGACGGCGTAGGTGAGGATTAGCAGAGTTGATATTGCTAAGGCAATATAAGCAGCTATATGATGGTGCTGCAGCGTTTCGACATGTTTTGGTAGCTTCAGAAGGTTGATTGCCGCTAAGACTTGTTGCAAGTCGTCAAGCTCCGAATAGCCTTGCTCTTTTGGCTATTCGTTGGGTTCCAATATTGGATCCGAGCCGTATCTTACAGGCTGACTTAGGTTCCCAAAACGAGAGTATGTGGTTTTATTTTGTTGTCCACGGTGCTATGGTTTCAATTCCAGCGGTGGTAGTGTTAAGAGCCCAGTTCCTTCAAGAAGTATTGCTGATGGATTTTCACTGCAGACAGCCTGAAGTTCTAGTGCTGATTGTGTTGCAAAGATCCACGTGTTCGGCTGGTGAGTGTTGAACCATATTAAGTATAAGTGTTTTTGTGTGCGTGATCTGGCACAGAGCACTTGTTTTGTTGTTGAATAACTGGAACTCGTAACGATTTCCTACATTCAAAAAAGCTTGTTGGTCAAAGCAGATATATTCATCATGTGGTAAGGTGAGGCAGCGTCGAAGATTATTGTGAGTCCCATGAACTGATCTCTGTGATTGTTGACTGCTATTATTGGAGTTTTTAAATCAAAAAGGTTCCAGCTGGAGGAGTGCCACATAGGTATTAGCACGATGTTAAAGATTTATAGTTGAACAGTTGATGCTCGTGTAATTGTCACCCTGAAGATGGCATGTGTGACTGTGATGGCTTCTTCGGCTCGCATAATTCTGTATAGTTAAATTACATTGGCTGTGGTAACGGGCAGCATTTGATCAGGTGGCAAATGGTCACGTATTTGGTCAAGCTGCTCTGTCAATTGCTGTGGAGACACTAGCACTGGGCTAATCGTGCGATGACGGAAGCCAGTTAGTACATCAAAGATTTCTGACTGCATTCGTTGTATGTCCGCTGCTAGCGGGTCAGTTGTGATATGAATACCAGAAACGATTGTGCTAGATGGCCGCCTGTATAATTTCTTCTCTGTTGATTGACTAGCGCAATTTGCTTTTCCAGTAACTTAATGTGCTTATCAGTGTTAGTTTTGCTCTTTCTGACCACATTTATTGTGGAATCCACAATCAAAGTTTGGTTTTCGAGAATAGATTCTAACTATGCTCCAAAGATGTCGAGAACAATCGAGGAAGTTGTAACGAACAAACAATTTCAGCTGCAGCTCCTAGAGTACACCGAAAAGACTGTTGGCAAGATTTCCCCCTATGTCAAGCGGTGATCTCCGCGATCGAGAATTCTTCATTACAGAACTTTCTGACTGTAGTTCACTGCGTAAATGCTGTAAGTGTTGAAGCTTTTATTTGCATGCCTGACTGTTTTGTAGGTCAGGGCACATGTAGCCAAGTTCAGTTATACCTGACGACAATGTTTTCATGTCGCTCCAGTATGGGTCCAAGTCATAGTATATGAACATTGTCTATTCAGATACTGCCATTCTTGTGGAGCCTAGTTTTTCGTAGAATATCCCTGTTTTGTTGGTAAACTGAGTCACCGTTATTGGTTGGGATAGTGCTAGAGGCAACATGAGCAGGAGCACTAACATTGTTGATATTATAGACGGCGATAACAACTTTTTTCGCTGGTTTGGTGGTTCATCGGGCTCAGTCGTATCCTTGATCATACTCACAGGGCGCTCGACTGCTACGTCTTCTGGAAACAATGGAGCCAGTCGACTTATGGGGCGCTTGTAGACGCCTGATGCTGTTTTGACGTCTACTGCTCGCACGTATTTGTCTTGCCCAGGGTATGTTTTGACAATACGGCCCATCGGCCGTACCGGTAGGTTGTCTTCCTTTATTAAGACCAATAGCCACTCTTCGGCGTTTGGTGAGGCTGTTTTCCATTTATCACAAACTTGGAGTTCTAGTAGGTATTCTTGTGACCATTGTCTCCAAAATCCTTGTTTAAGTCTGGAAACCAGTTCCCAACGCTTTACCAATGACTTTTCGTCATGCTCGCCATTAGGGTCGAGTGGCGCGGTTAAAGGTTCACCAATCAGGAAATGTCCTTGGGTAAGGGCTGTTGTGTCGGTTGGATCATTCGACATTGGGGTAATAGGTCGTGAGTTAAGAATAGAAAGAATAAAATTTAGCGGACTTAACAGCCGCTTTCCATAGCCCGCCAAATGATGATGCTCTGGGAGGGATAAAGTTGAATGCACCTTGACGCTTGCTGCAGTGGTTTGTTATCCGATTTTGAGCCTTGTCGGTAAATATTGTGACTTTCAATTCCTTTAGTTGGTTATTGGCCCCAATGAAATTGGTTGCGTTGTCGCTGTGGATCGTCTGGCATTTTCCGCGGAAGTGGAGATTGATCCAGTCCCCATCCGAATTATTTCATCGTCTCCTTATATGGGAGAGAGCGATGTTAACGGGCTATTTTTGTTCACTGTATTGTGACGTTGTAACTGTCAAATATTCACGTTATTCACGTTGGGTACTAACGGCGAGTTTTAAACCCACCCTCGGTATCTAATATCATAGCTCAAATCATTTCTAACCGCGTGATATTCAGTCCTAGTCAGACAGCGAAACCGCGTTGGGTACCAACCACGTAGTTTCTCGAACTGTCGTCTCATCACTCTATCATCCCCAAAAGTCCCCGAAAGATACGAATCTCTTGTAATTGACCTGTGCCAGGCTCAACAAAACCGATTTTAAAACAATGACTTATGCGATTATTAGAAATTCAATTTCCTTTCATTGATATCTGGCTTGAACTCATCAAACTAAACTTGAATAATTAGCTTATTAAATAATTAATATATTGCTACATTTTTATTAATAAATAACATATATCCGTTTTTATTTGCTTTCAGAGTTGGACTACGGTATAAAAAACACGTCAATGCAGCTGTGCATAAAGTCGAAAACGAAAATTCCCGAGACCTTAATATTTTTATTGAAAATGAAATTGCAAACTATCACTTAGACTTGTTTGACAATAATAATACATAATTAATAATTTTTTAAAGTCATATTAACAACTGTCTGAGTTCTCAAATAATTTGCTTCGCTTGACGCAGTGACTGACATTGATTGACTTTTAAGAGTTTTATTGTAGTTGTAATTTTTTAGATTTGTAGAACTTTAACTTGTAATGAAATAATGAGAATTCATAGTTTAAATAAAAATTCATTAATATTATTAAAGTAATTACAGATAGCGATTACCGTTTTGTTTTAACCATATTTGGGACCTGTGGGCCATCTGGAAATTAATTTCGACTACTTTTTCAAGAAATAGCGCCGCACTTCGCCAATGGTTCTCACAATGTAGTCTTCAGATGCGCCATTTCCATCTCAGACATACTAAAGACTTAAGATTTCAGCCCTGGGGTCATGGCGCTCTCCGGCTGTGGATGCCAGTTCAACCTCCGAAGAAGGAACACCATACTCGACAATCATGGGCCGCCCCCAAAAGATTCTCCGTCTAGAAATTACTGCGCTCGAATAGGGGCAGACCTGGGACTGCTACTTGTAACCAAATACACAGTGTCATCCTTATAAATGGCAGTAGTTAAACTTTGGATGTCAAGGGACAGAAGATCAACAGAAGAAACTTTGTTTAAAACAGGGCCAAGAATATTTCCATGCGGGACACCTATTAGAGACTCAAAGACTTGTATAAAACCAGTCCTCATGACACACTCTACTAAAGACTTGGGGTACATATAAAAATACTGCCGAATTGTATTCCTTAAGGATGCATTATGGATATGATTAACAATCCTGTGAGTCTGCTCTACTGCGCCATGACGGCTGTGAGTTACAAGTTGGAAGAAGAAACCTTGCCAAATGGAGCAACACCCAATCCAGGGGCTTTACAAAGCTTTAATTGCTATATGTGCTTCTTAACCTTCTCCTAATTCATCAGACTATCCTAAGCTCCGCCTCCAAATAGCAGGATTAAGAGTGTGAAGAGTACACCAGAATAAGCTCTTGCTCTCACCAAGGCAACGGAGGCACACGCGAGTTTCCAGCCAAAGGTGCTTATGCTGATTTCAGAATTCCAGCGGTGGTAGTGTTAAGAGCCCAGTTCCTTCAAGAAGTATTGCTGATGGATTTTCACTGCAGACAGCCTGAAGTTCTAGTGCTGATTGTGTTGCAAAGATCCACGTGTTCGGCTGGTGAGTGTTGAACCATATTAAGTATAAGTGTTTTTGTGTGCGTGATCTGGCACAGAGCACTTGTTTTGTTGTTGAATAACTGGAACTCGTAACGATTTCCTACATTCAAAAAAGCTTGTTGGTCAAAGCAGATATATTCATCATGTGGTAAGGTGAGGCAGCGTCGAAGATTATTGTGAGTCCCATGAACTGATCTCTGTGATTGTTGACTGCTATTATTGGAGTTTTTAAATCAAAAAGGTTCCAGCTGGAGGAGTGCCACATAGGTATTAGCACGATGTTAAAGATTTATAGTTGAACAGTTGATGCTCGTGTAATTGTCACCCTGAAGATGGCATGTGTGACTGTGATGGCTTCTTCGGCTCGCATAATTCTGTATAGTTAAATTACATTGGCTGTGGTAACGGGCAGCATTTGATCAGGTGGCAAATGGTCACGTATTTGGTCAAGCTGCTCTGTCAATTGCTGTGGAGACACTAGCACTGCACAGTGGTCCGGTTTGTATGGGGAGAGCGGCCAAAAATAGTTCTAGTTGAGGTAGGGACTTGAAACTTGGCGCAAATTTTTTTTATATTTATCCTAAAATAATATGTAAAAATCAGCCAGATCGGACAACTATATCATATAGCTGCCATATGAACAATCGGTCTGATATTCAGTTTTTATATGAAAAACTTTTGTTTTCCATTTTATTGCAACAAAACTTTGGAAATTTTCGTATATAACCTGGGAAACTTCAGTAAAAATCCGGATACTATAGCTTATAGCTGCCATAGCACAACTAAAAAATCAAAAAAAGAAAACACAAAACATAAAACAAAAAACATAAAGCTGGTTATGTAAGGTTAACCCGGGCGGCGTTCAGGGCCCTTCATCTATGATGTAGGGGGGCAACTACCCACTGACCCCCCATCACTACCTCCGTGAGCCGCCACCCCCCTGGCAACGCCGTTGTCCGTCACGCAAATACAAAATTGAGAAAAAAACATGCATTACGTTACAAATTAGTACACGCGCATGAGCGGATGGTAGCAAGAACACTTTGCATTTTTAAAATCTTAAAGTATTAAGAAACAATATGTCATAAAGGATTGTGAGGGCTGAGGAGGGCGACACACTTAAAACTTTAACTAAACATTTGACACTCGAACCAAAAACAAACACAAAAATATACTAATCTAAAAAAAAAGTTTTACACAACATACAACACGAAATTTCTTTAAGTTGAATTGTAGAAGTTAAGTCAATACCTTTATAACCAATATCCATTTTACACAACTTGACTTAATATGGCTTTTATGCAGTAATTTAATTTAACAAAATTATCATGTGGCAGCGAGCGGCGTGCACTGTACACGACAGATGGAGAAAAGGTCACACTTTCGATGGTATTTTAAGAGAGCACCGTTATAATCAAAGCAAAATAAGTATGCCACTGTGAAGCTTGACCAATTAGCTGTAAATTAAGGCAGTTACGGTTTGAAAATTTTAACATTCATTTTTTGATTTTTGGCCTATGGCAGCGACCACTGTGCACTGGGCTAATCGTGCGATGACGGAAGCCAGTTAGTACATCAAAGATTTCTGACTGCATTCGTTGTATGTCCGCTGCTAGCGGGTCAGTTGTGATATGAATACCAGAAACGATTGTGCTAGATGGCCGCCTGTATAATTTCTTCTCTGTTGATTGACTAGCGCAATTTGCTTTTCCAGTAACTTAATGTGCTTATCAGTGTTAGTTTGGTGAGGCTGTTTTCCATTTATCACAAACTTGGAGTTCTAGTAGGTATTCTTGTGACCATTGTCTCCAAAATCCTTGTTTAAGTCTGGAAACCAGTTCCCAACGCTTTACCAATGACTTTTCGTCATGCTCGCCATTAGGGTCGAGTGGCGCGGTTAAAGGTTCACCAATCAGGAAATGTCCTTGGGTAAGGGCTGTTGTGTCGGTTGGATCATTCGACATTGGGGTAATAGGTCGTGAGTTAAGAATAGAAAGAATAAAATTTAGCGGACTTAACAGCCGCTTTCCATAGCCCGCCAAATGATGATGCTCTGGGAGGGATAAAGTTGAATGCACCTTGACGCTTGCTGCAGTGGTTTGTTATCCGATTTTGAGCCTTGTCGGTAAATATTGTGACTTTCAATTCCTTTAGTTGGTTATTGGCCCCAATGAAATTGGTTGCGTTGACGCTGTGGATCGTCTGGCATTTTCCGCGGAAGTGGAGATTGATCCAGTCCCCATCCGAATTATTTCATCGTCTCCTTATATGGGAGAGAGCGATGTTAACGGGCTATTTTTGTTCACTGTATTGTGACGTTGTAACTGTCAAATATTCACGTTATTCACGTTGGGTACTAACGGCGAGTTTTAAACCCACCCTCGGTATCTAATATCATAGCTCAAATCATTTCTAACCGCGTGATATTCAGTCCTAGTCAGACAGCGAAACCGCGTTGGGTACCAACCACGTAGTTTCTCGAACTGTCGTCTCATCACTCTATCATCCCCAAAAGTCCCCGAAAGATACGAATCTCTTGTAATTGACCTGTGCCAGGCTCAACAAAACCGATTTTAAAACAATGACTTATGCGATTATTAGAAATTCAATTTCCTTTCATTGATATCTGGCTTGAACTCATCAAACTAAACTTGAATAATTAGCTTATTAAATAATTAATATATTGCTACATTTTTATTAATAAATAACATATATCCGTTTTTATTTGCTTTCAGAGTTGGACTACGGTATAAAAAACACGTATGCAGCTGTGCATAAAGTCGAAAACGAAAATTCCCGAGACCTTAATATTTTTATTGAAAATGAAATTGCAAACTATCACTTAGACTTGTTTGACAATAATAATACATAATTAATAATTTTTTAAAGTCATATTAACAACTGTCTGAGTTCTCAAATAATTTGCTTCGCTTGACGCAGTGACTGACATTGATTGACTTTTAAGAGTTTTATTGTAGTTGTAATTTTTTAGATTTGTAGAACTTTAACTTGTAATGAAATAATGAGAATTCATAGTTTAAATAAAAATTCATTAATATTATTAAAGTAATTACAGATAGCGATTACCGTTTTGTTTTAACCATATTTGGGACCTGTGGGCCATCTGGAAATTAATTTTGACTACTTTTTCAAGAAATAGCGCCGCACTTCGCCAATGGTTCTCACAATGTAGTCTTCAGATGCGCCATTTCCATCTCAGACATACTAAAGACTTAAGATTTCAGCCCTGGGGTCATGGCGCTCTCCGGCTGTGGAAGCCAGTTCAACCTCCGAAGAAGGAACACCATACTCGACAATCATGGGCCGCCCCCAGAAGATTCTCCGTCTAGAAATTACTGCGCTCGAATAGGGGCAGACCTGGGACTGCTACTTGTAACCAAATACACAGTGTCATCCTTATAAATGGCAGTAGTTAAACTTTGGATGTCAAGGGACAGAAGATCAACAGAAGAAACTTTGTTTAAAACAGGGCCAAGAATATTTCCATGCGGGACACCTATTAGAGACTCAAAGACTTGTATAAAACCAGTCCTCATGACACACTCTACTAAAGACTTGGGGTACATATAAAAATACTGCCGAACTGTATTCCTTAAGGATGCATTATGGATAAGATTAACAATCCTGTGAGTCTGCTCTACTGCGCCATGACGGCTGTGAGTTACAAGTTGGAAGAAGAAACCTTGCCAAATGGAGCAACATCCAATCCAGGGGCTTTACAAAGCTTTATTTGCTATATGTGCTTCTTAACCTTCTCCTAATTCATCAGACTATCCTAAGCTCCGCCTCCAAATAGCAGGATTAAGAGTGTGAAGAGTACACCAGAATAAGCTCTTGCTCTCACCAGGGCAACGGAGGCACACGCGAGTTTCCAGCAACAGGACCAGCAGCAAGATGGATCTTGTCAACAAAGCTCCAAGTATCTGTATCAATCACATCTGGCGAGTCAAGACAACAGGGCGCGTCATCAACAATCAACGAACCCTTCGAACCGAGGTTCGAAACAAATATTTGGGTTCAGGGGTTCCAAGAACCGGTCCGCGAACCGAACGTTTACAACGGATTCGAGCCCCCGGACCGAACCTTGTGCAAAATTTGAGAGGTTTGCAGCTTTCCTTGGAAGTTCCACAATCATGTGGACACAGTTCAATGTGACTGCTAATATATTTTTTGTGTTTGAATCAGTTTGTTTTGTTTGATGTCAGTCTCCAAGGATGCTCTCTGATCTGCGGGCACTTCTCTTCAGATGAAAATAGTCGGATAATGGTCTGACGATAAATCGGCAAGCACTTCTGCAGTAACAAAATTTTGTAAAAAAGATTTCCTGCTGACGAATATGTAGGCCTTTCCAGAGATACAAAATCGAGTTGGGTTGATTCGCGCATGAGTACGCTATAGAGTTGATTTATTTTGGGATTTATCAGTCTAAGTACCAGCGGGTCTCTAATTATCTCTAAAATCTCTGAAAAGCGTTGACGTAGTATAATAAAGAAGTCTAGACTTTCTGATATTGTAAAGCGTGGGGGATATTAAATCGCCGACAAAGTGATATTGCCTGATTTAGATTCTACACATATCGATGAATCGTTTTTCGAAAACCCCGATAGTGGGTAATGTTTGATGCGGTTTCTGTCTAGGATGCCAGTTCCCCCATGCGATGCGATATTTGAAGATTATAACTGGCCGTCATATGAGATTCCGCAAGAAGCGGATTGATTTCCGTATATCCTCTTTGTCCTTGTACTAAAAAAACAGCGCAAAAAGTCTTTGAGAAATTTTTATAGGTGCACAGAGTCAAATGCAGTGGAAAAGCAAACTCCAGGAGTCGATTGCGACATATTAAGGTTTTAATTGGAATAAGCAAATTCTCTGCGCGTACTACCCTTGTTCTTTAGATTTTTAAGACTGTAAGGCCTCTGTGAATTTGCACCTTAACAGTTAATGCAATTTTGTAGCTGGCGGGTCTTCCTTGTTTGCAGGACATGTGGCAGTGTTTTGCAGCTCTCCGCAGGCACACAAAAAGAGCGCAGTAGGCTTTAGATTGCCCAATCTATTTTTATTTGGTACATTACACTGGATTCGAGCTCACAATTTCAATAAGCAGTACGAAGCGCACAAATTACAGATTAAGTATTCATTACATAAATTCATACCAAAGCCATCTTGTACTATTTTCGAATTGGCATGATTTGCTCCGGACGTGCGATTTCCGAAACGGCATCTGCGCCTGGACGAGACTCCCGGTTGAATAGCACCGTCGCTTTCCCAGTCCGACTCCCAAAAAGCGATTTCCGAATCAGCGTTGAGTGAGCCACAGGCGATTTACGAATCGGCTGGCCTGGTCCAACAAGATTGACGCACTGCATCCGGTAAGAAGCAAGGCTTAGAGTGTCTGCCACGGTCAAGCATTAAGACTCACCAGATCGACTCCTCGCCCGATTCACCAAGATCGAAGCACCGCAACCGGAAGAGAAACACCACGGCACTAGAGCAAGACGACTCCCACTACAGGCGAGAATTTTTCCAAAGGAAATACATAGGCTGAGTGGTCACTCAAAAGTAGCAAGATTCAAGGTGCAGAGCAGCACTTGTAGACTGTTATCGGTTCCGAGTACTTTTGGCTATTCTTTGCCACCCTACTTTGTAGTAGTACCCATGATACAACTTATACGGTATATCATTCAGCCAACAATGTAGTCCTATGTAGTCTGTTGCTCTTTTACTGAGAGCGCGAAACAGAGAGGTAGACTGAGCGCAAGAGTAAAAGACGCACATTCACACAATTTCGTATGTGTTTGCGTGTGGTCTGTGAAAAAGAAACCCATACCTTAAAAATCCCGTCGGCAAACCAAAAAAATTCGTTCGCTCACACAACCTTCTTCTCTAAATGTCAGCTACGCACTGAATTACCATACTTGTCCTAGTTGTATCATAATAGTACCTGCGGGTTTGTACTATACTATAAAAGTTTCTCTGACGTAGTCCATAACACTTAAATATCCCGTATTCTTTCACAAATAACAATAACTTATTGACATTTCAATGCTATATTTTATCTAATATAAGCCGCTGCATTTATTGATTTATTTATGTTAACTGATTCATTTGAATTATATAATTAACAGAAAAATTTCTTGATCCACTGTGACATAAAGGAAAGTAGCTCCAAGATATTAAGTAAGGACGCACCAATGCAGAGACCAATAACTCCACCAATTGCAACTGAAAAAAGAACAGAAAACATTACTTTTACAATTTGTACCGACATTTTTGATTTAGACCGATTTCGCATCTCCTACAACGACCGAAAATTCTTTAATTGTACTATTAACTAACTTACTAAGGCCCTACGGAGTCCAGATCCAGCAAATGCAAACGCAGTGAACGGGGTGACCATTTGGCCCTCACACCTCGTAACGTAGCAAGAGAAGGTCCATCTCATCGTAAATATGAGGAGATATGGAGCCGGATGTTGAGAATGGCGAATTTATTTTTGCAGAGCCGTTAATAATAGACAAAGAGCTTGAAACTGCGCTGGCTCGCATGCCTGTCAACGACGAGCCATCGAAAATAAGCGAGCCTACATAGGGCATGGTTCCGCAGAAGAAAGAGAAGGTGGAAGCCCTTCTCATATTAGGACACTTGAGGGCGGAAACCCGGAATCACTCATAGCGAGAAAGAATTTGCTCGAGAGGGCCGGCTGTCCATGGATAGCGCGGAGCAGACACCGGCACAAAGTACAGGCAGCCGGGACGGGGACGGGAACGAACTCTCCATCCACATCGAAGACAAACAAAACACCCTCTAACGATACGAGGTACCGCAAGAAAACACCTACAACGTCGTCCACACTTTCCTAGAAGAAGGAACCAGATGGCGGAAGGGGACTCGTAGGGTGGATCTATTCCTGGCTGAGTTAGATGTCATCAAGAGATATAAGGGATCTAAGATAGTGGCTTACCGACACAATACACGGCGTTGCCAACCTCTGACGCAAAGATCGAGGTAGTAATAATAATAATAATGTTTATTTATTGTTTAACTGATAACATAAAAAATTTGATCTAGAATACATTAGCTTTATACTATAAACCCCGTAATTAAACAATAAAATAAAAGTTTTGTGTACCGACATGGACATCTCAATCCGTCTGTCGGCCATGAGCAGTTCGTCACACATTACACTGATCTACTACACCAGGCTGCCCGGGTCGTCCCCAGATACCTGATCGTTCCTCAGTGTAATGCTTAGACTCCTACCCATGCTGAATCATATGCCAGTGAGTGTCTCCAGAATAGCCGTCCGATAAGCTAGTGAGCTTTTTAAATAGTTGACTAGGTTCTCCCACAAGTGGTCGCTCCTGTCATCTAGTATGCTGATTACCTCTTCTCTGTTGAGTAGCTGCTTACTTAGGATTGGGCATCTGCCCAGCAAATGCCATATGTCTTGGGTGTTACATAGGGGGCATGGTACATGTTCCGTTCGATTGTAGAAATTTGACGTTAATTTTATTAAGTCGAAGCGAGCTTTAATAATCCAGGGAATTTTGTGCGCTGCCAAAGACAGATATTTATTGGATACTGTGTGGTCGAAATACTTATATATCCTCGAGGTGCTAGAGCACTGTCGGTGGGTTCGTTCGCTTAAGGACTTATGTTTGAGTATATTCAGTACGGTCTCGCGGAGGGTGTTCCATTGCCTTGCCGTTCTTGTAGCACTTCGCCAGTCTAGTCCCAAAGGCCTACATAGCTCCTCTAGTCCAGAAATCCAAAAAATGTTGCGATCCGATTCCAGAAGTTTGCCTGTTAGGTAATTATGTAGGCGCTGATCATCGTACTTATGCAGAACTTTACCAATATAGCCAAGATGCAGATCCAGAGAATATAGGTGTGCATCGTCCAGGCCCGTTTCTAGTGCTAATGCATAGCTCGGTGTGCAAGTAGGTAAACGCAAGACCTTCTTAAGAAAAAGGGTTTGGAGCCTGTCCACTTCTTCAAAGTGCCTGCATCCCCAGACTTGAGCTCCATAGGATTGAACTGCTCGGAAAACTGCATTAAAAAGTTTTTTGACATTAATGCTAACTTCATGTTTGGCTAGAAAGTTGTTGGCTTTATCATTGCGCATAATCACGTGTTTTTTAAAGGAGACTGTGGGTGTGAATATAACTCCTAGGTATGTGAACTCGGGCGAGATTTTAATGGGTTCTCCTTTAAACGTCCACCGCTCCGCCGCTGCCAGTTTACCACCTTTCCTAAAGACCATAATTTCAGACTTCGATAGATTTATCTCCATGCCCCACATGGAGCAATACTCCTCCAGCCGATCAATCATGTCCTGAAGTACGCTTATATTATTCGCTGTAATGACGATATCATCTGCATACATTAAAAGGCGTATATTACGATCTCCAATATAAAGCCCTCCTTTTAATACTTCGTGCAAGACATCCAAAAATAACGCAAAAAGCAACGGTGATAATACGCATCCTTGTCGAACTCCGACTTCTGTCTTAAAATAATTTGACAGTTCTTCCCCTGTCCAAACCGCGGATTCAGTTTGGTCATACACTCTTTCAAGGAGGTTTATTATCTTTGTCGAGACACCCTTTGCATGCAGCTTGTACCATAGCAATTTTCTAGGGACCTTATCAAAAGCCGCTTTAAAGTCAATGAAAAAACCGTAAACTTTTTTGGTTTCCTGCAGCTTTAGGTGTATGATTGATGCAAGGTTGTAGACGTTATCTACGGTTGAGTAGCGCTCTCTGAATCCTGCTTGATACTCGTTTAGCTTATTATTTTGGATAACCCACTTGCTCAGTGTATAATATATTACGCTCATAAGAATTTTTGATATGCAGTTGATAAAAGATATACCACGGTAGTTTTCAGGCATGCCCATATCACCCTTTTTATAGATTGGGAATACAATACTTGTAGAGCAACACTTTTCAATATCAGCTCCATTCAGAATATTATTGTATGCTTTGGTTAGGGCCACCAGCAATTCCAAGGGAGCGTTGACAAAGAATTCGTAAGGAATCCGATCTTCTCCTGGAGCTTTGTTTTCCTTTGCCATTTTGAGGGCATATTGTATTTCAGGTAACATAATTTCTGCATCGAGTACCTCGTCCTGAACAAAGTTACGGGCGTAATGAAGAATGCATCCTTGTGCAATGGGATTGAGTAGAGAACCAAAGAGCTGTTGAAAGATGCTTGCTTGAATGCTTGGGCTGATTTTAAAATCTGTACCTCTTATCTCTCGCACCATACGCCACCACTGCTTGATGTCATTTACTTCGTCTAGCTTAGTTTCCATTTGTTTATAGTAATTTTCCTTCCGTTCCTTACATAACCGTTTATATGCTATGTTGCTTCTTAAATATTCTTTTCGCAGGTCATCCGCACATGTATCGCTGGGGCAGTTTCCAGGTCATTTAAGAGGATCATCGAGCGTTTTCTATATTCCATGCACTGATTATCGTACCATACATTTTTGCTCTTGGGCTCTGTGGGTGAGGCATTAATGAAGGGCCTAGCAGCAGCCCTTATCACAATATGCTGCAACTGGGTTAAGGTCATCGGCTGTTCTTCCCTCTCCTTTTCCTGAAGTGCTTTAACAACTCGTTTTTGGTAACCTTTTTGTTGTTTAGGGTTCCATCTTAGTTTGGGTAATAAATTTAGAGCTTTGCCGTGCTCAAGCCCTTTAAAGTTAACTCTCATGCAAATTGGTTGGTGATCTGACCATAGTTTGCTGTCTACCCTGAAACTTTCAATTACCGGCAATACTTCATGATGCACTGCAGCAATATCATTGGTTGAACTCCCCACCGTATTTATGAAAGTGAAGCTTCCTTGTTCATCTTCAGAGACTAAGCCGTTTAAAACAATAAGTCCATTATCATTGCAGAAATCTATGAAATGGGCCCCCTTCGAATTTACCACTTTATCCTTCGCCTTTCTCCCTGCAGTATTCACAACACATGAGGTATTTTCCAAAAAGTCGATCTCCTGCGAAAGTTCTCCGATTCGAACATTAAGGTCACCTATCACAATGGGGTTTTCTATGCGACTTTCTGAGAAAATATCTTCAACAGGTTAAAATTCCATGTTCCAGTTGCATCCTCTTATGTATAGTGGAATTATATTTAAGGTTTTATGACTGTCCCGCAGCTTTAATATATGTATACCTTGCACTTGTATCCTCTCGTGTGTCAGACCCATATCTTTTAGGTTCTTTTTTACACCCACAAGGGTTCCACCAATCCCACGGCCAAAGTTGGAGTTACGTGTTGCTGGCGTCCAGTACACCTCATACGTACTAAAATATTTTTCAAACTTTTTAATTTTATCCTGACATACATGTGTTTCTAATAAAATGAAAATATCAAATGATCTTAAATATTTAATAAAAAGGGGGAACATAGACTTATTTTCTAATCCATGTATATTATACGACAAAACATTTAACAGTTTATTACACGCTTTACTTTGACAATTATTAAGGCTGCTCGGATGATTGCTCCTTAGTTTTTTTGGGCTCTGTCTAATAGGGACTGAAGCTGGTGGTCCATGTCTTTGAGTTTGTCGCCATAAATGCTCTTTAGGTATTCCTCCGCTTGTTGTCCCTTTGCAACTAATTTTCGGCTCGCATCAAAATACATCTAAGTGCCATTTACATTAATGCTATCATTTCTGACAAAGATCTTGACGTTGCCTATCCGTGACAGCTCCCTTTTTAGTTGGATAAGTGCCTTTTTCTGCGTTTGTTTCTCCTCTGACAGATCTTTCTCCACGTATACATCAGTACCTGCCAAATTTCGGGTATTTTTTAGAACCCTGGCCACCATTTCCTCCGACTCCAGTTCTACTACAACACCCATTTTTCCCTTGTAATTGAAAATAATCCGGCCGCGTTTTGCTGATATTTGCGGTACCTGCAACTTTTCCTTACAAAGTTTGAGGAAAGCCTCCTTTGGTGACTCGTCAACTTGAAGTCCTTTTACTACTAGCCGGTTTTTTCTGCTCCTTTCTGTCCTGCTGGCGATCCCTTTCTAGCTGTTCAACTTTAATTTTTAGCTGCTCATTTTCGGCCCTAAGCTCTTCAATGTGAGTAACAATTTGGTTTTTAAAGTCCGATATGTCCTCCTTAGAGGCTAGAGTTTCTATTCTTTGGTTAATATTGGACTCCATAGTTGTTACCGCTTTTATGATGTCCTCTAGTGTCAGTTCCTTGCCGAGTTCTCCCCTTCCTCTCTCTCGAGGTAGTACCACTGGATCATGTTCCTGAACGGTCGATCATGAAAGTAAGGATTCCACCTCCAATTCTGGAGGAACTTTAATACAGAAATCGGAAATTAACATCAATTATAAATACAAATATTTGCCTTAAACAAGCCCCAAAGGTCAAACCCGAGCTTCTCTCACTCTCTTGGCTTGTGTGTTTTTGTTTTATGTTTTTACAGTTTAAAGCCGAACCCAAAAATCATTGTCTTGTGAAGCTTTTTCATGGTACTTTATATTCCATTTTAAACAAGCTACCAAAATTTAACCGATTTTGTAATAGTTTTTAAGAAAAACTTTTTAAGTATTTTTTTTCAAGCCGGGATCAAACGCAGGCTCTCTACATTATTGACGCATACTCTATTCACTGCAGCATAACTGGTAAAAATCCGAATCGATTGATGTAAGAATTCATAATCTTTGGCAAAGTCTGTGACTAAGCTGTCAAATTGGAAGAACTGCTACTAATTTTGACGAATTTTGATTCTTAAAAACTACAACTCCCAAAGGTATTTATTTAATTTAAGTCCATTACCTATTAAGTCCAGTTTAGTTTGAGTTACCGTTCGGTAATATCGAGCTGAAGGCGAAGTTGCAATGTCCAGTTCTACGAAATTTCCATCAAATATTTGACTGGTTTTCTTTTCCCTTGACCTGCAAAAGAGAAATATATTTATAATATTACAAATACAAGCCGGGACTGGTTCTACATCATAATCAAGGATTTTTATACTTTATAGGGTAGGAACTATTACATAAGCCACAAACCTTTGAATTAAGAAAACTTATGAAAACGAACGCCCACGCTAAAAAGTCTATGTAAGCTTCAGCAGTTTTTTTTCACAGCACGTTAATAAGTAAAATATACAAAATTAAAGGATTTGTGAAAAAATAATTAAAGATAGAATTTTTTCCTCACCCTCAATTCATAGCAAGATTGACCCCCTGACTTTTTGCTGTACGAAAACATGAATACTGACTCTGTAGAAAAGTACGTACCAAGAACAAGGACATAGGTCACGCTCAATATGAGCTCTTACACACGCAGTATTGATGCTATACAACATCGTGGAAATAAGTAGGTATGACTTACCCGACATAACTTATCTGCTGCTCCACACATGACGGCAAGCAGGCCAAAGTAGATCCAACATAGTCTTTTACTTTCCCAGAGAGATTAGCTGAAACAAGATTTGGATTATATAATCTAAAAACAAGAAAAATTGTCATTCAAGTCCCCATGGTAACATACTCTGTACCTCCTTTGTATATATTTGATAAGTTTTAGTAGAAGCCAAAAAAAGTGGAAAAGAGGCCATAAAGTGTGCAGCCAGTGCTGCCCAACATAATGGACAGACTTCCGTATAACTCGACTATTGTTCATCCTATCTTTAAAATTTCTTCGGTGAATCGATTAATAATGCTGATTTCAACATATGCGTATAAGAGAATATCCGTATGAACAAAGAAATCTCAGAGATGGTAAGAGATAGAGGTTTGAAATGTATGGGACATATACTTAGCACCATATTAAGATTAAGGCTGTGAGCTCTGGCTCACGAAGCGTAGTAGCCCACGAGGCCAGTGCAGTGGCACAATCCCAGAGCCATGGCCACTCAGAGCCAAGAGCCGGTTGCTCGAGAGCAAAGGTTTTTATCTCAGAGCTGAGAATAGGTGAATTCCTCCGCTGTCGGAAAACTTTGTTAATGTGAGTACTAAGCCTAGAGTAGCAGAAGCGCATTGGCAGGAAGGCAACGGACAACCTCCCAAAATTGTAAATCAGACGAAGAAAATTAAAATTATATTGTAAGTAGTAATAAAGTCATAGAAACCGTGAAGTCACCTAAACAGAATTATTATATATATTTTAAAACTGTTTCAAGTTTCTTAAATAAAAAAAAAAAGTATTAAATACATTACCATCATCACAGCATGCAATTCCTTTGATACCACAATACATGCCAGTATCTAAATGAAATAAATATAAATTATTCAAATAGACTGGAGTATTTTTATACCCTTGCTTTATTAAAATTGTCCAAATGTTTGTAACGTATAGAAGGAAACATCTCCGACCATATAAAGAATATATGTTTTTGATTAACATGATGAGATGAGATGAAATTGTCATGTCCGTTTATTTTTATGCTATCTCCTAAAGCTATCTTGACCAAACTTTCGGAACTATCCAGATATAGCTATAGCTGTCAGTGGAACCATCGATAAAAAACTAGATTTAGTGAGAAAAAACTTTTTGTTGTCAAGACAAACGTATCCACACCTCGCATATATAAGTTTTTAGTATACTTTTACATAATTTCACCAAGTTTGGTGAAAGTCGGACAACTATATAGTAGTAGCTATTAAGCTTAACCCGCCTCTACCTTTTCTGCTTTCAAGATTTTAAAAAAATTGCAGAAATTGTGTTGCTTTATCTTGCAGATAGTTTCGAGCTCACAGCTGGTAAAAATATATCAAAATTTTGCGTTGTAAATGCAGTGGCCTGTACACTTGCTAAATTTTTTCCCATCCCGCCCTAAAGTTTTGAAGCTATCAAGCTGAAACTTTGCACAGAGTCTTTTTTTTGCCTTCACACTGCTAATATGTCGGAACCGCCGGGATCGGATAACTACTTCTTGTAGCTGCCATAGAAATGATCGGTCGGAAAATAGATTTTAGTGGGAAAAACTTTTTTGTTTTCAATATTAGCGCTCTTAAGCTCGTCTATGGTTAATATTATATCGTTTTAAGCTTATCTGTGAAGTTTGGTCGAAATCGCACACCGTCAAAACTAGCTTCAACAAATGTATTTAAGCTTCGGCACAGATAAAGTATGCTTTGTTTCTATTTTCATAAAGCTTCGACATAAGTCCCGTCTCGTTTAACCAATAAATACGAACTAAATGTCAAAACAAATTGACCTCAAGGCAGCAATTATAATTCAATTCAAATTGGCTTTCCCCTTTTTCCCCATCCCTAGCATCTCGCCACTGCTCCCTCTTCCTGCGCTCTTCTCTATTTCCCGTTCCCCCTCAGCCCCCACTCCCGCCCTGCCATTTCGTTCTGTGTGTTCTTCCTCTCCGCCTCTATCTTGTTAATTGCTATTTCTTTCTAACACATGTCTTTTATAAATAGCAGCCATCATTTCATTTTTCTATAACACAAATACCTAATTTGTGTGATTGTGGGTCGTTTACTCTTACTTAATGTCTCACTCACTCTCTCTCGCGCTCTAGCGCATTGCAAGCTTTTCTTTGACGTTTTTACCCACTTCGATAAAAAATTTTCCAAACTTTCGTTCTTAGTGCTCGTCTGCATAACTAAACGAAGGTCAATGCCAAATCTTAGATCTCTGGGAAAAACAGTTTTGACTGTGGGTTGATAGTATGTCAGTCAGTCTATAAGTCAGCCGGGACACAATTATAAGTATAGATTAAGGCAAAAATTCGAGTCAAAATTTATCTGCGTGCAGACAATAGGAGTCTTCATTTTAAATTTGGTTGCTCTAGATCTTCTAGACTCTGAGATCAAGGTGTTTATACTGACAGGCACTACTTCCAAAGAAAAGGACAAAATGTACCTATCTATTTTTTATTGACTTTAAAGCGGCTTTCGACACAATCGATAGAAGGGAAGCTAAGTAATTGCGGAATTTCAACGAAAATATTAGAAATTATTCGCAACCTATACAGCGAGAATCGCACTGCCGTGTGGGACGGGAAATCATTGTCGGAGTGGTTTTAGACCAATACAGTCCACAGAAGCTGCAAGAGATGATCAACCGCACTCATGAATACTGTGTCACATCTCGACAAATCAAAAATAATGTGCTTGAAGGATGCAAGAGGACGACTTTCACGAAATGAGAAGTGGACTCTAAACTGCGCAGAAATTGAAGTGGTCAAGGAGTACAGATATCTGGGCGTGCTATTGTCTCCATCAATGAGTTTCACCACCAAACATGTGCGACAAAAACTCAAAGACGCCAGACTAGCTATCAACAGCACATGGAGTTCCTTCATAGCAAAAAAGAATGTAAAAAGCAGCGCAAAAATTAAAGTCTTTGAAGCAACATCGCGATCCATAATGCGATCAATATGAAGATTAATATGAAGATGCGGAAAAATTGCTGATGGGATTTGTAAAGCGATTGTTTAGACTTCCAATCAATACGCCAAACCATGCCATTATTCTCGAAACTGGACTATCTCCAGTTTATGCCGACGCCCTACACTTACATTTTAGCTATATGAGGAAGACCATGAGCATGGAAGCGCAACGACTGCCAAAAATTATCGCTACGTACTTGATGCAATCGAAGAAGCAGTTCTTTCAAAAGTGGGAATCTCTTGCAACATCACTGAACATAAATTGCTCTTTTGAGAAAATATCCACCTGGAAAATAAACCATGGACTGTTGATCGAGGGTGTGAAAAAATCTTCTCGAGACAATGCGCAGCGCAAGGCGAGGCAAAGCGGGACACGTGATACCTATAAATCATTAGAATACATCCTTGGAGCCAAAAATTAATTCAACGTTGTTATAGGCATAAAGGGAATTGCGGTAATTTTCAAGGCAAGAGTAGAGCTCTTGAGTTTAGATTACTCCCCCCACAGAATCGATCGCTCGGAAGAGTGTTCATTATGCAATATAAGAGAAAGAAAATATACTGTAAGGAACCTACAAGGCCAGGGCGAGAAGGCTCAGTCCGTCCAGGGCTCTTGTCAAGAAATTTATTTGGTTCCGTCAGTTACGTGTCCTGGGCCGTATATTACAACTTGCAAAAGGATTCTGCTCGTCCTGGCACACAGAAACGGTACAACCATTAATGATACGCAGGAGGGGGAAACAATGTGGGAAAAACGGTACCACCGTCTTCGGGGACTATCAACTTCTCGTCGTGGGTTTGAAAAGAGGTACTACCGTCTATTTCCTCCTAATCAAGCCTTACTTTGCCTTCTGGGGAATAAAACTATAGGTTGTCAAAATGGTACTACCGTTTTTCTGGTCGGGATCCCTGTCTTGGGGCGAGGGCTGTTGCTGGCCACGGTACAACCGTGGGCAAGGGAAGTGTGGGCCTCCTTGTGCTAACGTTAGTAGGACATCCAAACGGTACTACCGTCTGGAGGGGGGTAACTGAGGCACGCAACGGTACTACCGCTGGCTTTCACTCTAGAATCCCACAAAAGGGTGGGTGGTTACAAGTATAGCAACAGTACAACCGATACTCATACACAGTGCCAACACCAATTTGCATCAATGGGATAGGTTAGGTATAATTGATTGTAGAAAACGGTACAACCATTTCCTATTCTCAATTAGACGTGAGCCACTGGTTAATATATATATCAAAAATGCACAGTTAGTTCGTTTCAGATTTGACTTAAGGTTAGTCGTCCTATGCTGCACCAAGCTATGTTAATTTCTAAAACGTAAGACGGCGGGGGTCTTACTTGTGTGGTTATCCTTTGTTTATTTGCACTTCACTCTTTTCTTGAACACTTGTTCTCCAAAATCACTTGTCACGGTCAAAACACCACTCCCTCAATGCCGCCCAGTCCGTCGACTTGTCGCCTTCCTTTTTTCAGAAGCTCTCCTTTGCCCAGCTTGGCGCATTTGGTTGCCCGATTTTCATTGGCTTGCGGGCTTATAACGGGATCAAGCTACGTCGCTGTTGTGTTTGTTGCGTTGTGGTACAGTCGACGATCTGCCTTTACGGCAGATTACGGTCGGCAAACGGTCGGCAAATGTACGACGGCTCACCGCTGCCCGCGCTTTATCATTGTATGAGTGTGCGTTTGGCGCACATTTTCCTGTTAGTGGCAGGTTTTACCTGTGCAGCGAGCACTTTTGTGTGAGGGATGAGCTTTACCTCGTGTCGTGTGATTTTCTCGTGTTAGGGATGGTTTTACTCGTGCATGTTCAAATTAAGAGTTTCTTTTATTGCACTCCGTGTGCTTCTTTGTTTCATTTTACACTTCTTGTGCTTATCTTACTATCTACCTTATTACCAAATTAATTACTAAAATGTGACGTCGTCACATCCTCCCTCTACTTCGGGGAACGAAATGAAATTATGATTCGGCCTCCTTAGTAAGCCGAATGTTGAACTGATGGCCGAGATGGGGACGGTAAGAATTTTACCTCCTTATTTGGGTTCCTCGGGTGTTGCTGCAGGAACTCGATGAGCGACGCAGGGAGCAAACTTTTTTCAGTGGATACTTCCAACTCGTCAGGTGCTTCACTCCACGGGGCGTGCCCTAGGTTTGATGGCGGGGTCGTTGTTGGTACTTCATCGCGCTCGACTTGTGCTGCTTCTTCGGCACTGATCCAGCTAAGCAGCTCTCCCATATCCTCTGCGTTGATTTGCAGTTCGGCCTCGAACTGTTCTGCGACGGATAGCAAGTCGGGCAACTCGTCTGCCGCATCTATTAAACTTGGGCTCGGTGCTCTGAGAGGGTTACCAACTGGGTTTTCGAGGTCGCCTTCTGGAGGGTTGGTCGGTGTGGTATTATCAACAGGCTCCAACGCGACGGTCGGGCTTAATGCTTGGGATTGACCTGACCCTGCCACAAGAGCTGGGGCGCTTTGAACTTCGAATGGTGAAGCTTCACAGCCGCGGGTTAAAGTGCGTCGTCTTCGTCGTAGTGCCATTACAGGGCTGTTATAACTGCTGTTAGTTGACAAATCGGAAGGCGAATAATCGCTATCGCTGTCAGTAGGCGGCTGATCAGAAGAGCTGTCGACCTGGACGATCTCTCCCTCTTGTTCAATCGGACCTTCTAAAGTGTCGAATACCGAGGTGAAGACTGGCCTGTACCGTCCCTGATACGGTTCGTACTCTTGCTCTGAGGAATCTTTCTCGCAGGTTGCTGTGGGCGAGCTAGGGTCGTGGTATTCCCGTCTCCCTCCATGGGGGATATTGGCCTGGGGGCGTCGCATCGGAATCTTCGCCGTCGTCGCCAACGATGACTCTTCCTAAACTGACGGGAGACAGCCTCTGGGATGTCCGCGGTAAGGATTCGCAAGAGGAGGTAATGATCACCTCTGGGGAAGGTTCTCGTCGCGGACTAGGGCTTACTTTTGAATTGTGGTCATCCTTTGGGTGGTTGAAGATATCCACTGTAGTCGTCACTACTTGTTACAGTCGGCTGACGCCGGGCCCATGGCCATAGTAATAGCGAACACGTTTGGTGCACACTCGTCGGATTCTCGATGGTGTCGGGCTGCGATGATTGTAGACACCGCGCCCTCTTCTGGGGTCTCGAGATCCCATACTTTGGCTGTTGGTTAGAAAAGCCTAATAAGCAAAGATGAAGCTAGTGGAGAGGTTTCCCTGCCTACTTGGTGCAGCTTACAATAGGGTTATTTTACAAACTTATGCTAGGGTTACTTGGTGGTTGCGGTCGTCTTCGTCTGGGTGTGTCTCGGGGTCTTCTCTTCGTCCTGATGAAACTCTTGTAGGTCGGAGATGTTGACGGATCTCTTTTTACGTTCTCCAAGGCGTTGAACTAGTGCGATGTTACTGGTAACCAAGCTTACCACCATGTAAGGTCCATCAACCTTCGGCGCCAACTTTGCTGCGAATCCATTTGCCGCTTTAGAAAGATGGTGTTGCCGAACAACCACCAAGGAACCAAGCGTGGGTCGCCAATCGCGACGAAAAAGATTGCAGAGTTTCTGCTGCTCCTCTGAGGCATATTGGGAATTACTGTGGGCCCACTGAAAAAACTCCATTAGTTTTTCGGCTTTTTCAGTTGCCCTGGCTGGGTTGTTACCTAGTAAACGGGACTCCCGTCCTTGGACGAGGAATGCTAATGCTGGGCTGAATCCTGTGGAGTCCGAGATGCTAGTATTCAGTGCCAGGGACAGTTCTGGAACTAGTTCGTCCCAAGTGTTCTGCTGGCCTGCAAGGAACTGTGACACCATGGTCTTAATTGTGCGGTTTGACCGTTCGGTGGGATTTTGATTCAGACTGTACGGGGCAGTATGCTGTAGGGTGACACAAGCTTCTTTCAAAAATCGTCCGAAGGCTCCGCTTGTGAATTGTGTCCCATTGTCACACACGAACGTTCTCAGGACCCCAAAACGGGCTAGAACACGCTCTCGAAAGGCTCTTACCAGTTGTGCCGTTGTAGCTTTCTTAAGGGCGATCAGTTCCACCCATTTGGAAAAGGCATTGAAGAAATCTAACAAAGTGGTGTTTCCGTGCTTTGACTTTGAAAGGGGTCCAACGAAATCGGCGCAAAGGACTGCAAATGGCTCATCCACTTGTCGAGTCAACATTTTCCCGGCAGGCTTTAGTTGACTGACCTTGAACTTTTGGCAGGGCTCGCATTTCCGAACATAGTGGCGAACGTCTCGGAAGAGTCCAGGCCAGTAATAACGTTACCCGTTTCGTTGCTTTCCGGGTTCCCAGGTGTCCGGCGGTAGGGCGGTCGTGGCACTCATTTAGCACTCGAAGGCGGTGGTCGGATGGGACACACAATTTCCACGGGATGTATTCCCCATCCACCGGACTCAGACCCATGTGGCGGTATAGCTGGCCGTTCTCGACAAGATAATCTGGGTGTTCCTTAGGCGTGTCCTCGACTTGCTCTTTCATACGGCAGTACCAACGGCACTTTGCTGGTTCTTCCTATGCCCCCCGGATTGTATCGGACGGCTGACGAGAAAGCGCGTCGGCTATTACATTGAGCTTGCCTCGGCGGTAGTGCACATCGAACTGAAATTGTTGCAGCTCAAGTGCCCAGTGTGCAACTCTCCCATTTGGGCTCTCGACCATTTGAGCGCCATGTGGTCAGTTATGACGTCAAAGTGATAGCCCTCAAGATAGCACCGAAGTTTTCTTATCGCCCATACTATGGCCAGACATTCCTTTTCTGTCGCGGAGTAGTTCTGCTCCGCTCCAGCCAGGCGTCGGCTCACGTAAGCGCCTGTTCCCTCGGCAGGGGGGGTCGCTCTCTGTTTACCGCCTCTCGATCCACACAACACTCTATGGTGGGGACTCCTTGGCCACCGTCAATCATAAAATCCTTGAAAGGCTCGTTCTCTCGAAAATAACGAGGCGGGAGGAAAAACTCCAGGAACTCGTGCTTGAAGTCCAACCAGGGCCAGGCTTGGTATCGGACCGTACGCAGCCATTATTCAGCGCGTCCGGTGAAAAGTTCAGGGGCAGCTAACGTAATGTCCTCCTCGTCGAGCTGATATGCGAAGTCTCGTTCTTCTAACTGCTCTAGGAACCGCAGCGGATCTGAGGTGCCATCGAAACGGATGCCCCAGCGCCGTATTTTTTCCGCCACCATACAGCGTGGGCTTCCGTGGTGCTCTGAAACATCTTTGTTAGCTTTCGTTGTCGTCTCGTGGGTTCCTTGGGGGTTATCGTTGGTGGGCAAAATATTTGCTGGTAGACGAGGCTCGAGCTCCCCAACCTCATGAGCGGGCGGAGGGACTCTTCGGGGGTCCGTTGCTGGGTGTATCTTTCCTGTCTTCCGTTCCAAAATCTCATGGGCGTCTCGGTGATTACCATTGATGGGCAAGGCAGAGGCTGGTTGACGAGACTCGGATTCGTCGAAATCTTCACGAGCGGGTTGAATACCTCTTTGAGGGTCCGTTGATGGGGGTATCAATTCAATCGGGGAGAACACTTTTCCTGGCTTCTGTTTCGGGTGCTCTTCCAGATCTGAGGGTCGCCAAGTTGGGTGTAAGCCTTGGGTTGCGGCTGCCTGATACTCATTTGTGCCGTGTTCAACCTCCTTCACTGGGGATTTGCTGGGCTCGTCCTTACGAATGCCGGTCTGAGTTCCCTCGGGGGTGGGAGATGTTCCGTAGGTGTCTGCGCAGGTTTTGAGATACTCGTGTGTCTCTTCGGAAGATTCGCCCCCGCGAGACAAACAAGGATAGGCGGCGTCTCATTTCTTCCACCGTGCCGCCTTTACCGAGTCTACATTTTGTCAGTATTTCCTCCAGTTCCACCTTGCGGCGGTAGAAGATCCACCGTGAACCAATCATGTTGTGTGGTTTTGGGTACAGGGTTGTATATAGGAACGTAGGGCCGATTCCGATTATCTTAAGATACCTCCGACTGACGTTTTAGAACTATAGTTTGGCTGGCTTAGATATCCAATGAATGTTGTGCCTTTGACTGTGATTTTAGATTACGTGACTGTGACTTTGCGGCTGTGACTCTGTGACTTTAATTCTGTGACATTGATTCTGTAACTGTGGCTTCGTTTCCAAGATCAGAAAAAGGTCCCTGCTCGGGCGCCACTTTTAAAAAACCTACAAGGCCAGGGCGAGATGGCTCAGTCCGTCCAGGGTTCTTGTCAAGAAATTTATTTGGTTGGGACCTATCTGAGGCGGAGCTGTGGCGGGTAAAGGCGGTACAACCGTCAGTTACGTGTCCTGGGCCGTATATTACAACTTGCAAAAGTATTCTGCTCGTCCTGGCATACAGAAACGGTACAACCGTTAATGATACGCAGGAGGGGGGAACAATGTGGGAAAAACGGTACCACCGTCTTCGGGGACTATCAACTTCTCGTCGTGGGTTTGAAAAGAGGTACTACCGTCTATTTCCTCCTAATCAAGCCTTACTTTGCCTTCTGGGGAATAAAACTATAGGTTGTCAAAATGGTACTACCGTTTTTCTGGTCGGGATCCCTGTCTTGGGGCGAGGGCTGTTGCTGGCCACGGTACAACCGTGGGCAAGGGAAGTGTGGGCCTCCTTGTGCTAACGTTAGTAGGACATCCAAACGGTACTACCGTCTGGAGAGGGTAACTGTGGCACGCAACGGTACTACCGCTGGCTTTCACTCTGGAATCCCACAAAAGGGTGGGTGGTTACAAGTATAGCAACAGTACAACCGATACTCATACACAGTGCCAACACCAATTTGCATCAATGGGATAGGTTAGGTATAATTGATTGTAGAAAACGGTACAACCATTTCCTATTCTCGTTTCAGATTTGACTTAAGGTTAGTCGTCCTATGCTGCACCAAGCTATGTTAATTTCTAAAACGTAAGACGGCGGGGGTCTTACTTGTGTGGTTATCCTTTGTTTATTTGCACTTCACTCTTTTCTTGAACACTTGTTCTCCAAAATCACTTGTCACGGTCAAAACACCAATCCCTCAATGCCGCCCAGTCCGTCGACTTGTCGCCTTCCTTTTTTCAGAAGCTCTCCTTTGCCCAGCTTGGCGCATTTGGTTGCCCGATTTTCATTGGCTTGCGGGCTTATAACGGGATCAAGCTACGTCGCTGTTATGTTTGTTGCGTTGTGGTACAGTCGACGATCTGCCTTTACGGCAGATTACGGTCGGCAAATGTTCGTTGATCGTGCTGCTCTGCTCTGTCGCCAGCGGCGTCTGTTTCGCATCTCCTCGCACCGTATGTTTGAGTGTGTCGCCGGCCTCTGTCGACAGCGGCGACGGCTCACCGCTGCCCGCGCTTTATCATTGTATGAGTGTGCGTTTGGCGCACATTTTCCTGTTAGTGGCAGGTTTTACCTGTGCAGCGAGCACTTTTGTGTGAGGGATGAGCTTTACCTCGTGTCGTGTGATTTTCTCGTGTTAGGGATGGTTTTACTCGTGCATGTTCAAATTAAGAGTTTCTTTTATTGCACTCCGTGTGCTTCTTTGTTTCATTTTACACTTCTTGTGCTTATCTTACTATCTACCTTATTACCAAATTAATTACTAAAATGTGACGTCGTCACATCCTCCCTCTACTTCGGGGAACGAAATGAAATTATGATTCGGCCTCCTTAGTAAGCCGGATGTTGAACTGATGGCCGAGATGGGGACGGTAAGAATTTTACCTCCTTATTTGGGTTCCTCGGGTGTTGCTGCAGGAACTTGATGAGCGACGCAGGGAGCAAACTTTTTTCAGTGGATACTTCCAACTCGTCAGGTGCTTCACTCCACGGGGCGTGCCCTAGGTTTGATGGCGGGGTCGTTGTTGGTACTTCATCGCGCTCGACTTGTGCTGCTTCTTCGGCACTGATCCAGCAAAGCAGCTCTCCCATATCCTCTGCGTTGATTTGCAGTTCGGCCTCGAACTGTTCTGCGACGGATAGCAAGTTGGGCAACTCGTCTGCCGCATCTATTAAACTTGGGCTCGGTGCTCTGAGAGGGTTACCTACTGGGTTTTCGAGGTCGCCTTCTGGAGGGTTGGTCGGTGTGGTATTATCAACAGGCTCCAACGCGACGGTCGGGCTTAATGCTTGGGATTGACCTGACCCTGCCACAAGAGCTGGGGCGCTCTGAACTTCGAATGGTGAAGCTTCACAGCCGCGGGTTAAAGTGCGTCGTCTTCGTCGTAGTGCCATTACAGGGCTGTTATAACTGCTGTTAGTTGACAAATCGGAAGGCGAATAATCGCTATCGCTGTCAGTAGGCGGCTGATCAGAAGAGCTGTCGACCTGGACGATCTCTCCCTCTTGTTCAATCGGACCTTCTAAAGTGTCGAATACCGAGGTGAAGACTGGCCTGTACCGTCCCTGATACGGTTCGTACTCTTGCTCTGAGGAATCTTTCTCGCAGGTTGCTGTGGGCGAGCTAGGGTCGTGGTATTCCCGTCTCCCTCCATGGGGGATATTGGCCTGGGGGCGTCGCATCGGAATCTTCGCCGTCGTCGCCAACGATGACTCTTCCTAAACTGACGGGAGACAGCCTCTGGGATGTCCGCGGTAAGGATTCGCAAGAGGAGATAATGATCACCTCTGGGGAAGGTTCTCGCCGCGGACTAGGGCTTACTTTTGAATTGTGGTCATCCTTTGGGTGGTTGAAGATATCCACTGTAGTCGTCACTACTTGTTACAGTCGGCTGACGCCGGGCCCATGGCCATAGTAATAGCGAACACGTTTGGTGCACACTCGTCGGATTCTCGATGGTGTCGGGCTGCGATGATTGTAGACACCGCGCCCTCTTCTGGGGTCTCGAGATCCCATACTTTGGCTGTTGGTTAGAAAAGCCTAATAAGCAAAGATGAAGCTAGTGGAGAGGTTTCCCTGCCTACTTGGTGCAGCTTACAATAGGGTTATTTTACAAACTTATGCTAGGGTTACTTGGTGGTTGCGGTCGTCTTTGTCTGGGTGTGTCTCGGGGTCTTCTCTTCGTCCTGATGAAACTCTTGTAGGTCGGACGTGTTGACGGATCTCTTTTTACGTTCTCCAAGGCGTTGAACTAGTGCGATGTTACTGGTAACCAAGCTTACCACCATGTAAGGTCCATCAACCTTCGGCGCCAACTTTGCTGCGAATCCATTTGCCGCTTTAGAAAGATGGTGTTGCCGAACAACCACCAAGGGGTCGACAATCGCGACGAAAAAGATTGCAGAGTTTCTGCTGCTCCTCTGAGGCATATTGGGAATTACTGTGGGCCCACTGAAAAAACTCCCTTAGTTTTTCGGCTTTTTCAGTTGCCCTGGCTGGGTTGTTACCTAGTAAACGGGACTCCCGTCCTTGGACGAGGAATGCTAATGCTGGGCTGAATCCTGTGGAGTCCGAGATGCTAGTATTCAGCGCCAGGGACAGTTCTGGAACTAGTTCGTCCCAAGTGTTCTGCTGGCCTGCAAGGAACTGTGACACCATGGTCTTAATTGTGCGGTTTGACCGTTCGGTGGGATTTTGATTCGGACTGTACGGGGCAGTATGCTGTAGGGCTTGTGAATTGTGTCCCATTGTCACACACGAACGTTCTCAGGACCCCAAAACGGGCTAGAACACGCTCTCGAAAGGCTCTTACCAGTTGTGCCGTTGTAGCTTTCTTAAGAGCGATCAGTTCCACCCACTTGGAAAAGGCATCGAAGAAATCTAACAAAGTGGTGTTTCCGTGCTTTGACTTTGAAAGGGGTCCAACGAAATCGGCGCAAAGGACTGCAAATGGCTCATCCACTTGTCGAGTCAACATTTTCCCGGCAGGCTTTAGTTGACTGACCTTGAACTTTTGGCAGGGCTCGCATTTCCGAACATAGTGGCGAACGTCTCGGAAGAGTCCAGGCCAGTAATAACGTTACCCGTTTCGTTGCTTTCCGGGTTCCCAGGTGTCCGGCGGTAGGGCGGTCGTGGCACTCATTTAGCACTCGAAGGCGGTGGTCGGATGGGACACACAATTTCCACGGGATGTATTCCCCATCCACCGGACTCAGACCCATGTGGCGGTATAGCTGGCCGTTCTCGACAAGATAATCTGGGTGTTCCTTAGGCGTGTCCTCGACTTGCTCTTTCATACGGCAGTACCAACGGCACTTTGCTGGTTCTTCCTGTGCCCCCTGTAATGTATCGGACGGCTGACGAGAAAGCGCGTCGGCTATTACATTGAGCTTGCCTCGGCGGTAGTGCACATCGAACTGAAATTGTTGCAGCTCAAGTGCCCAGTGTGCAACTCTCCCAGTTGGGCTCTCGACCATTTGAGCGCCATGTGGTCAGTTATGACGTCAAAGTGATAGCCCTCAAGATAGCACCGAAGTTTCCTTATCGCCCATACCATGGCCAAACATTCCTTTTCTGTCGCGGAGTAGTTCTGCTCCGCTCCAGCCAGGCGTCGGCTCACGTAAGCGCCTGTTCCCTCGGCAGGGGGGGTCGCTCTCTGTTTACCGCCTCTCGATCCACACAACACTCTATGGTGCGGACTCCTTGGCGACCGTCAATCATAAAATCCTTGAAAGGCTCGTTCTCTCGAAAATAACGAGGCGGGAGGAAAAACTCCAGGAACTCGTGCTTGAAGTCCAACCAGGGCCAGGCTTGGTATCGGACCGTACGCAGCCATTATTCAGCGCGTCCGGTGAAAAGTTCAGGGGCAGCTAACGTAATGTCCTCCTCGTCGAGCTGATATGCGAAGTCTCGTTCTTCTAACTGCTCTAGGAACCGTAGCGGATCTGAGGTGCCATCGAAACGGATGCCCCAGCGCCGTATTTTTTCCGCCACCATACAGCGTGGGCTTCCGTGGTGCTCTGAAACATCTTTGTTAGCTTTCGTTGTCGTCTCGTGGGTTCCTTGGGGGTTATCGTTGGTGGGCAAAATATTTGCTGGTAGACGAGGCTCGAGCTCCCCAACCTCACGAGCGGGCGGAGGGACTCTTCGGGGGTCCGTTGCTGGGGGTATCTTTCCTGTCTTCCGTTCCAAAATCTCATGGGCGTCTCGGTGATTACCATTGATGGGCAAGGCAGAGGCTGGTTGACGAGACTCGGTTTCGTCGAAATCTTCACGAGCGGGTTGAATACCTCTTTGAGGGTCCGTTGATGGGGGTATCAATTCAATCGGGGAGAACACTTTTCCTGGCTTCTGTTTCGGGTGCTCTTCCAGATCTGAGGGTCGCCAAGTTGGGTGTAAGCCTTGGGTTGCGGCTGCCTGATACTCATTTGTGCCGTGTTCAACCTCCTTCACTGGGGATTTGCTGGGCTTGTCCTTACGAATGCCGGTCTGAGTTCCCTCGGGGGTGGGAGATGTTCCGTAGGTGTTTGCGCAGGTTTTGAGATACTCGTGTGTCTCTTCGGAAAATTCGCCCCCGCGAGACAAACAAGGATAGGCGGCGTCTCATTTCTTCCACCGTGCCGCCTTTACCGAGTCTACATTTTGTCAGTATTTCCTCCAGTTCCACCTTGCGGCGGTAGAAGATCCACCGTGAACCAATCATGTTGTGTGGTTTTGGGTATAGGGTTGTATATAGGAACGTAGGGCCGATTCCGATTATCTTAAGATACCTCCGACTGACGTTTTAGAACTATAGTTTGGCTGGCTTAGATATCCAATGAATGTTGTGCCTTTGACTGTGATTTTAGATTACGTGACTGTGACTTTGCGGCTGTGACTCTGTGACTTTAATTCTGTGACATTGATTCTGTAACTGTGGCTTCGTTTCCAAGATCAGAAAAAGGTCCCTGCTCGGGCGCCACTTTTAAAAAACCTACAAGGCCAGGGCGAGATGGCTCAGTCCGTCCAGGGTTCTTGTCAAGAAATTTATTTGGTTGGAACCTATCTGAGGCGGAGCTGTGGCGGGTAAAGGCGGTACAACCGTCAGTTACGTGTCCTGGGCCGTATATTACAACTTGCAAAAGGATTCTGCTCGTCCTGGCATACAGAAACGGTACAACCGTTAATGATACGCAGGAGGGGGGAACAATGTGGGAAAAACGGTACCACCGTCTTCGGGGACTATCAACTTCTCGTCGTGGGTACTACCGTCTATTTCCTCCTAATCAAGCCTTACTTTGCCTTCTGGGGAATAAAACTATAGGTTGTCAAAATGGTACTACCGTTTTTCTGGTCGGGATCCCTGTCTTGGGGCGAGGGCTGTTGCAGGCCACGGTACAACCGTGGGCAAGGGAAGTGTGGGCCTCCTTGTGCTAACGTTAGTAGGACATCCAAACCGTACTACCGTCTGGAGGGAGGTAACTGTGGCACGCAACGGTACTACCGCTGGCTTTCACTCTGGAATCCCACAAAAGGGTGGGTGGTTTTAAGTATAGCAACAGTACAACCGATACTCATACACAGTGCCAACACCGATTTGCATCAATGGGATAGGTTAGGTATAATTGATTGTAGAAAACGGTACAACCATTTCCTATTCTCAATTAGACGTGAGCCACTGGTTAATATATATATCAAAATTACACAGTTAGTTCGTTTTACTATTTATTTGTTTCCAGATTTGGCTTAAGGTTAGTCGTCTTATGCTGCACCAAGCTATGTTAATTTCTAAAATGTAAGAGGGCGGGGGTCTTACTTGTGTGGTTATCCTTAGTTTTTTTGCACTTCACTCTTTTCTTGTTCTCCAACTTCGACTTGTCGCCTTCCTTTTTTCAGAAGCTCTCCTCTGCCCAGCTTGGCGTACTTGGTTGCCCGATTTTCATTGGCTTGCGGGCTTATAACGGGATCAAGCTACGTCGCTGTTGTGTTTGTTGCGTTGTGGTACAGTCGACGATCTGCCCTTACTCGTGGTAGGCAAATGTTCGCTGATCGTGCTGCTCTGCTCTGTCGCCAGCGGCGTCTGTTTCGCATCTCCTCACACCGTATGTTTGTGTTGGTGTGAGTGTGTCGCCGGCCTCTGTCGACAGCGGCGACGGCTCACCGCTGCCCGCGCTTTATCATTGCATGAGTGTGCGTTTGGCGCGCATTTTCGTTTTAGTGGCAGGTTTTACTCGTGCAGCGAGCACTCTCGTGCTAGGGATGGGCTTTACCTCGTGTCGCGTGATTTTCTCGTGTTAGGGATATTTTTACTCGTGCATGTACAAATTAAGGGTTTCTTTTATGGCACTCCGTGTGCTTCTTTGTTTCATTTTACACTTCTTGTGTTTATCTTGCTATCTACCTTATTACCAAATTAATTACTAAAATGTGACGATGTCACAATACGCTGCACTTTTTACCAAGATGCCCAATCTTAAGGGAGATACGTTGAATTTATTGGAAAAGGGGCAGTCTTATTAGAGAGGAATGCCTGCAAGTTCTAAATGATGAAAGCTGGCCAAAGCTCATTGACTACCTCTTCGAAGCCCAACGTTATAGGCAATTGGTAAAGGAGGAATTTATTTAGTGGATTCAGAAACTTGCGCATATTGAAGCTTTTTTGACGAACGATCTGGTATCTGGGGAAGACCCGGGAAGCCAGGTGTATTAGTCAGGGAAGTGAAAAGACGCGTTAAGTTTTCGGCTGACGGCAGTATATTTATATATATTGGTGTTACCACCAATTATCCTTTTTGATTTTTTTTAGTTTTTGCTTTTTTGTTGCCAACGACAGTATTCTTACAACATTATCGTAATATTAAGAAACAATTTAAAAATAAACAAGTAAGACCATTGCAGTCGAGTTAGCTCGACTTCAAAATACCCTGTACAATTGACAAACACACACATACACAAACAAACACACACGCACACATACACACAAACGCGCCCTCACAAACGCGGGCGCAAGCAGCAAACGTAATGCGTAATTAGCAAAGCGTGGTGGGGAGGGGGGGTGCAAAAATTGTTTCGTTAATAACTTCTGTGTTTTTGCTCAGATCTCAATGTGCTTTTCATAATAGATAGATTATAGGCCTAAGATAATATATATTAAGCGACGATGTTGTAATTTTAAAATTGTGGCTCTGACAGTTTTTTGCGGTTTAAGGGGGGGGGGGGAAATTTTGCAAATCTGAAACAAACTTGATCTGCGTACGGCCTATACCTATGTACATGCAAAAATTTGTATCTCTATCTCTTATAGTCTCGGAGATCGACGCGTTCATACGGACAGACGGACAGACGGACGGACGGACGGACGGACAGACGGACATGGCTAAATCGACTCGGCTGTTGATGCTGATCAAGAATATATATACTTTATAGGGTCGGAAATGTTTCCTTCTCCCTGTTACATACATTTGCACAACTTCATGATCCCCTTTTACCCATTTTCAATGGGTACAGGGTATAATAATAATTCTACTAAAACTAAAACTATTATTGACAGGCAGACAGACTGACAGACGGCTGGACATACGGACATGGCTATATCGACTGGGCTGTTGAAATAGTCGCTATTTTGCAATGTCAATGACAAGCCTGGTAGATAGTGTAGCGCTTTGGATTTTACAAAACTAACAAACATTCCCAACGTTGGGCGCCTAAATAATGGATCAGGAGTGTTTTCCTGACATGAGAACATTTAATCTAGAATGGGTGTGTTTAAAAAATCCGGACACCTTTCCAAATTGAATGAGTAATCAGAACTGATTTATTCTGAGAGCTTAGAATTAACAAGAGCCTTCGTAATTTAAAACAGTTCGAACAAGAAATGATAGAGCAATGATACAGTTTTTTTCAGTGCAATATATATTAACAAAATCAGAAAAAAATAGACCTGCTTCGAAAACACTGTTGGGCTGTGTCATTTAATGTTTCAATGTTTGTTTCTGCGTAGGAAAAAAGGTTTTAGAAATGATAAAATTGTACAGTGTGCTACGGAACAGTAGCTATGGTAATCAGGGCTGCAAACCGAAATGGACTCGAAAGTCTCCGGAGTCGGAGACTCCAGGATGTTCGAACCGAACCGGAGCAGAAGTGAGAGTGGGAGAGGGTGAGGACAGTGAGAGAGAGAGTAATGTGCTGATATTTTTACATTTACAAAAAAAGACTAAAAGCTTGGAAAGAATAGAAAAAGTACTGAAAAGATTACGACATACTTGATTGAGACTTTTTGAACAATGTGCAATTGCAAAGTTGAATCTCCATTTTATTCCTTATTTGAGACATGCACGTTGAAAAACTGTAAAGATAATTTAATACAAAAACTATTACATATATATTACATGCTGAATACAAGAATTGTTCCATAAAGGATGCCGCGTGCTTTTGCGTATCAGGACAATGTCATAGTCATCGGCCGATCGGTAAAGAGCTTTTAAACCCCTACAAATAGAGAAAAATGTAATTTCTTTAGGAAAGAATTACAATACTTAGGATACTGAATAACCAGTAAAGGAATAGGAACCGATCTAAATAAGTTAGCAGCAATAGCCGAATTAAAGCCGCCAACAAACATGAAAGAGCAACGACAATATTTGGGAATAGCATCTTGATACAGGCGGTTCGTACACGATTGTTGTTGAAAAACAAGGTGACGTGGGTTTTTTTTATTTCCATTATAACAAAAAGACTTATTCTACAGCCGCGATGCAATGCTTCGCAGGGGTACTGGCGTTCCTTATAGTGCATTTGCTCGTTGCCTCTCCAGTCTGCGAAGCTCGCCCTCCCGAACATCTCTCCATGATATCATTAGAGCCTAAGCTTTCGGCAGCTATAGGTTTGCCGCCTGTAGCCAATTGCGCTCGTACAGTTGTTAAACGGCCGCTGCAGAAGAGGACGTGAGCTGCATACTCCACTGGGCCTCCTTCACACCAAGTGCATTCTGGCGCGGTATCATGCCTGAACCTGTACATATAGAGACTGAAGCAGGATGCGCTCATTCCTGGCTTCCTTGTACAGCCTAGATCTCGTTGGCTCCAGTGCCAGGGTTTTTATCGGTACCTTTGTTGTTGTTGTAGCGGCTTCGTTTTTCGGGTTGTACAAAAGGGGATAAGAAAGAAGAAAGTAAGTTAGAGGTGGATAGTGAGTTGAAAGGTGGGGGAAGTATAGAGAGTGGGATTATATAGTGGATAGATTGGATGTCGAATCAGCAGCGAATCAGCAGGGCTAGCCCTAGGAAGGCTGCGCACTCGGTGGGGTGCGTCCAGAGGTCTTCGGCGGTCAGGTTAGTGGGTGGGTTGGGGCAGTCGAAAAGGTGTTTGGTGTCGTGTGGGCTTCCTTTACAGTCAGGACACTCATCTGCTACCTCAGGGTTGATCCTGGAGAGGTAGCTGTTTAGGAAGCATGAGCATGGTACGTGAGGGGAGGACAATTTGGAGCGAGTTGTGGTTTGCGTGCTCGACCATAAGGCTGCTGGCGAGGAATTGCTTGTCCAGCATGCAGCAGTGGGCTTTCACTCCTAGCATTTGGACTTCCTCATGGAGGTGGTCCTCATGGGTCATGGAGTGACATCCAGTGACCGTTCTAAGAGCAGCATTTTGGGCCCTCTGCAGGTTTCCCCACTGTGTCTCGCTGATAGCCGGTGACCAAGCCGGGGCTGCATAGTCTGCGAGGGTTCGGTACCATTACCACCCTTGCTGAAGCTGGGAGCGCATATGGATTCCACCCAGATAGGTGCAACGTACAGGATTGTGGACTTTAGGACACTCGCTAGAAGCAGCCTTCGCCCCTATTTTGTATTCTTGTGTTAAGCATGATCCTGGACTGTGCCCTTCCTGTTAATTCGGCATTGCCGCTTAAAACTGAAGGTACTCTTGGAAATTGAGTCGCGTGTCTAACATAACTCTTGGATACCGGATAGCCCTGTTGGATTGGATTTTCTCGCTGCCGATTTGTATTTCTGCTGTCTCCATCACCTTTCTACTGCTGATCAGAATCGTCTCAGTTTTATGAGATGTTAGGTCCAAACCAACCGTTGCTAGCCATTGCACTGTTCTGGCAATTGCATCATTGCACCTCCTCTCTGCCGTTGCTAGATCTTTTGCCACCACTACCAACGCCTCGTCGTCCGCATGCCCGACTTTGTGCGTGGTTTCTGAAAGTACCAATCTAAGGATGCCGTCGTCCATCGTGTTCCATTCAAGCTATAAAAGCATATTCCAGCCGAACGTTATATGGGGCAGAAGAATGAAAGCTTACAATAAAGTGAAGCACATATTCACGTTAACCATTCATCGATGTACGTGGATTGAACAAATTCCATGGAAAGTGCAGATGGATACAGGAAATGGTTCACAGAATCAAATCGAATTCACAATAGTTTTCCGCTTATATGGCAAGCCAGGAGGGCTATACAGACATAAATCAAACCAAGCATGTAATGATGATGTTGTGGCATGGAAGTTGTGTGTCTGGGGGAAAGGAAGCGATACAAAACAGAAATCAGACATACCCACTATCCTCCAGCCACACCCACCATTGGTAGATGCTGAACGAGGTTTCCTGCAACGCTGCTAGAGACCACCTTGTGTTCCCATGATGCAATTGCAGCAGTCATGTCCGACCACATTACTCTAAACGCTCATACGGGATATGCTGTTCCGGGGTATGCTGTCCAGCGCTTATCGTTGGACTTCATGAGGCGACACACAATACCTTCGACGTCTAGCCAACACCGTGCTTACCGTGACAGCAGCCACCGGCAACCCGGCGAGAACATCGGAAAACTAGTGAGAAGGCTGTTCCAAATTGCTTAACTTTCGGGCATAATTGTGCTCCTTAACATATAAATTCAAGCAGCTTTATCTTGAAATGCTAAAGGTTAGAAGAAACACTCTACAGAATTTCTGATACACACTCGAATATGTATTATAGGTGATGACAGTCAACGAACTCATGGAATCGGTCGGGAAAGTGGTTACAGAATACGCGGATTACGTTGCCATTATCACACGAGACAAATTTCCCCACACTCTTTGCAATCTATTGCGGGAGCCTCAGAATTGGACAACACAAAGTGGCCTTTTAGTCAATCCAACCAACACTTAATTATTTCTTTTCTTCCAGAAGTTATACCCAATATACCGAATTTATTACCCCCACGACTAAATTCTGCTCTCGGGCTGAGAAAGCGGTACCACTATACTTCAGCATTAAATGTCGGAAACTAACAATAACGCTTACCAAGTCGTGTGGACAGAAGCTCCAAATTGGTTGCAGCAGAATGTGTAGTCTTCGGTCTAAAGGAGTGGTGCCCAAAATGCCATAGGCCTATCCCATGGGATAAAAACTCCTAATTGTGAAGACGTCGCAGCCAACATACGTATAAAGAGCGAGAGAGAGAGATCGTGTGTTCTTTAAAATGCACGCTTGGGGGAATGCTTGATTGAGTGAGTTTGTGTAGTACCTACAAGGCAGATATGGTTATTTTGTCATTTTTTGTTATTTATTAAACTTCTTCCTAATGCTAATGTAAACATAATTGCTTAAACAACAAGAATTAGTCACAAATACACAATATGTACCTATCATTAACACAGACTTTGTAGGACTTAACTTAATTATTAACATTTGACGAATCCCTTACTTAGCTTACAGTATTAGTAAATTTATATTTATATATATAAAAGTTATATATAGTTATTTTGAAAATAAATTTTTTTAAATTTTGTACATAATAGAAAATTTTACGTCGATCTTTTTTAAAATGTGCGTGCACATTTGTAAGGACATATCAGGTAAATTTAAATTTAAATTTTTTTTATTGCCCAAGAACTACAAGATTAATTTTTAAATTAATGCACTAGGCACAAACATTTACGAACTTCGATTGACAGAGAAATTAAACGAATACTTAATTTTAATTAAATAAGAATAATTTAAATTTATCTTTATATGACAATACTTTTGCCTTTTCATAATAAAGTTACTAATATTATTGTTTTATCAATTAATTAATTTTGTATATCCTATCTGCTTTCCTAACTTTTACCTAACTTTCCCTAAAACATTTTCCTAACTTTTCGACACATGATTTTTGGTGTGTTTCAGATTTTTTCAAATTGCTCCGCTTGTACCTTTTAGAGAGTAGGGTAGGTCATTCCAAATTATGAACAGCAGGAATGCAAAATTGTAGATGTAGAAAACTGAAGATTGTTATTTATGGATAATTTTGTGTAATAGTATTAAAACCTTAAAGATTCTCCAAGATTTAAGAGGAGAGTTAAATAATTTGAGTGAAAATCTGGATATATGGTTTCTGCGTTCCTGTCCATAAACATAACTAGCTATATTATGAGCAACTTTTAGTTTGTCAAAGTGTATGGAGTCACTTTTAGGAAACACCTTCCAACCATAGAAATGCGTTGGCAACAGACTTGCAAGTAGTTGTTTAACATATTCTATAGGAGAATTGTCTATTTATAGGGGACACGTGTTAAAAAATGTAAAATTGGCTATACAGCTCCTCCAACGGGGCCAAACCAAGCTTCTCACGATCTCTTGGCGTGTGTGCTTTAAATTTTTCGCACAAGAGAAAGGGTCCAACAGTTTAACGCCGGATTCGAACGGCAAAGATTGAGAATTTGCTTTTTCATAGCTAGTTACTTCACAGCTGGCGCCAATAGCTGGTAAACTAACCCCTGGGCCACAGACGGCCACAGGGGTCGGGTGTTGCTTACACTAAAATGCTCTTTAAATAAATCAAACCAAATCCTAAAAATCTATTCATTGGGGGAGAATCAACATGTCAACTATCAAAAGGTGAACTATAGCCCGGGTCTGTCGCTATGACTCACTTTCAATGGCGCCCGAGCAGCCGGTTGAACCCGGCGTTAGTTAAGTGCAAAAATTGTGGAAGTGTATGAGTGTGTCAGGTTGGAGAAGAATGTCCAAAGTTATAAAAAAAAGAAGCAAGTGCTGTAAAAGAGTATGCATAAATTATTTAAATAGAAGAAAAAAGAACTACCCGCTGCGGTGGGGGACTCGGTTTGTAATAACTAGTTATGCCTCCCTTGAGCGCAAAAAGTTGGTTTTAGTAAAATTACCCTGTGACAAGAATAAATTGTTACCCACTGCGGCGAAACGGATGTATATGTAATACAGAAATTGCTTACAATAAAAAATAAATAGTAAGTTGCGCAAAAATTGAAAGGAAGATTGCAAAATTAGTTCTACGTTACCCAACTGACATATCCATACACTGCCAGAATAAACACACTATCAAAAAAAACCCAAAAATTTTTAAGAGCGTTATTAAAGATATCTTCTTTCTTCGTCAGAATCTTCGCACTGTAAGGAGAAACTGGCAAAAGACAGATCTAGGGACGAGCTTCCTAGCACCGGAAGGCTGTTACCTAGAGTGAGTGAAACGTTCGAAGTCCTTTTAAAATGAATTTTTCCAATCGAATACCCTTGTTTGATAAAATTAAAATTATTCTTGAAGTAAAAACAAAAACTGAAATAAAAAGATTAAAAATATGTATTTCTTTTTATTTGTATTGAAATTTTTCTTTACGTTCCTAGGTCCGGGGAAGTGAATACCTATTTTCTTGTCTTAATACTCGACTTCTTAAGAATCTGTGCACCGGGTGCACTGCACCCCCTGTTAATTGTTCTTATTCTGTTTTAGAAATGAAGGAAATTAAAGAAACGTTAAACAAGTTTAATAAATGCTTGAACACTTTGATTGTCCAGGTTGAGGGTCAACATGGGGGATACGTTTCGTGGGTCAACAGGCAATTTTGAATGAGTACGAGATCATTCAAAACAAGCCTTTTTATAGATCAATCGTTTTGCATATTAGGCAGAAGATAAGGGGTAACGCCGACGTGACCGTATCAGCCTATAATGTCCAGGACGACGATTGGCAGGAAGTCAAGCGTGTCCTTGCACTCCACTATGCCGACAAAAGAGATGTACGCACCTTGGAACACCAGTTGAATCGTATGACTCAGGGGAATAGGCCTTTGGACGAATTTTACATGGAAGTGAACAACCACGTCTCACTTATCTTAAACGCTTTGAAGAGTGGAAATCCCGCCCCTGACTTAATTTTACGGGCCCGTTTATCAGCCCGCAAATGCTCCTAGGTTTCAAGGCACACTTCAGTCTCAAGTCAGACCACCTATGTGACCCGCGTACAAACCAGGCCCTGGTAAGAGCTTCCAGAACTCACCTAGATTCCAAGGTCCAAGACCGGCTATCAATATGGAGTCGGGTCAATCATACCGTTCTGGGTTTGGTGGCCAACAGGACGACAGCTTTAATGGATGGTATGGAACCAAGGACGGGGCTAAACTACATTTCCTCACAGACACCGGCGCAATCAAGAACTTTATAAGCCCCAAGATAGCTGCCGGTTGCACCCTACTTCCTTCCCCTTTCCATGTGCATTCCGCCGCTGGTGGCGTCAAGATCACGCACCACCTCCTGTGCCAATATTTCAAACCCATTTGTAATAACACAACTATCACCTTTTTCGTTCTCCCCGGATTGAAATCTTTTGATTGATGGTATTATCGGAGACAATACCTTCAAACACTTTGGGGCTATGGTAGACAGGAGGAATCACCGACTGATCACACTTCCCGACGTCGAAATACCTCTCTTTCAAAAGAAACCGTTCAATGTGTACGCTTTACTCTACCATCTACTCAACGTTGAACACCCAGAGAGTGCGATACAAACCTAGAGCGCTTCGATCAATGAGTTCGCAAAGATCTTTGAACCATTGTCACCTGGTGAATCAGTAGACACCAGCGTAAAAGCCTAAATACGCACTAAGACGAAGGACCCTATTTATGTAAAAAGTTACCCTTACCTAGCTGGTGTGAGCCTACCTAGCATTTGGAAGATCATTTTAACAAGAATCACCTTAGTGAGTCTTTTTCGAGCCCTTTTGATGATTAAAAAGTGATTAGTTGCATATGCGATTTAGGTAAGACTGGATAGTTCAAAAAACGAAATTCGAAAAGAAAGAAGTAGTCCAAATCGATAAAGTCATTCTGTTGTGAACCATGCACATGTTCCAACACATTCAGTCTAAAATCAAGTTGAACTACTATGAACGTAGGATCAACACATGGCGACCGTGAACTAGAAAAATAACCAACATTTTGATCACAAAAGTAACATCCCGGCTTTTGGGCAGCGGAGAAGGAAGAAACGGCAGCAAATGCGATGCGCCGGTTGGAAAAATAGATGAGCAGCAGGTAAGCTAGTTTGGTGCAGTGAAGAGTATTAAAGAAAAAGTGCTAAATAAATGTCAAGATCGACAATCGAGGAATATAGAGCTAGACAGGTTCGAAATCTCGAATCCTGGCTTTCACGTATGTATACCCAGCAAAAGAGCTAGGCAATCTAGCTGACTCCGCACCTTTAGTGGTCAGCAAACGGTGCTCAGGTGTCCAGCGTCTTTGTTGCAACACACCTGTTGTGTAATAGGATGCCCTGCATGAGCCGCTGACGTTGCGGTTGCCACGCCGCGGACGGCAGCGCAGCCGTATAATTAGATTATAATTTGGACTTGATCGCGACGTATCGTCCGAATAAATGTGAAACAAAAACATCCCGCTTTGTGTCCGTGGCTTTAATGCGAACCGTGAACAATTCTAGTAAATAAACTTAATTTGCACATGCTTTAGCTTTATGTAACTCTTAGTTGTATGCTCGCTTGAATTCTTTCTTGTGTTAAATGGTCAGATAAACATTTTAGTCACAGCCTTGCTCTTATGTCTAGTCAGCAGCTTTGCTCTTATGTACAAGAAAGGCACACACACTCATACCAATGTGCCCGCCGCATGCCACAAAACATATTTATATACGTAAATTTAGATTTCACATCTTTAAATAAAAATATATAAACAAAAATATTGCTGCTCAAATTTAATTACTTTATGGCAACTGTGATAAGAAAAACATTATACCTGCTCAAAGGTAAAATAAAATTGTGAAAAAAAATCCCACAAAAGGCACAAAAAAATATAGAATTAAACCATGCCATGTGGCACCGTCAGCTGAATTTAGAATTCAGATGCATTGCTCAAGAGAATCATAAAAATTTCTAAGCTCCATAAATTAAACTTGTTTCCACCCAGATCCGTGGAAACATCCGCTGGCCTTCAACCACGACCTTCCTTACGAAGACCCAACGCAAATAAACCAAAAGCCAGTCATAATAGCACAGACCATGGCTTTAGATACTTCCGCAAAGAAGTTACTAAGTTCGACATTGCATGGTTATTGATTGGGATTAGAAGGCGTACGTATCCCATGTGCGGGTGTTCAAACCTGTAATCTGTTTGATCACTGTCGAATATCAATTGGTTCCTGTAAATTGGAACAACGATGAGCAGACAACCTCTTAGACGCAAGTAAAAAGTCAAGCATTATAGAGGGAAGGTAAGCTCTACACTCCGAAATGCAGCACCAATAGGGGCAGAAGCAACAGGACACGTCGCCAGTACACACTCTACCAACTCGGTAGGACGTCTTTGTGTTCTGCGCGTGAGCTGTGCATTCCGAACTGTCTCTCCCGAAGCATGAGTGATAGCTGAAATCTGAAGAGATCATGAGACCTGTGTGTTTAGTGAGTGCGATAGCTAAAGTCCCACACTTCAGGATACGATCTAGGCGCTGAGGACGCTTTTCCTGCTTTAACCATCATCAAAAGCAAAAAAAAACATTTCCCGGCCAAACCAACGAAATCTGTAATTATCTGTAATCTCAGCGAAATACGAAAATTTTATTATCTGTTTTTTTAGTTAATTTCCGCGATTACCAAAATTAACTTACATATTTATATTTGGCTGCCTGTGTGCAGCTTATATACTTAAGGGCTCTTCGAGCCTTCAATGTTTTAGAATAAATCTGAGTTGTACGAATATTTAAATGGCCAACAACGTATTGTGTTTAGAGGACTTTTGAAGGGCAAGAGATGACATCACGACTACACTAAATCCTGGATGTATACCCAGCACGTTATCAAGTCAACGCTCAACCTGATAACAGGAGCAGCAGAAAGCCTTCGAGGACCTGAAGACCAAGATGAAGCAGATTATTTTCATATTAATCAAGTAATGTTATTGATATTATACAAAGATATAAATATGGATAAAGCAATAAATAAAATGTAAATAAAATATACAAAAATTTGATAATAAAGTTCAAATGCTGATTCCCTAGGAATAATCAGTATTAGAAGAACAATAAAACAAAACAAGAGGAAACCTAAAAATGAATCGGGTCTCCCACAAAAAAGGGAACCAGGCCTCACAAGACGGGGCTCAAGTGTGGCACAGGTAAATATATCCATTCTTGGCACACTACAACCAACGGAGTAACACCGTCAGATTCTAGTGTCCGAACCAATTTTAGCGTTCGACGTTTGCACTTGAGAGGAGCGGTCTGCAGTCAAGTCAGGAATTTGGCTTAGCGATACCCTGAAGCTGCAGTAAGCAGAGCGCGTATCCAGTGCAATTTCAAAGGACAAAGCCAGTTTCGTCCGAATAAAACAAGAAGGAACAAAATAAGTCATAAAAAACAATACAAAGTGGCATGTTCATATATCGAATGTATTCGTAATACAATGTGAGATGTGAAGCGTCAGCTAAATATATTAACTGTCATATATAAGTTAATACCAGCCAGCGCCCCCTCCCCATCGCACAACGGCCACAACATATCAGCCAGCGCCCCCTCCCCTTCGCCCTCTAAGATAACGGCCATAACTCAGCAGCAACAACAATAACGTGAGGGAGCTGACCGTCCGTTAGCCGCCTCAGCTAAAAACCTCATTTACTCGTCATGTGCCCCCCACCCCTCGACCAACCTAAATAAAATTGCAGCGCGAGCGTCCGGTTACAGCAACAAGTGCTGAAACAAATATCCGCTGCACTTGAAATATGCTGACGCCTCGGGATTTTCTCGCGCTGCCGGCACCGAAATATGATGACGCCGCGGGACTCTGGAGCAGCGGCTTGGTCAACCGACCACTGGTAGATTAAGTTAGTTTTAATTCTATTTGCAACAGACGCAACAGACACGAAATCTCTCTACTCAATAGATAGAAATTATAACGTTTAAACCGACGAGGCCCAATCTATCGTATCATTTGGTCTATCGGGATTGGGAACAGGAGGAAGAGCAATTTAATCCAAGGAAATGCAGATCTTGTTGACTAGGTAATATCAGAGGGATGCACCCTCGCCGGCCTACGACCGGCCGTAACTGGCGCCAGAGCGGGTTACACTTTTTTGAAAGTAGAACCGAGGTATCTTAGGATACAAGAAATAATTTTTAGTTAGTTTAATTTAAGTGCAAGTGTAAAAAAGAAGCTAAAATTTTTTTTCTCTAGAAATATTTAAAAAAAAAATAAAAATGAAAGAGTGAATGGAGGTGTGATCAATGAAAAGAAGCAATAGCACGCTGCGGCGATTAGTCCACGCTCGCAGTGGGTAGCTTATTCGCGAACGCCAAATAATTGCAAACAAAAAGTGTGAAAATAAAAACCTATTAAACGAAAAAGTGGTGTGTGGCAGTCTACTAGAAAGGTCAAGAAATGCGGAATGCATTCAAAAAAGCTGCCTAGTGGTTTGTGTGTACATCCGTACCTTAGTAGGCGAAATGCTAAAACGGATAAATACGGACCACCGCGAGTTAACAATTCGGTTCCCCTCACTTCCCCCCGATTAAACCCCCTCGCACACTGTGTCACCATTGAAGTCGGTGACCAGCGGCTGCTGACGCAGCCCAGCGCAGCACAACTTGAAACTCTGTTGCAACGTCCGGCCCAAGAATTGCTGACGCAGGAATATGGTTGTTGTAGGCGGCTATGTACTTAGTTATGTATAAGTCTTTGTAAACAAAAAGCTTCAAGCTCCAAGTCACTTTGGGCTTGAAAGAATAAAACACTCGATTTCAAATAAGCAAACTGAACAGACGCATATTTATTGGAAGAGCTGAAAAGCAACAGAACAAGACAAAGGCAAGGCACCCCTACTCCTCTGAAGGAAGATCGCCGAAGAGGCCACGATTGTTACCCACTAATACTCCCAAGTGGTAACTGGCGCAGCCGGATCCGGAATGGACCTCCTTATACTGCTAACTATCAGCACGTTGTAAGTAAAGTGAAAGTGGAAAAGTACCATAAATGAGCCTATGTGTGTGTCTGTTAAAAAGAAAATTTTTCCAAAGAAAAAAAAAAAAACAAAACAAGTGAAATGTAGCAAACACAAATGTAGAAACAAATGTAGAAACACAAATAAAAAAAAAAAATGAAATAAAAAAAAAAACACAAAGAGAAAAGTGGCTTAGTGGAATCAATCGCTGATAACCATTAGCCCAGAAATAAAAAAAAAAAGGAAAGGAAAAGTGACGTGGCTTAGTGGAATCAATCGCTGATAACCATTAGCCCAGAAAAAAAAAAAAAAGGAAAGGAAAAGTGACGTGGCTTAGTGGAATGAATCGCTGATAACCACTAGCCTTGAAAAAAAAAAAACAAACAAAAAAAGAAATCAAAACCAATACAAATTATTTTTGATGTAGTGGGATGAAATCAATCGCTGATAATCATCACTGTTACATTTATCAATAAAAAGAAAAAAAAAAAAAACAAACAAGAACAAAAAAAAATAATATGTAAAATAAATTTTTCTAACAAGGTACATACAAGCTCACAGAGAACTTTACAAAATTTTTTTTTTAACAAGAGAAAGAAAATTTGATTTCTAATTACACTATTTTGCAGAGTCTAACTCATCACTCAACATAACACAGCTAAGAGAGTTACAACAAAAACAAAAAAAAAAACACTACACTAGCACACACTACATTAGCAAAGACGAAAATTAAAAATATATTTTTTCAAAAAGCCGATTAGATGTCAAAAAAATTCGGTTTTGGCACCAAGACACGAGCAGGCCTTCGAGCTAGTAGTTTGCCAGAGATTAGGGAGGAAGTGTTAAATTCACCTGGACATACAGGGGCAGCAATGGATTCTGGTATCGCCCCAGGTTCTCTTCCTGCCACTGTGTCAGGGCATAATTCATCATTATCTGCAATCAGTAACATATCGACCACGTTGAGCCCAACCGACATTTTAGCGTTTGTCAAAGAATTACCTACTTTTGACGAATTACCTACCGGGACAGTTACAAAAATTTATTACGAATGTTGAGGAAATAATCATGCTCATTAGGGGTACTGATCAAACCCCTTACGGTCAACTACTTTTGAGAGTAATTAGGAACAAGATCATCGGAAGAGCCGATGAAGCCCTGACTAACACTGAACTAGTTTGGGACAGCATAAAGGCAAACTTAATCAACTTTTATGCTAACAAAAAGAGCGAAGCTATTCTCCTTAGAGAATTACAGCTATTCCCCGACAACTTGTCTTTGGGACAACTATTCCTGGGTATTACTAGAGTCAGAACAGATTTAACGGCAGCGTTAAAAAATGACAACCCAGAAATCGCTGTTGTCAATGCCAAAAGAAAATTATACAATGATGCTTGTTTGAACACCTTTTTGGTTAACCTTCGGGAGCCACTCAAAACTCTAATTAGGTTTAAAAACCCCTCGTCTATTGAGGAGGCATATGAATATTGCCGAGTAGAACAAAGTTTCTACTTTCAGAAGAGAAAGGACGCTCAAGATAGCAGGTCCCAATCGTCAACACCTTATCCACGACCACAGTTGGGATCAACCCCCACTGAAAATCAACAGAGATTCCGTTCTAACAATCAGAACAACAACTCCTCTGCTGCCTCGCGTAATACTAACACCGGTAAAAGTGTTGGCAAACAATCAACTTCTTATAATAATCCTTTTCACGCACCGGGTAGCTCACGGCACCAACTACACAACATTAATGAACAAAGCACTCAAGTTCAGCTTTGTAACATTAATGATGCAGGAAATTTTCAAACAGAAGCCTTGGGAAACCAACAGGCTTCATAACAAGGGAAAGACATGGGGCAGCTCTACCATATTTGTGGATATATTCACTCTCAGCCGAACCTCTAAAATTTCTTATAGACACAGGTTCAACAAATTCCTTCATACACCCATCCGTAGTCCCAAACGGATGTCGCAAAATCTTGAGCGACCCCACTATAGTAAAAACCGTTCTAAACCACCATACTATCAGGGAAATGTTCGAAATTCCCTCATTAGCGGAATTTAACGAAAAAATTGAATTCCGTCTTCTCCTCTTTGATTTTCACCCCCAATTTAAGGGATTACTCGGAATGGACACCTTGAAAGAACTCAAAGCCCATATTAATTTAGAAGACTTCCAATTAGAAACCCAACTTTCTACATTAAAAATTTTCACTCAGGAAAATCCAGTTTCGGAAACTTATGTAATACCAGCAGCATCAAAAGTTCTCGTATCTCTCCCGGTACAAACACAAAACGGTGATCTCTATTGCCCACAGATAAGCTATGGCGAAAACATTGTTATCTCCGAGGGGGTATACAATGCTCAAAATGGCGTAAGCAGACTCGAAGTAACTAACACCTCTTGCATTGACCAAGAGCTTCACTTCGACCTGCCATTACAGACCCAGCCTTACAACGAAAATAATTTTGTAGAATTACACAACCTTTCCGCAGAAAACTGCGACATTTTTCACGATCCAGAATGTTTGAATAAACTTCAAATAGATCACCTCAATAAAGAAGAAAGGCACATTTTATTACAGCTTTGTAATAGATACACCGATCTATTTTATAATGAGGACCAGAAACTTACGTTCACTAACAATATTAAACATCAGATAGAAACAACAGATGATAGACCTGTCCATGTAAAACCATACCGTCATCCTTTCGCTCTCAAACAAGAAATTAGGGAACAGGTAGACGCTATGCTAAAACAAAATATAATCAAGACTAGCTACTCTCCGTGGAGCGCCCCAGTTTGGGTGGTCCCGAAAAAATCTGACTCTCCAGAAATAAAAAAATGGAGGCTTGTCATGGATTTCAGAAAACTCAATGAGAAAACAATCTCAGATCGTTACCCTATACCAAATATATGTGATATCCTTGACCACCTTGGAAAAGCTTCATATTTTTCAACTCTCGATCTGGCTAGTGGATTTCATCAAATTGAAATGCACAACGATGACAGATCCAAAACAGCGTTTACTGTAGAAGGTGGGCATTTTGAATTTATTCGCATGCCTTTTGGTCTCAAGAACGCACCTGCAACGTTTCAAAGAGTAATGGACAATGTCCTCCGAGATCTGGTTGGTTCCATCTGCCTCGTTTATCTCGATGATATTATAATCTTTTCCCCATCCTTGCAACAACACCTTACTGATATCAAAAAGGTATTCGACAGATTAAGAACTGCAAATTTTAAAATCCAGATTAAGAAATCCAATTTCTTACGCAAAGAAGTAGAGTTTCTCGGTCATGTTGTTACGGAAGATGGAGTCAAACCAAATCCGAATAAAGTATCAGCTATTCAAAATTTTCCGATTCCAAAGAACAGGAAACAGATAAAATCTTTCCTTGGACTCCTCGGATATTATCGAAAGTTCATCAAAGATTTCGCTCGCATTACAAAGCCTATGACACAACAATTAAAGGGGAATAAATCCATCAAAATTGACAAAGAGTTCTTAGAAACGTTTGACCTTTGCAAGACATTGCTTTGCAATGACCCCATATTAAAATACCCTGACTTTAACGAACCTTTTATATTAACAACCGATGCAAGTAACTATGCCATAGGAGCGGTATTGTCCCAAGGACCTTTAAACGCCGATAGGTCAATTGCTTTTGCTAGTCGTACATTGTCTGATGTAGAAGTGCGTTATTCAACAACGGAAAAGGAGATGTTAGCAGCCCAGTGGGCTGTGAAACATTTCAGACCGTATCTTTTCGAAAAAAAATGTATCTTGGTATCAGACCACAAACCACTGACTTGGAACACAGGACCATTCTCAACAAACGACAAAGTAACACGTTGGAACTTCTCGAATACGAATATCAATTCGTTTACAAAAAGGGTTCTCAAAATGTGGTCGCCGACGCCCTAAGTCGCATTCAACCCGAAGCAGACGTCAACATAAATGATACAACATCAGATAACGCTACAGATGGTGATACCATACATTCAGCACAGGAAGATTTGGCAGTTGGTATTCCGATAGCTGAAAAACCGCTTAACGATTTTAATGTGCAAATATTGCTTATTAAAGGTCTACCAGCTACAAACAACGTAAGCACCCCGTTTAAAAACAAGTTAAGACGAACGATAACAGAACCACATTTCGACACAGATAATGTGCTCAACATCCTAAAACTGGTGTTAAAACCAAACAAAATTTGCGTTATTTATGCATCTGACGAAATTTTCAAAATAGTTCAAGAAGTCTATGCAAGCCATTTTTCAAACAACAAGATATATAAACTCATTAGGAGTACAACCTTTCTGCACGAACTAACTGACATTGCAGAACAAGAGAAAACTATAAACGACTACCATAAAAACAATAATCACCGAGGCGTTGATGAGACATTTCTTCACCTTAAAAGGTCACTATATTTCCCGAATATGAAAGGAAAAATTGCCCAAACTTTAAAGCACTGCGATGTATGTCTTACTCTCAAATATGATAGACAACCGCAAAAGCCACCTTTTCAAATACCAGAGACCCCCTCGAAACCAATGGACATAGTCCACATTGATATTTATACAATCAATAATAATTATAACCTGACAATTATTGATAAATTCTCAAAATTCGCATGTGCATACCCTATACCGAACAGGAATTGCATAAACGTCCTTGAGTCTCTAAAACATTTCACTAGTTTCTTTGGAATACCTAAAAAACTGGTTTACGATCAAGGAGCTGAATTTTCGAGTAACATTTTTAAAGACTTTTGTCTTCAATATGGTATACAATGTCATTGTACATCTTTCCAACAATCGTCCAGCAACTCGCCTGTAGAACGGTTACATTCCACCCTTACAGAAATATATAGGATAGTCATGGATACCAAGAAAAAACACAAACAAACGTGCAAACACGAAGAGATCCTCTCGGAAACTCTTCTTACATACAACAACGCCATACATTCCAGCACAAAGCTGACACCATTTGAGCTATTTAGTGGTCGCACCCACATTTTCAATCAGACAATGGAAAGCAACACGCAACATGAATATCTTGAAAAACTAAATTTATTCCGCATGAAACTTTACCCAGAAGTGAAAGAAAAATTAGAGAAAAATTCAAAAACAAGATTGGAAAAACTCAATGAGAACAGAAAGCAACCAGACCCGTTGTACGCGGATAATACTATATTCAGAAAGGAAAATCGTAGGAATAAACTAACCCCTAGATTCTCCAAACATAAAGTCCAACAAGACAATGGCCTCACCTTAATCACTACACGATCACAAAAAATTCATAAATCTAAAATCAGACGTGGTAAAAACTAAATCACTAATAATCTCATTTTGTTCTGTTTGTACAGGAGCCCGAGCATCATGGCTCAAAGCATGTCCGTCCGATTAATAAAGGAATCCACACCAATTGCAAAAATCGAACTAGGAGAAGCTCACATAATTAAAACCTATAAAAGGATTAATCACATAGTAAATATCACGGAATTTAATACCTGTATTCAAAAACTTTATCACACTGTGGATACTATACAATCAGATGACACGTTTTCCGATTCGATAACAATCTTAAGAACTAAGCTCGTACACCTACAAGCAAGACTAGATTCATTTCTACCACACAATAGGAAAAGAAGGGGACTAATTAACGGTCTTGGTAGCTTGGTAAAAATAGTGACGGGCAACATGGACGATAATGATTCGCAAACTATTAATACAGAATTAACAAAACTTAAAGAAAGTGCAACCTCCTTGATCAACAATACAAGAAAACAAACCAATTTTAATAATGAGATCATAATCAGGTTTAAAAATATTACTGATCACATAAATAGAGAACAAGAAACCATAACAAATTTCCTAAACAATGCTGGGAATACAATTTATAAAGAATTCACACAAGAACACTACCACATACACACTTTACAATATCTTAATAGGATAAGTTTTAATATCGACCTACTGTTTAATCACTTAAACAACTTGGCAGAAAGTATGTTATTGGCAAAATTGAATATAATTCCTAAATTTATACTAAATGTAAAAGAGATTGCCAAGATAAGAGAAATCCTTACTGATCAAAATATAATAATCACCTCTGATGAACACATATACAACTTACTAAAGCTAGAAACAATCATTCATAGCAACAATATAATCTTCACTATAGATATCCCTATTTTTGAACAACAAACATACACTTTTGCACGAATCATACCACTTCCTATAAACTCAACACAATTTGTAATAGCCCCTAAATTTATAGCGTATAATAAAAACACTATTAAATATTTTCAAGAAAAATGTCCAAAAATAGATAATAAGTTATATTGTAACGACCCCTACAACAACGACCACAACGATCACTGCGTAAAAAACCTTCTCCGCGAAAAAAATCAGCTCATGCGATGTCCGAGATACGGGAGCATTACTCGATGTTTTCGAACCAGAAAAAGGCATTGTGTTCGTCTTCAATGCAAACAACTTAACTATAAACTCAACTTGCGACACACCTGCATCTATCAATGGCACTGCTATTATCGAGTACACTGGCTGCTCAATGGTCATCAATAACATAAACTACGATAACACACCAGTTACGGAAGAGGACCACCCAGATATATTCCTGCCACCCACACACAAACTGATAAAGAACAATACTATAGAAGTTCTAAGCCTCGAAAAACTCCATATGAATGCCATTAGCTCTATGCAGAGTATTATCCAATTCAACCAGGCAACATCACGACACACCATTGTGCTCTACATCTCGGTAGTTGTTCTACTAATCCTAGCGTTTCTTATATGGAGGATTAAAAGCAATAAAACCGTCTTTTTCCCGCCAACTGTACACGACGTACCTATCATCGCTTCGGCCATTCCATCGTTATGGCCTTCACTCCGTTTTGGGGAGGGAGGAGTTAACAATTCGGTTCCCCTCACTTCCCCCCCGATTAAACCCCCTCGCACACTGTGTCACCATTGAAGTCGGTGACCAGCGGCTGCTGACGCAGCCCAGCGCAGCACAACTTGAAACTCTGTTGCAACGTCCGGCCCAAGAATTGCTGACGCAGGAATATGGTTGTTGTAGGCGGCTATGTACTTAGTTATGTATAAGTCTTTGTAAACAAAAAGCTTCAAGCTCCAAGTCACTTTGGGCTTGAAAGAATAAAACACTCGATTTCAAATAAGCAAACTGAACAGACGCATATTTATTGGAAGAGCTGAAAAGCAACAGAACAAGACAAAGGCAAGGCACCCCTACTCCTCTGAAGGAAGATCGCCGAAGAGGCCACGATTGTTACCCACTAATACTCCCAAGTGGTAACTCGCGCCCAGTGCCGAATTAACAAGCTAGTTTTAGGAACAAAAATACGAAAAAGTCAAGAAAACGAAATAGAAAAAAAAACTAAGTTATACAGAGTCAAGTCAAACAAAACTCATTTGACTAAAACCATATTTATCGCATAGCGCCACAAAGAAAAAAAGGTTACAAATTAAAAAGACAAAATACTTATTATGTTTTCATTTCAGAGTCCTGTAAGAATTCGAACCGGCTCAACACAGACATACACACAAGGAGCACAACAGTACAAAAGTGTGCGTGAAACTATCTTTTTCCCTACATTTCCCTCAAATTAAAATAAAGTGACAAAAATTCAAAGACAACACCCACTGTCTTCTTTCGAGTAACAGAACTCTTGTAGCTAATTGCATTTCGAATTTGAAAAAAAAAGAGAAAAAAAAGGAGGAAAATGGAGGAAATGAAGGAGGTCCTAAACAGGTTGGATGCTACAATAGCGTCACTGTCTACTCAAATGGTAGCAATGAAAGACGAGATTAGGAAGACTGAAACTAGAGTCAGTACCTTAGAAACGGATAACGAACAACGTAACCCCGTGGCGGAAATACCGCGACCACTAACGCGTCCACGCACTGAGTATGATTTGAAGGAATCTTACCGGACTGCGTCAAAGAACTCCAGACATTCGAAGGTGAGGTCGACAAGTACATCTCTTGGGTTAATAGGGCCCAGTCTATAGTAAACGATTACCAACTCGTTAGGGATAAGCCCTTATACAGATCCATTCTAGAGCACATTAGACAAAAGATTAGGGGAAACGCCGATTTGGGGCTCATTTCCTATAATGTGCAGGACGACGACTGGCAGGAGGTAAAGCGAGTTTTGGCATTGCTTTATGCTGACAATCGAGCCGTCCGTACTCTAGAGTACGACCTGAGCCAGATGACCCAAGGTACTAGGAAAGTGGAGGATTTCTATATGCAAATAAATAGTCATATTTCGCTTATAACGAACAGATTAAAAATCGCGAACTAACCTGCAGAGGTACTGAATGCCTTAATTGACTCTCAAAGGAACAAGGCATTAGACGTCTTCATAAGAGGACTTACCCAAAGACCTACCGGAAGCGTTCTCTATTTGTTTAGAGTTGCAGAATGTGGGACCAAGAAATATGATACAAACGGGTCCCATATTTAAACAAAACTTTAACACAAACTACATGCAGAGGTTCCTTCCTTAGCACCAATTCAATACCAGGCCACAAACGAACTCGAATTATAACCAGATAGGAGTACTCAGGTTATGCAGAGATTTCAGGGACCAAGACCAGCTATTAAACATGAATCCAACCAATCTGGGCAAAGTTACAGGTCAAGTTTCAACTCGCGTCAAGAGGAGTCAGGCGGGACCAAACGAAGTCCGAGTGCCAACTCTAATTTAAACCCTTTTCGTAAAGCCCAAAGACTCTATCATTTAGAGCCAACCTCATCTTCTTCGAGTCTTGCCTCAGGCGAATACTTACCGGAGCCGCACCAGGACCCATATTATAAGGATCCTGGGGAGAAGGTCGAAGTTCAGGAACTTGAAAACGCGTTTCAAGAAATAAGTCAAGATTCCCTTGTACAAGAGGTACGTTGTGCAAGCGACGGGGAAGCGAATTTTATGACAGATGCCTTTCCAGTGTACCATAAGTAAAGTATGAAACCAAGGACGGGGCTAAACTACAATTCCTCATAGACACCGGCGCAAACAAGAACTTAATTAGCCCCAAGATAGCTGCCGGTGGCACCCCACTTTCAATCCCCTTTCGAGTTCATTTCCCTGCAGGTGGCGTCAAGATCAGGGGCTATGGTAGACAGGAGAAATCACCGTTGGATACTTCCCGACGCGGAAATACCTCTTTTCCAAAAAAAATCTTTTAACGTGTACCCTTTGCTCTATCATCTACTCAACGTTGAGCTCCCAGAGAGTGTAGACCGAACCTTGACAGCTTTGATCAACGAGTTCTCGAAGATCTTTGAACCGTTGGCACCTGGTGAATCCGCAAACACCAGCATAAAAGCCGAAATACGCACCAAAACGGAAGACCCTATTTATACCAAAAGTTTCCCTTACCCAGCTAGTATGAGGGGTGAGGTAGAAAGGCAAATTGAAAAACTTTTGAACGAAGGTATTATTCGCCGTTCAAAAAGTCCTTACAATTCCCCGGTCTGCGTGGTCCCTAAAAAGCCAAAGCCTAATGGGGACAAGCAGTATCGTATGGTGATCGATTTTAAACGATTGAACGCTTATACGATATCTGACACTTACCCGATCCCAGATATTAACTCCACCTTAGCTAGCCTCGGAGTAGCGAAGTACTTTACAACCCTTGACTTGACATCAGGATTTCACCAAATCCACATGAAAGAATCCGACATTGCAAAAACTGCATTTTCTACCCTGAACGGGAAGTACGAATTCCTCCGCCTCCCATTTGGACTAAAGAACGCCCCCGCAATCTTCCAGCGCATGATTGACAATGTTCTAATGCAACATATCGGCAAGATACGCTACGTCTACATTGACGGTATATGTAGTCTTTAGCAAAGACTTGAACAGCCTTTGGGAGAATCTTCGCTTGGATTTTAACAAGCTCAAAGTGGCGAGGCTCTCGGTAAATTTGGAGAAAACTAAGTTTTTATCCACACAAGTGGAATTCCTGGGCTACGTCGTCACCTCCGACGGTATACGAGCGGACGGGAAAAAAGTTGAGGCTATTACTAAAATGAAGCCTCCCACAAATGTCAAAGAATTAAAGAGTTCCTTGGCATGACGTCATACTACAGGAAGTTCATTCGCGACTATGCTAAGGTCGCTAAGCCTCTGACGAATTCGACGCGGGGTGAGTTCTCAAAGGTCAAGGCAAATCAATCAAAACGAATCCCTATTGAATTGAACGAACAAGCTCTCCAAGCTTTCAACGATCTGAAGACAATTCTTTCGTCGTCAGAAGTGCTAGATTTTTCAGATTTCTCAGACTTCCATTCCAAACCATTCCACTTATCCACGGACGCTTCCAATTACGCAATTGGCGCCGTGCTATCCCAAGACGATCAGGGCAAGGACCGACCTATTTCTTATATATCGCGTTCATTAAACAGGATCGAGGAAAATTACGCCACGAAGGAGAAGGAGATGCTCGCCATAGTCTGGGCGTTAGTCAACTTTCGCTGGTACCTCTACGGAGCAGGTTGTATCAGAATTTATACTGATCACCAGCCGCTTACGTTCGCGCTGGGCAGTAGGAACTTTAACGCAAAGTTAAAGCGCTGAAAATCGCGAATAGAGGAATACAACTGTGAACTAATTTACAAACCAGGGAAATCCAACATTGTGGCCGACGCACTTTCGCGTATCCCAACGCAGTTGAATCATTTGGATTCTGACGCGGCAACTGTTCACAGTGCACTCCAGAATGATTCACAATTGATACCACACGTCGAGGTCCCAATCAACGTTTACAAGAATCAGTTGATATTCGACGGTGATCGAGCGCAATACGGCTGCGAACACCCGCACATGGGATACTCATTTGGGAGAGTACCTAAAGCCTTCGATAATCAATGGCGTCAAGATTCCAGAACCTTATCTGCAGGACTTCCAAACTTGTTGCCTTGAGAATTTCAAGCTTTATAAAATTCGAATAACGCAACGACTGGTCTCAGATTTGTCAGACAGAGATGAAATATGTGAGGTGATTGAAAAGGAACACCGTAGAGCTCATAGGGGTTCGAAGGAGGTACGACTCCAGATCTTAGAGAAATACTATTTCCTTCGAATGGCCAATAGGATACGCTCTCAGCTGTCTTCTTGCGAATGCTGCAAGCTATTCAAGTATGAGCGACACCCAAATAAACCAGCATTACAACCGACCGCGATTCCGAACTATCCTTGCGAAATTCTCCATATCGATGTTTTTACATTGTAAAAGAGGATTTACTTGAGTTGTATTGACAAATTCACAAAATTTGCCAAACTTTTCCCTTTGGAATCTAAGTCAGCGATACAGTTGCGGGAAAAATTGGTTGAGGTGCTTCATTATTCTACGGTCCCTAAGATTCTGGTGTCCGACAATAAAAGGGGCCTCCTTTGTCCAACTGTTTTGAACTATATGCGAGAACTGCAGATAGAACTGTGCTATACCCCAACTCAGAAGAGTAAAGTCAACGGTCAGATCGAGAGATTCCATTCCACGTTTGCGGAAATCTACCGTTGTTTGAAAAGCGAGCACCCAACAATTAAAATCACTGAGCTGGTTCCCATAGCAGTAGACAGATACAACAACTCATTCGGTAACGCAGAAAAAACAGTCGATCTTTTCTTCGATCGCACGTCTCGGACCAAAAAGAACTAACAAGCACCCAGAAAACAAAATAAATGCATTTTAAGTATAATATGCTTATTCAAATATGGTGTTGTTTAATTGAATGTAAATATTTGCTAAACGATAACTTCAGCTCAGTCTTTATGTTTGCTTTTCTGACTGTTCCGTTATGCTGCCTTCCTCATGTATTTCCAGAAGTATTAGCCAAGTCCTTGTTGCATAGCATGCTAGCATCTTTATATGAATCGTCTTTTTACCAGACCAGCTCCTTGGTATCGCATTTTTTCGGATTCCCCATTTTGCTCACAATTTCAAATAATAGCTTTATTTTGAATCAGTATGATTGCAATCACAAGCACAAATGCAAAGCATACTTTGAAAACCATACACAGGAATATAATATGTATTTACAGTGTTCAAAATGTAAATAAAAATGTTTTTTATTTGTTGAAAATGTTTGTATTAGAAATTCACTTTGTTTCACAGCGATCAAAACGCCTGTGTTGTTTATCAATGTTCGTTAGTAATACTAACTTAGTATGTCAAAAAATTTATAGAGCACTGTTCAAAACATTTTGCCCATTTCTAATAAAAATAATGAAAAAAACAATGCTTACTGTTTTGAACATTGTTTAGATCACGAGATTGTGTGTTATAGCCAATTTCCACTGGCATCATTTCTTATCATTTTCATTTCTCAAAATTTTGCCGTTTCTATTGACAAATCGTCATCATTTTGACACTTTGACAAAAACAGCTGCTTTGTTTGTTTTAAATAACAGGTGGCACTTCCAAACTTACGTGACCTTTTTGGAATATTTAGCAAAAGAAAAAGACATACCCTCAGGACAGCAATTCTTCGGGGCGAACGCATTGCCATCGCCCTAAACTATCAGCAGAAAGCTAAATACACAACTTATTTTTACCTATTTATATTTTAAGCAAAATTGCGACTACTTTTTACTTTTTTTTCGGGGCAATTCCTATTATTTCGGGAAATGATAGAAATGAAAGGCAAAATGAAGTGACAATTTGTATGGAAGAAATGATATCATTTTCTTCATTTCTTGTCATTTCAAGAAATGAAGCTTCATTTGTTCAGTGGAAATAGGCTATTATTTACGAACCCTGAAAGATCCGTCCTGTCTAATTGCTTTGGTGTACAGTGAAAGTGGTAATCGACCACCATATCTTCTCTGGGTTGGAGGATTACAGGGATTTCCTTCTCCAGCTCTTCAGAATCACTGAGGCTTACAATGTGGTTTCTACCCACTCCTTAAGCAGTGTTGCTTTTTTCTTCAGGCAGATGGTATGATGGAGTGGTATCAAAACATCGATTGCCGCTGTCGGACAGGTATGCATGGCTCCGGTTTAAAGTAAATACAATTCAATCATAACTATGTAACACTTAGTTGCATGCCTATCCCATCATAAGGATCTCTGAGCGACCACTTCATTCGCTGGCTAGGGCGCTGTGTCAGCAAATCCCACGCTTACGTATAAGCGATATGCTACACACGCACACATACCAATGCATGCGCGCGCTGCTAACTCAAAAGATATTAATGGCAAATAAAAGGCAGCCAGAGCAGTCGCACGAAAACAGCCGAGACGTCGAGTTGAAGTACGTTTACGTTACACGGACGTTTTTTTAATATACAAATGTTTAACAAAATAATAAAATGCTTGTAAACTAAAGCATTGCCGCCTTGTTTTCTTGGTACTTCTAAACGACATAAACTTTGACCGCTGCTCGTAACCACATGGCGACCGCGACAAGTGAAGTGAAAAAAAAAATGATGCAAAATTGAAAACGAATATTTAAAAAAAAAAAAAAAAAAAACTGAGGAGGAAACCGCATATACAAACCGACATACAAATACAAATTGCTTTATATCACCAAAGCCGCTGCCAGGCTGTGGGCAGCGAGAAGGAAGAGACGGTGACAAAGCAATGTCACCGGTTGACCGGCCTGGCAAAGAAGACAACAAGAAGCTCAAATTAAATACCCCAAACGGAAACCGTGCGGTAGGCATATAGGCCGTCCACTGCACCAACGGATGGACCATTAAAAAAAAGAACAAATTAGTGCGGGAGGCATGAAGCCGCCGTCTGCACCACCGAGGGAATACGCAATTCAGCAATAGACGACCAAAAAAAAGCCGGCGCGTGCGCAGAGTGCGCCCAACGAAAATTTTTTTTAAAGCGGTCCAATGTACTGGTACATTGGTAGTTCGCAATTTTTTTAGTACCCTCAAGTAGCGTATGAGCTGGGTACGTTAGATAAGTTCATTAACAAACAAAAACCCCTTCTACATATCATGATACCATTCACACTAACATACATTATACAGTGTAAAATTATACTGTAAACTGTATAATGTAATAATCAATCATAAACACCATCTTTCAAAAAAAAAATATGAATAATTTTTGGTAAAAAAAAAAAAAATTGATTTGAAGTAAAAGCTTACAAAAAAAAAGGAAGAAAATTGATACTTAATAAAGATGGGCAAAACCCAATCTAAGGCGGCTGGCAATACAGCCAATGTTGTTAATGAGATAGAAATTGTGGATCATACTCCACACTTTGAATCAATTTACCTTTTATTGCTCATTCTCGTCGTATTAGTTGCTGCAAACACAGCACTTAAAGTCTACATGATCCATAAGAGATCAATTAAAAAACGATACATGAGCAGAGGCGACGACCTCGACAAAATTTAAAATCAAACTCAAGAAAAATATTATTTATTCATTCATGCTGTACGCAAAAACTTGATAAAGAAAGCAAACGACTTCATGATTTAAAAATAATTATGACAACTAAACCAGTGTCCGGCACGCCCGTATGTTTTGTGTATTCAATACTGCTCAGCGGCAGCAACGTTAAGACACAGACAGTGTACAAGCTCATTCTGCTCTCAATGCAACAACAAAATAGTGCTAGCTGAGAGCGCTCTCGCGTGAGAAAACACACACATGCAAAGGAAAAATAAGCATGTGTGTTTTGCCGGCCACTGCCCTAAACTCATAAAAATCCTAAACTCCAAAAGACTAAAGAATCAGTAGTCATGGCACAGACACAGGTTCAATTCCTCAAGACAGCCTCAAGTCTGATCCCAGATTTTGACGGCAAAGCCGAAAATTTACAAAGTTTTTTAGACGCATTAGCTGTGGTCGAATCTATTATGGATACCCATGAGACAACTGCAGTCTCTCTGATCAAAACAAAATTAAAGGGACATGCAAGAAATTTGATTGGTACAGAAAGCACCATAAGTCAGATAATTGCCAAATCAAAAATTTCTGTTAAAGGCCTGATTCCAGATGACATAAAAATCAATTTTTATGTTGGTGTTCACAGGAATAGAAACACTTTTGAACTGTTTTGAAATTTGAATTCTATTGCAAAGCAGTCTTATTTGAATGAAGCATTGTGCCGAAATAAATTTTTATGTCATCTGGAATCAGGCCTTAAAGGAGAATCGGTTGAAGTAATTTCAGCCAGGCTTTTAAATTTGCAGCAGAAAAGTAAGACTGCAAACGTATACACAAAAGAAATCGAACAACTGGTAAAAGCCTTGGAAGGGGCTTATATCCACGATGGACTAACCCCAAAATTAGCTACAAAATACAGTGTACAACAGGCAGTAAAAGCCATGACACAAAATTGCAGCATTGACAAGGTCAAACTTATCATGCAGTTAGGCACGTTCACAACAATGAACGATGCCATATCGAAATTTGTCAACAGTTGCAAAGAGGCAACTGGCAAAACAGATACTATCCTCTATTATTCAAATAGAAACAGCCGCGGACACAATGGACGCGGTGGATATCAAAATAGCGGAAATAGTGGTAGAGGTTACCAAGGTAACCAAGGAAATAGAGGAAACAGCAATAACAGCAACAACAATTATAACGGTTACAACAACCGCGGTCGAGGTGCCAATAATGGCAACTATAGAGGCCAAAACAATAATAACTACAGAGGACAAAATAACAATAATAGCAATCACAACATCCGAACAACAAATTCGGAAAACGCTCAAACCCCCTTGAGCAACAACAATCAGTAAAGTTATACTCCCATACACACATCCAAATCCCAATAAAACACTCTCTCGAGAATGACTCATTATTATTACCTGCTAGATCTGAAGTCATACGACAAGTAAGATTAAACACTGGTGAAAACACTGTTTTAGTACCCAATCAGGAAATACAGGCGGGAATAATAATAGCAAGTTCAATAGTAACAAGTTATAATGCATACATTCGCATAGTAAATACTACTTCGAAAAATACAGAAATTGACAGTCAAAACATACAGTTTGAGTCTCTTAATGACTATGATAAATCTAAACTAACCGAACTTTGCACTGAATACAGTGATATATTTGGTTTAGAAACAGAACCTATATCCGCAAACAATTTCTAAACAAAAGCTTAGATTGAATGATAAAACACCTATATACATTAAAAACTACAGAAATGCTGAGTCGGAAAAGCAAGAAATAAACGATCAGGTACAAAAATTAATTAAAGATGGCATTGTTGAGCCATCCATCTCTGAATATAACAGCCCACTTCTCTTGGTACCCAAGAAATCACTCCTCGATTCAACGGAAAGAAGATGGCGTTTAGTAGTTGATTATCGCCAAATTAACAAAAAGTTACTAGCGGACAAGTTCCCACTTACAACAATAGAAGATATTCCACAGAGGAACAAAGTTCAACTTTATTTTTTGCCTGGGACTGGGACCAATAAATTGTGAAACTAGAGGCATTAGCTAGCAACACCTCATACCCAGTTTTTCTGGAGCACGTCAAGTTCGCGTTTAATGGGCACTTTTATACTAGCAACACAAAGCTACAACCTCTGTTGCTGGTTAAAAGAAGATGAAAGCTAAAATTTTGAAAAATTCACCAAAGCTGAAAGGAATCACCAGTATTCTAACATAAAATTCCCAAATCCAATGGACAAGCGGTTAGTACCCCACCCATAGAGGTCTAACTTAGAAAGTGGAATTAATGGAAAACCACTCTATAGAATTGTATAAGATTTTAACTATATTGAGATACGGACTAATAAAATGTGTACTTAACAGATGGTAGCATGCATCGAAAAACCGCGATGGTGGGTACCACATTTGACAGCACCCATCATCGAGGCAATATAGGTCATAAACTCACAAGAATGAGACTTGATTTGGAAGAATTTGATTTCACTGTGGAATATCTCAAGGGGAAAGATAATCATATTGCAGATGCTCTATCCAGAATAACAATTGGAGAGCTCAAAGAAATGAATAGACAAATATTATAGGTCTCTACGAGGTCCTCAACAAGACAGAAAACCCCTGCGCAGGCCAAGAAAGCCGTAGCTATTAGTAGCACTGCTATAAAATTGCATGAGCAAAATGAAAATTAAAAGCCCAATGTCTATGAAGTAATCAACAACAACGATGTCAATGTGTGAAACTAAATCGCGACAAGCACAAGTGTTTGTTCAAAGTGGGAAAACGAGTGATTTCACGATTCACAATTGATGATTTGTACTCCAAGGTCTCTACGAGGTCCTCAACAAGACAGAAAAACGCCTGCGCAGGCCAAGAAAGCAGTAGCTATTAGTAGCACTACTATAAAATTGCATGAGCAAAATTAAAATTAAAAGCCCAATGTCTATGAAGTAATCAACAACAACGATGTCAATGTGTGAAACTAAATCGCGACAAGCACAAGTGTTTGTTCAAAGTGGGAAAACGAGTGATTTCACGATTCAGAATTGATGATTTGTACTCCAAGGTCTCTACGAGGTCCTCAACAAGACAGAAAAACGCCTGCGCAGGCCAAGAAAGCCGTAGCTATTAGTAGCACTGCTATAAAATTGCATGAGCAAAATGAAAATTAAAAGCCCAATGTCTATGAAGTAATCAACAACAACGATGTCAATGTGTGAAACTAAATCGCGACAAGCACAAGTGTTTGTTCAAAGTGGGAAAACGAGTGATTTCACGATTCACAATTGATGATTTGTACTCCAAGGTCTCTACGAGGTCCTCAACAAGACAGAAAAACGCCTGCGCAGGCCAAGAAAGCCGTAGCTATTAGTAGCACTGCTATAAAATTGCATGAGCAAAATGAAAATTAAAAGCCCAATGTCTATGAAGTAATCAACAACAACGATGTCAATGTGTGAAACTAAATCGCGACAAGCACAAGTGTTTGTTCAAAGTGGGAAAACGAGTGATTTCACACTTCACAATTGATGATTTGTACTCCAATGGAAAACTCGATTTAGGTCTGCTTTTCCAAAGGCTTGAAACAGAAGCCGGAATACTTAATATAAACCAATTGAAAATGTCACCAAGTGATCAAATTTTCGATTCTGTATCACAAAGCACATTTAAAAAAATGGGCAATAGTATTTTAAAGAAAGTACGAGTATGCATACTCCCAAAGGTGACCGTTATAGACAAAAACGACACAAGACAAATAAAAGCAATTCTGTCAAAATACCATGACGAACCAATAATTCAAAAAGTCGCAGTCAATCAAATGAAAAACTTTCAAAGGGCCGACTGCTGCTTTGATTTCCTAAGTTACAATTTTCGTTTTTCTGATTTTGGTTTGACGCCGACTACTGAGATATACAAATCAGAAGTTTAAGCAGCAGTCATAAAATTAAAACTTGTCGAAGTTTTTAAACACTGAACTAAAGTATTGCCGCCTTATTTTCTTGGTACGTCTAAACGACATAAACTTTGACCGCCGCTCGTAACCACAGATCGCTTGAGGACAAGCGTAAACCAGAGGAAGAAGAGTTATTGCCACAGATGTCAACCCCGGACATCAACCCAAATAACAATTAAAATTCAAACTTATTCCGCTATGCAAAACAAAGCTCAAAGAATGCTGGCCTAGCGTCTGGTCAATTTCCTGCACACGCCAAGTGCAGCTGCAACTCTTGCCCAACATCGCCGTCATCAAATTTCTGCACAAGCCAAGTGCAAAACAGTTCTAGGAAGCTTGCCCAACATCGCCGCCGCCAACATCGCCGCCGCCAACATCGCTGCCGCCGCTGACCGCCGCAGCCGACGTCGCCGCCACAACCCACAGCTTAGGTAGGGCTAGCTTGACATAAGTAAAATTAGTCTCAAAATATTCGGAAATAAAGCAAGGTCTTGTGGCCTCCAAATAAATTTCGTTATTTTTTTATTTCATTTGGAACAAAGAAAATTAACTTATACATTCAAGCTCCAAACGCATACAATGTAATAATGCACATAATATTCTCTCTCACACAGCGCAGCTCTCAGCGTTGTGTAATCCACAAATACATAATGTAGCCGCTCTGCTGTCAGCTTTCCTGGCAGCAAAGCTTCTTGACTTAGAATAAGCAGAGCAGTTGCAAATGAAATGCACGAGAGAACAGAGTCTCTATTTAAATGTTATGAGACAATTCCCTAATTAATTTTTACAATACTCTTCTTAAGAAATCATCAAGAATAAATCATGAGTGCGCTAAGCGCCTCAAAAACAACACCATAAACTGTTCTTTGTTAGCCGGATTGGACTGGTGCATTACATGGCGGCCGTTGACAACCGGTCTTTGGAATTATATTACACGATGACATCCACACTTTGGCATTACATGCCATGGAAAAGCAGATCCTCTGCTGCCAAAACAACATCTGCTGCCATTACTAACATACAACAAGATGTGCCAGTTCAACGCTAGCAGCCAACTCAGTCCACGCGCGATTTCAAAACAAAAATACACTGGACAACAGCCTGCGCAGCCTGCTCAACCCCCAGAGCAGCATCGCAGATGAACAAATAGTAAAACAAAAAAAAAATAAAAATAATCTTTTTGTATAGATATAAGATAACAACCCGCTGTCGCCCTTCCAACCATAAACTTCCCCGCCATTCCCTTCATGACCCCACAGCATAAGATTGCAGCGCCAAGCACTTCCACAACAATGTGCCGGCCAGCAATAACAAATTGAGCTGATCAAGTTGCAGCGTAAGCGGCAACAATGTGCCGGCTCAACAAACGGATGTGGCGAAACGGGAGCAGGCGCTCAAGTCAGCGCCAACGGGCGCGTAGGAACGGCTAGCGGCACTGGAGTGGCCAAGCCACCAGTTAGTCAAAAACAGAACGGATAGAGAAGCAGACAACACAAACTCCAACCAACCAAATTTTCATAAATAAACCTTAAGAACTTAAACCAAAATCTTATCACTGGGGGGAGGATTGGGATGTTCATAATTGAAAGGTAAAGTAGAGTTCCTGGTGAGTCTTTATGACTCACCTTAACCGGCGCCCGAGCAGCCGGTTGAACCCGGCGTTAGTTAAGTGAGAAAGTAATTGTGGAAGTTTGTCGAAAAAAAGGAAACAAAAAGAAAAAAGTGCTGTAGAAGTGCGTGCAAAAATTATTAAAATGAAAGAAAAATCAACTACCCGCTGCGGTGGGGGACACGGTTTGTAACAACCAGTGATACTCCCACGAACCCAAAAGGTTGGTTTTAGTAAAATTAACCTGTGACAAAAACTAAAACATTACCCACCGCGGCGAAATGGCTGTATATGCCATTTCGCAGGTGCGAAAATGCGTAAATGAATTAATAAAAACAAAAAAATTACAAAACTATAAATAAAAAGCAAAAATATGATAAGTTCATTATGCTCAAAAAAATAGGAGCAGAAAATGTGTGAGTGGTAGCATGCTAGATACGCTAGCAGTGTGGAATGCACTCGAAAAAGACGCGTAGTGGGTTGTGTGGCAACGGTACGGACAAAATGCCGAAAAATTTAAACAAACATTTTTTTTTGGAATTGCATACAACGAAAAATAACAAAATCTTAGTAGTAAGCTGCACAAAAACTAAAAACAAAATTGCGAAACTAAATTTAAAATACCCAATCGACATATCATACACTGCTACAAAATATAACTCGCAACGAGTATGAGTTGAAGGAAACCTCGACCCTTCCGGATTGCGTCAAGGAGTTGCAACCCTTTTAAGGGGCAACATGGGGGGTATGTTTCATGGGTCAACAGGGCACAGGCCATTTTGAATGATTATGAGATCATCAAAAACAAGCCCCTGTATAGATCAATAGTGTTGCATATTAGACAGAAGATAAGAGGTAACGCGGATGTGACATTGGCTTCTCATAATGTACAGGACGACGATTGGCAAGAAGTCAAGCGTGTCCTCGCTCTCTACTATGCGGATAAGAGAGATGTACGCACCTTAGAGAACCAGCTTAATCGTATGACTCGGGGGGATAGGCCCTTAGACGAATATTATATGGAAGTGAACAACCACTTCTCACTCATTTTGAACGCTCTGAAGAGTGGAAAGAGCGTACAACCCAGGTCCCAGTAGGAGTTCCCAGTACGCACCTAGATTCCAGGGTCCAAGACCGGCTATCAAGATGGAGTCCAACCAATCGGGGCAATCGTACCGTTCTGGGTTTAGTGCCCAACAGAGCGACGGCTCTGGTGTAAAGAGAGCCTTGAATGGTCCTCCCAACCCTTTCCGAAAGGCTCAGAGGTTGTATCACCTCGAGTCAACTGTGCCTCCTCTAACTTCGGAATCGGACGGGTTCAGTCAAGAGCCCTTACACGAATCTGCCTATGAGCAAGGTAATCATGACGACGAGGGAGCTGTCGAACTGCCGTCGCAGGGTGAAGGCGTGGATAGCTCGCACGAGGTACCCACTCGCATAGAAGCGGAAGGGGCGAATTTTATAACAGATCACGCACCACCTCCAGTGCCAATTTTTCAAACCTATCGGTAACAACACAACCATCACTTTATTCGTTCTCCCCGGGTTGAATGATTTTGATGGTATTATCGGAGACGACACTCTCAAAGCCTTAGGGGCCATGGTAGGCAGGAGAAATCACCGTTTGATGCTTCCCGACGCGGAAATACCTCTCGTTAAAAAAAATCATTCAATATGTACCCCTTGCTCTACCATCTACTTAACGTTGAGCTCCCAGAGAGTATGGACCAAACTTTGACTGCTTTGATCAACGAGTTCTCGAAGATCTTTGAACCGTTGTCACCTGTCAGTAGACACCAGCATAAAAGCCGAAATACGCACCAGAACGGAAGGCCCTATTAATGCCAAAAGTTACCCTTACCCAGCTAGTATGAGGGGGGAAGTAGAAAGGCAAATTGAAGAGCTTTTGAACGAAGATATTATTCGACGTTCGATGTTCTGAGAGAAAATATCGGCAAGATATGCTACGTCTACATTGACGATATAATAGTCTTTAGCAAAGACTTGAACAGCCACTGGGAGAATCTTCGCTTGGTTTTTAACAATCTTAAAAAGGCGAGGCTCCAAGTAAATTAGGAGAAACCCCAGTTTTTGTCTACACAAGTAGAATTCCTGGGTTACGTAGTCACTTCTGACGGTATAAAGGCGGACGAAACGAAGGTTGAGGCTATAACAAAAATGAAGCCGCCCACAAATGTCAAGGAACTAAAGAGTTTCCTTGGTATGACGTCATACTACAGGAAGTTCATTCGCGACTATGCTAAGATCGCTAAGCCTTTGACGAACTTGACGCGGGGCGAGTTCGCAAAAGTAACGGCGAATCAATCAAAACGAATCCCTATTGAATTGGACGAACAAGCTCTCCAAGCTTTCGACGATTTAAAGAATATTCTTTCGTCGTCCGAAGTGCTAGCTTTCCCAGACTTTAACAAACCATTCCACTTAACCACGGACTCTTCCAATTATGCAATTGGTGCCGTGTTATCCCAAGACGATCAGGGCAAGGACCGACCTATTTCTTATAAATCGCGTTCATTTAACAGGACCGAGAAAAATTACGCCACGAACGAGAAAGAGATGCTCGCCATAGTCTGGGCATTAGACAACCTCCGCTCGTACCTCTACGGAGCAGGTTGTATCAGAATTTATACTGATCACCATCCGCTTACGTTCGCGCTGGGCAGTAGGAACTTTAACGCAAAGTTAAAGCGCTGAAAATCGCGAGTAGAGGAATAAAACTGTGGCCGACGCACTTTCGCGTATCCCAACGCAGTTGAATCATTTGGATTCTGACGCGGCAACTGTTCACAGTGCACTCCAGAATGATTCACAATTGATACCACACGTCGAGGTCCCAATCAACGTTTACAAGAATCAGTTGATATTCGACGGTGATCGAGCGCAATACGGTTGCGAACACCCGCACATGGGATACGCACTTCATTTAACTCCAATTAATGACAATACGATGTCAAACTTAGCTACTCATTTGAGAGAGTACCTAGAGCCTTCGGTAATCAATGGCGTCAAGATTCCAGAACCTTATCTGCAGGATTTCCAAGCTTGTTGCTTTGAGAATTTCAAGCTTTATAAAACTCGAATAACGCAAAGATTGGTCTCAGATTTGTCAGACAGAGACGAAATATGTGAGGTGATTGAAAAGGAACACCGTAGAGCTCATAGGGGTCCCAAAGAGGTGCGACTTCAGATCTTAGAGAAATATTATTGCCTTCGAATGGCTAGTACGATACGCTCTCAGTTGTCTTCTTGCGAATGTTGCAAGTTATTCAAGTATGAACGACACCCAAATAATCCAGTTTTGCGATTCCGAACTACCCTTGCGAAATTCTCCATATCGATGTTTTTACATTGGAAAAGAGAATTTATTTGAGTTGTATTGACAAATTCACCAAATTTGCCAAACTTTTCCCTTTGGAATCTAAGTCCGCGATACACTTGCGGGAAAAATTGGTTGAGGTGCTTCATTATTCTACGGTTCCCAAGATCCTGGTGTCCGACAATGAAAGGGGCCTCCTTCGTCCATCCGTTTTGAACTATCTGCGAGAACTGCAGATAGAACTGTACTATACCCCAACTCAGAAAAGTGAAATCAACGGTCAGATCGAGAGCTTCCATTCCACGTTTGCGGAAATTTACCGTTGTTTAAAAAGCGAGCACCCAACATTTTAGAGCACTGAACTGGTTCCAATAGCGGTGGACAGATACAGTAACTCTGTTCATTCGGAAACGCAGAAAAAACCAGTCGATCTTTTTCTTCGATCGCACGTCTCGGATAAACTACCAAGGATTGTCGGATTTCCGACGACAATCTTTGGAAAACGTTAAAGGATTAATTGAACACAATAAGGCCTTGGCTAATGCTAGCCATAACAAAGCCAGATCTCAACCTGTTGCTTACAACCAGGGAGACACGGTATTCGTGGCCAACAAACAAATCAAGACAAAAGAAAACCCGCGACTTAGAGCCGAGATGGTGCAGGAGGACAGGAAAGTCACTAGATCGGGGAAAGTTTTTCATAAATCGGACGTAAGAAACTAATTTGTTAAAAATAATAAAAAACAAAAACTGTTCTTAAACACATACAAAGCATACAAATCAAAGACAAATTTGACTATAACATCTTCCCGTTCTTTCGTATTTCTCCCCTAACTTCGCAAGCGTGGTTATGTCCCACATTGCAAGTGCCGTTTACATCTTTAAATACGATTCGCCCGTTATCCCTCTGCAACAAGGCGTTTTTTGGAGGATCAATACGGTGTTTAAGCTCGCCCACATCATCAACCTGGACCAAATGCAGCAACTTATCGGCGAACTAATGGAGGAAACGGCCGTGATGACTGATTGGAGAATCGGAGCCTTGGTGACGCATTATCTGGAGGATGCGGCTAAAGGCATCAGCAGGATGACCAGCACTCCACAGCGAAGGCCACGGTCCATAGACTGGATAGGATCTGCTTGGAAGTGGGTCGCCGGATCACCCGATGCTGCGGACTGGAACGCCATTCTGGATTCGGAAGATGTGATCGCTAACAGATGAGTCGATCCAACAGCTAAGCAATAGACGAGGATCTTCATGCCACTACAGCGCTCTTGCACAAGGCCATGATTTTAGCCAACCAGGTCGCCGAGGTCACTAGAGCTTCCCAACTGGCTAAAACCGGAATAATCAGAATTTATACTGATCACCATCCGCTTACGTTCGCGCTGGGCAGTAGGAACTTTAACGCAAAGTTAAAGCGCTGAAAATCGCGAGTAGAGGAATAAAACTGTGAACTAATTTACAAACCAGGGAAATCCAACATTGTGGCCGACGCACTTTCGCGTATCCCAACGCAGTTGAATCATTTGGATTCTGACGCGGCAACTGTTCACAGTGCACTCCAGAATGATTCACAATTGATACCACACGTCGAGGTCCCAATCAACGTTTACAAGAATCAGTTGATATTCGACGGTGATCGAGCGCAATACGGTTGCGAACACCCGCACATGGGATACGCACTTCATTTAACTCCAATTAATGACAATACGATGTCAAACTTAGCTACTCATTTGAGAGAGTACCTAGAGCCTTCGGTAATCAATGGCGTCAAGATTCCAGAACCTTATCTGCAGGATTTCCAAGCTTGTTGCTTTGAGAATTTCAAGCTTTATAAAACTCGAATAACGCAAAGATTGGTCTCAGATTTGTCAGACAGAGACGAAATATGTGAGGTGATTGAAAAGGAACACCGTAGAGCTCATAGGGGTCCCAAAGAGGTGCGACTTCAGATCTTAGAGAAATATTATTGCCTTCGAATGGCTAGTACGATACGCTCTCAGTTGTCTTCTTGCGAATGTTGCAAGTTATTCAAGTATGAACGACACCCAAATAATCCAGTTTTGCGATTCCGAACTACCCTTGCGAAATTCTCCATATCGATGTTTTTACATTGGAAAAGAGAATTTATTTGAGTTGTATTGACAAATTCACCAAATTTGCCAAACTTTTCCCTTTGGAATCTAAGTCCGCGATACACTTGCGGGAAAAATTGGTTGAGGTGCTTCATTATTCTACGGTTCCCAAGATCCTGGTGTCCGACAATGAAAGGGGCCTCCTTCGTCCATCCGTTTTGAACTATCTGCGAGAACTGCAGATAGAACTGTACTATACCCCAACTCAGAAAAGTGAAATCAACGGTCAGATCGAGAGCTTCCATTCCACGTTTGCGGAAATTTACCGTTGTTTAAAAAGCGAGCACCCAACATTTTAGAGCACTGAACTGGTTCCAATAGCGGTGGACAGATACAGTAACTCTGTTCATTCGGAAACGCAGAAAAAACCAGTCGATCTTTTTCTTCGATCGCACGTCTCGGATAAACTACCAAGGATTGTCGGATTTCCGACGACAATCTTTGGAAAACGTTAAAGGATTAATTGAACACAATAAGGCCTTGGCTAATGCTAGCCATAACAAAGCCAGATCTCAACCTGTTGCTTACAACCAGGGAGACACGGTATTCGTGGCCAACAAACAAATCAAGACAAAAGAAAACCCGCGACTTAGAGCCGAGATGGTGCAGGAGGACAGGAAAGTCACTAGATCGGGGAAAGTTTTTCATAAATCGGACGTAAGAAACTAATTTGTTAAAAATAATAAAAAACAAAAACTGTTCTTAAACACATACAAAGCATACAAATCAAAGACAAATTTGACTATAACATCTTCCCGTTCTTTCGTATTTCTCCCCTAACTTCGCAAGCGTGGTTATGTCCCACATTGCAAGTGCCGTTTACATCTTTAAATACGATTCGCCCGTTATCCCTCTGCAACAAGGCGTTTTTTGGAGGATCAATACGGTGTTTAAGCTCGCCCACATCATCAACCTGGACCAAATGCAGCAACTTATCGGCGAACTAATGGAGGAAACGGCCGTGATGACTGTTTGGAGAATCGGAGCCTTGGTGACGCATTATCTGGAGGATGCGGCTAAAGGCATCAGCAGGATGACCAGCACTCCACAGCGAAGGCCACGGTCCATAGACTGGATAGGATCTGCTTGGAAGTGGGTCGCCGGATCACCCGATGCTGCGGACTGGAACGCCATTCTGGATTCGGAAGATGTGATCGCTAACAGATGAGTCGATCCAACAGCTAAGCAATAGACGAGGATCTTCATGCCACTACAGCGCTCTTGCACAAGGCCATGATCTTAGCCAACCAGGTCGCCGAGGTCACTAGAGCTTCCCAACTGGCTAAAACCGGAATAATCAACTCCAACCTTCTGGACCATGGGGAGATTGAGGCCATTCTGGCTGAAGTCGACAGCCTCCCTTACCAAAACGCCATCGAAGCTGTGGAATTCTCCCGACCCTCCATTTTGACCAACGGAACATTGTTACTGTACATCCTGGCACTGCCCAAGGTGACACAGAAACAGTACCGGCTGATGTTCCTCTACCCGACGATCATCGATGGGAAACAAGTAGTGCTGGAGCACAACAAATTGTCAATGGATGCCAGCGAGACTTACGCCGTCATAGGCGCGCATTCCTCGATAGGCAATACCACTGTTTGCCGGGAAAGGGACCTACTTAAATTGGAGGAAGAAAGTTGCATTCCCCGACTGTTGAAAGGGGGTCCAGCCGCTTGTACTTACTTGAGGAACGAACAGGAAAAACCAAGCTCATCGAAGACGGGACGATACCGCTAACAAACTTTAATGGAACGGTGACTACTACCCCAAAGCGGTACCAACTGACGGGGTCATTTGTCGTGCAATTCGACAACGAAACTGTAGTAATTGGTGTTCGAAACTACAGTAGTTACACGGCAAATCATCTAATGGCCTTGCCAGCCGTTTTGTCTCATGTAACAGCCGCTAATTACCAATTGTTGTTAGAATATGTCCACGACGTTAGCTTGCAGAATCTACGTAAGATGTCGAGCATGACCGGCAGACTACTCCTCTCCTTCATCTAGGAAATATTGTTGACCTTGGTTGCACTCTCCCTAATATACTTACTATGGAGGAAACTAACAGGGTCACTGATGCTGCCATGGACCTGAGAACGCAGGCCGCTAATAAGCTTCCCAAGGCTCATTGATCTGCGGGACGCAGATCTTGTAGGAGGGAGGAGTTAACAACCCGCTGTCGCCCTTCCAACCGTAAACTTCCCCGCCATTCCTTTCATGACCCCACAGCATAAGATTGCAGCGCCAAGCACTTCCACAACAATGTGCCGGCCAGCAATAACAAATTGAGCTGATCAAGTTGCAGCGTAAGCGGCAACAATGTGCCGGCTCAACAAACGGATGTGGCGAAACGGGAGCAGGCGCTCAAGTCAGCGCCAACGGGCGCGTAGGAACGGCTAGCGGCACTGCAGTGGCCAAGCCACCAGTTAGTCAAAAACAGAACGGATAGAGAAGCAGACAACAGAAACTCCAACCAACCAAATTTTCCTAAATAAACCTTAAGAACTTAAACCAAAATCTTATCACTGGGGGGAGGATCGGGATGTTAATAATTGAAAGGTAAAGTAGAGTTCCTGGTGAGTCATAATGACTCACCTTTACTTATATAACTATATTGTAGAACAAAAACAAAACAAAATTAACTGAAATGAAATGGCAAGATATTGCCATTATAACTAAATAACGAAATTAGGACAAAGTTCGAAAAATCATATAAAAGCCTAACCCAAAAAAGACTTCTACAAGAGGTTACGGTTCAAAAGCATGAAACCATATTGGTTGGTTGCTTTAATGAGGCAAGAAAAATAATATACGACCACAAAGACAAGTTAACAAGCAAACATTGGTCTCAAGTTTCGAAAGTCTTGACAAAATTTCGATCAATCTTGTTAACTGTCAGAACAAAACATAACCTTGATATTTCATTCCTAACTATCCTAAATACGGATCTAACAATCGAAACAGGTGAACAACCAGAATCGACAGATCAAGAAATAATTGACTCAGAGGATGAATCAGAAATAGAACTAGACGAAAAAGATTTAGACGAGTTGACAATTCCAGCCGAAATAAGATTACCAGAATTGTCTGATCAAGAAGATTCAACTTCAACTTCTAGTGTAATCGAACAAAAACCGTACACAATGACAGACACCTCAAGCGCCGACAACACACGCGCCGTAAAACAGGAACACAATTTACGAAATAGACAATGTACGCAAGTTGTTAGAAGCATCGTATATTAATAAAGGTCTAAGTGCTGAACATGCTGAAACATTCAGTACCAAGGAGGCCATAACCACCATGATAAGAAATTGCGGACATGGAAAGCTCAAGACAATTCTTGAAGCAGGCACATTCAAAACAATGAATGAAGCCGTTACCAAATATATCCATTGTAGTGTAGTATGTTCATATAGCGAGTACACACTGTAACAACTTTGTTGCAGAATAATACAAAGTCAAGTTTTTAAGTGCAATTGTAATTCGATATTTCTTATACATGCACAAGTCAGCATAATTGTTTCAGCCAGAATATGAACATGCTCGCCGCTCGTGGCTTACGCTGCCGCAAAACAAAATATATATATAAGCAAATATGCCGAGCAGAGCAGCTTAGCTTAAGGTATTTTTAACATTAATAAATCAGAACAATTTGGCCAGAACAAAGACGAAGACGGCGTTTGCCTGCGGCTCGCCTGTCTTATTATTTTTTAAAATTAATTTTTAAATAAACTTGAAACAAATAAAACGGAATATAAAAACAACCTTAAACATACCTGCCTACTGATCTGGAGGAACACACCTTTTACATGGCGACCGTGACATTGTAAGCAGGAGCTTACGGACCAAGGGGGATAATAGAGTGAGTTGTGTGAAAAATATCTCTAAAGTTGGGCCAACAATCAGAATGACAAGGAGAAGTGGCGTTATAAATAGAGCAAAAACAAGGCTCGCCCACCTTAAAAATTTACTTAATGCTGATACCCCACCAAATTGGGATACAGCAAGTAAAATCCAAGCTGAAATCGATAGCTTGGAGGAATATATAAAAACCCAACTTGAGATAAGAAAATCGAGCGCACACTCCTCACATGCAACAAAAAAAACTATTGGAAAAATTATTCACCCTCCAACGAAAATTGAAATACCCAAGCTGGCAAAAACGTGCCCACCTGACTGCCAAGGGCCGTTCAGCCCATACTGCATCTACACTTGTTGCGCGCTGCCAAAAAGCGGCAACAACGAATAGCCTGTGCGAGGACCAGCACCGGCCCCGTCTGAGCTCATAGGCCCAGGACAACTGCGGCAGCCTGTGCCCCAGCCTGTGCCCCAGCACCGGTAGAACCTGATCCAAGATCAGGGCAGATGACAACACGAAGCCACAAGAGGACTGATGGCAGCAGAATAACTTTAATCCAATTTTTAACTCGTTAAAAAAAGAGTATGGCCCGTAAAGCCACACGCATAATAGGCAGGAAATTGTACACCGTCAAGCGCGGTAAAAATTGACACCACACTCCGTGTGTTTTTAGGCTCGTGTGTTTAGACACGCGTTTACAAAAAAAGTGTAAATGAAAGAAAAAAAACAAAAACCGATCTTGAAAATTTTTTTTTAATAAAATGAAAAACTAAAAGAACTAAACAAAAATAAAATTTTCTTTTACAAAAATAAAAACCCAGATACTATTTCAAACTGGACCTTCCCTTAAAAATAGACTTAGGTTGGCTCAAAATGGGTCTTATAGATACCAAGACCGTTGATTCAACGGCAAACGTAATAAATAAAGTCGAGGTTACTTCACCCGACCTTGAGGTTATTACAATTCTTCTAATTGTAATCGTCATATTATTGAGCGTAAGCATTTTTTCTAGATTATATAAACTGCACAATAAGTGCTTAAAGAAGAAATACATCAGCAAAGCAAATGATCTGGATAAGATCTAAAAAAAAAAAATGAATACTAATTCAGCCATAAGATTGACCTACTTGGAAGATCCAGAATTCAGAAGTAGAGCAATTCGAATTATTGCAAATAACAATTCCCCCATCTCGATACATGACTTTGAGAACCAATACATAGAGCAATACAATAGAGCATTTTCTCCACTAATACATTGTAGCTGCACTCAAAAGGGGATCGTACTATCAACTATTCCCGAAATACGAGTAATGTCAGAAATATCCGAAAATCCTATACTTGGAAGGACACTCGTTATCAAGGTACAGACCAAGAACAAATAATAATAATTCAGTACAAAAAAAAAATCTCCAAAATGGAAAAACGGGAGTTAAAATATTTGAAAAAATATTCCCACTTTCTAAAACACCTCCTACAAAATGGAGAAACCAATCCTAAAATAGCCCAAATGTTGGACTGGATTGATATTCTGCCTCTCTATATTAAATTCACCAGCGAGATCCGAAATTGTCCGAGAAATGAAAGTAAACACAAACAATGATCAAATTCTAATTCCAAATCAAGAAATTCAAAATGGAATTTTTATCGCAAATACGATAACCAATAGCAAAAATGCATATGTCCGAATTTTAAATACAACCAATACAACGGTAATAGTCAACCTAAACAAGGTACAAATTGAATCATTGCACGACTACGAAATATTCCAATTAAATTCAAAGAAAGAAAAGAAAAAGTTATGAAAGCATTGTCAAAAAACTTTCCCCCTCGTTTCAAAGAAACATTAACTGAACTATGTGCAGAATAAGTCGATGTATACGGACTCGAAACCGAATCAATTACAACAAACAACTTTTATAAACAAAAGCTAAGGTTAAAAGATGATGACCCAGTCTATATCAAAAATTATCGAAGCCCGCATAGCCAAACAGAAGAAATACAAAAACAAGTTGAGAAACTGATTTCCGACAACATTGACGAACCATCTGTGTCTGAATACAACAGCCCACTGCTACTTGTCGTCAAATCAATAAAAAACCGCTATCAGATAAATTTCCACTCCCTAGAATTGACGATATTTTAGATCAACTAGGTCGAGCAAAATATTTCTCATGCCTTGACTTAATGTCTAGTTTTCATCAGATTGAACTCGAAGAAAGTTCAAGAAATATAACATCTTTTTCAACGAGCAATGGCTCATATCGTTTCACGCGACTACCATTTGGTTTACAAATAGCGCCAAATTCATTTCAAAGAATGATGACTATTGCATTCTCTGGACTTGAACCTTCTCAAGCATTCCTCTATAGGGATGATTTAATAGTTATTGGTTGTTCCGAAAAACATATGATAAAAAATTTAACAGACGTTTTTCAACTTTGCAGGAAACACAACCTTAAGCTACATCCAGAAAAATGTTCATTTTTCATGCATGAAGTGACCTTCCTAGGACATAAATGCACAGATAAAGGAATTTTGCCAGATGACAAGAAATATGAAGTCATAAGAAATTACCCAGTCCCACATGATGCGGACAGCGCTAGACGTTTTGTTGCATTTTGCAATTATTATAGACGTTTTATAAAAAACTTCGTCGACTATTCACGGCACATAACAAGATTATGTAAAAAGAATGTAACTTTTGAATGGACAACAGAATGCCAAAACGCATTCGAATACCTAAAAAATAAACTCATGCAACCTACCCTACTGCAGTACCCAGATTTCAGCAAAGAATTTTGCATAATAACAGATGCAAGCAAACAAGCTTGTGGAGCGGTTTTAACTCAAAACCATAACGGACTCCAACTACCAATAGCATATGCATCACGCTCATTCACAAAAGGTGAAAGCAATAAAAGTACAACAGAACAAGAACTAGCAGCCATTCATTGGGCAATTACACATTTTCGACCATATATTTATGGCAAACACTTCACAGTGAAAACAGACCATAGACCCCTTACCTATTTATTTTCAATGGTCAATCCCAGCTCCAAACTAACACGCATGCGGCTCGAGTTAGAAGAATACGACTTTACAGTTGAGTATCTAAAGGGTAAAGACAACTTCGTTGCAGACGCACTGTCACGAATAACCATAGACGAACTAAAAGAAATAAACACGAACGTACTAAAAGTCATTACAAGATTTCAAAGTAAACAGAAAAATCCTGCGCAGGAAGTGAACAACTAGATATGCCTAGGCAATCTCTTACAAACGCTTCTCAGCCCAACGTATAAGACGTTATCACAAATGACGGCTTACGAAAAATAGTGACATAGCGAATAACCCCACTTAAATGTTTGCTAAAACATGGAAGAAAAGTTATAGCAAGAATTGATATTAGCGATTTGTACACCAATGGAATTCTCGACTTAGGTCAGTTTTTCCAAAGGCTTGAAACACAAGCCGGTATACTGAACATCAGCCAAATATCAGTGGCACCGTGCGAAAAAATCTTTGAATCAATTTCAATAGATACTTTTAAACAAATGGGCAATAAAATATTAAAGACTCTAAGAGTAGCGCTACTCAAGCCGGTGACCCTAGTAAATAATGAGAAAGATCAAGAAGCGATACTGTTTACGTTCCATGACGATCCAATACAAGGAGGTCATAAGGGCATAACAAGAACTATATCAAAAATTAAAAGACATTACTACTGGAAAAATATGACACGTCATATCAAAGAGTACGTACGTAAATGTCCAAAATGTCAAAAGTCGAAAACGACAATTCACACCAAGACCCCATTAACAATAACAGAAACCCCAGAACGTGCATTTGACCGAGTTATAGTCGACACAATTGGTCCATTGCCAAGATCTGAAAATGGTAACAAATACGCAGTTACACTTATTTGTGATCTAACAAAGTATCTCGTAGCTATACCTATACCGAATAAAAGTGCTAAAACAGTAGCAAAAGCTATTTTTGAATCTTTTATCCTCAAGTACGGTCCTATGAAGACGTTCATTACGGACATGGGTACTGAGTACAAAAATTCTATCATTGATGACTTATGCAAATATCTAAAAATAGAAAACATAACATCAACTGCACATCATCACCAGACATTAGGTACTATTGAAAGAAGTCATAGAACCTTCAATGAGTACATACGTTCGTACATATCAGTTGACAAAACTGACTGGGACACATGGTTACAATATTTTGTTTATTGTTTTAATACTACACCATCGGTAGGGCATGATTATTGTCCTTACGAGCTTATTTTTGGTAAGTCGAACAACTTACCAAAAGATTTTAATAGTATAGATAGAATAGATCCACTATACAATGTAGAAGACTATGCTAGAGAAACTAAATATAGATTAGAAATAGCAAATAAAAGAGCTAGAATAATGCTAGAGCAGCATAAGGCGAAAAACAAGAAATATTATGATAAGAAAATAACAAACTTTGAATTGAAAATAGGAGATAAGGTTTTATTAAGAAATGACACTGGCCATAAATTGGAACCAGTATATTTAGGCCCTTATACAGTAACAGGAGTAGAAGATAGAGATAACATATTCATTAAAGATAGTACAAATAAGGTCCAAAAAATGCATAGGGATAGACTAAAAGCCTACCGAAAATAATATGACAATATTAAATACCTCTTCAAAGAAACAAAAATACAAAACGAAAAAAAAAAAAAACTTTTAAACAAAAAAAATTTTCATGAAAATATTGGTCTGATCAACCACTTGCATTTACAACAAAAAAAATAAGAAAGATAATAATAATACAAAAAAAAATTTTTAATTAACCTTAAATACCTTATTAACAAATAAAATTCCTATTTTTATATTAATAAAATATAAGTAACTAGTAATCATTAATAATTAATTTAAATTTCGAATAACTTCAATATAATTACGTTATTCCTTTAAAAGGGGAGGTGTAGTATGTTCATATAGCGAGTACACACTGTAACAACTTTGTTGCAGAATAATACAAAGTCAAGTTTTTAAGTGCAATTGTAATTCGATATTTCTTATACATGCCCAAGTCAGCATAATTGTTTCAGCCAGAATATGAACATGCTCCCCGCTCGTGGCTTACGCTGCCGCAAAACAAAATATATATATAAGCAAATATGCCGAGCAGAGCAGCTTAGCTTAAGGTATTTTTAACATTAATAAATCAGAACAATTTGGCCAGAACAAAGACGAAGACGGCGTTTGCCTGCGGCTCGCCTGTCTTATTATTTTAAAATTAATTTTTAAATAAACTTGAAACAAATAAAACGGAATATAAAAACAACCTTAAACATACCTGCCTACTGATCTGGAGGAACACACCTTTTACAGTAGGGTGTCCCAAAAAAAAAATTTTTTTTATTTTCACGGGTGCACCGGCATTTTCTGAAAGCTAATGGAGTAAAGTATTTTTTAAATTTTTTCAGATTTTTCGAAAGACGTTTAGAGGTCGCACAAATCGAATTTTTTCCCAAAAATCGGGTTTTCCGTATTGTTCTCGAATTTTACTTATAACTTGGTCAACATCCACGATTTTCTTAGTTTTCAAATCAAAATTTTTAAGAAAAATGTCCAAATTTTACTTTTATGAGCAAAAACAATGAGTTTTGGCTTTGCATTTGCTTGTTTAGGTACCATTTATTAATTTTTTTTGGAAAATTTTTCATAAATTTTGTAAAAAACGTATTATAACTTTTAAAGTTTCTATGAACAAGACAAACTAGTGATGCAGTTTAAAAGATGGTTCAATTTTTTTTCAAAATGAAAAAAAAAAATTGAAATTTTCTCTTACCGTTCCAGAGTTATACTCTCTTAAAGCGTTGTACCCATTTACTCGTAATATTAATTTTTTAATAATTAATTGTGTAACAAAAATTATTGCAGCCACTATGCATTAGAACAAAATGCAGCATTAAACCAAAATAGCTTTAACATCGATGCTCAAACCAGAAAGCTTCTCGCCGAAAGCTCTACTTTAAAGCAATCGGTTAAGGTACCTTCAGAAGAAGGTAAGCCTTACTTCTTGAATATCTTTAAAAGCGCACGGTAGATTTTCATTAAAATCAATTTTTATGAAGGTATAATGGGCGTTTGCATGCCCCTAAGAGATGGTACTCGACGGCCAAAAAACCGCGATATGGAGTACAATTCTTAAGCTCACCCTTAAATAAATTCATACAGGGAGTAAGCCATATCTAAAAAAATACAGATCTGCGTGTTCAGTTCTGCCATCGAAGACCTGCCATCTTTTACTAGAAATTGCCTAAGAACAACATTGACCATTTGGGCTAAACCCAGCTTCACTAAAATCAAGTAATATATGAGTGAAGTGCTTCATAAGCAGCAGAAAAACAGGCCATATCAATTGAATACTTTAGTTCAGAACATCTTGGCGTACCACGGTTGGTCCACCAAAGACAATTTTTATTACAATTTACTTTTTTTTTGGAAACAATGACAAATTTTACTCATAAGATTAATTGTATGATTTTTGGGAATACCCAAACAGTAAATGTTGTTCAAAATTAATTGCTGATACAAAATTTCATTTAAAACGCGAAGCAAGGCTTCCGTGGTGAGTCTGAAAACTCAGTTGGAAAAAAAAACATCACGATTCAAAGTTTGAAGCAAATCCGTTGCAAACCAGGCAAAAAGCTCACAATATTATTAGGGTTATGCAATGGGTACACAGCTTTAAAAAAGTATAACTCTGGAACGGTAAAAGCTAATTTCAACTTTGAAGTATGAGTTTTTTAAAAATTTAACCATCTCTAAAACTGCATCACTAGTTTTTCAATTTTCATAGAAATTTTGAAAGTTATAGTGCGTTTTTTACAAAATTTATGAAAAATTTTCAAAAAAGTTTAATATATGGTACCTAAACAAGCAAATGCAAAGCTAAAATCAACTGTTTTTGCTCATTAAAGTAAAGTTTGGAAATTTTTCTTTAAAATTTTGATTGGAAAACGAAGAAAATCGTGGTTATTAACCAAGTTATAATTAAAATTGGAAAACAATACGGAAAACCCGATTTTTGGGGGAAAAATCTATTTGTGCGACCTCTAAACGTCTTTCGAAAAATCTGAAAAAAATTTCAAAATTACTTTACGCTACAAGCTTTCAGAAAATGCCTGTGCCCCAAAATTTTTTTTTTTTGGGACGCCCTATTTTACATTAGCACAGGAATGACAGGCAATGTAAGCTCGATACTGTACTCCCAAAGAGGACATAGATACAGAGGTAATAACTACAGAGCCAATTACCGAGGAAGAGGTAACTTCCAAAATAAGAACTACCAAAATAACAATGGTTACCAGTACAACAACTACAGATGTAACAATAGAGGTCGTGGAAATTCTTCAGGAAATTTCAGAGGCTTCAACCAAAACTACAACAATGCCAATCAAGGTAATTCCAGTAATGGAAATCGAGGCAACCAAAACAACCAAAACGAGAGCGTAAGTTAAAGTCGGCTCTAACCGACTTCGATATACCCGTTACTCATTAAAAAAAATATTTTTAACAGTGTTCCTGCTTTCCTTAGGGTGAACATCCGAAAGGTATGCAACATTTTTTAACTCGGCTATTTATCGCTTTTTTGCTCATAACTTGAGAACCGCTCATCCGATCTTTATCATTCGTCGATTTATTATGCTAATTACTAACTATCTCTAGAAGGTACGAATCGTCTAAACTGTAAGAGATATAAGGTTTTTTCCGAATTGCGGGGGCGGGAGGGGGCGTGGCACACTTGAAAAAAACTTGATCTGCCTGCAGATAAAAGAAGCATTTGTCCCGTACATGTCAAACCTCTATCTCTTACCATCTCTGAGATATAGGTGTTCATACAAACGGACGAACGGACGGACGGACGTACGGACGGACAGACGGACAAGTCTATATCGACTCGGCTGTTGATGCTGATGAAGAATATATATTTTTTATATGGTCGGAAATGATTGATGATCTCAGTTTAATATATTTTTATCATTATTAAAAATGGCGGGTTCCAAGCAGCTCACCGCCTCCACGTGGCGACCCTTGGGCACTGGGTCTGGTCAAAAATAAAGAGATGGCTCCAAACCCCACGGTCCATTAAACCCCGAAGGAAGCGCAAGCAGCTGAAACTTGGCCACCACCCAGCGCAGCCTCTTGCAAGACTCAAAAAATAAGGTGAAGAGTAAGGAACCTAATGAGGGATTCCAGACTGTGTCCCGCAAAAAAGGCAAATCTAAACAATCAAGCGAATTGGGATTGAAGCCAGCACCAAGAGGAAACAAGAAGCCGAGAAGGGTATGAAGAAACCCGCTAGATCAAGGACACGAAGCCGCCCAGAAGCTGTTTTAGTTAAGCCAGCAGAAGGCTGCAATAACTGCAATAAGAGCAGCGTTAGGTGATCCTAGTCAAGACATCCAAGTCCGACTGACTGATGTAAATAGCTCAGAGCAAAAGCGAGCCTTTGTTATACTGCCTACTGAAGACGCAGCAAAGATTCTGAAGGATCAAAGAATCAAAATAGGATGGACGCGTTGCCGAGTAAAACGGAGCATCGACATCAAGCGATGCTTCAAGTGCTTTGGCGTTGGTCACTTACAGATGGTCTGTAATGGACCGGACCGAAAGAACCTGTGCATTAGGTGCGGAGATAGCGGCCACAAAATGAAAAGCTGCACGAAACCACGAAGGTGCTGTATATGCGCTCACGAGAAGTACAAAGAGGTAAATCACTTCCCAGGTACGAGTAACTGCTCTGCCAGTAAAAGGAAGGATAAAATATGAAGTTTCTCCAAGCCAATTTACACAGAAGCAGAACAGCGGATGCTCTTCTCTCACAAATAGTCCTGGAGGAGCAAGCAGATTTGGTATTAGTGAGCGAGCAGTATAAGCGAAAGGAAAATGGCGTCTGGATGGAAGACAAAACAAAAACTGCAGCAATATGGATCCCAGGTGTAAGCAGCGTACGGCATCTGAGTGACGACCGAGGAAGGGGCTACGTATTCGCGCGAGTTGGAGACTGCAATATATTTAGCTGCTACCTAACACCAAGTGACAACATACAAACATTTCAGAACAAACTCGATGATATTGAAGACACCGCAAGGCAAATAAAGGGAAACTTCATTGTAGCGGGTGACTTCAATTCGAGGGCGGAAGAGTTACCCCACTCCATCAACTGACTCAAGAGGTCGCAGAGTCCTAGATATGGCCGTAAGACTGGGGCTGGCAGTGGCGAACGTTGGTGCCACTGCGACATTCAGGCGAACGGGAACCGTTGGCACGATTCCGGATATATCTCTGGTGTCAGAAAACCTGGCTCATAAGATAGCAGACTGGAAAGTATTAGTTACTTACAATGGAAGCGACCATGAGTATATCTCCTACATCCTAAAAGAAAACAGGACAAGCAACGCGGGTTCAAATGGAGCGCCTCGAAGACACAGGTGGAACATAAATCGTTTGAACAAAGGCCTTTTGATAAGCGAAATTGACAGGAGAACAACGGAAACACAGGACACTGTTGGCGCCGAGGGTATAGTTAACAACACTATGCTCACTATTAGAAAAGATTGTGATGCCGCAATGCCCAAAACTGGGAACAGACGCAGAAATGGACAAGAAGTATACTGGTGGACGGAGGAAATAAAAACACTGAGAGAAACGTGTATTAGGAAGAGACGTCTCCTCACTAGAGCAAGGCGTAGGGAAGATTTTACAGCACAGGAGGAACAATATAGGCTAAGAAGTACTTAAATATTGCTATCCGCAACAGTAAGCGAGAGAAATGGAAAGCTCTCTGCAATGAAGTAAATACCGATCCATGGGGTCTTGGCTATAAAATTGTGATGAAAAAGCTTAGGGCTAAAAGCTCATTAACAGATATAGATGAACAACAGATGGATAATATTGTCAAAGCGCTGTTTCCTCCTCATCAGATAAGACCAGCAATGCAACATTCAACCGATGAGCAAGTGCAACCCTTTACCGAGATCGAACTTATTAGAGCGGCAGCGCTGGTGGCTTATCCCCGAAACAGTACGGCTTTAGACCAGGCAGATCTACATGCGGAGCCATACAGGAGGTCGTGCAGGCGGCGCAGGCAAGTCAGCAGGGAAATCATTTCTCACGACCCATTATATTGCTTGCAACGCTAGATATGAAAAACGCGTTCAACAGCTTTAAATGGGAGCATATGATTTATGCACTTAAGGAGCGATTCAGAATCCCCGGATACCTAATGCGGATAATAAGCAGCTACCTCGAAAACCGAAAATTGTTTTACCAAACAAAAGTAGGCGAAAAAAGTATGCAAATAACCTCTGGAGCAGCACAGGGATCCATCCTAGGACCTGAACTATGGAACATTAGCTATGACGCAATTCTCCACCTGGAAATGCCTGAGGACACTTTTTTAGTAAGATATGCAGATGACTTAGTAGCAGTCATAACGGCGCGTAACAACGAGTACGCACAACGTAAATTGACGCAGGTAATGGTACGAGTTAAGGACTAGCTGGACTCGCACGGCTTACAGCTGGCGACAGAAAAAACAGAATTACTGTTAGTCACCAGAAAATAGATCCCGCTTGAGGTGGACATGAGAGTCGACGAAACATCGTAAGGACTCAGAAAATAATAAAGCACCTGGGAGTCAGGCTTGATTCAAAATTGACTTTTGGAGCGCAGATACAATATGCCAAGTCCAGGGCCGCTGAGACCACAAAGTCCCTTAGCAGACTAATGGCAAATACTGGTGGACCGTTTCAGTCAAGGCGGAAACTGCTGATGGAGGTCAATAATGCCATCCTGTTGTATGGCAGCGAGGTATGGGCAGATACACTGAGTTTAAAATACAGACGAGATCCATTGCCTGCAATCCAAAGGACAACGGCGCTGAGGATAATTAGTGCATACCGAACGGTATCAGGAGCTGCAGCTTAGCTCATCGCGGGAGTAATTCCGATCGACCTACTAGCCAGAGAGCGCAGAAAAATCTACACGATGCGACAAGCTGGAGATATAACAGCACAAATTAGAGACTCCTGCAGAGAAGAAACTCTTGCACAGTGGCAAATCAGATGGGCAGTCGAGAGAACTGGAAGGTGGACCGCCAGGCTCTTGCCCGACGTGAAAAAATGGGTCCAAAGAAAGCACGGAGATGTGTATTACTACGTAACACAAATGCTAACGGGACACGGATATTTTAGCACCTATCTGCATAAAATGGGGAAAACAACGGAGTCTAGCTGCGTATATGGCGACGCCGAGATGGATAACGTAGAACATACAATCCACTGTGAACGATTTGCCTCTGAACGTCAAAGACTATGGCAAGTAACTGGATGCACCACACCAGAGAATATTGTTGCCAAAATGACCAGTAGAGAAGAGAATTGGACAGAAGTAGCCAACTTTGTTGGCAAAATACTGCGCCTGAAGAAAAAAGACTTGGATGAAAGGACGCAATAGGGGGCGCTGGACGCAGACGAAAGATTGGAGCGCATAGCGCGTAAATGGGCCCACTTCGAAGTAACGCGAAAGTTTTTCTGAAGTGGATTAAGGCTCGACGTGAGGGGGGGTTTTTAGTGGGTGGGAGTCCCACATCCCCTACTGCGACGGCAGACTAGGAAATGCATATTGCATTTTCCCCTCCTAACCCCAAAAAAAAAAAAAAAAAAATCATTTACATTTCTAGCAGATACAGGATCAGATATTACCGTTATAAAAGAAAATGCGGATATATTTCAAGATATTGATCACACCAGCATAACAAAATCACTTGGAAAAACATTTTTCGAATTGAGAACAGATAACTTCATTATACCATAAAATTTCCATGTAGTAATAACTTTGTTGCTGAATAATACAAAGTCAAGTTTTTAAGTGCAATTGTAATTCGATATTTCTTATACATGCATATATCAGCATAATTGATTCAGCCAGAATATGAACATGCTCGCCGCTCGTGCCTCACGCTGCCGCCAAACAATATATATGTAAACATATTCATAAGACAGCTGCCTCGTCCCGAGCAGAGCAAATTAGCCTAAGATATATTTTGTGAGGGAAATAAAGAGAACGCAAAGAAAAGAACAACGTACAGCGGCGTATTGACTTGGGTGTTATGACTTGGAAGCAAAAAGGATTGGCTACAACTGGTGTTGGAGGTCCCGACTACTAAGGAGATAAAGACATTACAAAGCGGGACCAAAGACCCAACAGTAGAGAGAAGTATTTCTCTGTATTGGATTTGGCCAGTGGCTACCATCAGATTGATGGTGCCTACAGATGCAGCAAAGACAGGATTTACGGCAGAAGGGGGACATTTTGAGTTTCTTAGAATGCCCTTTGGGTTAACAAATGCCCCCGCCACATTCCAAAGAGTGATGGATAATTTGTTCAGAGAATTAATAGGTACCACAGTTTAGTCTATATGGACGACATCAAAGACACTACATATATAAATACCTCATCACATACAAACTTTTTTATTTGGGGTCCAATGTCAGCTCCCAAGAACAATCGCTTTTTGAGTCAAATGCGACATCTTTAATATCTATAAGTCTTTGCTCTCAGTCGTATAGCTAATTCCTAAAATTCCTAGCTAAATTTCAATATTTGGATCCTCGTAAGGGCAGCGAGAAGCAAAAATTGGGATCCAAAGTCAGCTCCCAAAAACAATCGTTTTTTGTTTCACATGCAGCATCTATAATATCTATAAATCTTTGACGGCATCATTGTATTCTCCGCATCCCTGCAGCAACACATAGCAGATCTAAGAAAGGTTTTTCTAAGCTTTTAAAAGGCAAACTTCAAGCTTCAGAAAAATAAGTCAGAGTTTATGAAGAAGGAAATCGAGTTCCTGGGCCACGTAGTGACACAAGACGGTATTAAACCGAACCCAAAGAAGATCGAAGCAATAAAGAAATTTCCACTCCCTTGTAAAAGGAAGGAAATTAAATCCTTCTTGGGATTATTGGGTTACTATAGAAAATTTATGAGACTTTGCAAGATTAACCAATCCTCTGACAAGACAGCTCAAGGGACTAAAGAAGGTAGAAATTGACCAGGAATATAGGGATACGTTTGAACACTGTAAGACACTTTTGTGTAACAATCCTATATTAACCTTTCCGGATATCGAAAGACCATTCATACTGACTACTAACGCTAGCGATTATGCACTAGGAGCAGTGTTGTCACAAGGAGCGCTAAAGGGTGACAAGCTAGTATGTTATGCTAGTAGGACACTTACGACGTGTGAAAGTAATTATTCTACTACAGAAAAGAAAATGTTGGCCATTGGGCAACACGTTATTCGGACCATATCTTTATGGAAGAAAATGTACAATATTAACAGAAAACAAAACGTTAACTTGGTTAATGAGTATTAAAGAACCAACATCAAAATTAGTGGCGGTTACAGTTGGAAGAATTCGAATATGAAATAGTATACAAGAAAGATTCACAGAACAAGAACGCCGATGAACTTAGTAGAGTCAGGATCAACATAAATATAAATGACACAGATTCGCAGGTGGGAAATTATGGGGACACCATTCATTCAGCCTTAGAAAAAAAAGATCATGGGATAGAAATATCAGAAAAAGCTTTAAGCTTAGTTTAATATGCAAGCAATTTTTGAGCTTGGGGAGAAACCAATAAAGAAAACAGAAGCACCATTTAAAAACAAAGTTAGAAGAGTGATAACAGAAACAGAGTTTAATGAACGTATAATATCTAAATGATATAGTACACATTGATCTGTACTTTATAAATTCTAAACATATCTTGACAGCGATCGATAATCTTCCTAAGTTCGCTGCAGGTTTTACAATACCAGCAAGGAATTCATTAAATGTCCTCAACTCATTAAAATCTTTCATTCAATGATATGGGATACCATAGAAAATAGTATGCGATCAAGAAGTGGAACTTTCAGCAAATATTTTTAAAGAGTTTTGCAAACAATTTGTGATAGAAATTCACTATACATTATTTCAACAATCCTCGAGCAATGCTCCAATAGAAAAATTACACTCAACCCTGACGGAAATTTATAGAATTGTATATGAAACCAGGAAGAATAAGTCTTTATCATGCGAACATGACGAAATATTGGCAGAAACATTTATCTCTTATAACAACGCCATACACACGGCAGCCAAGTATACGCCGCACGAGTTATTTACCGGACACACTCATTACTTTGAAAGAACTAGTAGTGAAAAGGAAACATGGACGCAAATGATCAAAATTACATAGACAATAGAATAACTAATATTAAACATCAGGAGGATACGCTAACGGAAGGATTAAAGGAACAGATAGGAATTAATAAGGACATTTTTCAAAGACCTACGAATATAACACGATTTATCAATAACGACAAAACAAAATTTGGAATGAAGTGAGAGAAGAGACCTGGAAATTCAAATAATACAGGGGGTAATAATAGTGAGTTGTAATATAGATGTAGTATATAACCATCTTAATGGAATAGCGGAAAGCGTTCTACTTTCGAAATTAGTAATAGTGCCCAGATTTATATAAGGAAAAGAAGAAGTTGAAAAACTTGAGGTAGTTTTTGAATAACAAAATATCAGGTTAAGCACTAAAGAAAAAATTTACGATTTATTGAAAATGGATGTAGCATATAATGAATCAGAAATAATCTTTAAAATTAAGATCCCTATTGTCGAAAACGAGGTATTCAAGTATGCAAGAATTATACCACTCCCTATTAATAAAACAAAAATCTTAGTAGTAACTAAATATATAAGTTGTTACGTATGCACATTATTATAGTCATAAAAAGGGTATTCGATGGTTGACTCTTTCGAAAAAAGACTTGTCCATACCCTTTAGCACGGTAACATGATTCTTTTTTTTTTAAATATGGGAATCAAGGCCACCGGTTGGGGCTGACTTATCGCGGGAAAAGTTCCAGAAACAATTCCCACAATTTCTGATAACGTCAGCAAAAATTGCGACGGGGCCACTGTGGCTGTCGTGAGAATGTCAAGTGCAAATCCGCTGCTGCACCGAGGGCAGCGACCGCGATCCGTTAGGGTGAAGAAAACAACTCCCCCTTGTGAAGAGTTAGTCAGCGGAAGGGATTTGCTTGAATCGGAAGAGCGCTCGTGGCGCCCGTGTTAACGGGGGCACCGCCAGCAAGAAGCCAAAGTACAATTTCTTTGTGAAGTGAAAATTGTTTTATTTCAAGATGAAGAAAATGAGCGACTCCCAACGTCAACAATAAGCAACAGCATTTTTTTTTGCGTCGCGCACCGCATCTAAATTTTTTTTTTAGTGAAGTGAAAAATTGCTGTATATGCCAATAACAACAACAACATCGCAAAGTGAAAAAAGAAAAACAAATTTTAAGACCGATTCGACGATTACAAAAAGCGAAAAAAGAAATCCAACAAAAACGCAGCAACGCCCGCTGTCGTCGCGCTCACGCAGCGAGCGGCACAACAGAGCCGGAGCTGAACTGCGTCCCGGATGTAGACGATCATACACCCCAACAACAACAAAAACAGCACCTTCTGAGATCGTCTCTAGTGCGCCAACGCTCCTGTGCGCGAATTTGTGTGTGTTTTAGGATGTTGGGAGAAAGAGAAAGTCATTAGAAACATTCGACAATAAAGAGAAAGAGACCTCCCGTAGGAAGCCGTCGAATTGTCTTTGTCAAGTGTTTGATTTGTTTTGTAAAATTTTTTTATACGTATAGATTCATATCTTTTTTTGTTGCCTTAATAATAAATTTGTTTTACAAAACCTTTGTTCTTTGACTTGGGTCCAAAGTCCAAACATTCAAGCTCATCAAAATTATGCTCGATCAGCATTTCCTTTGTTCTCCCCAGCATAAGCTTTCAAGCTCTTCAAGCTTTGAAGCTTTAAACAAGAAGCTTTAGCATCAAACATAGCTGTGAAGGCAGCTTAAGTCGATTCTGTAAGTCAGTTCTATTCTGTATCCCAACCCACGCACAACTATAAAGTAATAAAGGCCTATGAGCCACAAAAAATAATTTTTTAACTAAAAGTTTAATCTTTTACTTAATTGGCGCCCAACGTGGGGCACACGCAATTTCAAATCACTTATATCGGACAAGTCGCGCGAAAAAGAAGGTATTGCGTTTTAAACTTGGAATATATTTTTCCAAATTTAAAAAATAAAAAACAATCCGAAGTGACGCGTGTGTCGAAAACCTTTGACAACATTGCGACCAAGTCCAATGTTTAACTTTGCTCGTAGTGCTTAAACAGTATTACAACTTGTGCAAAGTGGGTTGCAATAGAACCGAAAACCAACTAACAAAAAACCAACATCAAAAATCATCAGAAAACGATACCAAGAAAAACCTACACCAAAAATTATCTCAAAACAATACAAATCAGAAGTATACCAATAACGAAGAAGATCCCTCTGACCTAGAAGGAATACCCCTGCGGGAGAGCACGTGAGCGGTTTTATTTTAAGTTATATAAACAGATAAACCAAATATTTAAAAAGAAAAAAAGAAGAAAAAAAAACTATGTTCAAACAGGTTAAGTTTTGAAGATATTTGATAAAACTGGACGACCTTATTAAAAAATTTTCCAACCTCACAATGGCTAACAATTCTGCCAATTCCTCCAATTCCAATCTGACTGCAGACTTGGTTGCGCAACTTATAGCGCACCAAACAGTTTCCCTGCAGGAACAGATCACCCAATTACAAGCACAACTCGCTTCAACGACACCTACCGTTGAAGAATTCCAGCGAGTACAAATAGATGATAGTATCAGAGATGACGAATCTTTTATCAAGTCCGTAACGGAGTTTTCGGGAAATTTCAGTTCGTATGTCAGCTGGCGCGAAGCCGCTGTAAGCGCCATGAGTCTCTACAAACCAAACAGTCGCAGATATGTAGAAGTACTCACTATTCTTCGAAATAAATTGACAGGTCGTGCTATAGAATGTATTACTAACCATGGCACTTTATTAAACTTTGATGCCATATTAGCTCGATTGGACTTTTCCTTTAGTGATAAGCGTAAAATACATATAATCGAACAAGAACTCAGTGTCCTCAAACAAGGAAATCTCTATGTAATAGATTATTACAATCTCGTGAATAAAAAACTAACTTTGCTGATTAATAAGAAGAAGACTATAATGACATATAGTCATAACTCAGAGGTAGTTACCGAAATGAATAAGAAAAAACAGGGAAAACGCTTTAAGAGTATTCATTTCGGCCCATTTGAAGGAAATTATCGATATATTGTTTGAAGCAAATATGAAAATTTCCTTAGAAAAATCCAAGTTTTTTAGGAAAGAAACAGAATTACTGGGTTACATTGTCTCCCACAAAACTATCAAAACTGACCCAGCAAAAAGCAATACCATTGTTCAATACCCGCCTCCCAGTAATCTGAGGATTTTTAGGCCTAACCGGCTATTATCGGAAATTCGTCCGTAATTATGCTGCAATAGCAAAACCCCTTACGAAGCTTCTACAAGCTGAAAACGGTAGAACTTCAAAACATATGTCCAAAAAAGTAAAAATTAACCTTTGCTTTAGTTTTAAGTAAATACAATTCAATCAAAACTATGTAACACTTAGTTGCATGCTCACTTGTATTCTATCCCATAAGGAAATCTGAGCGACCACTTCAGTCGCTAGCTCAAGCGCAATGTCAGCAAATCCCACGCTTATGTATAAGCGATAAGCTACACACGCACACATAGCAATGCATGCGCGCGCTGCTAACTCAAAAGATATTAATGGCAAATTAAATGCAGCCAAAGGAGTCGAACGAGAACAGCCGAGACGGCGAGTTGAAGTACGTTTACGTTGCACGTACGTTTTTTAATATACAAATGTTTAACAAAATAATAAAATGTTAATAAACTAAAGCATTTCCGCCTTATTTTCTCGGTATGTCTAGACGACATAAACTCTGACCTCCGCCCATCGCCACACTTGACCGAGATGCGGTTTCAGCATTTCAAACCTTGAAAAACCATTTGGCTTCAACCAGGGTTCTCAAAGTACCGTACAAAGTACCGTACTTTTGTTTAGTACACAAAAAGTACTGAACAAATCCAAGTACCGTACTCAGAAAAGTACGGTACACTTCTCAATTCGTACTGTACGAAATCACAAGTACCGTACATATTTTGTAACGCCCCGACCGAAAAAAGCAAGTACGGTACAGCGTCGTAACGCACCGACCGATAAAAAAAAGTACCGAACTTTTTTGTGTTCAGCACTCGCACATACTAAACCATTTAAGTTACGTACAATTAAGTACAAAATGGTATTTAGTTGAGTACACAGAGTGTAAAACGAATTCAGTTACAGACTTTGTGATAAGTGCACTGACTGAAGACATTAAATCGCGAAAAAAAAAACCAAAGAGGATAAAAATAGTAATTATGAAAAACGTAATTGCCAACCAAGTACAAAATCATGTCAGGATCAATGCATAGGCGCAATTCGCAGCTAAGGGGCCTCCATGGTAACAAAACCGCGAAATGCTTAAGAAATTTATTTTCAAAGCCAAAAATCATTAAATCGCGGAATAATACCAAAGAGGATCGAAAAATTTTATAAAATGCCAAACTTTGCTTTGAAGATAGTGAAAAATCGTGTCAGGATCAATGCATAGGCCCAATATGCAGCTAAGGGGTCTCCATGGTAATAAAACCGCGAAATGCTTATATCTACAGTATAAAGAGCCACAGCTGGCGAAGATAGCTGAAGTAGCTTTGGCTGTGCCGGCCACGCAGGTCTCAGTGGAACGCGCATTTAGTGCCCTACCTAATATTTGCACAAAAGTGCTAATGCACTAGAAAACATTTTAATTGTTAAACTTAACTCTAAATTGCTAAAAGACATATACATTGAATAAAAAAATTTAATTTAATAAAGACTCAATACAATTGGAACTATTTTTGAATAACTCTTATGCATTACATCTGGCAGGCTTTTATACAAATTTACAAGCGAAAATGGTCATATATGGTTCGTGGTTCAGTATTATCATGAACAGGGGAATGTAGTTATGTGTGATAGTTTGTGGCTTTGAAAATTATTTTCTTAAGTATTTCGCGGTTTTATTACCATTGAGACCCCTTAACTGCATATTGCGCCTATGTATTGATCCTGACATGATTTTTCACTATCTCCAAAGTTAAGTTTGTTTGGAATTATTAGATTTTTTGATCCTCCTTGGTATTTTTCCGCGATTTAATGATTTGTCAGTAACAGACAGTGGCTTGAAACAGTTTTTAAGATCTTAACTATGTTCTTTTCTTTTGGTCATCCTTGGTATTAATCGCGGTTTGGTATTGCCATAGACAGGGGAATGTAGTTATGAGTGATCATTTTTGGCTTTGAAAATAAATTTCTTAAGCATTTCGCGGTTTTGTTACCATGGAGGCCCCTTAGCTGCGAATTGCGCCTATGCATTGATCCTGACATGATTTAGTACTTGGTTGGCAATTACGTTTTTCATAATAACTATTTTTATCCTCTTTGGTTTTTTTTCGCGATTTAATGTCTTCAGTCATTTTTATCCTCTTTGGTTTGTTTTCCCGATTTAATAAGACTTCAGTCAGTGCACTTATCACAAAGTCTGTAACTAAATTCGTTTTACAATCTGTGTACTCAACTAAATACCATTTTGTACTTAATTGTACGTAACTTAAATGGTTTAGTATGTGCGAGTGCTGAACACAAAAAAGTTCGGTACTTATTTTTATCGGTCGGTGCGTTACGACGCTGTACCGTACTTGCTTTTTTCGGTCGGTGCGTTACAAAATATGTACGGTACTTGTGATTTCGTACAGTACGAAATGAAAAGTGTACCGTACTTTTCTGAGTACGGTACTTATTGAGTACGGTACTTTTGTTGTGTATACGAACCCTGGTTTCAACTATTGAACTAACACAACCTGACTATTCGAAAAGACTCACCCTTACCACAGATGCATCGGACGTCGCCATCGGGGCAGTCCTAGCCCAAGACGGTAAACCAATAACATTTGTTTCCAAGACTCTTAATAAAACAGAACGAAACTATGCAACAGAATTATATGCCATAGTTTGGGCATTGAAAAATCTCAGAAATTACTAATACGGAGTTGTGAATGTGATCATACTGATCATCAACCATTGTCTTTCGCAGTTTCTCCACGAACCCCAAAAGCAAAACTAAAAAGATTATTGAAGAGTATTCCCCAAAAATAATTTATAAACCTGGCACTACTAACGTAGTTGCAGACGCATTATCCAGAATCACTATAAACAATTAAATTAATGAAGATATGCCTTCTACAGACGATGACAATTCTTCTGACAGCGGTACTATTCACTCAGCTTCCATTAGCTATGAAACTGTAATACCAGAAACTAATAAGCCATTAAATCAATTTAAGCAACAATTGCTTATCTCAAAAAATAGATTCACTATTCACGAACAAGTCCAAATGTTCAGCAGAACCAGACATATTGTCGAATACGACACACCTCAGAATCTTGTCAACATTTTAAAAGAATTTATTGATCCAAGATTAACTACAGCAATTCATTGCACTCCCGAAGACCTTTATGAAATACAGACTCTTCTCAAGGAAACATTTTCCAATAAATTTCTTTACACAACGAAATTTTTACTAGATGACCAAGCCGTTATCATTGAAGAAACTCACATTCGAGCTCATAGAGGGCTTGATGAAAATCTAAAACAAATAACCTCTTCATATTATTGGCACATTTTGTATAAAAACTTAAGCAGTTCATAAGAAATTGCGAAATTTGTAATAAGAATAAATATAATAGAAATCCCGTGCAAATTCCCATTTCAGAAGCACCTATTCCTCAAAAAGGGGGTGAACAACTTCATGTAGATGTATTCTACGCACAAATCTTGACTTTTTTAACCTGGATCGACTCTTACTCCAAATATGTTTTAGTAAAAGAAATAAAAGATAAATCAAACATGGAAATGAATGTTTTGGAGTTAATTCAATCATTTCCCTTCGCCAAATCAATTATGATGGATAACGAACCGAGTTTTTCATCAGCTCATTATAAATCGTCAATGAACCGAGCAGGTCTTACGATTTACTACGCGGTCTACTTTAATCGAAATAGCCCGATGTATTCGAGAGGAATACAGTTTACATGACTATTCAGAAATCCTCCTTAAGGAAGACTTAGGAAATATGGTTAAAATTAAAAACAGAAACCGCATTATTCACAAAGACAATATTAAGTTTTAATTTACTTTCCATTTTTTTTTAGAATGTTAACACTATTTTCCTCACTTTGTCTGATACTATTTGGTCTGTCCGACATTATAAATTACACTAACGAGGACTTCGTCCTTCTGGAAGACACCGACAATGTTCTTTTGTACGAAACTTATTGAGAAATTTTTCACGTCATTTTAACTTATTATAAAAGTATTTTTGAAAAAGAACTTGCTTAGTTCAGTAACAAAAATGACACCATTGATTGGGAAATTTCAATGGAACTTAATCTTTTTAAAATCCTATTTTCACAATTAACTCCACATAGAGCTAGACGAGGTATTAATGATTTAGGTACTATTTTTAAGTGGATCACAGGTACTCCTGATTACGACGATATGTTAACAGTGCAAACCAAAATTAACGAACTTATTCAGAACAATAATAAACAAAACCGAATCAATTCCGCAATTTATACAGAAATCACTAAACTTTCCAATTTTTTGGACGATCTTAATTTCTCAAATGAAAAATTATTAAAAAATACAGACTTAAATTAGTGACAACAGACTTACAGAATCTCTTGGACACCATAACATTTTCAAAAGCAAAAATTTTAAAACCAAAAATTTTAAATAATCAAGACATGACCGAAATATTTAGGCATGAAAAGCTCAATATTAGTTTACCCGACTTGTTAGACATTTCTACATTTTCAATAATTTCTTACAATGGATTAATCATAGTTTTTATCAAAAATTCTCATATAACTGTCAAATGCAAACTCTTTCATTCCAAAGCCATTAGCCAAAATTATGGAAAATTATTAGTAATTGAAAAAATCACAAAATGCAATACTACCTTCTTTCAAATTAAAAATTTTCAAAGATAAATCTATAACAGCTATTGTAAAATTGATCTTAACAAAAATTGTTTTATAAATTTACTCAACAAAATTGGAACAAATTGTACAAAAATAAAAGAGAAAAATAAAGCAGAAGAAATAAAAGCTGATGGAGCTATTTTGGTTTCAGGAACAAATTGTATTAATGACACTTGGCTTTATGGAACATATCTTATTACCAGGGTTCGGAATTGCTCGCGAGCGAGCCTTGCGCTCGCCTTTTTTTCGGCTCTCGCTCGGAGTTGAGAGCTACTGATCGGGAGCCGGGAGCCTTAAGCAGCTCTCAGCTCGTGAGCTAGAGCTCTCGGCTCTGAGCTGGGAGCTACTGATCGGGAGCCGGGAGCTATCAACCGGCTCTTGGCTCGGGATCCACAACATTCGGCTCTGAGCTGTGAGCCACAGCTCGAGAGCCGGGAGCTATCAACCGGCTCTCGGCCCGTGAGCCACAGCACGTGAGCCGCTCTCGGCTCGAGAGCTCCAGCTCTCTGTTCTACGCTGGAAGCCACAGACTGTGTGGTTCGCGAGTTTTTCTAACCTGTTTACCATGACAGTCGACTTTTTAAATCGCGAATTTATACCAAAGAGGATAAAAAATAGTAAAAAAAATGAAGAACGTTAACAACAATCAAGTGATAAATACTGGCAGGACAATGCACGACCACCATTCGCAGCTAACGGATCTCCATGGTAATAAAACCGCTAATTACTTAAGAAACTGCTTTTCAAGTCCACAAATGACCACACATAAGACCATTGCCATGAATTTGACAATACTGAACCGCGATAATTACCATAAGAATCGATTCAAACCACATCCCCCTACTGACAAATCATTAAATCGCGGAAAAATACCAAAGAGGATTATATTACCATTAGAGTGTTGTAATTAGTCAAGTAACTAGTTGTCATGGGTAGGGAACCCCTTGGACTGTTTTTTCCATATTTTTTTGATTGCGTTCGCACAACTTTTTAAAATGACTACGAGCCCCTGGTAGGCCTTTTTCGGAAATCACATTTGCTTTACAAACGCTGTTTGTATTCTGATTGTTGTGTTGTGTGCTATCGTCAACCTAAATTTTTCAACAAAAAAATTATAATCATGAATAATCTCGACAAATATTTTTAAGTTGATGAAGACAACGGCGCCGTTTGTTTAAATTGCGGAAAAAAAGCTTGTCAAGAAAATGTTGTTTCCGTAGAAAGGCCATTTAGTGCGCTGTCAACAATAATTACAAAACAAAGATGCAATTTGTCAAAAAATACTATTAATGATTTGTTAATTACCAAGCTTAATATGTCGCTGTTAAACAATCCAAATGTTAATATTGAAAATAATATAGAATAAAAATAGTTCAATCAAATTAGTTTTATTTGTTACAATGTTAGGCTCTTATGCATTGATTCTGGCATTTTTCACTTTATATTTCTGCAAAAGGTTCAAAACAAAATATGTAAAATAACGGTAACAGCGGACATGAGAGGGTTAAGCATTGGTCTTCCATTGTCAAATTTATGGCAATGGTCATATGTGTGGTCATTTGTGGACTTGAAAAGCAGTTTCTTAAGTTATTAGCGGATTTGTTACCATGGAGAACCCTTAGCTGCGAATGGCGCTTATGCATTGATCCTGGCTTTTTTCCCTTGATAGGAAGTACATTTTGTATGGAATTGTTAATATTTTTTGATCCTCTTTGGTATTTTTCCGCGATTTAACGATTTGTCATTAACAGACAGTGGTTTGAAACAGTTTTTAAGATCATAACTATGTTCTTTAACTTTGGTCATCCATGGTAATTATCGCGGTTCGGTATTATCATTACCAGGGCAATGCAGTTATGTGTAAGAGTTTGTGGTCTTGGAAAACAGTTTCTTAAGCATTTCGCGGTTTTATTACCATGGAGACCCCTTAGCTACATATTGGGCCTATGCTTTGATCCTGACATGATTTTTCACTATCTTGAAAGTAAAGTTTGTTTGGCATGATCACATTTTTTAATCCTCTTTGGTATTTTTCCGCGATTTAATGATTTGTCAGTAGGGGGAAGTGGTTTGAATCGATTCTTATGGTCTTGACTATATTCTTTAGCATTGGTCTTCCATGGTAATTATCGCGGTTCAGTATTGTCAAATTAATGGCAATGGTCTTATGTGTGGTCATTTGTGGACTTGAAAAGCAGTTTCTTAAGTAATTAGCGGTTTTATTACCATGGAGATCCGTTAGCTGCGAATGGTGGTCGTGCATTGTCCTGCCAGTATTTTTCACTTGATTGTTGTTAACGTTCTTCATTTTTTTTACTATTTTTTATCCTCTTTGGTATAAATTCGCGATTTAAAAAGTCGACGGTCATGGTAAACAGGTTAGAAAAACTCGCGAACCACACAGTCTGTGGCTCCCAGCGTAGAACAGAGAGCTGGGGCTCACGAGCCGAGAGCGGCTCACGTGCTGTGGCTCACGGGCCGAGAGCCGGTTGATAGCTCCCGGCTCTCGAGCTGTGGCTCACAGCTCAGAGCCGAATGTTGTGGATCCCGAGCCAAGAGCCGGTTGATAGCTCCCGGCTCTCGAGCTGTGGCTCCCAGCTCAGAGCCGAGTGTTGTGGCTCCCGAGCCGAGAGCCGAATGATAGCTCCCGGCTCTCGAGCTGTGGCTCCCAGCTCAGAGCCAGGAGCTGAGTGTAGTGAGCTGAGAGCGAAAGCCGGCTCCCGAGAGCTACGAGCAAAGAGCTATTCTGAACCCTGCTTATTACATTCAAAAATATTGTAACAATCAACAATACTACTTTCGTAAATGAAAAGGAAATTATTTTAAACTATGTCAAAAATGCAAAGTTCACTAACTATCTTATTACAGATTATATAAAATCAAACAATACTGAATTACAATCTATATTCAAAAATTCACAAGGATCGGGGGGATTCTCTTAAGAAAGGGGTGAGTTAACACCCTTCTCTTCCCACAACCAAATATAAACATCCTCTTCTCGATCACTTCGTTTGGATTGGCTAACACAAACAATCTGCGCGAGTTACTAGATCGCTCCCCAACCCCCTTACGATCTGTCACCACCACCCAAGCTCTTCGGGCTGCCCAACAAACCACGCCTATGTAATAGCTACGCCACTGTAAAGGGCACCGACACTGGTAGAATTGTTTATGTGTCGTTTAACGGACTAAGCATTTTGAGAGGATGTAGCATTTCGACACTGTGGTCGAGCTACTTTGTAAAGAGCTGGATCAGCATTTCAGCCATTTCTGCAACATTGTACTCACAGAATTAATGTAAACATTTAGGGTAGATATAAAGGCATTTATTCAAATAAAATTAGTCTTGTGCACACTTTGATTCGAGAAAGACGTCTTGTTCATTTTTTCCCTGGGACAAAAGGCCTGTTATTCCTACAAATCTCTGAAACATTCTTTACATCGACCTTCTATTGGAGGACATCGTTACCCCGTTCGGCCCGAACTGGTCGGTAACTGGCGCAGCCGGTAGGATATATTGAAGTTATGTTCGAATACAAGACACAATGGAAATAAACACTATTATTATTCGTTTTAAAGTACTGATGGTTTTGGTATAGACAACTGTAGTGATTGGCTAGTGTTGTTTGCTCTAAGTTGGAAACTTGCAGTGCGCAAGGTCCTTGACTTGCGACTTCACAGTTAGTTACGCGCTAAAGTTTATAATTGTTAGTGTCTGGTTAACTAAAATACAAATTATGTTATTATAAGTTATATCAATGATACTAATATTTGCCCATTACAGACGTTTCTGAAAAGCGAGTACCTTCTACAAACACCAGTACACAAATCACACCACGAGGTTACACCAATCAAACCCGTCAACACCGACCAAGAGGGATATTAACTTAAGTATATGTTTAAATAACTGGTTTAAACTACCTTTTTCCTTTTAACGGCAGGGCAAGTCTAGAAGTAATTAAATGTTAACAATTCCAAAAAGCAAATTCTCTTTTGATACAATTACCAGGAGCAAGGCGAAAAAAGCAAAAAACACATCAGTTATTACAGTTAAACTGCGGAATAGTAACCAAACTAAACCAGCAGAGGGACAAATTAACTCCTTAAGCACGGTACGGAGTACTCCAAACTGTTTGGGCGCACAAAAAAGACATTTATTTTTTGCGTGTGGAACCGAAAAACAAATTAGTGTGCTAAGGTAGCCAAAAAATGCCAAAACTACCAAAAAATGCCGAAAATGGGATTTTAAAGTTAATCTAACACGGTTTTCAAATGCAAATCGCATTGAAAATTGAAGAGAATTTAAAATCATCAATAACAAAATACAGATTATGAAATACGGAGAGTTAAGGGTGTAGCCAGGGGGCACCTCTCCCGCACAAATCATATTAGAAGAGAGATGAGGATGCCAGAAGCATCCCTCAATGTTTCAGTTGCCTTATTTGAGGAAAGGGAGAAATATGGGAAGATTTGCCTGCGCTATGAGTATTCTGATATTGCGAAGACAGATTCTAAGATCTAATGTACTTCACACAGAATGACATCAATAGATACGTTTAAATCACGGTACCCTGCACGCAATAAAAAGTGCATACGAATCAATGGCCTGGCTGGTGGCTCCCGACTAGCGCCCGCAGCAGATCAGGGTCTCCCAGATAGCCATTTGAAAAGCAAACAGTTGGAAATGACATTTCCGGTTGATATAGACCTCCACTTCGTTACTCAATTTTAAACTCAGAAAGCACCAGGCTTGGTTCAGAGGGTAAGGACTGGGGTCAGCAGAGTTGTCACGCCCGTTTTGACGAGGGACGTCATCATGCCCCTTTTGGGACGTACCTTTCCACAACAGTTCGACACAAATCTTCCATATGAGCGCCAACAGTTTTATTTGCCTGTTCGAATTGCTGGAACAGCACTTGGTGCCAAAACGAAACATCCTCTCCAGCCGCAATACGAAGCTGGTGTCGTGCAATCAAAAAACTTTTACTGTTGTGGTTTTTATCCCGGAAATGGTTGTTGCAGATCTTTGTGGACTGCTGCTGGAGGCAGTTGAGAGCATTAAAATTGTATTTATTGGTGAGGTTCCAAATACTTATCTTTGCCTCAACGTAATTAATCAGCGCAATTTGTTCTTCCTCATGAAGGCTCTTCAAATTATTCTTACGCACACCCTTAATTTCGGACCTATTTTTGCTTCTGAGCGTCAAAATAAATAAATTGAATTACTTTGGGCGCCCAAAAAGAGCTCGAACAGCTGCTAATACCATCCACATATTCAGAGTTCGACGTTCGAGTTCGATGTTCGTGTGGATCGACGTTTCGTTTGTCTCCGTACACACCGTAAAACGTCTGACATCAAACTTTTTGCGTGTGGTTTACAACGTTTTTTTTTATATGGAGTTTTTCGTTTGCGAGCGCTTTATTGAGTACTCCGTACTGTGCTTTACCAATGACAACGAACGGACCGACTAACAACTCAGGGTTAAGCACCTTAGAAATGTCGTTGGACATACCGGACGTGATTAAATACTTGCCCACCTATGAGGGCGATACAAATACACTCAAACGTTTTATCACCAATGTAGAGGAAATTCTTATGATGGTCAGGGGTAGTGATCAAACACCCCGAGGACAGTTATACTTGAGGGCTATCAGGAATAAGATTGTGGGCAAGGCAAGTCAATTATAATGAGTCAAATCAAAAAGAGAGAGAGAACTCTTGTGTGTGATAGACGTGCTTTTATTGTGCTCCGCATTTAAATATTTTTTTGTGACTCCTATTGTGCCATTAATTTGCCGAAGTCAACTTAAATCGCTGCATTAATTCTACCCACTGTCGGTGAGTGCTTTGCTTTCTAGTTGTGCATCTTGGTAATATTAAATTAATAAATACAAATAACACGGCGTCTGTTCTATGTATTTTGTTTTTGTTTTGGTTTCGCTAACTTCGATTTGGCGGTTCCCCCGTGTGCATTCTCTCAGAGTGCATCGCTCTCACCGCAAAATTGTTGTTGTTTCCATTTGCAATTAAAGCTTTGAGCTTTGAGCTTTTGTACTCATTACACCGCTCTGAGAGTGAGTTATTGATACGAGCTTTGATTTGGAAACTCTCTTCGATCTTGAACCCCCGTGGTAAATTTAGTGAGAATGTCGTGCTGCAAGAAGTCGTGCCCAAACAAAGATGCTCATGGTTTGGACCAACTACGGTTTGTTAGTTGTTGGTTGTGCCAAAACATGATGCATGGGAAATGTGCTTCACTAAGCGGACGCGAACTCGACAAAATTTGCTCGCCTAAACAGGACTGCGGGTCTATAAGATGGTCATGCCCTACTTGCACAGATACACAATTTGATTTTTCTCGAATGTGCAATGACATGAGAAAAAAATATAATAATCTGCGCAAGTTACATAAGCAATTCACTAGCGAGTTTATCTCCAGTTCTGAGTTGCTTAGTGAATATAAGTTTTAATCATTGCCCTCGCGTCGGTTAGAGTCAGCTGGTCAGTATTTAGAACCGCCACCTTCCGACGTTGGCAAGTCGTCTGAAACGCCTTCTTCTGTGCCAGCTTCGCCCGCAATATTTAGATAGGTCACCAACCATTTCTCTGTCCGCATCACCAGGTGCTTTGCTTGCTTTGTCTCCCTTGCCTCCGCCCTTAAATCAAGCTGCTGGTAATGTTGTTGATAATACTCCAACACCGAGACTAGACCATCCCCCAATTGTGCCGTCTATACCTGATGTCACTATTTCAGTCCCTTCTCAGCGTCCACTTCTTACTGTGATTGCACCACGTAAGCAAGTTTTTGTGTCTAGGTTGTCCACTGAAACTACTTGCGAGAATATTGCTGCTTATATTGCGAGCAAATCCTCAGCAAGTGTTTCTATTACAAAGTTTAGCTTTGCCCAACCTCGTGATGTAGCTTCCTTTAGCATAAGTGTTCCAGCGGAAGCATTTTCAATCATATGTGACCCAGAATTTTGGCTGCCAGATATGATTGTTCATGAGTTTAAGCAAAGAAATCGAAATAGGCCGAATCCTGTCAGTTTGTCTGCTTTTAACTTATCCTCTCAGCCAGGGACCAACTCTAGTAGGATTTCAAAAAACTAGACACAACTCTTTGTCCTAATATAGCCTATCAGAATGTTAGGGGTTTGTTAACCAAACTTTCTACTTTGTTCTTGAATAGTGCTTCATTTGAATTTGACATTATTGCATTTTCAGAGACTTGGTTAAATCAAACCAAATGATTTTTTTATCTACCGGCATGATCGACCAGTTCGCAGAGTTGGAGGTGTACTGAATGCAGTTAAATCCAGCCTGCGATCTGTGCTGATCAATGTTAATGTGCCTAGGGATGTTGAATTTGTTGCCGTAAAGGTAACTTTTCAAACATTCGCTTTATTTATTACCTGCTCGTATGTCCCTCCATCTTCTGATAGTCAAGTTTATATGCAACATATAGCTTGTATTAAAGATGTTTTTACCCAATTAAGAGACATTGACTCAATGGTTGTCGTTGGTGATTTTAACCTACCAAACATCACTTGGTCTAATTTTAATGGGTCAACTTATCTTGTACCTTCAGCACATCATGACTTTTTAGATGGTCTGTTGGACATGTCGTTTTTACAAATTAACGCAGTACCAAACAGTTTAAATAAATTGTCTTTTCGTCTCTGACAGCGCGAATGTTGTCGTCTCTAGATCTGCCCCTCTATCACTGCCCGAAGATATTTACCATCCTACGCTTGAAATCTCTATTTCAGCTATCGGACCTACCTCTTCGACTGTTAAGATTTTCAATAAGCCTCGTCGTTGTTTTCGTAAAGGAAACTTTACGTTATTAAATCAACTTATTTGTACAACAGACTGGACTCCTTTGTACAATTCAGTTAATTTAGACTATGCTTTTAGTTTTTTCTACAGTTCCATTAATTCTCTTTTAGATATCTGTGTTCCTAATAGCGCTCCCTCTCCCGCGTCCATTAATCCTCCTTGGTATTGTCCTAGACTTTCTAATATAAAAAATATTAAGTCTAGATGCTTCAAAAACTATAAAAGTTCTGGTTCTGCCGTTGACTTTTCTAAGTATTCAATTGCAAAATCGAACTTTACACTTTTTAATGCTGAGTGCTACAGGAAATATCTTGTCCGATGCAAAATTCAATTCGCAGAGGACCCTAAGCAATTCTACAGCTTTGTAAATTCTAAACGTAGGTCTTCTTCTTTACCTTCTTCTTTTTTTCTGGGCGACCAAAAGGCTAACGATGACTCCACAGCCGTTGACCTGTTCGCCGACTTCTTTCAATCTACTTACTCCTCTACGCGCTTTACTAATGCTTCTTATCCTTATAACATTTCTTCTTCTAACTCTATAACTGCTCCCTCGATTTCCGAAAGCTCTTTACTTTCTCATTTAAAATCACTAAAACCTTCATACTCACCTGGGCCCGACAACATTCCTAGTTGTGTGCTCAAAGAGTGTTGTATGTGCAATCCATTGCTTAAACTTTTTAATCTGTCGTTAGAGTCTGGTATTTTTCCAAATCTTTGGCAGGAATCCTATATTATTCCTCTTCATAAAAAAGGAGGGAAGTCTGATATATCCAATTATAGGGGCATAGCTAAACTATCCGCTATTCCAAAATTATTTGAACAGATTTTAACCTCTTCCCTACAGCACTATTGTAAATCGATTTTGTCACCTTTCCAGCACGGATTTACAAAGCGTCGGTCAACTGCGACCAATTTACTTGAATTTACCTCAATGGTACACGATGGTTTCCTTTTACAAAAACAAACTGATGTCATCTACACCGACTTCAGTAAAGCATTTGATTCTGTGAACCATGATCTTCTTCTCGTTAAACTTGATCGATTAGGATTTCCATCCCCTTTTCTACTTTGGATTTCGTCGTATTTAAAAGATAGAACTCAAAAAGTTCTGCTACGCTCTAATACGTCAAAGCCTGTCTTTGTCACTTCAGGTGTGCCAAAAGGCAGTCACCTCGGCCCATTGTTATTTACTCTATTTATTAATGATCTCCCCACAATAATTTCGAATTCTCGGATACTTATGTACGCCGATGATGTAAAACTTATTTTATCTTTCAACGACCCGATGCACTCCATCAGATTGCAAGATGACTTTAACTCCTTGCAGTCCTGGTGTCTGATTAATCAATTACACCTTAATTGCTCCAAGTGCATGTTCATGACTTTCCATCGTTGCAAGCCTTCGTTGGCTACCTATACGATTCGAAATGAACCCTTGGAACGAATTTCTACAGTCGTTGATCTTGGAATTCTTTTTGACCCCAAATTGAGTTTCAATCCTCATATCTCCTCTATTGTTAATAGAGCAAATGGTGTACTCGGATTCATTAAACGTTGGTCGAAAGAGTTCAATGATCCATATACCACAAAGCTTTTATACACTGCTCTAGTCCGTCCTGTACTTGAATACTGCTCGTCCGTCTGGTCTCCGCAGTATAAAAAGCATATAGATAGTATTGAATCAGTTCAGAAGCAATTAGTGCTTTTTGCCCTACGTGGCTTAAATTGGGACCCTAACCTTCGTCTGCCATCGTACTCTAACAGACTCTTGCTTATTGACCTTCCTTCGTTAGCCAACCGTAGAACAGTATTAGGTGTTTCTTTTCTTTATAAACTAATTATCGGTGATGTAGATTCATCTGAACTTTTAGGTCGCCTTAACTTCTCCGTTCCTTCTAGGCCAACCAGAAACTATTTTCCATTAGTATTGCCTAGATGCACGACTGATTATGCAAAGCACAATTGATTTCGAGTCTTATGTCAAAATTATAACGATCTCTATCACCTGCTCTCAACATATCTCTCTCTCTTCTCTCTAAAAACATATCTCTATAATTATCTTAGGAGAAATCTCTGACCACTCCTGGCTGTGAGTAGGGGCATAGCTTACCGGACTGGCTAAAAAATCTTCCCCCACCGGGTCAGAGATTTCTAGTTATTTTATTTTAAGTATAGCTTATAAATTTTGTATTTTTAATTAGTTTTAAATTTCACTTTTAGTTAGTATTTTTTTTTTTTTTTTATTATTGTTTTCTCCTAAATTTTTTTTCTCTTTAAATCTGATTTATTTTAGTTTTATTATTATTTTTTGCCTTTGCCTCTATTCTGGTTTCGTTTTTTCCTCTTTTCTATCTCTACATCATTAAAGTTTTTTGGTAGCTCTAATAACGTCTCTGACTACAGTTGGCTGTGAATCGGGGCATAGCTGGCCGGACGGGCAAATAAAACTCCCCCATCGAGTCGGAGTCGTAATTAGTTATTTTGTAATTTTGTTAGTTTTACTTTGTTAGGCTTTCTTAGTCAATAAGGCTTTTTTTATAACGTATGTGTAATTGAGTAGACAGCCTTTTTTGTCGACTAAATAAATAAAATAAATAAATAAAAATTAGTAGTCCAGGCAGATACACCCTTAATTTGGGACGACATTAAAAAACTTCTTTTGAGGAAATTTTCTGACAATAGAGATGAACCTACCATTCACTCGGAATTACATGAGTTACCTCTTAAAGGATTATCAGTAACCAGATTGTATGAACAGATCTTGGAACTAAAGAGGGCTTTTAATAGTGTCGTAGATGCCAAAGATCTTCCCACACAGGTCTCGTCAGAGAAAAAAGAGTTCTTTTTATCATTATGTTTAAAGGTTTTTATGAAGGGACTGGTGGGACCCTTGAGGTATGCAGTTAGATCTATGAGACCCAACGACTTGGACGAAGCTTACGAGTTTGCCATAGAAGAAAGGAATAATTATCATAACGAACGAGGGCAAAATCAAAATTACCAGGGTGGTCATCGTTATAGACGAGATAATGGTCAACCTCAGTATCAGGAAAGGCAGACACCTTACGGGCAACAAGGAAACTTCTCTTCGAACAACACAAACAACGGACAACGTAATAATTATAACAATAACCGGAATGATGACAGACAAAATACTAATAATTTTACTCGGGCGATAATGCCGAAGTCAGAAAATAGATCGGCAAGATCTAATTTCTCGAGACAATCAGCTCCACCTACCCAAAGAGGTAATAACGACAGACGAGCAGAGATGCACAATATCGAGGACTCAGGAAATTTTCCCACAACAGCCTCGTCAGACAAACAGGATACTTAAAAGACTATAAGAACAGGCATGGATCGTCCCTACCATACATTTTAATAGATTCCCCTTTCGGACGACCATTATTATTTTTAATAGATACAGGAGCGTCACATTCTTTTATTGACCCACAATTTGTATCCGAAGATAAAAGAATCAATCTTGAAAATGCAGTAAAAATCAAAACCGCTCTTAAAGCAATATTTCTGCAGGAAAGAGTAGAGTTTCCGGCTTTTCGCGAATTCAATACAGACTTTAATTTTTCATTTTTATTGTTAAAATTTCATGACTTCTTCGATGGCCTAATCGACATTGATATTTTAAAACAAGTCAAAGCCGATATTAGGCTCAGCGTTCGTTTACTGGAAACTCCAAAAGCAAATTTAAAAATTTATATGGCACAAAATAAATGTTCAGAAGTTTACACGATAGAAGGATTTTCCAAGAAAATTGTATCGTTGCCGGTACAAGCGAAAAATGGATCATTTTATTGTAAATTCACACAGATCACAGACAATGTATACATATCGGAGGGATTGTACACAGCCTACGATAATGAAAGTCACATGGAAGTTGTTAACATCGCAGAATCCGACCAGGAATTTTGTGTGGAAACACCCTTACAAGTAGAGGAGTACGATGAAGAGCAATACATCGAGTTAAACATGATTTGGACCGATGAGCCAGGACAGAATTCAGCTTGTATTAAAGGTTTGTTTGATAAAATCGATACAGAGCATCTAAATACGGAAGAAAAAAAAGCGTTGAAAAAACTTTGTATTAAATATCAAGGTTTGTTCTACGACGAAAAAGATCGTTTGTCATTTTCAAACACGAACAAACACAGCATCAAAACAATGGACGAGATACCCATATATTCTAAACCCTTCAGGTATAGTTACACTGAGCAACAGGAAATCCAACGGCAAATCGATAAAATGCTGGATCAAGATATAATTCGGGACAGCAACTCTCCTTGGAGTTCTCCCGTATGGTTGGTACCCAAAAAGTCACAAGAAAATCCGAAATGGAGTTTAGTAATAGACTTTAGGAAAATCAACGAAAAGACTATTAAAGACAAGTATCCGATCCCTAACATGAATGAGGTCCTAGAATAGGCAGGGCCAGATATTTCGCAGCTCTCGACTTGGCAAGCGGATACCATCAAATTGAAATGGATCCTAAAGACATGCAAAAGACCGCCTTCACGGCACTAGGTGGCCACTATGAATTTCTTAGAATGCCCTTCGGGTTGACAAATGCCCCCGCCACATTTCAAAGGGTTATGAATAACGTACTGGCTGAGTTGATTGGCAAATGTTGTCTAGTTTATTTGGATGACATAATCGTTTTTTCATCTTCTCTACAAGAACACATTACCGACTTACAAAAGATCTTCCAAAAATTAAAAGAAGCTCATCTTAAACTGCAACCGGAAAAATCAAAATTTTTAAGAAAGGAGATAGAATTTTTAGGTCATATTGTAACGGACGAAGGGATAAAACCCAATCCAAGCAAAATTGCAGCAATACAAAGATTTCCGATACCTAAACCAAGGAAGGAAATTAAGTCATTCCTCGGGCTCCTAAGGTATTATAGGAAATTTATTAGAAATTTTGCTAAAATTACCAAGCCTATGACTACACAATTGAAAGGGAAAAAGCCTGTAGAAATCAGCGACGATTTTGTTAACACCTTTGAGAAGTGCAAAACCTTGCTTTGTAACGACCCCTTATTACAGTACCCGGATTTTACTAAACAATTTATTCTGACCACAGATGCTAGTAATGTGGCGATTGGGGCAGTCCTTTCTCAAGGCAGCTTGGGAAGTGACAAACCTGTCTCCTTTGCTATTAGGACCTTATCGGACACTGAACGGAATTACTCCACTGTCGAAAAAGAAATGTTGGCTATAATTTGGGCTACGAGGCATTTTAGACATTACTTGTTTGGTAGGAAATTTATTATAATTACCGACCATTGACCATTAGTTTGGTTGATGAGTTTCAAAGAACCAAGTTCGAAAATTGTCCGATGGAGATTGCAGTTGCTAGAGTTTGATTACGAAGTAATTTATAAAAAGGGTTCTCAGAATGTCGTAGCCAACGCATTAAGTCGAGTGGAAATTGATCTTAACATAAACGACAATGCGTCTCAGGTAGGAACCTACGGAGACACGTACATTCAGCAGATGAAGATGTTGATGACCATATATATATTTCCAAAAAACCATTGAATGAATTCAATATTCAAATAATTTTTCAAGTGGGAAAGGAGGCGAGTATTCAATCAATCGTTCCTTTCAAGAACAAACTTCAACGAGTAGTCTCGGAACCCAGATTCGACATTAAAATAATAACAAAACTTATGAGGGACATTCTTAAACCGAACAAAACATGCGCTATTTTCGCATCGGATGAAATCTTTAAAATTGTTCAGGAAAGCTATAAGAAGTATTTTGCTCACAGTCAAATTTATAAAGTTGTGAGATGTACGATCTTTTTAACAGATTTGGTGGGTAGCGATGCTCAGGAACAAGAGATTCAAAAATACCATGTGGACAGTAATCATAGAGGGATAGACGAAACGACCCTACATTTAAAAAGGAAATTTTATTTCCCTAATATGAAAGCAAAGATCTCGCAGACTATTAATAATTGCGACTTATGTCAGACCTTAAAATATGATAGACGACGATAGCAAAAAACACTTTTTCAAAAAACTGAAACGCCAATGTTATCATTGGATATTTTACATACTGATTTATACACTATTAATGGGAAATACGTAATGACGATCATTGACAAATTTTCAAAATTTGCGGCAGGATATACTATTCAATCCAGAGATACCTTGAACATCGTAAATTCGATCAGGCATTTTATAAGCTTGCATGGAATTCCAAAAGAAATTAAGAGCGATCAAGGAGCGAATTATTCTTCTAATCTTTTCAAAGATTTTTGCAAACAATATGACATAGCACTTCACGTTACTTCCTTTCAGCAATCTTCTAGTAACGCTCCGGTGGAAAGACTTCATTCCACTTTGACTGAAATTTACAGAATTATATTGGAAGAGAAAAGGAAGCGCAGAAGTGCTTGTGAACATGACGAAATCATAACGGAGACATTTATTACTTATAATAACGCTATTCATTCAGCGACTGAGCTGTCGCCCTATGAGCTTTTTACAGGGAGAACGCATTCTTTTAAAAACCAAGTAAAATTCGACAATCAGCACGAATTCTTGAAAAAGCTTAATGAGTTTAGGCAGGAAATTTACCCACAAGTAGCTAACAGAATGGAGAGGCAAAAGGAACAAAACATGGAGAAACTTAACACAGACAGGACAGAACCGATGATGGTGGAGAAGGAAGACGTCGTCTTTAGAAAAGAAAATAGACGTAACAAGTTAACACCAAGATTTTCGAGACAAACAGTACAACAGGACATGGGACCTACTTTCGTTACCACAAGAGGGCAAAAAATTCATAAGTCCAAAATTAAAAGAGTAATAAGAAAGAAAAAGTAGGAACGACTTATTTCATATTTCAGATGGATCATCATATACGGACAGTACATCGATATTCACCCAATCGACAGACAACAACCAAAAGCGAAAATTAACTTAGGGGCAACTAGAATGATTCATTCTCATAAAACCTTACTGCATATAATTCATTTAGCAGACTACGAACTAAATGTAGACAGACTTAATGATTCCCTAATAATACTTAGGAAGGAAAAAGGATTAGGTGAGTTAGCTTCAGTCTTGATTCGTAAGTTGGACCAAGTAGAAACAAAGCTCGGGAATCTAATGCCATCAAAGAGACAGAAGAGGGGAATTATTAATGGTCTTGGGACAATTATTAAATCAATAACAGGAAACATGGACGCAGAAGATTCGAAAGATATTGAGAGTACATTGCAAAAACTAAAACAGAACACCAACGACTTGACTAAAACATGAAATCCCAAGTTTCATTTAATAATGAAGTCTTGGTTAGATTTAAGAATATTACGGATCATATTAACCAGGAACAGGAAATTATTGACAATTTTATTGAAAGACACCAAAATATAATTTATAACAATATAAACGAAGAAAGCAAGAAAATTCAACTGCTAGAATTTGCTAATAGGTTAAGCCTAAATATAGATATTCTTTACAATCATCTCAATAGTATTGCAGAAAGCATATTATTATCAAAACTAAAAATCATTCCAAAATTTTTTCTAGATAATGAGGAAGTTGACAAAATAAAGACTATGATGTACCAACAAAACTTGAAGATAGATTCAGAAGAACAGTTGTATAGAATTTTGTCACTTGATATTTTTATTAAAAACACCGACATAATATTTGTAATTAAGATTCCATTACTTACCCACGATGATTACCAATTTTTTCATATAATTCCCTTACCCTTAAATAAGACACAATTTGTAATAGCACCTAAGTACGTAGCAGTTAACAAAGACCAAATCAAATACTATAATACAGCTTGTCTAAGAGTACATAATCTAAATATTTGCGAGACAGAAGAGGCAGAGACAGCCATGATTTATTACGATTGTTTGAAGAAAATCTTGTCCGGAAAGGCTAGCACTTGCGAAACTAAAGATATGGGCCATCAGGCAAAAATTTTTGAAGCAGAGAAAGGATATATTTTTGTATTCAACGCACCTAGGACTCGAGTGGAGGCGGACTGTGGATTAGAAGCGGTAATCAACGGATCAGCTGTAATCCAGTACAGAAATTGTACCGTCGCAGTAAACGAAACTATGTTCGACGATACAATTATAAGGATCGAGGAGAAGACCAATCTGACCATGCCAAAAATACCCAAGATTGTAACGAACTTAACCGCCGACGAGCTGGATTTACAGAAGCTTTTCTTAGAAGACTTAAAGAGCCAGACGCAGATAGTGGAGATCACGGAAACCGCAACCACGCATTTTTCAACGATCTACACCATATTGTTATTAATAATCATAGTGGGAGCTGTAATTTTCAAAAGGTCAAGAAGTACAATCTTTACCCCGGCGGAACCAAACACCATCTGCGTTCAGACCATTCCTTCGTTATGGCCATCACTTCAAGCTAGGGGGGAGGAGCTACCAGATCGCTCCCCCAATGTAATAGCTACGCCACTGTAAAGGGCACCGACACTGGTAGAATTGTTTATGTGTCGTTTAACGGACTAAGCATTTTGAGAGGATGTAGCATTTCGACACTGTGGTCGAGCTACTTTGTAAAGAGCTGGATCAGCATTTCAGCCATTTCTGCAACATTGTAGTCACAGAATTAATGTAAACATTTAGGGTAGATATAAAGGCATTTATTCAAATAAAATTAGTCTTGTGCACACTTTGATTCGAGAAAGACGTCTTGTTCATTTTTTCCCTGGGACAAAAGGCCTGTTATTCCTACAAATCTCTGAAACATTCTTGACATCGACCTTCTATTGGATTCCTACAAATCTCTGAAACATTCTTTACATCGACCTTCTATTGGAGGACATCGTTACCCCGTTCGGCCCGAACTGGTCGGTAACTCGCGCGGGCTTCAGCCGCCCAGCTAACGTAAACAATTCTTTCAAGCAGCTCTATTCTGCAAACGCTGCAAATCCAATGTTCTTTGACTTGGGCCCAAACGTTCAAGCTCATCGAAATTATGCTTGATCAACATTTCCTTTGTTCTCCCCAGCATAAGCTTTCAAGCTCTTCAAGCTTTGAAGCTTTAAACAAGAAGCTTTAACATCAAACATAGCTGTTGAAGGCAGCATAAGTCGATTCTGTAAGTTAGTTTCATTTTGTATCCCAACCCACACAGAACTATAAAGTAAAAAAGGCCTACGAGCCACAAAAAATAATTTTTAAACTAAAAGTTCAATCTTTTACTTAACTTGCACACTTTGTTCGCAGCTGAACCTAAAGATTTACCTTCCGCTTTGGCGAAGGCCCAGGAGTTAGAGTCCACTGTGGAAAGGTGCACATTTGCCGAAACTTATGTCAGAAGTGTTCAGGATAAGACACAAAAGGCAGAGCAGCGTACGCAGCTCCAACAAAGGCAGGTTGATCAAAAAACCGGTCCAAAAAACGGTCAAGGTAAAAACCCATATTTTAGCAAGTCTCAGGGCAGCCATGGCAACAATATAGCCAGGGCAAGCAGGGCAATGCCCAACGATCCCAGGATAAGCCCCAGAGTCAGGCCGCCAGCGAGCCTATGGAGGTGGATCCTGGGTCCTCGAAGTTTCGCCAAGCCACGGCACACCACAAGACACAAGGTGCGGCTTCTAATAATTACAGGTCTGACCAGGCAAACAAAACAATACATCGGAGCGCATGTCTGGTCAAAGACGTCAAAGAATAGACCACATAGCCCACGGCACCGACCAGGCCAGGTCTGAGTATGCCGAGGTGGCTACACGGGCAGCTTCAGACATTGACGCACGAAGCGAATGTGGGTACCAAAGTGATACCATTCATTTTTTAGGGAAAGGTCCCAGCTCTCTTTTATACAGCGGGAAATTGAAGGGAGAGCCTTCAAGTTTCTACTCGATCCGGGGTCCGCAAAAAATTACATCAGAAGCTCGAAACGGCTGCAGGCGTAGTACCGGTCGAGTCAGCAAATTCGATTCACGGCTCCACCCAAATAACAAGAAAATGCGTTTTGCCAATGTTCGGGAAAAACGCCACCTTCTTTTTATTAAACGATCTAGCGACGTTTGATGGAATAATTGGCCTCGATTTCATGAAGCAAGTGGGGTCAATCTTCTCTACAGTATCAATAAGATACAGATTGGTATCAATTTTGGAACCATACAGTGCCACAGGTGCACCAATGTAAATTTTACACAAACTGTTTGGTCAAGTTTTGTCTTTTTAAATTTGTTTAGATCATTAACATCGTTTGAAAACAAACAAGTTATGAGAGTTTAAGTGGGGGTAACTTTTTGAAAAATCAGAAAAACGGTTTATCGATAATATCTCGATAACGCGTTGATAGATTTTGTTTTCATGGCGATTTTCGTGATCAGCGGGCCAATTTACCTTAGAAAAAGTTGGTTTGGCTCTTTGGGGAAAAATGCTGTCGAGCAGTAGCTATATGAGGCCAACATGAGGAAAAATCCCAATTTTTCAAGAATAGCGTAAACTACTTAGGTTTCATTGTCACCAAGGATGAAAAGGTGAGAACCATTCTGGAGCCAAGAAACTTGTTTGACGTCAGATCCATTCTAGGACTGGCGAGCTACTACAGATGTTTCGTAAAGGATTTTGCAGCAATAGCAAGGCAAATATCGAGCATCCTGAAGGGACCAAATGGATCCATCAGCAAGCATAGATCAAAAAATGCCCCCGTTGAGTTCACCGAGGCCCAGAGGCTAGCTTTCAACAAACTAAAATGCATACTGGCATCAGAAGATGTTTTACTCTTTTACCCTGATTATAAAAGGCCTTTCGATCTAACGACGGACGCCTCGGCATTCGGTATAGGAGCAGTTTTATCCCAAAACGGCCGCCCCATCACAATGATCTCACGAACATTGAAGAACAGGGAAATAAACTACGCTACCAACGAAAGGGAGCTTCTGGCCATAGTTTGGGCACTAGGGAAGTTACGGCACTACCTTTATGGAGTGAAAGATCTAAATATTTTCACGGATCACCAGCCTCTCACATTCGCCTTTTGCGACAGGAACCCCAATGCAAAAATCAAGCGTTGGAAGGTATTCACTGACGAGCGCTTTCGCGACAGAATATTAACGCTCTCGAGGACCAGTACCCTGATTCTGACAGGGCCGCGGCTCACAGTGAGCTTTCCTTGACACCACTCTGTACCGAAAATAAAGTCCAAGCGGACCTCGCGACAACGGTCCTTATCAAGTGGAGGGTGGTCCACAAAGACAACTTGCGCAAAAACGCAGCCTCTATCAAAACCAACATTTCTAAGACAAGAGCTTTATATTCGTAGGAATAATCTGACGTTTTTGCAACTACTGGTAGCGGCGACAGCAATGCTCACAGTCACTCTTGCAAGGGCGAACATTGTAAGTCCCGCTGTTATCGAACACACGGATTTGAAGTCTATTTTAACTGACCAACTCACCAACAATGCTGTTTCCAATATTGTAGAAGTATCTAATATTAAGGTTTTCCAAACTAAAGACGTCATCCATTTTATCATAAGCTATCCCAGAATTAAGTTAGTTTGTAAAAGAATCACCAGAAGCACTGTCTTACAATTAGCCAACAACCTCGTAGCCGATTGCGAGAAGGAAATATTCGCCGTTTCTAACTGCTCTTCAGCGGCCACTGCGATATTCTGCAGCTTGTCAGCCAAGGCCTCATGCGCGCAGTCCTTACATGCCGGTGTCGTGGCACAGTACCTGACTCAGCCCAGTCATTTATTCCCGATAACAATTGTCGATGATAGGACTATAATAATCAATAGCCGCCCCGCAACCGTGAGTACCGACAACAGTTCAGCGATTACAGTATCAGGTACCCACCTCGTCACTTTCAACGACTACGCCCTCATAAATGGTTCGAAGTATGAATCACAACAACATAGAGAAGGGCATCCCTGAGACTGCTTTGTCTCCTTTGCTTAACATCACCGGCCAGTCTTCCGTACCTACACCGATTGAATGAGCGGAACCTCCAATACATCAAGGAGGTCAGAGAAGATGGTAGGTGTAGCCCTCCTACTACAATGTCTTAGGAGGGAACGAGAATCACGGAAGATAACCACCATGATAAATGACTTAAGCATGCCCGAGGACGGCCATGTTTCGATGGGGGAAGCAGTTATCTAATATGCCCCGCCGAAATACTGTAGGTCAATTAGTTCTATCACTTGACTCCAAATGCTGACCATTGCATTCCGCTGGCCGGCAACATTGTCGCCAAGTCCACATCCGCCGCTGGTGAAATATGATCTCATGCACGAGGCGCATGGTCAGCGATTTCCTCCCCGCCAGCGACAAGGCTACAACTGCAGCGCGGCTGTCGTCAAGGCGACCGACTGAGCTAGGGTAGAGCGTAGAATTTGACGTTTGTATCTTTCAGAATTAGTTTGGATTTAATAAAGGCAACAACAGCCTTACATCTTCCTTGTTATTCTCTGTTCCATTGGTACCGGCGGAACATAAATATTATATAATTTGCATATCAAAAGCAAAGATGGAATTACATTTACATGCAACCAATTAGGAACGATTAAAGTCACACAGGATCATTGTGGATGCCCGACTTACTGATCCTGCCTGCCACTGACTTTGCATGTCTTCAATCTGAAACCTTCGGAGGATTTATAGAAAACGAGAAAGGCAAAGCTAACTTTGTCTGTGTGTGCCGAAGTTTTGATACACTTGAAAACGCTTGTCTCAACGGTTAGCGACTTCGACCAAACTTCGCAGATCAGCTTAAAAACATTTAATATTACCCATGACCGTGATTGAGAGCGGTAATATTGAGGAAAAAACCGTTTTTCCCATTAAAATCCATTTTTCGACCGATCATTTGTATGGCAGCTACAAGAAGTAGCCATCCAATCCGGTCGGTTCCGACATATTAGCAGCGTGCAGACAAAAGAAGACTCTGTGCAAAATTTCAGCTCGATATCTTCAAAACTGAGGGACTAGTTCGCGTAGAAACAGACAGACGGACGGACAAAGCTTAATCGACTCAGCTCGTCACGCTGATCAAGAATATATATACTTTATGTGGTCGGAGATGATTCCTTCTGTGCGTTGCAAACTTCTGGGCAAAATAATAATACACTTTTCAAGTGTATAAAAATAGAGGCAAGCTAACTTCGGCTCGACCGAAGTTTATGTACCCTTGGATCTTGATAGTGGTCCGATTTTGACAAATCTTGTTGAAATTATGTGAAATCATTGAAAACTTAAAAATACGAGCGTTGGGAGCGATAACATTGAAAACAAAAAAATTTTTCTCACTAAGACTTTTTTTCAGACCTAACTTTTGTATGCCAGCTATACTATATAGTTGTCCGATTTCGACAAGTTTTGGTGAAATTATGTGAAATCATTAAAAACTTATAAAAACGAGCGATAGCACTAAAATCAAAAAAAGTTTTTCTCACAAAAACTAGTTTTTCAACCGATCGTTCCTATGGCAGCTATATGCTATAGTCATCCGATCCGGCCGGTTCCGACAAATGTGCAGCGTATTTGTACCAAAAGACTTCGTGCAAAGTTTGGTTAAGATAGCTTTAAAACTGACGGAGGAGATAGCTTAGAAACAGACGGACAGACGGACGGACGGACAGACGGACGGACAGACGGACATGGCTATATCATCTCTGCTCGTCATGCTGATCAAGAATATATATACTTTATGTGGTCGGAGATGCTTCCTTCTATGCGTTACAAACATCCGGACAATTTTAATATACCCTCTCCAAGGGTATAAAAACATAAAAAATATTTTTGTCTGAGCAAGTAGAGTGCTGAGTGCCAGTTGGAATAATCAGAACAGAATAAAGGTAAGACTTGTAAATGTAAAACTGGTTATACAGCTCCTCCAACGGGGCCAAGCCAAGCTTCTCTCAATCTCTTGGCGTGTGTACTTTAAATTTTTCGCACAAGAGAAAGGGACCTATCCGAACGGCAAAGTTTGAGAATTTGCTTTTTCATGGCTAGATACTTTACAGCTGGCGCCAATAGCTGGTGAAGGTGACCGTATGTGTAAAAGTTATTTTTCTAAAGAAAGAAAAATACTTTTTTTATTAGATGTTCAGAGGCGGGATCGAACCCACGACCTCCCTCCCAGCAGTCCAACACACTAACCACTGGGCCACACACGGCCACTCCGTGCTAACATGTGTGATATGCACACATATAGAGTACCCACTGTACTTAGAACATTCCATTAAATACATAAATACATATTGTATACGGATTGTTGCAATGTCCAAAAAGACCCAAGCACATTTCAAGTGCAAAAGTAATACGATCATTTCTTGGGCAACTAACTCATAAATGCATTGTCAGCATATTTTGCCTTAAGCCTGTTGCGTAGTCAACATGAGCCCCTCTCACACGTTCTCAGCGTTGTGTATACAACAAATATATAATGTAACCGCTCTGCTGTCAGCTTTCCTGGCATAGCTTCCTGACTTAGAATAAGCAGTAGCAGTTGCGAATGAAACAATAACGAATAAATCATGAGTGCGCTAAGCGCCTCAACAACACAATAACTAATTGTTCTTTAATTACCAAAAATATCCAAATACTACATGGTGACATATGGTTACCTGTGTTACCGGACCAAGTTTATTAGATGGAATTCTAATAGTCCATTTGCAACAACCACAAGGCAGACCATTTTATTTGTCAACTATTACATGGCGACCTTTCCAGAGGGAACACATAACTGCAACCATTTGCAACTCATTACATGGCAACCGTGACATCCGGACTTTAAAATAAAATTACACCGAAATCCACACTTTGGCATTACATGCCATGAAAAAATAAAACAACATCTGTTTCAACTTTTCCAACATAAAACAATATGAGCCAGCCCGTGAAGGAAGACTCCACGACCGATTTCAAAAGCACCTAGTCCGAGCCAATGACTGTCGAACTGAAGGAAGAAAAATAACAGCCAGTGCGACCGGCACCGGCATCGCCCGAAACAAAAGGGTCCCGGACATCAGCAGCAGCTGAGGAAGACCACATCCGAGAAGCAGAATATTATATCTGAAGGAAGACTACACCCGAGAAGCTGTATATTTAGATTAAATTAAAAAAAAAAAACACAAATGTAAAATCTAAAATTCATATGATTTAAAATCAAATGTAAATTATGATAAGTATACATTATTCAAAAAAAAAAAAAAACAAAAAACAATAAATCCCAAAATTCAACAAAATAATACAAAACCAAAAATATATTCAAAAAAAAAATTTTTTAAATCCTATTAAATTTGATATTTTGTCACATCATGAACCATGGTTTGGTTTGGTTCAGACGACACCCAGTCTAAGCACAATACGGCCAATGTGGGCAATAACGTAAAGATAATAGATCACACAGATGACATACAATCTCTGTGGATTTTACTTCTAATACAATAGCATTAAAAAAATTGTTGGGCAACTAACTCATAAATGCATTGTCAGCATACTTTGCCTTAAGCCTGTTGCGCAGTCATCAAATCGAGGATGCATTTCGAGGGATGAACCGAACCAAATTACTAATTCGTGTTTGCAGCACCGAAAACGAAATGTTTCATGGAATCTTTCATGGAAAGATAATTTAATGTTCAACTGAACGAAACAGCATTATTTCCAGGAATGCATCAGTAAAGGGACGGTTAAAAATTAAGTGTTCCAGAGGTTCGAAAGGGGGTAACGACATAGCTCCGACGTCATATCTCCGCCGCGTTTCAAACGACATATCTCCGCGCGGAGATATGACGCTTTAAAACGACATAACTCCGCGCGGAGATATGACTCTTCAAAACGACATAACTCCGCGCGGAGATATGTCGTTTGCAACATGGCGGAGATATGTCGTTTGAAAACGACTTAACTCCGCGCGGAGATATGTCGTTTGAAATGCGGCGGAGATATGTCGTTTTGAAGCGTCATATCTCCGCGCGGAGATATGTCGTTTTGAAGCGTCATATCTCCGCGGCGGAGATATGACGTTTTAAAACGACATAACTCCGCGCGGAGATATGTCGTTTTGTAGCGTCATATCTCCGCGCGGAGTTATGTCCTTTAAAAGCGTCATATCTCCGCGCGGAGATATGTCGTTTGAAACGAGGCGCACAGTGGGGCGAAAAGCCCAGAATCGCGCCATAATTCAGCGGAGCGCTGTGGCAAAAAAATGTTGATGCCATCTTTTTAAGAGGATTACAGTATTAAAAAAAGTTAAAAGTTAGAAATATTTAGTGGAAAATTTTTTTTTAGCAATTAAAAAAAATTTTTTAATGGTTTTTGCGAATTAAATTTTTTTTCGACATATAGGAAGCTAAAAACTGGCCAATACGATTCTTTGCTAATATTACTAACTTGAAATTATTTTTTTCGCAGTCCTATAGTTTTCGTTTTAATAATCGGGTTACATTTTCAAAACTTTTTAGATTTTAGAGATAATTATAAAAAAAAAAACAACATAACCAATTTTGTATTACATTCAACAATTTTCTTTATTCCTTATCGCTACTTTCACTTGAATTAGACTACTCCTCTTGAACTTCAGGTATATTTTCTAACAGATCTAAAGCTGATTTTGGCATTAAATGTATTTTTTTCTGTCTCTTGAAATGCCTCGATACTAAAGGATCCGAGGTAATGAACATTCTATTCAGAACATCGAGGTTGCACTTTTTCCGACTGCATTTTTTCGAAAAATGTTCTCTGTAAAGCTTGAAATCTTTGTTTCGTCCTTCCTGGGCCTCAAATGCAATCGCTTTAGTAGCTCACCACATGCATTAAGGTGTTTGATATTTTAATCTCTTATTATTTTTATATACTACAAGTTTATTAAATTTTTTGCCAGTGGTAAGCCATATTTTGATCCCTGGATTTTATTCCTATGCCAGAAAAGAGTATAGATATTTCTTCTTTTTTATACCCTTGGAGAGGGTATATAAAAATTGTTCAGATGTTTGTAACGCATAGAAGGAAGCATCTCCGACCAAATTAAGTATATATATTCTTGATCAGCATGACGAGCTGAGTTGATATATCCATGTCCGTCTGTCCGTCTGTTTCTATGCAATCTTCTCCGTCAGTTTCAATGCTATCTCAACCAATATTTGCACGACGTCTTTTGGTACAAATGCGCAGTACATTTGTCGGAACCGGCCGGATCGGATGACTATATCGTATAGATGCCATAGAAACGATCGGTCGAAAAAGTAGTTCTAGTGAGAAAAACTTTTTTGTCTTCGACGCAATCGTCCCCAAACCTCGTATTTATAAGTTTTCTATGCCTTCACATAATTTCACCAAGTTTTATGAAAATCGGACATCTATAAAGTATACACAAATCCAGGTTGCGGGATATCAATAAGTAAGCCTAGTTTTTCCTTGAATTCGTTCTGAATTTGATTTTTTGTTTGGGCAACAATTTCTTTGTCCTCTACCGATCTGGCTTGCCAGCTTCTTATAGGCATTTCACGTCAGCCAATAACATTACTAAATTAAACACTGCCTGCTTCATTTTCCATGGTTGTTTATAGAACAGAATTTTTAAATTTAGTCTAATCCCAAATATCAAGAAAGTAAACAAACAAAACAGATGCTAGAACAGCTGATTAATGACATTCATACTTTAAGTCCAACAATTTAAAAAAAATTAGTTTTTTGGGCCTTTTTCCAAAAATTAAAAAAAAAATATTTTGTATGAAAATTTTATTTATACTAATGAACTAAGAATAGTCAAAAGTAATACTTCCAATCGCCACTTATCCGCATAAAGACTCATATTCATGAAAAACGATTGCGAACATACATTAAAATGCCAATTTTATGAATTCCTTAAAATCATGTTCGAAAGGTGAACTTTAAATGCGTGTTGTGGTAGAACCAAATATGCTAGACTAATGTTCTTTTTTGAAAAAATTGAATCATCTTTTAAGTTGCATTTAAACTTTCTTCAATATATATAAAAAAAAAATCAATTTTGGCGCGGAATTTGCTCTAGTCGCCCCAATGTGCGGCGGAGATATGTCGTTTGTAACTCGGCGGAGATATGTCGCTTTAAAGCGTCATATCTCCGCGCGGAGTTATGTCGTTTTAAAGCGTCATATCTCCGCGCGGAGTTAAGTCGTTTTAAAGCGTCATATCTCCGCGCGGAGATATGTCGTTTGTAATGCGGCGGAGTTATGTCGTTTCAAAACGACATACCTCCGCGCGGAGATATGTCGTTTTTAACATGGCGGAGATATGACGTTTTAAAACGACATACCTCCGCGCGGAGATATGTCGTTTGTAACACGGCGGAGACGTTTTACATTGATCACGGCGGAGGTATGTCGTTTTAAAACGACATATCTCCGCCAGAAAAAAAGCGACATATCTCCGCCGGCAAAATGTACTGGGCGGAGATATGTCGTCGGAGATATGCCGCTATGCCGTTCGAAAGCTATCTTATTGCAATTTTTCTTTATACCCTTACTATTTCTGTCAGCAGTCTGGATTCTTTCTAAGAAAATTTTAGTTAAAAGAATAAATAAAGAATCTAAATATTTGTCATTTGGTATAGTTCCTCCGCCATAATATAACTAAATGATGGTTCCTTTTTTATCATTCGCTATCTAGCTTCTATCTAGAACTTAGCAGAGGCTGCTGAAAAACAACGGCTTTAAATCATCAACAGCAGACTGTGGTAAATTTAAGCGCCCTAAACTTAATACAACTGAGTGGAAAAATCGATCGAACAAATTAAGGATCATGGAGTAGTCGTACTTGCTACAAGATTAATCAAAAATATTAAGATATGAAATATTATAAGAACTAATGAGCCCAATGAAACACAATGAAAACCAAAGAATTGGACTGAAACATGAATAAAAGCCTAAGAAAAAGCACAAATTAATAATACATAGATGCCCAATTCAGAAAACGAAAATAAGTTTTATATCGGTATTCTTTGTGATTTAACCAAATGTTTTACAAAAAAACTACTCAAAGTAATACAGGCCTGTTCCCGCTTCCGAATTCGATTGATCGGAATTGAGAAGAGCTGTGATTTCTAAGAGACGATTAAAGATTTCGGGTGAATCTTTTTGTCATAAAGAGGGTTGAATGAAGGTAGATGGGATTTTTTAAGTTAAAAGCCGAACAACACAGTGGGTTTTTGGAAGCGAGTACATTTAACAATTCCGATTCCGCATGATTTGATCGGAATCGAAAACGGGAACAGGCCTGATTATTCTTTTGTAAAATCTAAGCCATTTTTGGAATGTTCAACTTCTAAGACCCCACCAAATTCGCGTTGAAATAAAAATTTCACCTATAAAATAAAAAGAAAAATCCTAATGCAATTAAACCTTAATTAAAGTAAAAAAATATTTAAAACCCAAAAATTTATTTTTAAGGTTTTTTACGTTTTTCTCGAAGTTTTAGGGCGATTTTTGAAGGACGATTTTCGTAAAACTAGAAAAATAATTTTCTGAGTGAAAAGTACTATACAGATTCCTACTTTGGATATTGCTTACGCTTTTCATACGACGTTCTACTCGAGTATCTTGGGAAGTAAGAGTATTTTGGGGATAGATAAAATTAAAAATTAAAAAACAGTATGAAATCTTTCTTAGTTTGAAATTGGTATGCCTTCTTCTTATTTACAAATCGTTTAAAATTAAAAAATTATTCTAAGCCAGTAAATGGTTACTTTTCGAAAGATGTTTTGAAGTTGGTTCTGTTCCATAAATAGGTGAATAATGAAAAAAGCTGTTTTGTGTACAAGAGCACTACCTAGGTTTGTTGCACAGGCACTAATGCTATTCGTGCTCTACTCACCCTTCACTGAAAGGGTTTTACAAAGTTATCACTAGACTTCAATTGATTTTGATTAATTCTAAATAAGAAACCCAAAACGAATAACGGTTGGTATCGGTAACCGTACTGGTTACCCGTTGTTCGTTGTAAATTTAAACTCTCAGTCTAAGAAATGTTAAATTAATTATTAAATAGGTTTAAGACTAATATTCTTTAATAAACTATTACCGCTCTGTGTTTTCATGTTGGGTATCTTTGAAGTCATCAGAAACGTTTCAAACCGCTTTGCTTTGTAGTGTATGGATTCGCAATAAGTTTGCTCTCATTGCTTCGTACTAGTTTCACATGATACTCCGCCATTGTCAATCGAACTGGCATCATAGGGTCACTATCAATTACCTAAGTTGCAGATTAGTTGAACACAATCACCAATTAACAATATTGACTCACGATGTAATTCATTCATTTTTTCTGCAATCTAGTTGTTGGGGATGCTGGAGGACTCCAAAGTCTATGCAAGCTGCCAATCAAAAGATATCTCTCAAGCGGTGGACCGATTTTCATCTGGTACCGGTGCCGGGAAGCACAGGTTGGATACTGATGGTTGAGTATTGGTAAACTATTTGCTTTGTCTTAATATTGTTCACACACTTAATTTCAATTTTTTGTATTTCGGTTGATTTTGTTTTTCTTTCGTAGTCGCTGTAGTGCAATTCATTTTGCTTTCCAAGTGCAACTTTTCTTCTTTTCTTCTTCTTTTTCTTGCGAAGATCGAGGTGATTGATTTTTGTTTAAAACATATCGTTAGTCTCGCACGATACTCCGCAATCGTCCATCGTAATGACAACATTTGGTCACTATTAATACCCCAATTGGCAGATTAGTTGAACACAATACACATTAACAATATTAACTCACGGTTTATTTCATTTATCATTTCTGTTGTTCTAGTTCCACAAAACAGTAAACCGACTTTCGTCTGGTATCAGTGCCGGGTCGCACAGGCTGGATACTGATGAGGCTGAATATTGGTAAGCAATCAGCTTTGACTTGGTGCTGTTCCCACTCTTAATTTGAATATTTTTTATTGTATTTTAGGGTGATATTATGATTCTGTCGTGGCTGCTGTTGTGCAATTCCATTTTGCTTTCAAAGCACAATTTTATTGCTTTTACTACCAATAATTAAAGCTGTAGATTGCAGTTGACAAAACAATCGCCAGTTAACAATGAATTATATACTCTGCGATTGATTTTATCTGCAAAATATTTGCAAACTGCTTGTGCCAGGATGCAATGTCACCAAGAAATTTTCAAACGAAGATATTTATACTTAAAGTCGCTTTTTAGCTGTTGCCCTAAAGACCGCACAATTTCAAATGATTTTTATTTGCCGGACAAAAATGTTGGACTTGGAACACCAAGTCGTCGCAGACCATATGCATGTATATATACATGTGTCCAACAGAGCTCGCATATGTATAAGCATAACAATTAAACTATGTGTCCCAAAGAGCTCAAATAACAAATAAACAGAAAGGCTCAAATCACACTTGGAGCTGAGATGAAGCTAATGAGAATGTGCTGGCTATGCATTAAGGCTGGCCGACTATGTTACTTGAGTATTTGTATTTACAACGTATTTGTATGTAAAAATTGGAATTTCCGCCGTAAAGACTACCGAAAAATAAAAAATGCTTGAGAAAATTATAATTTATCACATTACGCTAGTTTACAGACAAAACTACCCATTTGTACTAGAAATATTTATAGTGTAGTTTGTCAGTCAAGTTTGAACTATATGTGATGACTGTAGCATATATCTGTCATAGGAACGATTGGTCGAAAAAGTAGTTCTAGTGAGAAAAACTTTATTTTTATACCCGTTACTCGTAGAGCAAAAAGGGTATACTAAAGTCGTGCTAATGTATGTAACAGGCAGAAAGAATCATTTCCGACCATATAAACGAGAGCATAAGTTAAAGTCGGCTCTAACCGACTTCGATATACCCGTTACTCATGAAAAAACATGTTTAACAGTGTTCCTGCGTTCCTTAGGGTAACCATCAGAAAAGTATGCAACATTTTTTTAGGGTGGGTAGCGGGCGGGCTTGGTTCACTTCTTTGCTCATAACTTGAGAACCGTTCACCTGATCTTTATCATTTCTTCGGCAAATCGATTCATTTTGCTAATTACTAACTATTTCTAGAAGGTACAAATCGTCTATCTTTAAAAATGTAGGAGATATAACGTTTTTTCCAAATTGCGGGAGCGGGAGGGGGCGTGGCCAAAATTTGAAACAAACTTGATCTGCGTGCAGATAAAAGAAGCATTTGTCCCATACATGTCAAACCTCTATCTCTTACCATCTCTGAGATCTAGGTGTTCATACAGTCAGACGGACGGACGGACAGACGGACATGGCTATATCGACTCGGCTGTTGATGCTGATCAAGAATATATATACTTTATATGGTCGGAAATGATTCCTTCTGCCTGTTACATACATTTGCACGACTTTAGTATACCCTTTTTACTCTACGAGTAACGGGTATAAAAATATACATTCTTGATCAGCATCAACAGCCGAGTTGATATAGACATGTTTGTCTGTCCGTCTGTCTGTATGAACACCTAGATCTCAGAGATGGTAAGAGATAGAGGTTTGACATGTATGGGACAAATGCTTCTTTTATCTGCACGCAGATCAAGTTTGTTTCAAATTTTGGCCACGCCCCCTCCCGCCCCCGCAATTTGGAAAAGAAACGTTATATCTCCTACAGTTTTGAAGATAGACGATTCGTACCTTCTAGAGATAGTTAGTAATTAGCAAAAAAGGAATCGAATGATAAAGATCGGATGAACGGTTCTCAAGCTATGAGCAAAAAAGTGAACCAAGAACCCCGCAAACCCTCCTCCCACCCTAAAAAAATGTTGCATACCTTTCGGATGGTCACCCTAAGGAATGCAGGAACACTGTTAAACATGTTTTTTCATGAGTAACGGGTATATAGAAGGCGGTTAGAGCCGACTTTAACTTACGCTCTCGTTTTCAATGGGAGCGTCCATATACTTCCCAGTTATAAATATTATCTGTTACAACACAATTTTTAAGAATTTTATCAAAATCGGTTAACGGATGCCACAAAATTCAACTTTTTGGATTATGGCCAAAAAATTGTTAAACTAGAGGCATCAAGTACAACACCTCATACCCAGTTTTTTTTGATCACGTCAAGTTAGCGTTTAATGGGCACATTTATACTAGCAACGCACAGCTACAAAATCTGTAGCTGGTTAAAAAAAGATGAAAACTAAAATTTGTAATACCAAATTCCTGCCTAGTGACATGCGGTTAGTACCCTGCCCAAGGAGGTCTATCTGGAAAATGGATTAAATTGTAAACCACTCGCTAGAATTTTAAAAGATTTTAAATATATTGAGACACTGACCAATTAAATGTGTCCTTAAGAGAAGGTAACATGCAAAAAAAAAACCGCGGTTGGTGGTACCACATTTGACAGCATCTTTTATCGAATCCCTAAGGGCCATAAACTAGAGACTAAGATAAGTAATAAATAAATATGAATAAAAGTCATTTCACTAAGAAAAAGTAAAAATTTTGTTTAAAAATGTCTTTGGTGGCGCGGTACGCTAAGATGCATTGAACTGAAGTATTTAAATAATATGATCTGCTTTTCTGCTGGTAATGAAGCACTTTACTCATAAGATTAATTTAATAATTTTGGTAAAGCTGGTTTAACCTAAATGGTCAATGTTGTTCTAAGGCAATTGCTAGTGTAAAACAGAACCAAGGCTTTATTTGTAAAATTAAAAACGCGATTCGGTTTTTTTATACCCTGTACCCATTGAAAATGGGTAAAAGGGGATCATGAAGTTGTGCAAATGTATGTAACAGGGAGAAGGAAGCATTTCCGACCCTATAAAGTATATATATTCTTGAACAGCCGAGTCGATTTAGCCATGTCCGTCTGTCCGTCCGTCCGTCTGTCCGTCTGTCTGTATGAACGCGTAGATCTCCGAGACTATAAGAGATAGAGATACAAATTTTTGCATGTACATAGGTATAGGCCGTACGCAGATCAAGTTTGTTTCAGATTTGCAAAATTTCCCCCCCTCCCCCCTCAAACCGCAAAAAACTGTCAGAGCCACAATTTTAAAGTTACAACATCGTCGCTTAATATATATTATCTTAGGTCTTAATCTATCTATTCTGAATCGCACAATGAGATCTGAGCAAAAACACAGAAGTTATTCACGAAACTCCCCACGCTTTGCTTATTACGCATTGCTTGCAGCTTGCGCCCGCGTGTGTGTGTGTGTGTGTGTGTGTGTGTGTGTGTGTGAGGGCGTACGTATGTGTTTGTTTGTGTATGTGTATGTTTGTCAATTGTGCAGGGTATTTTGAATTCGAGCTCCTCGACTACAACGGTCTTACTTGTTTTCACTAGTTTATGGCCTATGTGGCCTCGATGATTTCTGCTGTGAAATGTGGTAACCACCATCGGGGTTTTTTCGATGCATACACTCAGAGAAAAAATAGAGAATTTCACTCTTGAATCAAGAGCATTCGTTCTCAAAAGTAGGGTAAGAGTGAAAATTCTTGATCCAAGAGCGATATTCTTGATCCAAGAGTGAATTTTTGATCCCGACATTCTTGACTCAAGAGTTTCAGTACTTGATCCAAGTACGAATAATTCTCAAAATAAAAGACTAAAAATAATAATTGAACGGGTGGGGGTTTGGGTGTGAGAGACATGACCGAGACCCCGGGACAACCCGTTCGAACGACGTTGTGTTGTTTGTTCTGCGCTGCTTGCCACTCACCATCAGCCACCCCACCCACTTTTTTCTAAGATGTGATTGATTTTGAGTTAGTCACATAACAGATAAAAATTTTTTATTTTACTTACTTTACTGGGACTTGAACTTGGTACCTCGAAGACTGCAACATACACAGTTGGACGAGCATCTTTACCGACTCGACTATTCTCGACAAGCTACAAGCAGCGGCGAAAGCATATTTATGAACCAGCGCGGTTGGTATTTGGCCAGCCGCAACAGCTCGACCGTGGATCAAGTCCCCGTAGCAGCATTTTTTTATTTTTATTTTATTTTTTAATGTGGTGTTTTAAACATTTTTGTTATATTATACAGACGTTTAATCACTTACTTTTGCCCAATCTTAATGTTCAACTTTAACATAATTATCGGCGCGCCACGGTCAAATGACAATGACAAACTGCGCATGCGCTGTCTCTCTTTGAAAGAGCCCGGCCAAGCTAATTCTCTCAAAGTTTGCGTTTCCTCACTCCCCTTGTCTATAGAACCACGTTGAGAATGAATTTGTCTCGATCCCAGGAGCGAAATTCTTGAAAATTCAAGTGCGACTAGATTTTTTTTTCAAGAGCGTTCGTACTCAAATTATTCGTTCTAGATTTTTATGGCGGGCATATTTCATGCTCCAAGGGTATATAAGCTTCGGTCGATCCAAAGTTAGCTTCTCACTATTTTTTAAAATAGGTTTTTAGTTTTAATTTGAGAACCACAGTTAAATTTGAGTATTTTATGTGTTAAGGGTACTGTATACCTTCAGGTGTCATTTTTTAAAGGTTTACAAAAAATTTGATTACTTAAAAACTATAAGTGGTATTAAAAAACGGTTTTTTTCATTGGATAGTTAATCGGTTAAACTAAATTTAGTAATTTTTGTTGTTGTTGTTGTACCTACGGTTGTTGTTGTATTTCTGTTCAAAGTAAAACAAAAATTTAAAACATAGGCCCATGGTTGCAAAAATTTTTTGAGAACGGATGATCTGAATTTAAAACTGAAGACAGGGTTTTGTTAAGAAATAATGTAATTCTGGTGTGAACTAGGATATTTTGGATCGGTCAATAAATGACGTAGTTATGGAGTTTCAAAGTCAAAATTTCGAAAATCGACTATTTTTTCCCACTGTATTGGTCCTAGCTCCGTTATTTGTTGACCGATCAAAAATATCCTAGTTCACACCAGAATGGTGGGTATTAGGCGCAATTTAAGGGAAAGAATTTGAAAATCGGTCAACAGGTACTCTTTAAATCTTAGCAACCATTTTGGATAAAGTGGTTCCGAGATAATCGCATTTAAAGATTCGACATCTGTTTTCGATGAAATAAAAATTATATTTAATAAATGTATAAATCGGATTTGGTGCATTTGGGTGTTAACTTTCACCGAAAAAAAAGATTATCCAAATCGGTTAAGCAGTTCTCCAGAAATTTGAGTCAAAGTGCATCAAGACATGGTAAAAAATAAAATCTCCAAAAATTTCCAAGTAAAATTTTTTTTTTCGAAATTTTTTTTTCCGTAATATCGAACATTTTATAAATATTTATAAAGTTTTTGACCAAAAAAGGGAAAAAAATACGAATTTCTAAAAATACGAGGGTCGATAAAAACAATTTTCATATAAAAGGGTCGGAAAAAATAATTGTTTTTGTTTATATCTTTAAAACTGAGTTTCGGATCAGCTTGAAAGTTTTGCAGGATGTTTTTAAGATCCTAATAGAACGTTTAAGCAAATAAAAAAAAATCAAAAAAAAAATTTCTGAAGGTATACAGTACCCTTAACTAAGAACAATTTTTTTCTAAAAAAACTGAAAATACCGGATTTTTAATGTTGGTACCTGCACTCAATTGGGACCAATTTGTACATAGATTTTCTTCACGGATATCTTATTTTCCTAGTTAAAGTGTGTTCTAAATATTACAATTTTGATATTTTTTCCTAGGCGTTATAAAACTTTTTTATGCGTTTTCGAGCAAATCAGCAATATTTTGAAGGGATTTGAAAACAATGTTTGCCGCGACTATCGGATAATTTTTCGACTCATACCTTGCTTGACACAATGTAATGTTAATATAATGAAATTTGTCATAATTTACTTAGTTTTTCATCCTCAATCACGCCCGTCGAGTATGATCCGCCTTCAGTCCATGGAGGTGACTGTTGCTATTAATATTTCCTCTGGTTTAATTTGTCAATTTTAATCTTCTGATGCGTTTTGGGTTGTCGGTTTAGCGGTATGTCTCAGTGATAAAATTCAGCTCCCGCAACCCAAAATGCAGGACGCTGCTTCTACATCTAGGCCCATACAAAATATTTCATGAAAGAGACCATGGCATTGGCACTGACAGCTGAATTTCCCCTACTAACTTCCTTTATCAATTTTATATCCTTTTTTGTAGGTATTATTTGAATTAGCCCGCTTATTATTTAGACAAACCACAGCAGACTTTTTGGCTTTGCCTGGTCACACTACATATTCAGAGCGACTCTGACAATTATCAAACAATGACATAATTGTCAGCGTCTGAGCATGGAGCAATAAGGATAAGAGAGAAAAATTACTCAGTCGGTATTTACACAATAAGGCAAACTTCATGAAGTTTTCTAGTAGGCTTGAAAAATCAAGGGAATTCTACTAGATTTGAGAAACAAAATGTATAGAACCACATCCGTATGTCTCGCATACTGAGAAAACTTCTTGAAGTTTGCTTTATCCTGTAAATCCCGTCTCAGTCAAAACCGCTTCTACTATCACTTACGCTCTCTGTATACATTTGAGAATATGGTCGTATCGCTCTAACCACAGTAATTTCCTAATATTTATTAAGGCATTATCAATACAAAATTAAGCGACAGCCGGAATTCCCTTCCTAATACTTATTGCTCTATGGTCTGAGCAAGGCATACTAAACAAGGTAGGCTCACTCACTCTCTATCTCTCTTGACAACTTGTTAAATTTCAGTCAGTAAGCAAAGAAAATTTAACATAGAAGCACACTTTGAAACGCCTCTCTATTTTGAGTGATGTTAACTCAATCCTGACAAAAAAAACCTTCATTCATTCTGACAACTCAAAATTTTACTCAAAATGTTTGTCGACATAGGAAACCATGTTTGTTAGAGGGAGACGCACATAGTCACAAAAATAACTCAAAGTGTCAAAAAATGACTCAAAGAGCCAAAATGACAGCAAACAGCTGATTAATTTCTGAGTGAAATGTTGACGACGCAGCAGAGTGTGCTTCTATGTTAAATTTTCTTTGCAGTAAGCAACTGTTGTAAGCAAAGCATCTCCGCGGACGAATTTTTTGTATTTTACTTAGTAGCTTAGTAGGTACTGTAGTACTGTTGAAAAAGTAACGCGTTACTCAGTATTCAGAACTCAGCAGTATGAAGGAAATAATCGCATACAATCTGCATTACTTTGCCATGTGCATGGCCGCTTTGTAAGCGGGCCGCCGACAACCTGCATTACTAGGTAATAAGGATGTATGCCAAAGCCGAACTTCCCATTACGAATGCGTACATTATTTTTAAAATTGTAATGCAGATTGTTCGCAGTCTGTTTGTTTCCGATTACTATTTCTCTAACGAAAAGCAGCGATTGTATTGCATTACATTTTCGACAGTCGTAATGCATATTTTCCACAGAGCACGTTGAGCTCTGCGCCGCTGGGTATATACGGAGTTCTGAGAGAGCGAGTCAGCCTACCTTGGTTAGTATGCCTTGGGTCTGAGTACCTAGTTTTATCAATCAATTTTCGCTTTGACAAAATTGTCAGCGTCTCTGTACCTAGCTATACACTTGACAACCAACGGACTTTTTTGTCCGAACTAAAGAAACTACAGACATCCCTTGGTACATCTAATTGGACTAAAACGAAACTTTTTCCGACTGGTATTTTAAAATCAGTTATGTTGGATACATTTCGCTCACTTACTTCAATACTGGCATAACTCAAAATAATCCATTTTGAGAAAAACACGTTTGAAGTTCTCAATGGATTTAACCCAAAAAAAAAATGGTTCTTTTAGTTTCAACTTAATTAGGTAAAATATTATAAATTTAGAATGCTTATTAATAAACATTGAAAATATGATGTTTTAACTGAAAGACGAAGTATGTTTGGTCAATATCGACAGCAGGACAACTGAGATATGGCGGTTCTTGAATCAACATGAAAATGAACCTGGAAAATGATATTGCGACATATTCTCATCTCACATGGAAAGTAGAAGAGATAGCAATACGAAAATTTTTGCATAAAATAGTACAGAAGAGCGCGCACATTTCTGCATCATTAAGTCAAAAATCGTATTTTTTGAGTTATGCCAGTATTGAAGTAAGTGAGCGATATGTTCATACATAGAGCGTGGTAACTTCAATGTGTCTTATCTTTGGCTGATCCAGAGTATATTTGATTTATGATATTATTTGAGCATTTTGGCTGAAAAATCTTTGAGTACGTGACAGAAGAAAATTTGGAGTATTTGCTTAAAATTGTAACGATTTAAATGATGGGTTATAAGTTCTTGGGAGTTACTCGACTTTAATATGATTAAAGCAGGTACTGTGAGCAAAGCTATTTACCTGTAAAAGTTGTTTGCATCATCATTTTCTGCAGGGAACTTGCACATTCGTTGAACAACATTTTCAAAAATGACATCATCATTATTGTATACTTCTTCCACGTTAAAGCTGTGTACAGTTGGATCAGGTGTAATGGCGTAAGATACAGCATTAAAATATGGCACATCCTCTGGACTGTGAATATACAACTAAAAATTTAAATTTGCTTAATGAAAGATATGACAAGCGCTGAGTCGATTCTAATTACACTTACATCATATCGATATGTAAGTCCACTTCGTAATATTAATTTTAAGTTTCGGAACTTATCTGATGACGTATATTTTAATGGCATCAAATCAATATGCTTGCTGAAAGAATTTTTAAGATGATAAGTTTAAATTTGAATTTTTGCGCGTTTTACTTACTAGTCCATTAAGTTGTTGGCAAGAAAGCAGTATCCCATTTCTAGTTCATGGAATTTAAAAATTTCTTCACAGTTTTCCAGTAATTTTTCAGAAAAATAAATTTTTTCAATAAAGTCCGTACATGTTCGCGCCAGTAGCTGGGAAAATAAATTAAATGAAAGAATATTTGGGTTTTCTGAATTTGAAAAACAGTTTCCTTCCTACCTCTTTTCGCATGTCAATAATATTAACTCCACAGGTAGAATTAAATTCATCACAATGTCCTCCCTTGATATACAAGTTGTTCGGATTCACAAACATGTAATCGTATATCGTTCTTATATATGTGTAAGAAAGAGAACTGTTGGGAGCAGCTCGTCTTTTAACAGCCTCCGAAAATTCTGTTGTTATTCTATTCTTTGATAAGCATATGCTGACTGCTGGAAATGTGTTGGTCCAACGAATATATGTAGTCGTGACTCCTATGCTTGTGGAATCTGTATTGAATCGACTTATCGTAAGAATAAATATTGTGCTCATGTTCCATACAGAAATAACTATTACACAGATCCAAAATAGTCTGAAAAATAAAGTAAATACCTATATAACTGGGTAAGGCAAATGGCATATGGTCAAATGGCCGTATACAATTTTGTATTCACTAAGTTAAGGAGACACTAAGGGCCGTTTTCTCATGTTGTTGTTTTTGCCCAAATCGAAGTCCATCTAGATTTTGCAACTAGCTAGAAGTAAGTTAGCAGCCCCTCTATATTCGCTAGTTTGTTGATATGTGAATTGTGCGCCAATTTTGAAAAAAAAATTCCATTTTTTTCGGAAACACTTGTTACTGTGATTGGAGATTAAGTTACATGGCTATAGCTAAGTTGACACAGGCAAATAATTTGGACAAACTTTGGTGAAAAGATGGTTATATAGGCCAAATAAAGGAACTTTTAGGACTATCTTCATCAAATTAATTGCGTATGAAACCATAGTTAAGGTTTTAAATACAGTAAAATCATTAATCAAGGCTATTTTAAACACAATTTGGCCAAATAAATTACATCAGTGAATTTGGTTAAGCAATCCCCTAGGGTAATTAGTATGCGCGTCTGTCTATCCAGCAATGTCTGCAGGTGTCTTGTATATACAATATTTTTAATTCTTAGATAATTTATTAACAATTCAGACTTAACTGTTTTTAGCAGGTGTGGTTTTAGTTTTCAAATATTCTTCAGTGTGACCATATGCGCGCACACGTACAGTGATTTGCAAAAACAGCGACATGATAAAACGGACCTAAATATAGTTGTTGGTTTTTAAATTGTTACTATTTATATCAACCATCCAACTTGTACAATTTTGAAGAAGACATACGATTGGTTCTTTTAAAATTTTTACATTATATCACACTCGGGTGCCGCGGAAATCTTCTCCAGCCAAGTTTCAACCCAAAACCAATCCCGGTGTCCCAGAAATCTTTTTCGAGATCTCATGTTTTGTTAGGAGACTTAGCAAAGTTCACCATCCAAGCAATATTGATAAGCAAAATTTATTTTGGAAATGTAATCAACATTATTTCTAGATAGGTTGCATCAACTAAATTAGATATTTTATTTGGTGTGGTGGAGAACCAATGCCAACTGAGAAGTATTCTGGATTTCAATCTGCATCTTCCAAAAAAAGGAATTAAGAATACTGACAGAGATTCGACATTGCAGGAGATGGACAACATCATATGTTAAGAAAACACTGTTCCCCAAATGATAATTGCCTAGTACAATTTTATAGAATTGCGAACTTTGCCCTAAGGTACTAGGCACTTACGATCAAAGCAGCTGGTGCTGATAAGCCGTCGCATACAAGATTCTGTTGTGCCTTCTTTATGAACAACAGAAGCCTCTTATTGGCACACTGATTGGACCTTATCAGTGTGGCTTTAGACCTATGAAATCCACGACAGGTCAGATATTCACATAACGTCAAATCCTGGAGATGACCTACGAGAGAGTCATCAAAACATACCTTATTTTTGATAAAGTCCAGGTTCTTTGAAGCCCTATCTACTTTTCGTATACCAGCAAAGTACTTTCGGCTTTGCATGATGACGTTGGGAAACACGCAAAGCTCCATCAAAATAGAAAAGAACATCTTCGAACCATTTGACACCAAAAGAGGTTTTAGGCAGCGTGATACCTTATCTTAGTCCTGCAATAAGGCGCAGAAGCATTGACAATGACAGCAGCGGATGAGGGGGCTATTGACGTGTTCGAACAAAAAATTCTCCGTAGGATTTGAGGACCTTTAAAAGTTGGCGATGATTTCCGCACTCGAAAGAATACCAATCCGCAAGATCTCTATGGAGACCACCAGCCAACTCTGTAATGAGTCCAGCGGCGACCGAAGACTATGAGGCGGCAAGGGAACACCAATGGGTGTTGGGGGAGGTTATTTTGGTGGGGGGAAACGGGTGCGCCCTCCGCGCGGGAGGGACGGCCGGGGGATAATAGCAAGGCCAAGACTGTCAAACAGTTGTGATGGCCAAAAAAGAAGAAGCGTTTACGTGCTCAAACTCGCCGATGATACTGACAGTCGCGGTATCTTTTCCGGGGACGAAATAGCGGTTCTGTAAGGCTTAGAACCAAATTCTTAACTTATCAAGCCTAAGGTTAGGGTTCGTTATTTTTTTATTAATTTCAGCAAATAGGTTATAAGACAATTAATAGTCAAGAGGTCGGGTTCGGAATTGATTGATTTAAATTTTTGTCACTCCATTCATGCCAAGCAAAAAAAAACAGTTGAACTACCCCCATTATCTTACAGAATTTAAGCTTTAAGTTAGCAAATACATTATCACGACTATCATCTCACAATCAGCACACATTAGCTGGACTGCTGTGAGCGAGGTGTGGGTTAAACTGCAGGTCCCTTTTTCTTGCGCGAAAAATTATAACCACACGCGCCAAGAGATTGAGAGAAGCTTGGCTTGGTCGTTTAGGACTGTATAACCAATGTTACATTCTACAATGATATTTATAGTATTTCATTAAATTAAATATTTGATTTGCTTTTGCATTGCTTTCGCCTTATTAATTATCGAATTATCGGCTTAATAATACATTAAGTAAAGTAAAAACAGCAAAATGCATCTCAATATAAATAATAAGTGGTAAAGTCAAGTGCCAATTTTTGCTTTTATTCCACAACAATTTGCTCCTATTGTATTAGTATTGGTAATAACAGGATTTAGTGAGTGCAGTTTTTTTACTTTATATATATAGTCTTTTAGTTACAATTTTCATTAATTTTATTATATGTAGAATATTTACCTTCTATTTTTAAAATTATTGAGCAGAAACTCAACCATATTTTTGCATTTATTTTTCGTCATTATTGTATTGACACAATCGTAGTTTGTTAATAATTTCTGTACATAATTTTGACTAATCAATATTTAAAATTAACACGTCACCGTGACAAATGCCGCCGTACAAAGAAAAAAAACAACTACACTATCAATCCAGTTCCGGTTTTCATTAAAGTGGTACATAAAGTTGTTGTGTTAAAATAATTGCGTAAATCGGGTTTGTCCTTGCGAACTTAAAGTAGGTATAAAATTTAGAATTGTTACCCTAAAAAATTTAATTCAATTTGATATAAAAACTGAGACAACTATTTGTCAAATAATCAAGCGTTGTTTGTAATACAACTTTAAATTATTCATTCAGGGTGATGGAAAATACTTTTTAAATCTAACTAGTTCAGTGAATTGTTGTGAAGTGGGAATTGATCAGTGACTGTTTGCGAAGGCTGAATGTGATGCACAGCCTATCCGCTTTAAGCAGATATATTACTCTCAGCTTTGCTTGCACCGCACACAGAGAGCATGTTGTAAACGAAGAGCTGATTCAATTTTCTTATTTTTTTATGTGGGTTTGTTTTTCTTTTTTTTTTATAGTTCACTATATAATATGCTATCAATTTACATGCGCTCATAAATATAAATTTTAAAAAGAAAATTCGATTTTTTCCATTTGAGAAGTGCAGCCACACTGGCAAAAGACAATGAATGAAGCCTTCAAACACTTAACACTTTTTCAAATTGAGCTTTCTCTTTTAATCTAAGTCTAAGTCTCTTTCCAATTTATTGGTAAAATAACAAAATGATAACATTTATTGGATATCGCATGCCACTCGTCCCGAGTTGATGACTACCCCGTCCCGATCACGAACTCCAATTTAAGATTCAAAGATAGATATCATTATAACGTATTCCGCATGATTTTAATCCAGCCGAAAAGGTAAGAAGGTAAGAAAAAATATTTTAAAAATGAATACTAGCACATATGTACATCTGAGATTACCTCCAAACGGAAAAATGGAAAAATAGGTTTAATTGGTTTCACAATTCGAGGCGGAACATCGAAATGCTTCGAAAATAATGAATTGGCAGCGGAAGAGCTGAAATACAAACATTCTTGATTACAGCGGATAAGCCTCTTTCCGTTTTGCTTTGCTAAGCTTTTGGTGTTCGCCCTCCCTATGCTCTCAGTTTGTTTGATTTCAAAAGCGGATAGGCTGTGCTCCGCTCCGAACTACACGAACTAGTCTTTCAGTTTTGAAGTATCGAGCTAAGACTTTGCACAGAGTCTTCTATTTACTGCACGCAACTACTGATATGTCGAAACCGACCAGATCGGATGACTATATCTTATAGCTGCCGGAAAATGCGTCTTAGTGAAATAAAACTGAAGGTGACAACTTAAGAGGAAAAATTTAATTTTCTTAATTCTATCGATCTTAAACTCGAAGTTTGTTCATTTCATATAATTTCAAACAGATTTGCAAAATTGGGCCTAAATCGGATTCTACCGGTCGAAAAAAACTTGTGATTTTAATGCTAACGTTTTTAAATTCTGATATTTAAAAACCAGCATCTGAAAGGGTATAAAAACTTCGGCACAGACGAAGTTAGACTTGGCCATTTCACCGAAATAGACTATAAAATAGAGGGAAGCTAACTTCGGCTCAATCGAAGTTTATATTAGAGGTGCGCGAGTGAGCGAATTTTCACTCACGTCACGATGTATGTATGATAAATCTTAGAACTAAGTAAATCGTGCATTACTGCTCTTATAAGAGTTTAGCTCTTCATTATCGGTCTGCACAATAATGTTAATCGCAAGATTGCTACACATTTCTTGTACCTCAGGTAAAATATCGTTCTGCTTCTTATAAGAAAGAATACAATGTTATTTGAATTCTGGACTTAAAAACAAGGAAATGTAGTGCAATGAATGTGGCTGTAACCAATTCTTAACCTATTTTGGAGTCCCAGCATTTTTTCCGACTCGACCGATCGTTCCTATGACAGCTATATGTTATAGTCCAAACACTTCATGCAAAGTTTGGTTAAGATAGCTATAAAACTGACGGAGGAGAAAGCTTAGAAACGGACGGACAGACGAGCAGACGGACGGACAGACGTACGGACAGACTGACAAAGCTATATCAACTCAGCTCCTCATGCTGATAAACAATATGTTCACTTTATGTGGTCGGATATGCTTCCTTCTGTGCGTTACAAACATCTGGACAATTTTAATATACCCTCTCCAAAGGTAAACAAATAGTGGAATTGAAACATGTCATGAACATGAAAGGTGAAGATCGGATTAACCATTGTAGAGTTACCAAAAATACAAACAATTATGATGGGTGGCACCGGTCACAACGGCAACGGGCAGCACTTCAAACATTTTATGGATTTTTTTCCATTTTGTCATATAAGTTAATTTGATCAGATAAAGTCAAGCTTTGGAGCTAGAGAGAATGTTATAGTCTGGACTTGACCGCTTTGAAAATGAGTTTGGGTCTAGTCGCTCGGGAACTAAACTCTCTCCCGTACAACTTTGACTATCTATTCTTCACCTAGGGGCTGAATTTTCCGAAAAAATGGTATGCAGTCATTATTCTAGTTCGGATAATAAACGAAAGACTAGAAGCTTAACGGACCATTAAGTACTATACAGATTGCTTAGGGACTAGCTTAGGGACTTCTTCAAGGGGGCTAAAAAATAAAGGTACCTACTCTTGAAGAAGTCTGAATTGCTATGCATGTTAAATTAAAACAAGTTGATTAAACTATCGCACATGCACCCACAAAGGCAATGTGCATTTTACATATGGCATTGTAAACATATATGTATTCCTTTAGATACTTTCTTTTTCATGAGATAAAACGAAGCGGCTGCTCATGCGTGCATTTTTATGCTCTAAGGCGCACAAATTGTTTGCTGATGACACGCAGCATCCAACTACCATACAATTGAGATCATTCACAGTTAAGTGTATAAAAGTAGAATTCCGCATGCAAAATATGTTGGAAACAGTTCTTAACAGTTCTTAAGATTAAATAAAACAATTTACGAGTTACTTACGTATGTAGTACAATCTTTTATACATGCTTTGAAATGATGCAAAAACTTAAACTACAACTGGAGAAATGTATGTAAACTTTAAAGTGAATGATTTAGTACACCAAAGCAGCTTAAACCAAAACTCCAAAGTCAATCGATTATATACATACATGCAAGTGGTATACTGTATGCTGTATATCATATACGTAACTAATCCTATTCAGCTAACACTTCAGATATTAAAAAAGCGCAATTAGTCTTTAATAACCAGCAGTAAGGAGTTAATGTACACAATGTTCGGGAAAGCTATCAATACCATTAATATTATTTATATGATAACAAGTGAGTAGTGCAAATTCGATCCAATGGTCAGATTTTCGTATTGGAAAAGTGCTCAGTGGACTTATTTTCATTGAATATAATAGTTTTGTCATTTACTTCCAAGCTGCGCATTCAAATTTGATTTTGATGTTACTTAATGGTTAAGCTAAGTTCACACAGGCAAATAATTTGACAAATTTTTAGGAAATTTTGATAAATATTTGGCTAAAAAGCCATGATTGCAGATTTTGCAGGACTTAAATCATTAACTATGGTTTTAATCACTAATATTTTGATCAAATATGGCCGAAAAGTTCGCCAATTTGGATAATTTAACCAAATTTTCATAAAAATTTGTCAAATTATTTGCCTGTGTGAACTTAGCTTTAGTCATGGTGCAAAATAAATAATGGTTTTGAAACAATATTGCTCATCTTATGACTCAAGCTGTATTTATAAAAAATCTATACCATTCCTCCGCGAATATTAAAACTACATTATCTCTTATGAGTTTCAAAATGCGTTTTAAATCACTTTTATTTGACTGATAATTGTTTCAATTAAACTTTTGAGACTTTCTATTAATACTCAAAACTTATTTCGGGAAGTGGTCACACAGTTACAAGAATGTGAAAAAGTGTCAAGGATAAGTTGAAAAAGGTTTTAATTGCCAGAACGGCAGTAGTCTGCCTGAAATAATTGCCAAAAACTTTAACCTTAGACTTATAGCCTGAAGTTATTTCAGACAGACGGACAGACGGGCGGACGGACAGACGGAAATGGCTAAATCGACTCGGCTGTTGATGCTGATCAAGAATATATATTAAGGCGGTTCAATTTTATATGGAGCTAAAAAAAACTTGGTAAGCGTATAGCAGATTCGGAATCTGCGATGAATTCTAAGAAAATTTCCCGCTGCGAAGCATGAAAATATACCAATGTACCAAAATATACCGAACCCTAAATTTTCATGCTTCGCAGCGGGGGCTAGGAATTCATTTTAGACATGAGGTTTCTTCGTGAAACTTTCTTAGAATTCATCGCAGATTCCGAATCTGCTATACGCTTATCGCATAAAAAAATTGACCCGCCCTAATATATATACTTTATAGGGTCGGAAATGCTTCCTTCTCCCTGTTACATACATTTGTACAACTTCATTATCCCCTTTAACACATTTTCAATGGGTTCAGGGCAGGGCTTAATCCCGAAACGAATTTCGGTTCCGGTTCCAGTACCGGTACGTCCCGAAATGAATGTTTCGGATAAAGGTTCTTTATCGGTTTTCAATTAATTTCGGTTTTCGGTTTCGGTTCCGGTACCCGGATTTTTATTTCGGTATACCGGTACGTACCGGTACTCACCGATATAAGTACTACTTATTTTTAATACTTAAAAAAAAAACAAAATTCTAATAAATATGTACCCGACGTGCGTTGCTACGCCGCTCACAAAGCGAAGGAGTGAAGCATACCTTACAATTACCATCTATAAAATCTTCATCTAGCAAAATTCCCCATCCGTCGATTTACCCGTCTTCATAAGAATCAAAATCGCTATAAAATTTTGCAAATTTTGCGATTTTTTGGTCCGTTTGATCAACACGTCATTAACTCATATAAGAATTTTTGCAAATTTATACTTTTCTGAACTCATGTAATTTTGTAAATTTCCGATTTTTAAGACAGTTCGGTCTACATATTTTTACCCTCTACTATTACAGTCTATCAAATCTTCATAAAAATTTTGGGAATGAGAGCATTTAGGAAATGTTTGATCTACACCTTCTGTTTACGCGTCATTGCCATTTCCATACTTTGCCATATTTTTGACTGTTCAATCTTTTGTTTTTTTGTCTACATACGTAATAATCATAGGTCCTATGAAAATTTCTCAAGAACTTTATAAAATCAGAAATGATTCCTCTCAGTTACATAATTTTGCACACTCCCAACATAAGTAGGTACAGCGTAAAAAAAAAAACCGAAACCGTACCGGTACCAAAGTTTCGGTTTCGTTCCGGTTTTATCGGTTCCAATAATAACGGTAAACGGTATTCGGTTCTTAAAAAAAATTTTGTATCGGTTCATGTTCCGGTTCCGGTACGCGATTTGAAACGGTTTATTTCGGTTAACGGTTCCGGTTCTGGTTCCGGTATTGAGCCCTGGTTCAGGGTATAATTAATGCTCAACTTAGCATTTTATATCGAAATGTATCTAATCTTTATACACTTGAAAAGTGTATTATAATTTTGCCCAGAAGTTAGCAACGCATAGAAGGAATCATTTCCGACCACATAAAGTATATATATTCTTGATCAGCGTCCGTCTGTCCATCTGTCCGTCCGTCTGTCCGTCTGTCTGTTTCTACGCGAACTAGTCCCTCAGTTTTGAAGATATCGAGCTGAAACTTTGCACAGAGTCTTCTTTTGTCTGCACGCTGCTAATATGTCGGAACCGACCGGATCGGATGACTACTTCTTGTAGCTGCCATACAAATGATCGGTCGAAAAATGGGTTTTAATGAGAAAAACTGTTTTTTTTTTTTCAATATTACCGCTCTCAATCACGGTCATGGGTAATATTACATGTTTTTAAGCTGATCTGCGAAGTTTGGTCGAAGTCGCTAACCGTTGAGACAAGCGTTTTCAAGTGTATCAAAACTTCGGCACACACAGACGAAGTTAGCTTTGCCTTTCTCGTTTTTTCTTGTTTTTCTTTTATAAGGAAGGTTTGATAACTGTGATGTAAAAAAACCCATGCAAGACTCCAACAGTTGCGTTAACAAATACTATGATACATATGTCGTCCTCCTTTACCAGCACGGCACGCGCTTTACGTACTTGCAATCGACCAAATAAAGTGCTGAGATTTTGCTCACAATTCTCTAGTAACTCAATACCTAACTGATATGAACCGTACCAAACGAAACAATTTTATTTTTCGGTTTTGGGTTAGGTTTAGCATTCTTAGAACACACCGGCTTGGCTTACGGTTCGGCTCACGAACACAAAAAAGTGGTTTGGTTTGGTTCGGTTCGGTTAGGTTTAGAACCGGTTTGCATCCTTGGTTATATTGTAGCTATGTGAAATATTACAGAAATATATAGTGTCCGCTGATGAGAATTTGGAAAACGTGTCCTTTTGCCTGCTACATACAATTACATAAATTTCAGGGACCATTTTAACTCATTTGCAATGGGTTCAGGGATCCACAAAGACCAATGAACTTTGTATATGCTTCTTACTTCGCGAAAAACGAGTATATAAAGTAAAGAAAATTACTGATTCCGCCAGAACAAGTTACTTAATACTGTGAAAATATTCCATAAGAATAATTCAACCTGTCAAATCTGTCGAAAAAGATCAAGAAAATGATTGCTCTAACACATTGCTGTTAATTTATGCCCAATCCCTTCTAATTATTTTACTCTTAAATGTTTTTCCAGGTGCTTTTTGTATATTAACTAACATAAATGTATCATCCCACTATATTGGACATCATAGAAAGGTACGTACTAATTAAAAATTACATACCTACTTTTCAGCGACCTGTTTTATACCCTTGCGGAGCGCATATATAAATTGTCCTGATGATTGTAACGCATAGAGGGAAGTGTCTTCGACAACATCAAATATCTACATTCATAATCAGCATGACAAGCTGAGTTAATTAAGCCATCCGTCAGTTGGATTGGATTTTCCAAAGCTGATATGCTTCTCTCCGCTCCGCTGTCTGTGTGCGGTGGGCCTAAGTTCGAAAGCTAAAGCAGTCTTGTAAGAAAAGTTCGCTGCACATATGTTGGAACCGGCCAGATCGGATGACTATAGCACTTAACTGAAATGGGAGCAATCAGTCGAAAAACTAGTTTTAGTGAGAAGAATTCTTACGCTTTCTCGTTCTCAAACTTCGAAATTATTAGTTTTCTATTTGGTCATAACTTGAGTATAGTTTATCCGATCTTTATCATTCCCTTCGCCAATCGACCCATGCAGGTCTAAGAAGTTTATATCCCATTCATGTCACAGCTCTATCTCTTACCATTTCTGAGATCCCTTCGTTCATACGGATAGATGGGCATGGCTATATCGACTGATTAAAAATAGGGGCAGAAATGATTCCCTCTCCGTTATATACTTTAACCCAAAGTAGCTGGGTAATTCTTTATAAGGTCAGAAATGTTTTAAATTCTGAAGAAGGTTCGGCCTGGAGGTACAAAACCTTTTCAAAGTGTTAGGTTCGCTTCTTAGACCGGTTTCTTTACTTATCGAACCCTAGATTTTGGTTCGAAGCTTGTAAAGGAAGTTTTCAGGTAACGAAGCTTTTAAAAACCTTTTTTAATTTCCGAATGGACCTCATTTGTTATAATTATTATTTATGAACAGCTTGACTTTATTTCCTTCTCGCAGACGTCATATGCAGTTATGCTCCGATTCAGCCCTATGTAATAATTTTTCAACGTTCAAAATATTGTGATAGTTTTAGAAGCTCTGAAAAAACTGACTAAATATAATTTTTGAAACGAGCCTTTTGAAGGCAGAACAGGTCCAGTTCGGGAGGCTTAAAATTTAAAAGGCCCGATTCGATTGAGCCAAAAAAACCCAACCCGAACTGGTACTATGGGTTCGGCTGAGGACAGGTTGAGTCCTTTTAAATTCAATTAAAAAAGGACCATGGTCATAAATTCATAATAGTTTGCTGCCCATAGAGGAAAAATGATTTCAGAATTTTCGGGTTACGCAAACATTGAGATCCAAAATATTTGTCTCATTAAAACTTATTTTCGGACGGTCCTATAATGGGTCCTAGGACTACCATAGGGATTACCAAATTTACAATGACAATCCGTTCCGACATATTAGCAGCGTGCAGTAAATCTTCGATCAATAGCTTCATTGCAATATTTTTTTGATTATTCTTATATGTACGTAACAAAATACTTGATCCAATTGTAACTTATTCTGCACGAATCTAAAATCTATGCATTTTTAATTGCCAGTATCATACTTAAATATAACCGCTTTTTCTTTTCAGATGTGGGCCATAGATCCTCGATCTGTTTTTATATACCAACAAATGAAAGCCCAACAGCCGAACACATTAAGGAAAATGTATTGGTACAATACTAGGACCCCAATATTGCTGGGAAATCTTCGTATGCAGAATACTATGAGGAATGTCCATATGCTTCCAAGATACATGCATGCCACTAACGATATTCGTCCGGTTATAGGGAAAACTCAAAGGTAAATAATAATTAATATTATGTTTACTTACATTTCCATTGTTTCATAACTGGGGTGGAAACCTCCAAAATCTTGTGCGGAAATTAAATGTTTAAAAGTCGAGACAGCACAGCGAATATCAGCTTTACCCTTTGGGCTGTTGATACCTCAGTAAAATTGATATGCGTACCCAGCAAACAATTTCATATAAAAATACACGTTTTGTAAGCGTTCAAATATAAGCAAAACGCTTATAAAACGCTGCTGTGACATTTATAAAACGCATCAAAGTAAGCGTTTTATAATCGAAACGCACCCATCTTTATAAGCTTAAAAAGACGCTTGCAAAACATGTTTTATAATTCGTTTTCATAAGCTTACAACAAGCTTTGTAAATACGGTTACAAAACACGTATTGTAAGTGAAGTAATAAAGCGTTTTAAACATTTATTTTGGTGAGTGTTCTGGTTATTTTTTATTATTCAAAAATTTAAATTAAATTAAATTAGCGTTTTCCCTGCTTTATAAGAAAATACAAAGTCCTCTTCCTTCCTTCATATCAGAGTGAAAGTCTCTGCAATAGAATTTAAATATAAATGTCAATAGTTGACTTTGAACTGCAAGAAATCATTGTTACTCACGGCGAATGGCAGTGGCGAATGTTATGTTTTGTCCGCAGCAAATTTCCTTGCACTTGATGTGGACAGTCGTATATAATATGCTTTCTTAATTTTTTCCAAATATTAATGCTGCTGGCATTAAATAAATTTAAACGCGCACTTATATTTTTAAATAAAAATGCTTACTTGTTCGCTCTTCAAAAACAAAACTAAACTGATGTACACAATTTTTTTCATGCCTTTGCTTGAGGTTACATTTTTTTTTTTTGCTTGCCCTGTCAGCTGCAGTTGCCTAGAACTAAAAGATCACAAGGGAGAGAGAGAGCGCCAAGAGAGAGTGCCAAGAGAGCGAGAGAGAGAGAGCACGAAATCTCTCAGTCGCCGAAACGACATTTGAAAATCGAAGGCTGCCATACGACAACGCATGAAAAAGTAAGCTTACTTTAAGCTTCTTTTGCATAACGTTTGCTCAATTGCTGGCTGGGTATGTGCATACATATTTTGCTTAGTTATTTATATTCCCATTCTTTATCATTTGTGACATTATTTTTTTACAAAGGTATTGGACATTGAAATTAAAAAAATTCATATTCATATTTTACTTAAAACAATTTACTAACAAACAAAAATAAGTATATATATTTTCTTAGAAAATTGCTAAAGGGCATAGCAGAATAAGCATACAAAAACTGCCCCCACTCCGATCTGCACCAAATTTAAATATGTTGTTACCATCTATGAGAAACTCCCTCTCCTAAATTTGTAGTCTTCTAGTCGCTATTGGAGTAGAGTTATGAGGGCGGAAAGATAAATCAAAAAAGTCGTTTATCTTAAGAACCGCTAAACCGATTTGGATGGGTTTAAAATATGTTATAAGTGTACACCATTGAATTCCAAAAATTATTTTTGCACATTTTTATTACCAATTCTTAGGCACAAAAATAATTATTAAAATTTTCAAATAATTTTTTCGCGGTGTAAATCGATTTCAACTCTTATAGTTTTTTGCTGGTTTTTTCAATAAGAAGTCCTTAACAATGTACAATTTTTGCAGTGTCATCGGGAGTGTCATCATCTTCATAGTGAATGCCAATAAAACATGTGAACAGTTTTACAAATATATTTTATAATATTGAGCACACTGTAACTATTTAAACAGAATTGACAGAACATTTCCCCTTTTTCCCCTTTTTAAGTTGATTTACAGTGTGCCTAATATGTATAAAATATTAATGAAAAATACTAATTTAACGTTTAATTATATTTCACCATGAGGTACACGTGGAATGTGTTTGCAAAAATTATATGTTGTTAGGGACCTCTTGATGAAAAAACCAGCAAAAATCTGTCGGTGTAGCAAAAGGCTAACACCGTAAAAGAATTATTTGAAAATTTCAATAATTTTTTTTGCCCAAAAAATTGGCAAAAAAAAGGTGAAAAAATTTTTTTTTTTTTTTTTTTGGACACTTACAACATATTTTAAACCCATCCAAATCGGTTTGCGGTTCTTAAGATAAACGACTTTTTTGTTTTTTTTTTCCCCCCTCAAAAATCTTTTCCAAAACGGAAAAAAAAAATAAAATTTTTGGGGGGGGTTTTTTATATTTTAAAAATTTTTTAATTTTTTTTTGGTCGAGTTTTTGTTTTTTTTTTTTTTTTTTTCTTTTTTATTTCTTTTTTATTTGTTTTTTTTATTTAATAAAAATAAATGTAGTCTAGTGATATCAAGAGTTGCCTTTTATCGTTTCCAGTAACGGCAACCGCCGGGGTATTGAATTAGCCAAGTTTTGTAAAACACTCAAATAAATATATTCCCACACTTTCACAATTGCTTCTTAAAGCTGCATTTAAGTGTCAGACTCCTTTACAGCGCCGAATTTCCTAGCAGATAAGATGCCCTACAGATCCTCAATTGGATTTAGATCCGAAATGTATGCCGGCCACTGTAACATCGGAATATTGTGGGACCTGAAATATGCCTTTATCGCCGGGCAATGTATATAGAAGCGTTTCCTTGCTGCAAAATCCTATTCTCACCATGGAACTCTTCCGCGATTGTTATAAGCTTACTTTCCAGCACCTCGTCATATATATGCGCATTGATACGGCCAGGCCCAAATCGAATTGACAACTTTTTTTTAGCATTGAAGACAGCCTATACCATGACAGATTCATCACCATGGATGTGCTCGTAGCAGGTCGGTCGGGGATGTCGCAGATCTCTACAATATTTATTATATCCATCTGGGCCATCTAGGTTAAACTATTATTATAACGAAATATGCCGGATTTGAATTCTGCGTCCCAAAACTTGTACTTTTCATAAATGGTCATTTGCGAATTCTTGTGATGTTGCTTGAGGCGCGGATTAGGTACCTTATACTAATTTTGAAGATGCAACTCCTTCCGCCAATTTGCTGTAAGCGTTGTCGACATATTGATAGACTTAGCTCCGACTTAATTTGAGATCAGCTTCACAATATATTTGCTGCTAGAGTCCTTATCTGCCGCTTGGTGCTCTCATTTACCTTGGGAATCACACCCTTGCGACTATTTTGGCAATATTTTTGAGGACTCTTCAAAAAGTTTTTTTAATGTAACCACGGCTGTTACTAAAACTGCGTTTACAGCAATTTTTATAGCAGCTTTATACACGATTTTAATGTTTTATCTGATATTTAAGGGATAGTTCTTTTGTAAGAGGCATTTTTTGCTAAAATAAAAGGTTGTCACTGTAAATACACTTGATCGTTATGTTAATAATATTGCTTACACACCTGTTCTTTAAAGACAAAAAGCTCGATTTGAACATATATCAATTTTCTATGAAAAACTTGGATGTCTCGCTTGTTTCATATAACGATACCACAGATTAGGAGGTAATTAGAAGTTAACACATGGCAAAGCGTCATGATGAAAAAGAGTAAGAAAGTGTATACTCATAACCAATGTACCGTTATTGGACTAAAAGAAATAGCAAAAAAACATTGTGCACATATATCAATTTTACTGAGGTACCATCAGTTGGTGGGTTTAGTTTGTAGAAACAGGAAAACAAAAAAAATTAGTTCGGTGCTGCAATATGTTTCTCTAGATCGGGATTACTCATGAAGAGAATAGAAAAGCGAGAATGTATACTACACTTTACACTTCAAAACTTAGGGGTAAAGAAGTTCAAACCATGTTTTTAAATAAAGTAAGCATAAAGAGGAAAAGGTTACAAATATAAACGATCGTCAACGAATATCGAAGTGTTTATCTGAATCCGTTACATGCAGAATCCGGCTAAAGTAAGTTTTCTATCTTAGTACCAGTAAAGCATGATTTCGACGAACACTTTACAGAGATTTTTTTATTATTTATTTGAAAGGTTAAGTGTCGCCATCGACGACTTCATTTATAAAAAGAATTAATAGCATAAACCGTTGAATGAGATTATGGCAATATGGAATTGCCATTCTGTATTTGATAAATTTGTTAGAAAGTTTTTTTAATATAATGCTAACAATTCTTGTTGAGTTGAGTAGCCGCCACGCGCCTCCTCGCGAGCCCAAAACCAGACTGATATAGAGTTAGGGAAAGTGCCAGCTGCACGACGTCGCTTCTGCGAGTACACTAGTTTTCAGCCAAAAAGACCCATTTTACCTGAAATTTTTTTTAGTGTAGTTTGGAATTGTGATCTCGAAAAAGAATTTGTTCATGGCTCCGTTTTTTAAATATGATTTATTTTTATTTTTTTTTAGTAGGTGCATTCACATTTTAAGACATTATAATTGTCAGATAGAGTCGAGCAAGATATGATTCGAAAGGTAGGTATAGTTTGAATTCAATACCAAAAAATACTTTAAAAAAAATAATAATTTTTTGTTCGAAAATGCGAAAAATTTTATTTTTAAACATCCGAAAAAATATGTGAGGGGGGGTAGCGGGGGCTTGGTTCACTTTTTTGCTCATAACTTGAGAACCGTTCATCCGATCTTTATCATTTCTTCGGCAAATCGATTCATTTTAATAATAATAATAATTACTAACTATCTCTTGAAAGTACGAATCGTCTATCTTCAAAACTGTAGGAGATATACCGTTTTTTCCAAATTGCGGGGGCGGAAGGGGGCGTAGCCAAAATTTTAAACAAACTTGATCTGCGTGCAGATAAAAGAAGCATTTGTCCCATACATGTGAAACCTCTATCTCTTACCATCTCTGAGATCTAGGTGTTCATACAGACAGACGGACAGACGGACGGACAGACGGACATGGCTATATCGACTCGGCTGTTGATGCTGATTAAGAATATATATTCTTTATATGGTCGGAAATGTTTCCTTCTGCCTGTTACATACATTTGCACGACTTTAGTATACCCTTTTTACTCTACGAGGAACGGGTATAAAAATGTGGTATTTTTCCCAGCGGCGCAGAGGTGAATGAGGCTGGTCCACAATATGCATCGTAGTAGGTGCCCACGTAATGGGAATTTCTCGCTACGTTTCGAATACACAGTCGTGTGTAGAGAAGTTTAACTTCGGGTCGAGTTGCTGCTCGTGTATATATAACAGTTGTGTTATGTTTGTGTCAATCGACTTTTGAAAAAAGGCACCTCGGTCGCCAAAGTGGCAACTGCTTACATTCTTAATTATGATTTTGTCGCCAGTTCTTCCATATGCCCAATAGTCAAGTGAGCTAACGCGCCGTCGTCCATGTGTTTCTGCGTTATGAGTCCCGAGTTCAATTCATTCCTATTCTCATACAACATTTTTTTTTTAGGTTTTTTTAATTTTGATCCCCATTACAATCCGATACACCTAGTGTATGGACGCGCGCACAGCTAGTCCACAAGTCCACACACAAGTTTCAAAATGGTGTATCGTTTTGTGAACTGAACGCATACTTCGTCGCCAACATTTTCTCAAATGGTATATTGAGTAGTAATCTAAAGCCGAAGTGTTTTCTGTTATACGCCCACTTTTCCGATTACATTGTATTCTGCTTTGTATACAGTATGCCAACGAAAACGGCCAAGCTTATGTAAATGTATACAGAGTAGTAACCGATACTTGAAGGCTGCCAGCCTTCAAAGTGTTTAAGAGAACATCGAACTTGTAATCTTGTAATGGGCATTTGCGCCGCTGGGTTGTAATTATTAAAAAAAAAATTCGTTTGCTTCAACTTTTGTTCCGTTCTTGATTAATTTTTTTGCTCTGGTTTTTCGCTCACTTCAAAAGTTGACACGTGTCCCACAACACCCAAGGCTTTGGATATCTGGGCACTGAGTAAGTACAATGTCTCGTTACTAAAGCTAAGGTCCCACAGGCAAATAAAATTTGAACACATTCTGCAAACAAAGTTAGCCTTGAACAGTGAATATTAGCGTAAAACAAATTTGGTGTTCCCACATGAGCAAATATTTGCTCTTAAAAAGTTTGCGCAAATATTTCCCCTCCGCCAATAATTTGCGTAAGTGTTCACACCGCTTGGGGCAAATTTTATTATACATTTCTTTGCCCAATCTACTAAATTTATAAATCAAGTAGGCTGATTTGGTTGAGCAAACAATACAATTTTTTTGAAGTAAGAACAGAAAAGGCATGGGCATAAACAGTCACAAAAATAACTGCTTAATGATTTTATGCTGCGGTACAGCTCAGCAAAGGGTAATGGGTACTTGTGCAAGAAGAAGCAAAGAAGAAACAAGCGCGCCGCAGTGTGTGGGTTAGCGAAGGTTGCTGCGTAAATCTCTTAAATGAGTTGCGATTGGAGGCTCTAGATCATTACAACAATTTTTTGTGAATGAAAGCAGCAGAATTTACGCAGTTGGTAATATATAACTAACATTATATTATATAAAATTTTACAATAGTATATTTTATTTGTGTCTTGTTGGTCTAATGATTTAGCTTAAAGACACCATCATGCGCAATGCGATCTCGGCAACATGTCGTTTAATGGTCACACTGCGCTTTTTAGCAACTGGAGATAGCTATCGGACATTGCAGTATGTTTTTCGAATTCCACACAATACAATTAGCAATATTGTGCCTGAGATTTGTGCTGCAATTTTAAAGGTTTTCAAAACTTACTATCGAAAGGTACGCATTTTTGTAGACCATAACCCCTTGTTATTAAGAATTTGTTTTAGTTTCCGTCAAATCAAAGAGAATGGGAAAAAATTGCAGAAGACTTCGGGTAGCATTTTTTATAATTACAAAGGTATAATTGATATATCTTCTCATAAAATATTAATTAGTAGTAAGTTCTTTATTGTTTAGGTACATACAGCATTGTGTTAATGGCAGTGGCGGATGCAAAGTACAAAATCTTGGATTTTGAAGTCGAAACAAATGGTCGCGTTTCTGAAGGAGGAGTTTTTCGTCAAACTTCTTTATATGAGGCCATGTTCTCTAACACGGTTCAACATTTCCGACGACGCACCCTTGCCACAGCGTGAGATTGCTGTCCCATACGTAATGGTGGCCGGTGATGCTTTTTCTATAAGCAGAAGACTATTAAAACGTTTGCCCAACGAAATTTATCGTTAGTCGAAAGGGTATTTAATTACCAACTTTTAAGAGCTCGACGTGTTATAGAAAACACTTTTGGCATTCTTTCAGCGCGATTTTTACAACAAGGTCCGGGGGTATTGTGGAAGTGACCTTCTGTAGGATCATTTTTGGCCTTTTCGTCTCTATAACATTTCGTGGTATATTCATATGTCCTGGTATGTAGTGGAACTCAACTGCAGCGAGTTTTGTGTGATTGTTTGTCTTTTCAAATAATTGTTTAAGCTATGTAGTTGTTCTGTTGCATCTTGCCAAGCAATTGCACACTGTTTCGACTATCAGTATGATGGGAAGTTGTAACCGATATCAGCTGAAATTTATATAATTTTTATTTATTTGGTGGTCTTGTGGTTTATTTTAATTTTTCTTGCTGCTACAGCTTGAATTTTGTATTGTGTAAGCCCAAAAAAAAAAATTTTTTTTCAATATTTGCCTTGTTTGCTCTTACAATTTGCTTGTAAGAGCAAACTCGCACGTGTTCCCATTAGGCAAATATTTGCTTCAAATTATTGGTACACAAACATAGGCAAAGGCTACTGTTACTGGTTTTCTAACTGATATCGCGTTGACGGGAAGAACGGAATTGCTGGAGAACTTGCGCTGGTAGCCCGGCACTTTCACATCAAAGTCCATGCTCAGATCACGACATATACCGTCTACGCGCTGCAATTCCTCATTGTTTTGGCCATTCTTGAACACCACATTGAATTGACCAAAGAAGTCCTTGGTTTTCTCCTTGATCGGTTGAGCGTCAGCTGATATATCTACCATAGGATTTAGGAAACAAGCATGTCTTCCTATGTGGCCAGCTTGTCATCGTGCAGCTTATTTATGCAGCTAATTAATTATTGCATTATTAAAACTTTGAATCATCTTAATAACTTACCTCGCCATATTAAGGTCATACCAGAATGTAAACAATCAAGAGAACGGGCACACTCAAACGAAATCTACTTTCGAAATCAATCTCTTGATTCCGTTCCGCAGCGGATGAAGCCAACAAAATAGTACGTAAGCTTTGCTGGTTCGAACATTCTAGATTGTCGACGGAACATCTATGGTTAAAAGATTTTATTTCTTATGTATTATTTAAATGGTAGTAGATTAATTTACTGTCTAGACCAGCGATTTCCAGCGAGAGCGAGGCCAAAAAGTGAGAGTGTATAAGTATGAGAAAACAAAGCTCCGTGAATTTGCTTCGACCTAATCGTTTCGAACTCTGTCTACACCAAATACTTATCTGACGACTCTCGTATGCACAAAATGTTCGTGGATGAAACTAACATTTAATTTTCTTTTTTTCAGGACCCCATTAAGAAGCACAAATAACGTTATACCTTCACCAATAGCTTCAATTAGTTATAATATGGCTGCTAATAATGCACTTCTTGCTTTAACAACAACTACAACCACCACAACAGCAGCTCCCGCAACAAACTATTTACAAAACCATAACAACAAATATAACTACTCGGAATATTTAAAGGACGATTGGACCATTTGTCAGGAGCGTGTTTTATATGCCGATAAAGCTCGAGCAGACTGTTCTAAAAGCTCTGTAAATAGTTATTCAAGCAACGATTATACAGGAAATAGTGCGACAAATGCTCTACCCATGACTACAACTAGTCTTCCGTACTCAAATTATATAACGCATACATACTTTACACTCGACGATGTTATTGTACCCCGCACCAGGGAGAAAAAAATATCCTATAATTTACCCAAGCAAAAAATATTTTATGATGAGTATCCTTTGCCAATGAAGTATATTTCGACTACATCGAGGCCATGGGAACCTGTCACTGATGTGAACCAAAACTTCGACACGACTACTGCAGTGGCAATACAGAAAACTGAGCGACCGACTGAACCATCTGTACCACTAATAACGGTTTCTAACATGGAATCGAGAATTCGAGAAATAAAAATAAGCACCACTGTCCCCGCCGTAATAACTGAATCCACTACTCTTGAGAACTCTCAGAACTTGACAACGGTTCCATCGCTACTACTATCTGAAACCCAGCAAGCCATGCAGTCAGTCAATGAAATCTGTAAAAACTGCTTTAAGTTCCTAACAACAACAGCCTTCACGCCCGCGAGAGTTAAAAAGTTAAAATCTCTCAATGATATACGCTTAAAAATCAAAGGGGCTGAGAAATTTGGACAGAACCATTTCCGAGTGCTTAATAGTAGCTATGTGAATAAGGAGAATACCACCTCGTCTGTTACCCCGAGAACTGCTCCCACTCGAACTCAAAAGAAGATGAGAGTCTTTACATCAACGACGAAAAGGACACCAATCCAAACATTCCCGAACGTAACGCAATCGAATCCTTTCCAGTACAAGCGTAATCGGACAAGCAGGATTTACGTTCGACGACGTGCGTTAGAAACAAATAGTACTTTGTTGGAAGAACCAACTAAAAATGCAACCAAAGTTAACGTCTTAACCCCCAAACACAAGCGACCATCCACTATAAGTACCAGGACACCAAAAAAATATAGCGAAAATCTAAGCTCAAGCAACATCACGAAGTCACATAGTCCCATTGGCACAGATGGGAATATAGAGGAAAGGGCTTCCTTGGGAACAGAATCGGCCATCATGACTATATCAAGTGGAAATATAAAGCAACTCAACAGACCAGTATTAAAATTGAGGCAGTATCAGCACCAAGGCAGAAAGTTAAATACTTTGGACTATGATAATATTGTGCCTCCACTTCCAATTGAAGTGTACTTCAAAAAAGTCAATCAAAAATAATTCAGTGACTATGAAGAAACCGTAAAAACGCAAGTTCAAGCCAAAATAGGGTTAAAGTTGCTCGATCAATTCTAATGTATCTTGTTGATTGTTAATAAAATGTTATCTATTTATATAGTTAATTCATTTATTTATTTATGAATCATTATTGAATCAGATTTAAAGGCATATAATTATATAGGATTAGGATTACTGAGATGGCAAAAACAGCCGCTTACAGCGAGATGAACATAGCCTAAGTGCATTACATGAAATTAGTTTAGGAACTATATATGAATTGTAGTATACGTGACGCCATGACGTGAATACAAGCAGCAAATCCATTTGAAATCCGAACCAAAGAATTTTCAAATAATGTCTCAGAAATCTGAAATATTAAAAATCATTTTGATTATAAATAGCAAAATCAGTGGGGATCTAAATTTAATCACAAATATCAATGTTTCGGATCTTTTGTGCTTCTCAGAATAGATACGTCATCTCATAAAAAAAGTCGATATCTTTGAACTTTATAAATAAATGACTTGTTTTGGTCTTTTGAAAATTTTTGTCTACCTCTTAGTGCACTGCATTATCATTCACTCTCTGTACCATTGGACAGATTAACAGTTTGACATACTGTTATGCCTTGAGCGACCGATATGTTTCGGTTTCAATCCCTAGTTTGAGGTAAAACTGAAAATAAATAGCGCCGCAGGGATTTTTTAAAAGTCGCGAGTGGAAGGATTTTAAGTGAGTATCCACAACTGACAACATAAACATTGAAACTGCGCGGTGTGTAGGGCTATTTTAAAAATTTAACCTTTAGTAAAACCTATTTTAAATCAAAACGTCTTACACGTCACTGACCTTTTGCACATCTTTTGTTAGTTTTTAAATTTGGATGCTATTGCATTTAAGACGTGGTTAAGTTTTAACGTTCACATATTCTTAGTACAAACCCGCAATTTAAAACTTCATTAAAGGAACCCGTGGTGACCTACTCGCTTTGTTGATAAAAATTCTTTATAGTTCGCGGCCCATCGTGACTTTTTACAAAATTGTTGCTTAGAACGGTGTATACTATTTACTTTCTTTTTAGATGCTTCTTCTTAGTATTTGCATAAAAATATTTAACATGGGGGTAGCGTCGATACTCGTGTACTTTCGTCTGCACTTTTTGGCTTTTTCATATCAGTAAAACATGCAGAGTTCAGAACTCCGCCAATCGCACTCTGTTGCCGCTTTGAGATTCTCGCTGTCTCTATCATTCTTAACTTTTCTAATTCTCCATATTAAGCACCGCGAGCCCGCTTCTGTTTCGGGCTACACAACCTCTCTCGAGACCCTGCGCAGGACGCGTGGGGACGTGATGATCTTCCGCACTGTGCCCGTGGAATAACCCCGCACGCTCCCCTTTTTTGACTCTGTTATTGTCGCTCTACCTGGCCCAGGGCCCCCGCCCTCTTTGCTTTTTCGCCGGCACGCCCGACCACGCTTGGGCCTAGCTCTAGATCAGGACCCCGGCGACGCACCCGCCCCCCCGGCGCCCACCCCGCGCGACGCACCGCCCCACTCGAGACCCACCCCCTATACGGTGAAAAACGACATTAGTTGTGGGACCCTCTTTTGTTGCTGACTGGTAAGGATTGTCATTCATTGTCTAACTGAATTTTTTAAAGGAAAATCGTTTTCTTTAAGGACTCAAGCTGATTTGTAATTAAGTTTATAAACTGAAATGATAGTTTGCGTTCCTAGTAGTTTGATTTCATCAGCTTTGGTATGAAATTCCGACTCTGCTCCTAAGGACGCGAGCAGATTCGATATTTAAGTCAAGAACAGATAACGGAAATGATAAATGATAGATAGCTAAACAATTTAAATTTTTATCGTACTGAATTCAGAACTTGACCTCATGGCAGCCACTCATCTCACCCCAATTTCCGCCGACCAGATCCCTATCATACCGCAACCAGATCCCCACCAGATCTCCAACAGAGTCCCACCAGAACCCACCAGATCCCCACCAGATCCCCACCAAATCCTCACCAGATCCACAACAGACCCCCTCCAGCTCCCCATCATATCTCTACCAGATCCCAACTAATTCTCCACCACAGGCCACCAGATCCCCACCAGATTCACACAAGATCTCCACCAGATCCCCCCCTCTACGAATGCAGGGCGCAAAGGCAAGGAGAGCGCACAATATTTACCCCCTTTTTCCCCCCACTATAAGCACACGCACGAAGTCAGCATAATACACGAATGATAAATGTTGAAGCGCTCTGGCAATACGAATACAAAATCCAAAGACAAATATTTCAAGTTATGGTCCCCAAGTCAGACGTCCGTAAAAGAGCTTCACTCTAATTACAAAACGCCGGACCAGTCTGTTTGAAAATATTGCATCCTTTATTCTTAGACCATCATTTTAACGTCATTATAACCTTTGAACTAGGGACCTCGAAATATGGATATCGAACACGTGTGGAATATATCGCTCACTTACTTCAATACTGGCATAACTCAAAATAACCCATTTTGGGAAAAAGCGTTTAAAATTCTCAATGGGTTTATCACAGAAAAAATGGTTCTTTTAGTTTCAAGTTATTCTAGTAAAATAATATAAATTTAAAATGCTCATTAATAAAACTTGAAAATATGATGTTTTATCTATGATTGTGTAATATCGGCTGCAAGACAACTGAGATATGACGCTCTTGCATTAACATGAAAGTGAACCTGTAAAATAATACTTCGTCGAATTTTGATCTCACGTGAAAAGTACAAGAGATATCAATATGAAAATTTTACACAAAATAGTAAACAACACAGAGTATATATCTGCATCATTAAGTCAAAAATCGTATTTTTTGAGTTATGCCAGTATTGAAGTAAGTGAGCGATATTTATTTTTTGTGTGTATTTTTGTTAGTTTCGGCCACAAAAAGGAATGATATTACTAGTATTACTGATATCATTGGACTATCGTTTAAAATTTTCTGTTAAATTTACCGGTCTATACCGATATACAAATCTTGGTACCGAAACCGAATACCGAAATAAAATAGAACTAAAACAGTACCTTTTACCGAAATGGCTGTTTCGGTAAGAACCGGAACCGGAACCGAAATTCGATTCGGTTTGATTCGCTGTATAAGTTATAGCTTATACCAAAATACACAATACACGAAATACACGATCAAACTTCATTTAATTACTCTTTCTTAACTGTCTTAAAAACTCGAAAAAAACGAATTGTATCGGTAAAAAATAGAGGGAAGCTAACTTCGACTCGAACAAAGTTTATATACCCTTGGATCATGATATATGCCTGCCAGTTTGTTATATGGTAAATATACTATATATTCATCCAATTTTGAGACATTTTTGAAAACAAAAAAGTTTTTCTCACTAAAAGTACTTTTTCAACCGATCGTTTTATGGTCATCCGATCCGGCCGGTTCCGACAAATGTGTAGCGTATTTGTATCAAACGACTTCGTGCAAAGTTTGGTTACGATATCTTTTTAACTGACGGAGGAGATAACGTAGAAACAGACGGACAGGCGGACATGGCTATATCAAGTCGGCTCGTCATGCTGATCAAGAATATATATACTTTATTTGGTTGGAGATGCTTCCTTCTATGCGTTACAAACATCCGGACAATTTCTCCAAGGGTATAAAAAGTAAAAAATAGAGGCAAGCTAACTTCGGCTCGACCGAAGTTTATATACCCTTGGAGCTTGATATGTGCCTGACAGTTTGTATGGCAGCTATACTATATAGTGGTCCGATTTCGACAAATCTTGTTGAAATTATGTAAAATCATTGAAAACTTTTAAATACGAGCGTTTGGAGCGATAACATTGAAAACAAAAGAGTTTTTCTTACTAGGACTTTTTTTCAGACCTAACTTTTGTATGACAGCTATACTATATAGTTGTCCGATTTCGATAAGCCTTGGTGAAATTATGTAAAATCATTAAAAACTTATATATACAAGCGTTGGGAGCGATAGCACTAAAAACAAAAAAGTTTTTCTCACTAAAACTAGTTTTTCAACCGATCGTTCCAATGGCAGCTATATGCTATAGTCATCCGATCCGGCCGGTTCCGACAAATGTGCAGCGTATTTATACCAAAAGACTTCGTGCAAAGTTTGGTTAATATAGCTTTAAAACTGACGGAGGAGATAGCATAGAAACAGGCGGACAGACGGACTGACAGACGGACATGGCTATATCAACTCAGTTCGTCATGATGATTAAGAATATATATACTTTATGTGGTCGGAGATGCTTCCTTCAATGCGTTACAAACATCCGGAAAATTTTAATATACCCTCTCCAAGGGTATAAAAAATTAATTTCGTTGGAATAAGCTAGGTCGAAAAAGTTTAGAATTTCTTCTGATTTTGTTTATTGATTGAGGGAATGACACAATTACTTTATAAATTGACGTTGTATTGCCATTTTGGAGGTCCGCAGCGGACCGACTGGTCATCCATGGAACATAACAAAGATAATCTAGTGATTAATCGAGGAATTAGCAAAATTTTCACAATGGGGGCTACCAGAGTTCGTTTTCGAGATCGGCTCTTTATTGTTTAGAAACTGAACCGGATCGACTTCGTATTACTAAAAAATAGTTAGAAGCTTGTGAAAATCGAGACCGCGGTCAGCCGTTTCTGGAAATCTTGCTCACCGACTTTGAAACACCGTTTCGGAAAAAGGTTAAAGTTTTGAGAGCTAGTAGTTCTTTTTTCACTAATGTCTATAACTGAAACGCGGTCGCTTGAATTTTTGTGTAACCGAAAAATATTAAGAAAATGCAAAAAAACTTTTGTTTAACTCTAGGCTCGAGAACTCGAAATTTTTGCGCAGCGGAAATTGTTTGATAATTTAACGAGCCGCTCAGACAATGTAGTGTGACCAGGCAACAGCAGAAAATTCAGCTGTTGCTTATTCAAGAAATTGGCGGGCTAATTCAAATAAAATTAAAGAGTTAAGAGAATTGATAAAGGAAGTCACTGGGAGAAACTTAAAGGTCATGCCATGGTAAATTTCATAGATGCATTTTGTGTGTGGCTGGAGGTATAAGCAGTGTCCTTTGTTATTGTATTGGCCTGCGAGAGCAGAACTTATTCCCTAAGACATACTGCTATAGCGACAACCCAAAACGCATCGAACGATTAGAATAAGCACATTAAGCCACAGCCAGCTCCATGCATATTAGTTGAATACCTACGGAAACTATCACAGTAAGCCGGAGAAAACACTGCAACAATGGGCTATGGAGACCGCTAAGGTTTAGTGCTGCTTGGCCGTGGGCTGTGGAGGCTACGGAGGTTTGGACTCTGGTGGTGTGCACACATTGGGCGAATGGCTTACCTACCACATCAACGGGAGAGCATACCGAAAAGGATTCTCAGCCACAAGTGATGCAGCGGCCGGAGCTGCCCGTATCAAAACGCTTTTTATTGGCCAGATTCCATAAAAATTGTAGCGACACTTTGATCAGCTCCACACGTTTGTCCACCTCGGAGCTCTCCAAATAATTGTAGTTTTGTTTTTTTTAGTCTTCTTTGCTTTAACTTTTTCATTGCGTGCTCAATTTTCGTAGGTACCTCTGACAATTATCAAACCAGTTTCATAATTTCATGACCCCCTTCGACAATTTATCAGCTGTTTTCAAGAAAACGAGTTGGCAGGTCCATGTTAATTATCGAAGCGAATTTCGCGTGTCTCGATACTCGCTCAGGAAATCCGCTCTAACAATTTTCGCGAGCGGATTTCCTGAGCTATGTAATTAGATGGGCTCCGCAAAAATTTCGAGTGTCTCGATACCCAGCTTTAGTTACAAATTTTTTTTAAGTTAGATTTTTTCACAATTTTATTGATTTGATACAAAACAATCGAAAGGGCATAGCTGAATAAGCACCAAATTTAAAAATGTTGTTACCAATGAGAAACTCACTCTCCTTTTTTCATCAAGAGGTCCCTAACAACAATTAATATTTTATACATATTAGGCACGCTGTAAATCAAGTTAAAAGGGGAAAAAAGGGAAAATTTTCTGTCAATTCTGTGTGAGTAGTTACAGTGTGCTCAATATTATAAAATATATTTGTAAAACTATTCACATGTTTTATTTGTATTCACTGTGAAGAAAACCAGCAAAAAACTATAAGAGTTGAAATCGATTTACACCTCGAAAAAATTATTTGAAAATAATATTATTTGTGCCTAAGAATTGGTAATAAAAATGTGCAAAAATAATTTTCTGAATTCTATGGTGGACACTTATAACATATTTTTAACGCATTCAAATCGGTTAAGCGGTTCTTAAGATAAACGAGTTTTTTTATTTACCTTTCCGTGCTCATAACTCTACTCCAATAGAATTAGAAGACTACAAATTTAGGAGAGTGAGTTTCTCATTGATGGTAACAACAGACTTAAATTTGGTGCTGATCGGAGTGGGGGTAGTTTTTGTATGCTTATTCTGCTATGCCCTTTTTGATTGTTACAGCCAATTGGCTGTCATTTCAACTGACGATTTTCAAATTGTCATTTTTCGAGTTTTGGTTGAAATTGTACGTGCTTAAGGGCCCGTAACTATATAAAGGACCACTCAAATGAAGTTGGCATGTTATAAACGTTTGTTTATTTAATTCTTAGCTACGTTTTTGTCCTTCATAACTGAGTCAAATTCGTTACAGTTTTTAAGACAAAGTTGAAAAACAGTACAAAACAAGTAAGAGTGTTGCGGTCGAGTGCCCAGACAGCAAAATACCCTGTCCCAAGTAATGTGGATCCTATAGCTTTGAATTCCATTTATTATAAAATTTATTTCAATAAATGGGCAGGCGCACTTATGTACATATATTCGGTGTTTTTGCTCGGATCTCATTGTGGTACACAGAATAGATAGATGTTGGGCCTCACTGAATATATATTAAGTCACTAGGATCAAACTTAAAAATTGTAGATCTGACAGTTTTTCGCGGTTAGAAGAAGATGGAGGAGGAATTTGCCAAACCTGGAGCAAACTTTATCTGGATACGGTGTACACCTACATACATGCAAATATTTGTGGCTCTACTTCTTATAGTCTGTGAGATCAACGCGTTTATACAGAGAAAAAGACAGTTTTTCGCTATTAAAAGATGGAGGAGGAGGAATTTTCCAAATCTGAAACAAACTCGATGTGGGTACAGTATACACCTATATACATTCCAAAACTTGTGGCTCTATCTATTACAGGCTCTGAGATCGACGCGTTCATACAGACAGACAGACGGCGGACATGGCTAAATCGACTCGGCTGTTGATGCCGACCAAGAATATATATATTTTATGTGGTTCCTTCTCCCTGTTACATACATTTGCGCAACTTCATGATCCCCTTGTTCCCATTTTTAATGGGAACAGGGTATAATGAGGTTTTTAGGACTTTTTTGTAATTTTGAGTTTAAAGATGTGACTATTTTGACCTTCTACTTAGAAATGTTTTGTAATTCAAGCGAAATTCGAAATAGTTTACGAGATTTGGAGTTGCAAGTCCCAATCATAAGCTAAAAACTTCAAGTTGCAATAAAAAAAAAGCGGCAGCTAACCAGAACAAACGCAGCGATGGTTTTTGTACCAATATCATACCCTTTCAAAATTTGTTGGTCTCTCCTCTATCAACTTTTAAGTGTTGCACAGAGTTATCTGGGAGGATATGTATGCCGCATTTTAAGACAATAGGTCAATTGTCAAAAGTCAATTAAAATTAATAACACTTAACATGCATATCTGCTATAAAATTCCCGAATTCTTACTCTTACTTCTTTGGTCCACAATCGTTTGTAAAAGTATTCAAAATGTAAAGCGGCCACTTTCTAGATTTGTAAATACCACGGGATGTAACAAGCTGATATGTTTTTTAACCATTTAAACAATCAAAACAAGTGAAATAGTCGGTCAAGTTCGACTATAATATAATCTGTACCAGTCTTATCTAAGGAGTCACGCAGGCATAAAACAACTAAGTCTTCAATGTGTTACGAAATGTTATATGTACGAGCTTTCAGAAAAAGCTCTCAATGCAAGGTAGCCCGCCATACCGTATTTGATGTTTCATGCACGCAGGTATCATACAATATTTTTGTTATTATGTTATACGCTAATCCCTAAGGGCCATGTAGAATAGACAGATGCGCATACTAATTCCCCTAGTTCATTGCTTAAGCTAAGTTCACACAAATAATTTGGCCAAATTTTAATAAAAATAGCCGCTATTAAAGATTTTACAGAATTAAAAACTTTAACTTTGGTTTCATACACATATAATTTGATCAAATATGGCCAGAAAGTTGATCAATTTGGACCAAAAAATTTGCCTGTGTGAACTTAGCTATAGACTAGAGAGCTGCACGAGTGATTCCGGCATCGTATGATTACAGGTAAAAACGAGAGCGTAAGTTAAAGTCGGCTCTAACCGACTTCGATATACCCGTTACTCATGAAAAAACATGTTCAACAGTGTTCATGCGTTCCTTAGGGTGACCATCCGAAAAGTATGCAACATTTTTTTTTTGGTGGGAGGGGGGTAGCGGGGGGGCTTGTAAAACTTTTTTGCTCATAACTTGAGAACCATTCATCCGATCTTGATCGTTTCTTCGGCAAATCGATTCATTTTGCTAATTACTAACTATCTTTAGAAGGTACGAATCGTCTATCTTCAAAACTGTAGGAGATATAACGTTTTTTTTTAAATTGCGGGGGCGGGAGGGGGCGTGGCCAAAATTTGAAATAAACTTGATCTGCGTGCAGATAAAAGAAGCATTTGTCCCATACATGTCAAACCTCCATCTCTTACCATCTCTGAGATCTAGGTGTTCATACAGACGGACGGACGGACGGACAGACGGACAGACGGACATGGCTATATCGACTCGGCTGTTGATGCTGATCAAGAATATATATACTTTATATGGTCGGAGATGATTCCTTCTGCCTGTTACATACATTTGCACGACTTTAGTATACCCTTTTTACTCTACGAGTAACGGGTATAAATACTAATTTTTGAGTACAACGATGCGGAGTAGGTAATCATGTAATCGTTTGAATGATTACAAGTATTTTTGATTACTACTCGTGAGTATTTTCCGAGTAATATTCGTAGCATCGTATTAAAAATTTAATCGTAGTGAGGCAAGTATTCAAATTATTATGCGAGGTTTCGTCAAGAAGTATGGCAATTTATAGTATAGACCTATTGCGTAATCTCCAATCATATTAATAAGTTCACTGAGAAAAACAAGGATAGTTTATGCTGATCCTTAGGATATTTTGGTATCCATTTGGAATGGATAGTTAACTATCCTTTTTTGGGATCCATCGGATATTTTCGAAGTCGATTTATTTTCGCTTTCGAAAAAAACCTCCTCTGTGAAATGATTGTTTTATTTTTTAAAAGTGGCACGCAATGGGCATATCAATGAACTGGCGAGTGCAGAGGTGCTGCCAACCTACTATTAGTGCCTTTGCAGCTCTGCCGGTGTGACAGTGACGTAAATGCCTAAATTCAAAATCAATCTACATGAGACAATCACTTGCATAAACGGCCCTAAGATATATAAAGTACTGTGCTTAACTGATCTTTTCAGGCCTGTTCTCAATTGCACTTCGGTTTTCGTATAAACGCTTATACTTTAAATTCTAAGTTAACAAGTTGTTGGGAAAGCGACTCTCAGATCTACGGTTACTAGATCCAGTTCGATTGAAAGCGGAATTGCTTAAGCAGTTGAAACCGACAGCTCAATGCCAAGTGGATTCAATTCGTAGAAAAGGAAAGTCTTGATCTAGTAAGCATAGAATTCCTTGTTACCTTCAATATAAAATTATAATAGTAAACTGGCCAATTCAAACGTTTAGACGAAAACCGAAGTGGAATTGAGAATATACCTGTAAACCTCATTGAGTAAAGGCCTTTATGCTTTAAATGTTTCTCTTATTGAGAAACACTTTGAAAATAAGTGTTCTGATGCAAATTTGAAGGTGTTAATAGCGGTTAAAAGGTTACGGTTTCAAGCTCTGGTTTAGCATATTGTTTTGAATTAAGATTTTTAAAACCCTCCATCATGTTAATGTAGAATGTTAATAATATATGTTACAGATTGCTATTTTATACTTTTGCTTAGTAGGGATTTAGTCGGGATTTACACGATGAAGCAAACTTCATGAAGTTTTTAAAGTAGGCTTAAAAATCAATGGAATTCTGCTAGATTTGATGAACAAAATGTATAGTACTCGTGTATGCCTCGCCCACTAAAAAAAACTTCATCGTGTAAATCTCGACTTAAAAATAAAGTTACTAAAGATCCCGAAATTCCTTATTCTAGTTCTCAAAAGGGATAGATATTTATCCTATCCATTGGGTCATATCAATTCTTATTGCTTTTCCGAAAAACGAACTCAAGCCTGTTCCCGTTTTCGATTTCGATCAAATCGTTAAATGTTCTCGATCCCAAAAACCGGCTGTGTTATAAGACTTTTAACTTCAAAATCCGAAATCGAAAAGATTCGACCGATTTCTTTTATCGTTTCCTAGAAATCACAACTCTAAAGCTCTATTTACACGACCTGATCACTCATCTGAGTTTTCGTCTGATTTGCTGTCTGACCGTGTAAAAAGGCGTCTGAGTAGACATGAAGCTACTCAGGTGAGCGATCAGACGAAATAGAACCGGTTCTATTTGGCCTGAGCACTCATCTGAGAGGCATTTATCGAGTTACGGTGTTCGTCTGACGAAAACTCATCTGAGCGATCTGAGTGTAAATGGAGCTTTATCAATTCCAATTAAACGGACTCGGAAACGGGAACAGGCCTGCAATTCCAACACTCTCCAACGACCAATGTCACAAAAACAGGTTAATAGACAAACAGCCCTGCGGTCTCCAACCCATTTAAGCAAAGCTTCTGCCTTGGAGTGTGGCCTTGTGGCGGTTTGGGGAAAACCCGAAAATAGGAGAACTACCAAGAAGTGATCTTCAGATCTAAATTCAGAGTAGCGTTCCCGCCAATCTTTTGCTAAACACTTTCCAATTTCAAACTCAGAACAAACCGGCGAACATCAATCTATATTTTTTCGTCCATGCAAACATCTGCTTCTTATACTTCACATATGAACAATTCAAGCTTTGGCGCAGCGGAGTTAATGAAAAACAGTGGGATTTGATGTTGACGTTTAGGTAAAAAATGTTTATTGGCAAACGTGTATTTTGTTGCTTAGTGTTGTTTTAAACATAGATGCTTGAAATTTCTGTTTTATTTGTATAATCGTTAGAACCAGATTTAAGTAGTTGAGTCAACTAGCCAATAACAGCATCTTTGATTAAATTTACTTCAGATGTAAATGCAACAGAAATTTACAGCGACACATTTTATTTGTCCAGAGCCGTGTTGGTCTTAATTGCGATAACACATTCCTCTCCACATGCTTTAAGAACAGTGCACTGGAAATATAAATAAAACGGTCAGTTAGATTAAACATCACGGAATATTTTAGTTTTGTATAGTTTCACAAACTTACCAGCAAATCCTTGCCACTATCAAAGTCGTTACGCAGTTGAACACCTAAGTCACCGTCGGGAACTTTCAAATCTTCACGTATTTCACCATTTTCGGACATTAATGTAAGGTAGGAATCATCGGATACGTCAGTTAACTGGTAATCTTCCCGTTTAACATGGGGAACATCCATGTTATGAGTGGATGGACATATATCTTCATATCTGCAATGATAATGGGAGAAGAATTTGTGAGCATTCAGAAATAATATAAATTATAAAATAATCAAAGCAACAGTTATCTATAGAAATAGTTGGCTAATCGTAAACGACATAAGTTTTAAAATTTTCATAACAAAAACGAAAAAAGTGACTGGATAAAGACCAATAGAATGAGAAAAAAAAAGAGTCGATATTGGAAATTTTGACTTTGAAACCCCATAACTTCGCTGTTTATTGACCGATCCAAAATATCCTGGTTCACACCAGAATTACATCAATTCTTAACAAACCCTCGTTTTCAGTTTTACATTCAGATAATCCGTTCTCAAAATTTTTGTATGTTTTATATTTTTGGTTAACTTTGAAAAGGAATACAACAACAACCGCTGGGAAAACAACAACAAAAATTTCAAAATTTATTTAGTTTAGGCATGCTGACGATATTGCTAATTTCAGATTGAACAATTCTCAAGAAACTTGTAGATTTGTACGTGCCTATTCTAAGTTAAGTCTCATTTCGTTTGAAGTTTAGTAATCGTTACTAGACCAAGACACTTTTAGATACAAACTGAATCCTCTTGGCGGTTTCAATTGCTCAAAAATCCAAATTTAATTGCATATCTAGTAGCTTTAGATGTGATCGAAGGTGTTCCATATAAAGTGAGAACCACCTTAAGGTATATTGCAATAACTGAAAGGGCGTGTCCCCAACCTTTCGCAACAATTGTTATCTGCGAATGATAAGGTTTTAGCTGAGAAAAGACAACTCTTCTAATGTTATACCAGTTTTTGTATACATATATATAAAAGTGAAAGTAAAAAAAGTCTTATAGTCATCTAAACCGCTGCACCGATTTTCACAGTATGTTTATGCCGATCAGGTAAGAGGCATAGGCTATGTGAGCCGGTTCAGAAGCGGTTACAAAAGGTTCAAGAGTGGTTCAGAGCCGTACCTCAAGGTTATTTAAGCTATGAGCTTAATATTTTGGTTGAAGATTGGTAATATGAAGTTGGATATTTTATTGGATCTGAACCGGTATCGAACCGGTTTTGAACAGGTTAGAGATTTGATAACCTAAACATAGAATTTTCGACGGATACGAGAACCTTCTCCAGAATTTCAGAGGTTAGCAGCTTTGGTTCAAAGCTATATCTCTAATATTGATTAAACTATAAACTGAATACTTGATGTGCAGAACCTAGCCGGGTGAAACAGCTCATAAGTGGTTGAACATTTCAGAAATTACTTGCTGTGATCTGGAAAATTCGTTTGAAGGTTAACATTGTGCGTGTTAACCCATTAAACATATCCTAAAAATTGTTTAAGTTAAGTTATTAAGTTAAGTTATTAAGTTAAGTTATTAACTATAAATCTGATGTGTGGGAACTTTCCCCAATTTAAAACTGCTTTCGTACACGTTTGAACAGTATGGACCTTCAGCCAGCTAAAAATTGAATGTAAACGCTCTTATAGAAAACATATCCAAGAAATGCAAAGGACGCAGGCGACGCCAGGTATACAGCTAGTTGTTAGTAAATTAAGTAAATTTCGTTCAATCAATAAAAAGTAATGGGACAAAATTTGATGGTTTTTTTGTTTCTGAACGCTACGTAATGGAAACAAGTGTAAATGCAAATAATATTAATATATAAAATTGTATTAATATTTAGTTCTTTTAAAATGACCACAGTCGTCGAGCACAATAACACTTAACAGACGCTTCTGTATTACTTTACTTACTTCTTGTTGGTGAAAATATCAATTCCAACCATATGAATTTTTGCATGTCCGTGCTTTCCAGTTTTAGACGTCGACATCTCCACAATTTTGCAGGGCCTTGACTTCAGCATCACAAATCCGTTTTTGCGTAATCCTGAGCATTGCATCGGATATGTGTTAGATGCTCCAGAATCTCCAGTCTCGAAATGATGATCTTCCATCTCAGCCATGATGTACAGTTATACAAAAATATCTTGAAAGAGAAAGTTGGATAAAAGAAAAATGTTAGAGTACATGCAAACAAGTAGAATTGATTTCCCAAATAATGTGCCACGAAGGCAAACTGTGCATTGATTAAAAATTTTTTTTTAATATCGCGTCGATGTATGGAATATATGTACATTCATGCTATTATATGTATGTATACACATACAGCATACAATTGTATGCCAAATCGCCCCCATGCTAATTTAAAATACATATGTGAGCACACTTTGCCAAATAAATGTTCACTTAAACTTTCACAATAATTAAATTTGTTTTTAACTGTGTACCGATATGAACAAATGCACACATGAATGTACATCTGTACATATGTACATCTGTATGTATGAAAGTATAAATGTGGTTGCCGACTGACAATTGTAATCTTTTCAAACACAGAAAGCACGATCACGACGTTTAAACAAATGTTTTTCATCAACAAACAATAACACACATTTTACGATGACCCAGAATAATTTGCACAATGCCTAAACACCGCAAAATTGCAAATTTTCTTACTCACATGGGACAAAGCGACCGTTCCAACCGAACATGTAAATCGAAAGAACCCTGCGTTAAAACTGCACACGTTTTGTTTCCGGCCAAAAATCAGCAAGAAACGACCCAACCCTTACACTTGGAAGCGTTGGAAATTACGAGAACATAGTTTTCGTCAAAATTGGAACGATGGAATCGGGTCAAAATTACTTGGTGAAACAGATATTGGCCCAAATTTAATTTAAGTTTTAAATATTATATTATTAAAATTTAAACTAATTTTAAAATCTGCAATAATAAATACATAGTTCGTACAAGTTATCAGTTGCTAATGTTTTTATGAAAGTTTTTGTCTTATATGTGTCTTTAACGAATATTAAAGAAATTTATTGAAATTATTTAAAAAAAATTAAAGTTAACAGAAGATTTAAAAAAAAAACTCAATGGATTTTTTTTTATAAGAAATATGTCCAAATGGTCAATCTATTAAGGACTAGCCACAATTAACTTGTACCTTCGTGATTCCACAGAATTCTGATTCGGCCATGTTCCGAATTCCGAGTCGTCTTTCGTGTACAAGTATGTATTTCCAATTCAAGTTAAATTTATCAGTTTTAATGTAATGTAATGAAATACATATTTTTAATAATTTGTTTTTAAACATGAATTATCAAGAAGTGTTTGGTTCAGTGACAGCTCTATTTAACAAGACATTGCAATACTTTGTCCATTCCTGGAAACGGATTGAATTACGGTATGGCAAGAAAGTGTTTTGACCAGGGTTCAGAATTGCACTTTGCACGCTGCTCGTGAGTGCAGATGCTGCACACTGCACGCGAGCAGATACCAACAGCATGCAGCAGAGTGCAGCAGAGTGTATATAAGTTAAATATGACATTATTAAACAATCCAAATGTAAATATAGAATAAAAACATTTCTAGACCACAACTTTTTTTTTGGATATAGGAGTATAAAAAGCCCAATCTTCAGTTTATTTTGGGATATTTGCCATAAAAAACGATTTACCTATTTTTATCCAATTCAACCTTGGATAAACCAAAATACAATCTGTACCCGCAAAAATACAAGTACGCAGACGCAAACGTATTAAAGTCATAAATTCTCCTCAAATTTGTTGCATATGCAAATATAAAAAGCAACAACGCCTTTACGCAGCGAGCTGCGGGTGCCTGCACGCGTGTAGCGTGCAGCACTTGCACACTGCTCGCTAGCACCGTGCACCTGCTCGTGTGCAGTGGGTGCGGAATATCGCTCGCTGCACAGAGCTGGAGTCGAAAAGAGTCAGTGCGGGCGACTCGTGAGCGAGCAATTCCGAACCCTGATCTGGAATGTCCGCACCCTCAATAGAGATGGTGATGATATCGCCTTGGTCAATGTGCTCAAGAAATATTCATCGGACGTTACCGCACTCCAGGAAATGCGATGGATTAGACATGGGAGCAAGATAATAACGCCACCAAAAGAGAAGACAGAACCGAAAACACCTTCTTTCTGGAACATCTACTACAGCGGACATGCTTCCAAGCACGAGTTTGGGTGCGGCCTTGCAGTGATTGATAGACTGCGCCACTCTGTCGGCATGCCGCGCTCGGACTCAAGGCAAAATATTTTAATATTAGTCTTCTCTGTGCTCACGCGCCAACAGAAGACAAGAAAGACCCGATAAAAGACGAATTATATGAACGCCTGGAACAACTACACGAGCGCTGCCCTGGTCACGACATAAAGATCGTGCTAGACGGTTTTAACGCAAAAATCGGGAGAGAAGGAGTTTATGGTTCAACAGTCAGACGATTTAGACACCCTCCGGTAACGGAGAGAGGCCAATAGACTTCGCTGCGGCCCGGAACACGGTCATAAGGGCGACCTGGAAGTCCCCTGATCAGCGAACACGAAATCAGATTGATAACGTTGTGATCGACGGAAGGCATTCATCGAGTGTACTAGACGTGCGCTCAATTCGAGGAGCCAATATAGACTCGGATCATTGCCTTGTCGTAGTCAATGTACGCACACGGCGCAGTGTGGCACATGCCTCACGCTCTGGCACACGTCGAAAGCTTACACAGCAAAACTCGCTCAGGGAAACCTCCACATTCACTTCCGATATATGCGAACATTGGAATCGTATATCACACTCCATGAGTACGGCTGCCAAGTAGGGTTGTCAATATATTATCGATATATCGATACTTTAGTTGGACGATAAGGGTTATTCCGATACAATATTTTTTGAGGCTATATAGGCGATTATCGATATTTTAAACGATATGTACAAAAAAAAGCATGGTGTGGTCACATTAAAATTGGCCGCTCTGTTCATGTGTGTAGTTTCTATAGAAAACAAAAATTTACTTTAATGGACGTGCAAATTGTGTGGAAAGACTGTAAAAACATCTGATAATACTACAAGCTTAAAATCGCACCTGAGAACTAATCTAGCCCGATGATTGGAACTTAAGAGTTCTCTGTCCAATCTTTAAAAAAGGAGGCCCTGCAGTATGCTTTACCTACCGCGGGATCAGTCTCCTTTCCATCGCATATAAGGTTCTGTCTAGCATTATTTGTGAACGTCGATTTTCGCATTACGACAAATCCTGGAGAAGACCTACGAGAGAGGCATTAAAACACACCACCTTTTTGTTGATTATAAATCAGCCTTCGAACACACCGATAAGGTCAAGGATCTTCAAAGCCCTGTCTACTTTTGGTATACCAGCCAAGTACGTACGACTTTGCATGATGACGCTGAGAGGTACGTAAAGCTCCGTCAAAATAGGAAAGAACCTCTCCGAACCATTTGATACCAAAAGAGGTTTTAGGCAGGGTAATACCTTATCCTGTGACTTCTTTAATCTACTGATGGAATATATACTGCGCCAGTGCCCACATGCCAAAAAATGCTACTCGGCAAAACCGAACGGACAGTAAGCAGGGCTTTTTCAGAGATTGAGAAGCAGTCTGAACTAATGGGTTTAGCGGTAAAAGGCGACAATACCTAATATCCGCGGAGAGAAAGTCCTTACGTCTTGGAAAATCTGTTGTAGTGGATTTTGTCTACCGCGGAACGACTATAACCTGCGACAACAACATCAGTTTGAAAATCCGACGAAGAATCGCTCTGCAAACCGATGCTACTACGGGCTAAGTAGGGAGTTCAAGAGCAGAGACCTCACGCGAGGAACAAAAAGGGACCTATACAAATCGCTATTCCCCGTCCTGCAATATGGCGCAGAAGCATGGATAATGACAGCAGCGGATGAGGCGGCGATTGGCGTGTTCAAACCAAAAAATCTTCGGAGGATTTATGCACCTTTATAAGTTGGCGATGATTCCCGCACTCGATAAAATGACGAGCTGTATGAGCTCTGTGGGGACACCTGTCAGGTCAAGCGCATACAGCAACACTGCTGCGCTGGTTAGGACATGTCACCAGGGTGGACGCATTCGAAAAAATGACGAACTGTATGAGCGGTATAGAGACACCTGTCTGGTCAAGGTTAGGACATGTCACCAGGATGGACGGAGAAGCTCCAGTAAAAAAAGCGCATAAATCGAAGTCGACTAAGATGGGAAGACCAGGTGCGGGAAGACATTGCCAAGCTTGGTGTGACCAACTGGTGCCAGCTCGCACGGAACAGATTCGACTGGAGAGCACTAGTCGCAGAGGTCGAGACCGTCAAACGATTTTGATGGCCAATAAAGAAGAAGAAGAGTACTTGCAATTGGCGATTTTCCTTCTGCTAATTGGCAATGAAAACTATTTAGTTAGTTAGTTAAACTGGTGCTTAAGTGAAGAAGTTACTTATACCAAGCTACTAATTAAAACTAGTCTTAGCAGTTAAAGGAGCAGGGTACGGAATTGCTGGCTTTTAAGAGCCGCCTTTTGCTCGCAGCTTTTGAACGACAGCTCCTTGCTCCATGCGAAGACGGCTTTGGTGAAGCGGGTAGTGTGCGATACTACTGTGCAGGAGGGGTGGGTTCAATCTAATAAAGTATTTTTGTTTATTCAAAAAAATCATTCACAAGATATTTGCGCCATCTGTAAAATAACCTGCCATGAAAAACCTTCTCCAACGTTGCAGTTCGGATTCGGTGTTAAACTATAAGTCCCCTTTTCTTGTGCGTAAAATATAAGCACACACGCCAAGACATTGAGAGAAGCTCGGCTTGTGGCCCTTTGGGGTGTGTAAAGCCCAATATTTATTTGTTCAAGGGTGCGTTTAGACACAGTGACAGGTTGCCATACTTTTAGGTGCTAGTTGCTGCCCTACACCTGCGAGAGGCTACTATAGGCAGTACCAGTTGACTGGTGCCAAGTATGTTCTGGAAGATCTGTTAATATTCCCAGTTATCTTACTTAGTCTGGCAGATAACTGGCAACTTGTCAATGTGTCTGAACGCACCCTAAGTGCAGTGATCTTAGGCTGGTTTCTAGAAGTGCCATTAATGAAAGCAATTTAGTTTTGATTTGGATTTGATTTCCCTTAAAGGCGATTTAGATTTGATGCAGATTTCGACGAACAGCTGTTCATAGCTGCTTCATACAAAATGTCCAGTGTGCCCATAAAAAGTAAGGAAGTAAAGGTCATACTAGGGGATTTAATTAAATCAGCTTTAAGACCGATTTGGATTTGATTTCGTCTTGCTTGAAAATGTGACCATTCTCTTCTTATAAAACTCCGTGTTTATTTAAAATCTGTGTAATTTCAACATGGAGATCGTTGTAAGTTTCTTCATTTTAAGTTTTAGTAATTAAATAATTATTTATTTTAGGGCGGTTTCCACGGATCGCGAAAAATTTCTTGTGATAATGATATTCCGCTGATACTTCACAGAGACTGCTAAACCGCTGTTATTAACACGATAACACAATTTTTTCTATCGATAATCGTTTTAAAGTAACCTTAAGCTGCTTCAGCGCTGTATACAAATAAAAGGTCGTAAATACTTTTTAAATTAATTAAAATTATTTATTTCTGTCGCTATGGCTATGGCTACGCTGTGACCTCCGATTAAACATCAGTGATTGCCTTTTCCGACATTTTCGCTAAAATGGTGCACCGAAAGGTCAGCATTTCTATGGTTTGGGACAGCAAACTCGCGGCTACTGGCGTGCTTTGGGGGTCATTCGAATCTGAGAGTGACAAGTCGCAATTCGAAACGGGCGTGCTCGGCACACTTGGATCGCGTTCCGAAGAAAGAGTTTTGCAAGGAATTTGACGTGTTCGGCAGAAATGACATTGCGCCAGCAAACTCCCCAATCAAAAGCACTGAATTTCATAAAAGAAGTTGAATCCCCACCTGCGCTACAAGTCTTGAAGCGCTTTGCAGACGACATTTTAATGTGGTACCGTCCTTGCAGTCTTTCAGCGCTACTCATGCATCCTTCCAGAATCACACCTCGCTCTTCACTTTCATGGCGCTTATCAAATTCAGCTTGGACAGTCTTGAAAATGCCATTAGGCGACGTTTTCTGTCGGAATTTTTTTTAGCTCCGCTCATTTTCAATCTGATGTTGTTGTTGTGGTTCCTCTTGCCCGCACAAACTAAAATCAAAAACCTTATTTCGTTGCGTCACCACAAAAATGAGGCGTTAAGGGGGTATTCTCCATGTGCAACATTTTTTTTTTTCGATTTTTTTTTGCACATTTTTAATGCTTGGATATTTGTGGATATCGCCCCAAAAGGATTTTTTAAAATTCGTATATATACTTTAGAAGATATAGAATTTTGGTCGAAAAATGTATTCGCTAAAACATGAAATTTTTGAGCAAATAAATTTCGAGCACATAAAGCTGTGAAATAACGGCTGGTTTTTTAAGTTTAATGGTTAATCAAATTTTAATCGATAATTATCTCAGACTGACTAAACCGTTCAGAAACTAGAGCTGCGGCCGCATCTAAAGAAGGCAGAATGGCACGCAGAGCAGAGAGAGCTGCTCCTGAAAACAGTTTTTTTCGAAGATGAGAAAGGTCCGCTCTATGCAGCTGACATCGCCGACTAATATCTGTAAGTATATACAGCCACGCTCCCATTTTCGCTTTCGCCAAAATTTTACGATTTGGTCGCTAAATCGCAAAAGTATGTGCTCCGAAATTCGCAAATCGCAAAATTTCGCCGATCTAAAATCGGCGACGTTTGAGTCCGTGAAATAAAAAGTAAATGGGAAATGTCACTAGAGAGAAGAACTGCCTTCCTATGAATTAATTTTTTTAATATTCTGTGACTATTAGAAATTGTTTTCGTGGACTCTCTTATACAATTTGGATTAAACTATTGTCTCAAGCAATTTTTTTTCCTAACCCTCCCAAATTTGCGCAAGCAGCAAAACAGCAAATTGCGATTTGGCTGGGGCGATAACCGATAAGTTTGTCGATACTGCTGCTTCTGCCACGAGAAGTGTTGCAGAACGAATTGGGAATCGAAACAGAATCGATAACAAAAAGTGGCGAATTTGGTAGCACTTAATATTAAATTCGTACGAATTTTGTTGAAATCGCAAATCGCAAAAGTAAGTGAAAGCCGGAGCACGGCTGATATTATCTGTTACATTTTTGGTTACTTTTAAAGCAATTTTTTCGGACTGTCAAGGCTATTTTCTCCAGTTCTACTAAGCCGATTTTGATGAAATAATTTTCAATCGACGCAGAATTGTAAATATTCTGGAACTGCATTTATTGATTTTAAATTTTTTTTTGCCTTAAAAAACGAACTTTGAACTTTAATCGCGTTTATCTCGAAACCACTTATTTCGAACTGGCGGAAATGATTTCTCCAGTTACACTGAACCGATTTAGATGATTAAAATTGAAATCGACGCAGAATTGTCACCAGTAGTAGTAGTAGTAGTAGTTCTTTTATTAGGTTTATCTTTTGCATAAATAAATTCATTCGAGTATCATTACTAAAGAACATTAAAAAAGGCTTGGCTCAATGCCGTCTGCCTATTATATACATTAAGTTAATTAATAATACGGTACATATATTATAAAATATTACATAAAGGTACATATGGTTGTATAGCTATAAGTTCGCTAGGATGAGTTTTCATAGGGCTACTCCACCCACCTTCCCCGCTCGTCGCGAGATAGTGGATCTTCCACCCAGAAGAAAACCCGCCTGCGCCCTTTTATTTAAAAGTCCCCGCTTATTATGCTATTTCTGTAACGAGTTGCCTCTTTGACGTAGGTAGCTAATCTGTTCCAGTCCATGCCATTGAACACAAGTTGGATCTCCTCGTGTGTGAGAACTGGTTTGTTCCATGCAAGCAGGCGGTGCTCCCGGAAGATAGGACATGTTGCGCAAAAGTGGATGACATCTTCCCGTTCTCCAAGGTTACAAAGACTGCATATCTCAGTTGTGTTATGCCTGTGTGGGGAATAGTTCAGGCTTATCATCTCTGTTCTTGCCTTGAAAATAGCTGAGATCGTTGTTGCGTCATACTGGTCTTGGAAGTAGTTAAGCTCCTTGAGATTCAGGTTTAATTGTCTATAGCTGTTCCGAGTTAGGCTTTGGCGTGCTGATGCTTCAAATTTTGTTCGGGCTTTTTTATACATTGCCAGAAGCAAGACTCTTTGCGCTGTGTTCCAAGTTGACGGGCTGCTTATATCCAAGTTAATATTATACTCCTGTGCCAGGTTTTCCCATTCTTGAATACATTGCGACTTGGTTTCTACCAAAAAATTTGCAACAATAAAGGGTAGTCGGTGCCGTGGTAGTGATAGGGCTTTTTCCACATATCGAAAGTGTCGCATAAGTGTGTGCTCATAAAGCTCCGATAGGCCTGTCTCCAGATGTATTGCGTATGTGGGAGTGTTTTGAGGAAGATAGAATGATCTTTTTACGAAATACCTCAGAAGTTTTTCAACTTCTTCAAATTTGTTGTAACCCCAGACTTCCGCCCCGTAGCACATAATCGATTTTGCAATGGCTTGAAACATTCTGTATTTTGTACTGGCGCTTACATTCTTCTTGCTAAAAAGCGTTTTCCACGTGCTGTTTATAGCGGCTTTAGAATCTCGCAGCTTTTGCTGTAGGTGCTTATGAAATGACATGTTATGCGTGACTGTTATGCCCAGATATTTGTATTCTGTTACTCGTTCCAGTGGAGTTCCGTCAAGGCTCCAATGTTCATCGTGTGCCAGTCGTCCTTTGCCCGATCTAACCACCATTACTTTCGACTTTGTGCTATTAATCTTGAGATCCCATTTTTGGCAATATCTATATGTTGCGTCTATCATCGACTGAAGCATTTTCGGGCTGTCTGCGAATAGTACCATATCGTCAGCATACATTAGTATTTTGGCGTTCAATTGCCCCATTTGCACCCCACCAGGAAGATCTTCTGCGATATCATTTACATAGAGCGCGAAAAGCATGGGGCTAAGTAAACACCCTTGCTTAACTCCAAGATTCGTATCAAACCATCGGGACATAGTACTTCCATCCCACACTGCCGTTTTATTGTCAGAATATAAGCTTTTTAGTATGTTAAGCATTTTGGTAGATATTCCAATGTTCCCCAATTTATACAGGAGACTTTTTCTGTCGACGGTATCAAAAGCTGCCTTGAAGTCTATGAAAAACAAATATAGCTTTCTTTTCCCTTCCAGAAAAGCCTTCGCAACTGTTGTGAGTACAAACAAACAGTCTACAGTAGAGTACCCTTTGCGAAAGCCTGCTTGATTTTCACATAGCAGATTATTAGTCTCTACAAATGAGCTTAGCCTCGATAGAAGGATAGATGTGAGCGTTTTTGCAATAGTGTTCAGAAACGATATTCCTCTATAATTCTCCGCAACTGTGGGGTCTCCTTTTTTCCAAATTGGATATATCACGTTCTTCTGAAAGCTTTTTGGTGCTTCTCCCGTATTGTAAATGTGGTTATAGGTCTGCAGTAGGGTTTCGAGGAAGTTATCAGAGGCATTCATGATGAATTCGACGGGAACACGATCTTCTCCAGGTGCCTTGTTTTTTTTTACTTTTGCATAGCGCAGCTTTTAATTCACCGAAGGAGATATTCGCATCTAGTTCATTAACGTGAAGAACATGTGGAGTAAACGATGACAATGGCTCTATACAAGTCGAGGATAAAAGGCTTTGAAAATATTCGGCAAGCTGGTTGCAATCAACTTGTCTGACTGTTGACCAGAAAGTTTTGCTGTCCTTTATTTTAGATATGGCGATTTCTAATTCCTTGTAGTATTGGCGTTGCTTTATTAGGCAGAGTTGCTTGTAGCAGTTGTTTTTCTCCTGGTATTTGGCTTTATCCTCGCTTGAATTTGAAAGCCTAGCTTTCCTCAGCATTTGCATTGATTCTTCTCTGGCTACCTCGCATTCCTTGTCGAACCACTTCTCCTTATAGTGTTGTCGTGTAGGCTTTTGCATAAATTGGGCGGCTTCTGTAATCAGTTCAGCTAGTTTCGAGGCTTGCGTTGGCATTTGATCTGTTGGCAATATTTGAATTTTTTGGTCTAGCGTTCTCGAGTACTTTTCTCTGTACTTATCATACCATTTTAGTTTTGGTAGCAATTTTGGGGGAGGATCTATTGGTTCTCTTTCCAAACTTATATCAATCTCTAACGGCATGTGATCCGAGAAGATCACCTCACGCACCCTAAAATCGCTTACCCACTTATACCAGCTGCCTTTGATTAGGCAGAAGTCAATTACTGTGTTGGATTGGCCTCGTGTAAAGGTAAAGCTGCCTTCTGCATCTCCCACGGTTCTGCCATTAAGTACTGTTAGATCGAATGAGTCGCACAGATCAATAATTTTTCTTCCCCTCGTATCTACTGTGTTGTCTTTTGTCAGTCTATGTAAGCATGCGAGTTTGTTTTCTGTCTCATTTTTCGATGCACACACTGCATCGCCAATTCTGCCATTTAGGTCTCCAACTATCAATATGTTTTGAATGTCCTTTTCCGAAAGAAAATCAAAAAGCTTAGAGTAGTCTTCTTCCCAGTTTGTACAGTTGAGATATGTAGGTACAACATATAGTTTCTCGCCATGGGAGATTATCTCCATATACTTCGTGCTATTGTGTGTAAGAAAGTGACATCTAACAGACTGTTTAAGAGCATGCTAGATCCCAAGTAAAACACCTCCGCTAGCCCTGCCTCTATTGCTATTTCTCGTCGCTGGAATCCATTTTGTCACCATTCTGGTCTGAACCTCAATCATAATTTTAAAAAAAGTTTTACTAAATTTTTTTCTACGCTCAACTACAAAAAAAGCTCTTTGTCAAAAAGAATAACAAAATTTTGTTCGAGGTTCAGACCAGAATCATCTTTATGTAGATTATAACCACGTTTCTACTTTATCTTATAATCAAACATCCTGGAGACGTGAAATCATGGCCGCCAGCACTATAACTTTTTTTTTGGACACCCACATTGACGGCCGATAACTTTTGTAAATTTTGTTGTTCACTTTAATCTGTTTGTAACATAATTAAATAAACAGAATTGGAATACCTCTGCATTTTCAAATAAGATTTTTTTTAAAAAAAGGTTCATTAAACAGCCTTGACATGGAGAATTCCCCCTTAACAGCACTTAAAGCTACGTTATTTTTTTAACATAGCGTAGTGGCAATCGTTAGCTTTTTTCCGATGAGTCGAAACCGAATATGAAACGGCCACACGAACAAATTACGCAGCAGATTTTTTATATGGAGTTTTTCATTCCGCGGCCGATTCGCGAGTGGAAACCGCCCTTTAACAAAAACAAGTTAAATTGATTGATTCAACGTTGGAAAATTGTGTACAATGTACATACTAAAACTACACGTTCAGCCAATAAAATATTTAAAAAGCTTTCAAAAAAGTTTTCAAGACGAGTTTCGCCGTGATTTGATTTTGCGCCTCATTTTAAATTGTTTGTTAACAAAATCTAAATTAAATCAAAAGGGTCGTTCTGACGGATTAGATTTGCTTTCACGAAATCTGAATCAAATCCAAATAACTTTCAGGAATACCACACAGCTTGCCGTAAAAAAAGGTTTGTGCGCGTGGGATTTCGCACAATTTGATAATCGGTCAAAAAATGCCTAGTGTGCATAGCTCGTAAATAACTCTATACCCAATGTTCCGTTTGCTCTGCTCAAGTCACTGACAAAAAAAACAAAAACAAAACGCGCTCCGGCTTCTCTTAACTGAAGCTGCAATCTCGCTCACTGCTCTTTGGCTTTGGTTGAACACACAGCAATGATCGGTCTGAGAGCAACCCCATACCAGGGCCAAGTCAGTCTATCGCTCATAAAGTGAGGCCTTCTCGGTGACCGAACTTTAAAAATGTTAGTTGAACGGGTTGCAGACTCAAGAGACCTCCACAGTTTAGCATAAGCAGAGAGGGAGTCAGCGTGAGAGAGAACGAGAGACGGCATATAGTTTTTCGCACACTTTCATATTGTTAGCCGAGCCTAAGCTTACACACCTATGCATAGATACGAAGAATACCTTTTGAATTCGTGAATTTTGGCATAAAGGCCCCGAGACAGACCTGGCAGAAAAAAAAATAAATGTGTTTCCCGTCTCTCACAACCAAAGAGATGCAGAGAACGTAGTCAAAGGTTGTTTCGGTACCTTTTTTAATTGTGCTCGCGTGAAAGCGGTCGGTTTTTGACAAATGCAAACGGGTGACCGACCTCTGCTCGTGTGGATTGGTGCAAATAAAATTGCTAAGCTAAAGTGCTACAAAAAACGTTCATAAGATTATCACAGGTGAAGAATCACGAATAGACGAATAGCAAATGGTCGCCTGTTTCTTTGGCCGAATTAGTCATGGGGCCACTGTTCTACTTGAGCAACTTATTATGGTCAATTCTGAGTGGTACACAGTGGAAGTCTTCTCCGAAGACAAATCGCATTCTCCATCATGAAAATGCGAGTTCTTACACATATCTTCACACAAGCAACTTTTTTCCCTGCCAAAACGTCGAATAAATGCGGCGTCCACCGTATAACCCAGATTTGGCATCCAATGATTTCTTTTCATTTCCAAACATCATAAATAAACTGCGTGGTAATCGTTTTTCTACGCCGAACGAGACATTTGAACCTATGTTTTGGAGGTGCCTCAATCGGAGTGAAAAAGTGCATCGAAAATTGGCTTAAGCGAGTGCAAAAGTTCATAAATTTTCATGGAGAATATTTTTGAAAAACAAAAAACCATTTTCATTTAAAAATTGTTTGCTACCATTTGCAATTCCTGAAAAATAAATAGTAGCCCACTTATGTAGTTAGAGTCAAGGACACGTACGCATAGATGGATGTTATCTATTTACAGTAAACTCTTCATTATTTATTAAAGACTTGGGAAAATGAATTGTAATGTAAAAAAATACATTGTTTTCAAATGAATTACTAAATCAATGTCAATCAGATTTTAACCGATTTGCAAATTCAACCTGTTGATTTTCCTTCCACTCTTTTTTTGGCTTCATTCGCTTCAGTTGTCCATCCCATACCAAATCTATTAAGCCTCCTTGTTTTGCAATCACTCCTTTAACTCGATTAGCGAAATCTATCGCCGACTCGCCATCTTGTCGGTACATGGGTGGGAGATACCAAACATCACAGACAATAGCCCACGATGTCATCATCATGTATAAATACTGCATCATAGAGTATTTTGAGCTGTTCCAAAAGGCATCACCGAATCTTGGATCATATCTGAAAGAAAAAAATGTTAAATGTTTTAGCTGAAACGTTTTACGAGGGCACTAGCAGCAGTTGATTGTTTAACGAGAGCATAAGTTAAAGTCGGCTCTAACCGACTTCGATATACCCGTTACTCATGAAAAAACATGTTTAACAGTGTTCCTGCGTTCCTTAGGGTGACCATCAGAAAAGTATGCAACATTTTTTTAGGGTGGGTAGCGGGGGGCTTGGTTCACTTTTTTGCTCATAACTTGAGAACCGTTCATCCGATCTTCATCATTTCTTCAGTAAATCGATTCATTTTGCTAATTACTAACTATCTCTAGAAGAAATAAATCGTCTATCTTTAATAATGTAGGAGTTATAACGTTTTTCCCAAATTGCGGGGGCGGGAGGGGGCGTGGCCAAAATTTGAAATAAACTTGATCTGCGTGCAGATAAAAGAAGCATTTGTCTCATACATGTCAAACCTCTATCTCTTACCATCTCTGAGATCTAGGTGTTCATACAGACGGACGGACGGACAGACGGACAGACGGACATGGCTATATCGACTCGGCTGTTGATGCTGATCAAGAATATATATACTTTATATGGTCGGAAATGATTCCTTCTGCCTGTTACATACATTTGCACGACTTTAGTATACCCTTTTTACTCTACGAGTAACGGGTATAAAAATGAAAGCAAAAAATCTGTTTTTATTTTGGTGACCACAGCTGGTTTAGAGTGAGGTAAAAGGGAGTGATTTTCAACGTAAATGCATTCTGAAGGATATATCGTAAAGTCACTATTTGGCGTGCTCCAAGGTTTGGAAAAAAACAAAATAAATTATAATAAATATAGTGTATCAGGTTAACTAGTACAGCAAACATAAATATATCAAATAATGAGAACTGCGACAAGCTGTCACGTGTAAGCTCGATCGTGCGAGTAAACTCAACTCATAACCCGTGCAAGAAGTATACACAAAAGACAACATGAAAAAACACTCGTGAATTTCCGGATCATGGTATGTCCGAGCTCGTGTAATTGCAATCACAAATACCCGAGTTGACTCGTAGCTTTGGAGATAGTAGCAAAAGAGATAGCACGATGTCGTTTGCATTTGTATTTTGCAGCGGTGTGGCCCAGCGGTTGGTTAGTGTGCTTGCCTGTTGTTCGGGAGGTCGGGGGTTCGATCCTGACTCGCTGGTACTCGTGTGGCTCTACACAAGCTATAACAAGCTTGTGCTATTTTTACTCGTAGCAAAAAAAACTTGCCTCGCTCTGACTCAATAACTACGTTTATGCTATGCTCATTAGACTGGTCCAAATTTCAAAAATTCTGGAAATTCAAAAATGTCCCGACGGATTCTGAAAGTTTGACACAAAAAAATAATTTCCATATTTTTTTTCGGAATTTTAGTTGTAGATAAACCCATGGCAAGAGGCCTCGGAAGTTCGAAAATTTGACTTAATTTTGGTGGCCACGGCTTAAGCGGTAAAAAGCTGAAACTTTGCACACGTGTCTTTTTTGTGCTCCGCTTTAACATAAATTTTTATTTTCCGCTTACCGCGCATTTTTCGACTAGCTCCCATAGAGACGATTGCTCTTAAAAAATAGAATTGTGGGATAACTTCTTTGTTTGTGGTGGTACTTAGGCCAAAATTTAATGGTATTGCTATTTGACTGTCCTTTATAATATATGTAAGATTCAGAAGAAACACATAACTATTTGACATCAGCAACCAGTTGGATGAAAATTTCTTCTATTAAAATCTCTTACCCTTGGTGAGCTACAACCGCCAAATTATATATTTGTCAGTTCTAAATGTTTCCCCACAATCTACTTTAGTTTCAGCCCAACTGCTGCATTTTATCAAGTAGCTGCCCTAGAAAGTGTTGCTCTTGAAATTGAATCTAGTGAGAAAACTTCTTTGCTATTAAAGGTACCTTGATAAAAAATCATATTTATCGATTTTATGTGTTCCCCCACTATATATACAAAGGTTGGGATCAACGAACCTGTTAATAGTGTTTTTTCTTAAATATCTCATATTAAATAATGAAAAAAACAATTTATTTAATTATAACTTTGATTTATTGAGCATTGCTCATTTTGCTCATTTGAGAAGTGAGTGAGCGTTTGTGATAGAAAATTAAGTGCCCGTTGCATGTCTCTGGTAAGTACGTGAAACGCATCATAATGTAGCGTACGTAAAGGAAAGTGCGGTAAATCCTTCAAAACGTAACGTAACGCAGTACAAAATTATTTTATTTACTGTCCTTATCATAACAATAATATGGAATTGCGATAATGTGGACCAAATGACAGTTTAGTAGGTTGGCTTGACTTCTGTTTTTTCTCGATTTGAAGATTCGTTAGTCACGGTCAAATGGTTGAAAAATATTTTGAAGCATCTACAACCAAAACAAGACTGTCCCTCACCTACTACAGGGCTAGTTACTAAAATGTTGCATCATTTATTCAAGGGCGCATCCGCAGATTCTTAAAAAAGCCTTCTTAGCTGCTGATACTAACACGACAACAGATTTGTTTTCTGTCGATAAACGTTTCAAAATAACCTTGTGCTTCAATTGCACTGTTAAATGAGTCCGCCAAGAGTAAGACTAGAGATTGTGATTTCTTATCCGACTAACTCGACGATAGGGTTATTGGAGGCAATCAATTGCCTTATTGCCTGCTCGGCGATTATGCTTTTTCGTTATGCTAACGTATAATGAACAGAAGAGGCTCTACCTAAAAGGCTAATTATCACATTTTCCTTAAAGTGGTGTTCCAAAAGGTGAGCATTTCTATATACTTCAGATTGACCATTGAATGACAATCAGCAATGCGATCTGCCTTAGAATATTAAAAAATAAGATATCGCTTTTTGGCAGAATTTATTTGTATTCGATTTCATCTTCTTCTTATAGCCTATTTCATATCATTTCTTCGATACAATGTGCAATTTCATCTTGCCCTTTATTTCGCCAATTCATTTTGCCCTGCACTACTGTCATTTTTTAAAAATATTGTTTATTTACGTTTTTGACTTAAACTTGCAAATCTGTGCGAAAGCATATAATATTAATAATCGCTGAGTTGGGATAGGTTAACATTAAAAACAAAGAAGCTTTTCTCACGAAATCTGCCTTTTCGTCCGATAATTCCTATGGCTATAGCTACAAGATACAGTCATCCGATCCGGTCGTTTCCTATATATTAGCAGTGTGCAGTAAGAAGAAGACTCTGCAATGTTTCAGCTCGCTAGCTTTAAAACAGAGAGAATAGTTTGCGCAGAAACAGACAGACGAAAGGTTCGTCGCCCTGATCAAGTATATATATAGTTTATGGGGTCGGAAATGAATATTTCCATGCGTTGCAAACTTCTGGGTAATATTATAATACCCTTTGCAAGGGTATAAAAAATCTGCACATACTTTTCATGGGACCCAGTACATATTGTCGGGCTAGTCGGGTACAGCATTTCTCCCAACACCAACAAAATCTGAAGTTATAGCCCAAAGAGAGCGCTTTTTGTTATTTTACTTCAAATTAATTGACCTATCTCGCGAATGGACCGTCTGATTGTACCGATAGCGACGATAGGAATATAATACATTATAATATCAATATCACCCTTTAGTGAAAAATTATAGAATTTGTGTCTAAGAAAGGAAATCCAATGCACCTACAGTTATTTATTTCTTTAAATTTGTCTACGTACTTTATTGCCACAGGATAGATAACTCCGCCAACTTCGAAACTGCCTTTTTTAAATTGCATAACAGATGTATTGTTTATGCAGGTTCCCTCCGGAAATATCAGTATAGGTGGATTATTTGGATCGGAAACATGTTGCTTTAATCTTTCTGCAACAAGATGGCGATCTTTGGCTTCCCCTCTTTCAAACCATATGTGAGGAGATGCTCTTGCTAGGGCTCGTTGTAAGATCCCAAGGAATCCTCCGTGTCGTTGACCAATCTGGAAAAGGTCGTAATAAGTCATATTGTAGTTCACATTATTTAAATAAAATGTTAACGAAAAAGAACATCTTACAGTACAAATAAAGCACATAAATTTACAACAATCACGATTCCAATTGCAGTCCCAACAGAAAGCAGTAATTTGGACACAAAAATTAAACAAAATGTACTGGTAACGGACTTTTATGAATAAAATAATGCAAACTGAAAATCGGTGAAAATACTTCTTCTTAGACTTTGCAAATATATAGGTACAATTGTTTCCATGCCGATGCAATTTCAACGTTGGTTCTGCCACTTGCTCACTCCACTTTCACATCATCATAGAGGGTCCGTCCTATTTTAACGTTATAAATTCTCTGCGTTCAAGCAGGTAGTTTAAGAATTCCTTTTAATATATAAAAAAATAATTTATGTATTTCGTTTGACTGGCTTAAAATTTAGTGATGATTATAATTATCTGTATAAAAAAAGATATATTTCCTTTGGGGATAATGAAATCCAGAACTAACAAACAAAAATCTCCCGTTATACCGCAAATGCGATCCGAAACAATGTTTTTGCATGATTCTGCTGTGAAACGAACTGTTGGTTTAAGCCTTGAGTAGAACTAAAAACCCGTCTGTGAAAAATCGGAACCGAAAACTTTAAGAAAGACAGTATGGCAAGATATTGTCATGTATGTTGTGATTAACTGCAGCATCCTCGAGCAAAACAGAAAGAATTGGAGCGCGCTTATAAAAGCGCCCAAGAACGTTTAGCATTCAGATATTAATATCGGGCCAAAGAAGAAGAATGCTTCATATAGAAGAAGAAATGGGTCTTTATATTAGTTACAGACTTTGTGGTAGGTGAGATAATTAAACCTATTTTAACGCGACTGAAGACTTATTAAATCGCGAAGACATACATTACAAAAAGGAAAAAAGTAGAATGAATGGAAAACGTTAATGTGATCCAAATAGAAAATCATGCCAGGATCAATGCATAGGCGTATTTCACAGCAGAGGGATCTCCGTGGTAATAAGATCGCTAAATGCTTAAGAATCTGCTTTTCAAATGACCACACACGTATTTATGTAACCATGACAATACTGACCCGCGGATGATCAATGACAAAGAATATTGTCAAGATCATAAAGACAGTTTCAAACCACGTTCCTTGACTGACAAAGCATAAAACGCGAAAAAATCCAAAGAGGATCAAAAATAGTAATAATGCAAAGCAAACTTTACTTCCAAACAAGTGGAAATTCATGCCACGATCAAAGCATTGCGAGTTCACACATTCTGGATTTCCATGATTAAAGACCCGTGCTTAAGAAGCGGCTTTCCGATATATTTGGTGCCAACCCTAATCACACCGGTTTGAGACTTTTTCGGTTTTTTTTTCTTAACAGTGTCTAATCGACAGATAAGTTTTGTATTAGCAATTACGACGCTTTCGTTTCTTCATTAACTTAACTAAATCAAACGATTGCTCTGATTTGCAAAAAGAATAATTTTAGGAATCCTTTCCGTAAGGTGGTGGTTCAGAACATCTAGTCATAAATCTTCTGGACCTAGGGGACGTATGTCAGGAAAAGCTGCTGATCTGTTCATCTTGGCGAACCCAGCGTCATCCTGTCCAAGTCGACTCACACCTCATCGTAATGACTACCGGTAACAAAGCGATGCATCCGCATCGCTGCGGTGGTCCACCCTACCCTACAGAGTACAATATATAGGTTTAGTGCGTCGTATTTGGTACTCACCACCGTCAAAAATCTTCACCACTGAAAACTACGAAAACAGCTTTTTGCGTGGCGAGTAAAAAGAGCCTCCTAAAAAAGTTTGCAAAGCCTTACCGACCTAGAGCTGATCGAGTCATATCCAGATTCCGGACGGTCTCTCATGATGCAGTCTTAGTGCTGATTAACATGATACCGGTTGATATACTGGCCAATGAAATGATGGAGATTTACGCAGTAACGACTGATGCCATACGAAAGTCGGAAAGAGCTACGTCGAATCACACCAAGGCAAGATACACACATAATAATTGTAAATTTGGATGATTGGGTAAGGAGGACCAGGGAAGAATCAAACTTCGAACTAACTTAGTTTTTCACTGGTGATAAAGCATATATAGAATACCTTCACCGGTTCAGGCTCGAAGATACTCCGGATTGTCCGACTTGCCCAAATGAGAATGAGAATCAGCTACACGTATTGTACCAGTGTGTAAGCTGCTACAGGACTAGGCAAGAGCTCATTCCACCCATCGAGGACCTTGTCAGCTACATGATAATAGAATAGAACAATAAGCGAGCTCATTTGAGGCATCCAGAGCGATCTGAGAAGATGTAAACGCGAGCGGCGAGCAACGGAGAGTGCCTTTAAAAAGTGCCGACCCATCCCCGCGAAGTAATACTTAAAGGAGTTCCCGCTGGGATTGAGGTGTGTAGTTGTGAGGGGGTGCATTTAACACGTAGGCACCAATGTGCTTGTTCGTTTCATGGCGATCCCATGGAAAAAAAATCAAACGCAAAAACACAGAATCTCTGAAATAGGAACAGCGCTTCCCCACTCCCTAGCACAAGCAAAATTGTTTTCTGCTTAAATTTGGTGTCTAATTGGTGACTAATTTGCGACAATGGCGAAACAAGGGAAGATTTACCAGCGACATGAGTATTTTTATAGTGCGAAGACAGATTGTAAGATTTAATGTACTTTCGCACAGAATGGCATGCTCAATACGCACCAGAGAACGGCTTCGTTCGATTGCAAATCGCTCATACATTAATCAACAACCGAATGAACTGACTTTGCGCTTAATGCATCAAACTTGCATTCTCAGCATGTTCGCTGTTGGTTTTAATTCAATTGTATTGTTGGGTTCATTGATTGATCATCAGCGTGAGCGAAAATCGACTCGTATGAACAAACTCTTGCAAAGACGCATAGGCGGTGCTGAAAGAAATGAAAAGAGAGAGAGAGGATTGCGCTAACCAGTCGACGATGAGATTTGTTCTATCGAACACACAATGCGTTTGCGGTATGACTGTGATTTTATTTGACGCTGACTTTTGTTCGATGAATAAATAGGTACTCTTTTGCAAATCACTGTCGGGCGACTTGCTGGAGCTTGGCGCCAAAGCGAATCACCGTCCCCAGACGCAAAACGAATTTGGTGACGTGCAAGATCAATCAAAATTTAAAAAAATTTCATATAAAAATAATACTAATAAAATATTTTTATATCAAAAAACTTATTATAACGATGCTTTTGGCCCTGACAGGCTTCTTGCAGATGTTTCTGGACTGCGGACGGCTGCTGGAGGCTCTCCATGTAAATTTAATCAAAATTATTTTGATTGGTGAGGTCCAAAACAATTATTTTTGCCTCTGCGTCATGAATCAGCGAAAGCGCTTCAAACGATTTAACGCTTTCCTTTCTTTTCGCACATTTGTTTCGCTTCTGACCGTCAAAATAAATATATTTAACACCATACCATCGACAAATTTTGAGTTCGACGTTCGAGTTCGATGTTCGTGTAAATTTTACAGCCAGCCTTTTCGTTTGTCTGCGTACACACCGTAAAACGTTTGAAGTCAAACCTCTTGCGAGTGGTTTTACAAAGTTTGTGTTATATGGAATTTTTCTTTTGCGGTCGCTTTTTTGAGTACTCCGTACCGTGCTTAAGCTGCAAACATACTGAATAGGCTGACTTTCTCTCAACCGCACGTTGCGTGGCCGGTATGAGGCTGATAATATTCAACGCAGAGTTTTGTTGAATAAATGTGAATATTCATTAGTAGTTGTCGGCGGAGACCGGTTGTGTTTTTTAAGAAAATCTTTTTATTAGATGTTCGAAAACACTATGCGCACACTCTACCCGCTGCACCACAACACCGGTCACGGTCTACATACGTATATGCAATTGAGATCAATTTGTTCATACAGATCGACTGACAGAAAAGTCCATATTGGTTCGGATGTTATTGATCAAGAAAATAAACAATTTTAATTAATGGCTCGCCTTTCGACCGGTTGCGAAAATTAACCTATACGACTATCGGAAATTTATATGCGTTCCACATGCAAAAATATGTTTTATATTTAAAGACAGCAGAGGATATATACGTACATGCAAAGGATAATAACGGACAGCCTGTCTTTATTGCAAGGTGGATAAAAATCAACTCCTTTCTTTCATTTCTTCACAAAAAGTGTCGTCAAAAGCCAGCGAGTCACGGTCAATGTAAGATTACTATGCTCTGATTAAAGCACACGACTTGCCGCTGCTTAAGAAGTTCGTCGAAAATGCAATATCCAGATTGTACTTTAAAATCTACTATTAATAATACAACTCAAAAATTAAAAGGTTAAAAATAAAGAACGTTTATCGCTATGTTGGTAATTATATGTTTATGTTCTAGATCTATAAATGCCTTACCAGGGAGTAAGTTGAGTCACACATCAGCACCAGCACATCAATGGGACTTGTATGATTTGCAACACAAATGCCGGATGACGGCCGATTATCCTCATTATGGTATGTAACAACAGATGAAATGGCGCTGGACAAGACACCAAAGCATTGTCCAAGTACTTTATTCACAATTGCTCGTTTTTGCTGTCCATCCTTTAGATAGCCGACAGCAGCTGTACAAACTGTTAACCATACTACCTAAGATGGCATAAAACAAAAGGTCGATCGAATTTAAAAACTTGTTATTAAAAAACAATTGTATTAATATATATTCATAGTTTTCGCTTCAGCAATTATTTTTTGAACTGAGCGTGTAAAATTCATAATATTGTACAAGGTAGAGCAAAAGTAATCATACGATGTGTGAGAGATAAAGTTTTTATTACGAATGTAAAATTGGATTCTTGTATTTTAACTTATTATCTTAATTTTTTCGCCTTCGGAATTAATGATCATCAAAAAAGAGACTTGAGAGTTCAAGCAGTCACTGCACATTGCAAGACATTCGTAAAAATTGCTGTAAAATCTGCCAACTATTGCTTAGTGGCACGGACACGTCATCTCCATCAATATATCTTTCTTCCACAAGGCTGATTTATTTTAGATCACTTTGATTACAAATTTAATAAAACAACAATTTGACCTGAGCTACTTCTGTATTTACAGACAGTTTTGTCAGTTTGCATGTGACAATGCAAGAAAAACAAAGAATAGTATTATGCAGGCCTGTCCGTTTTCGATTTCCATCAAATCATACGGTGTTGAAATTGTTAAATGATTTTGCTTCCAAATCCCGACAGTGGTTTTCGGCTTTAACTTAAAAATCCCACTTACCATCATTCGATCCTTTTGATGGCAAAAATATTATTTTTTTATAAAACAGGTTTGATAGCACTGTAGTGTTTATTAACCGTCAGCGGATTCGTTCGAGTTTTTTAATGCCCATTGTATTTTTAATCTTCTTTTTCGTAGCTACCTCTGACAATTATCAACCAAGTTTCATGATTTCCTGACCCCCCCTCGACAATTTATCAGCTGTTTTCAAGAAAACGAGTTGGCAGGTCCATGTTTATTGTCGAAGCGAATTGTTGGTGTCTCAGTACTCGCTCAGGAAATGCGCTCTGACAATTTTTCTGAGCGGATTTCCTTAGCTATGTAATTAGATGGGCTCAGACAAAATTTCGAGTGTCTGAGTGCTTTAAAGACAAATAACTCAATTTGTACATATATCACTTTTCTATGAGAAACATGGATGGCTCGCTTGTTTCATATAACGATTCCACAGATTAGGAGGTGTAATTAGAAGTGAACACTTGGCAAAGCGTCATGATGAAAAAGATCCAATCCAAACAATTAACTATTAAACTATTAATTCATAAGATATTAAAACTATTTGGGTTTAGTTATTGTGTCAGGACTAGGGAGGGCGAAATATTCAACAACTCTTTCTTGATAACCGGTACTGTCAAATAACGGGCTTTTTTTAGTAACTGTTAGTTATAACCGTTATCGGGCGAAAATGAAACATATCAGTCGATTCAGTGAGATTTGTGAGTGACTAACTATGTTTTTAAAACAAATTGAGAATCGGAAATCGCAGAGTAATATTAACCCTAAATAATAAAAAAAAAAGCCAAGTAGATATCAAGTCTGACGTACGTTAATTCCGTAGCTATTTGAAATATGTCAGCAACACATGGCTATTAAAACTAGAGAAGTGCAGTTAGTATGACTAACTAAAGATTTATGGACATCAGTTAATAACGATAGCTATACGGATGTGACTTTCCATTATATCAACTATAATTTTGAATTACATTCAATGTTATTGGGATGTTTTTCCACGCCCCAATCTTATACGGCGAAAATCTTGCAAATGAATTAAATAATTTAACCAGTAAATGGGGTGTAAGAGGAAAAGTGATTCTGGCTGTATCGGATAAGGCAGCAAATATAAAGCTTGCTTTGGAGCGAAAAATGAATTGGGAACATTCCATAAACTTAATTGTCTCTAAAGGTCTAAAATGCAGTGCACAGAAAATTATTAAATGTACATGTCTACTAATAACTCAGTATTATTTCAAATTGTTATTGTTCTTTTCTCTCATTTATATAGGTTCAAGAGATTATTGGAAAAGTTAAAAGTATAGTTGCCTTTTTCAAGCACAGTTCAAAAGCAACAACTCGGCTTAGAGACGGAAATAACCAACCCTTAAAATTATTTCAAGACTGGCCAACTCGTTGGAACAGTTCATTCAATATGCTTCAGCGAAGAATTGATTTCGAAGGTGCTGTACGTGCATCTATTGCGCTTTCAAAAACAAATCTGCCTGTTTTGAGTCCATCTGATTGGAAGATTGCAAAACAACTTTGTCAAATACTAAAGACATGGGAAGATTCGACATAAACATTTTGTGCAGAGCACTATCTGACTGCATCGATCGATGACACAAATTTAAATCATCACCGCCTTAGCAAAATAGTTAATAATTGGACACTTTGGGCCAGCACGTTTTGCGACACAAGATTTAAGCACATACCTTTCGCGGAAGACGATAATTTCATTAAAATTATGTGCACCTTTGTTGTCTGCTAGCGCCTATTCCCAGAAAGGCGCTCAAGGCAAAATCCTGAAAAAGCTGACATGTTATTATTTTTAAATAGTAATGCAAATTATATGCCATGAAGTATAAAACTAAACCAGTTATTGTACTAATTTAACTTTTTTAAATAAAATAGCAGGCATTGATAGTTTTGTTAAAAAAAAAAATAAATAGGCTCACTCCCTCCCCCTTGACAACTTGTTAAATTTCATCAGTTAGCACTGTTGTAGGAACATCTCGACGATTTTTGTGTTTTATTAGTATTATAGTTTGTATGAAATGTATTTCTCTTTCGCTCTTCTTTTTTTAAAAAAAAAAGTTGTTGTTGGGGGGGGGATAACCTTTTTTTTTTTTTTTTTTTTATAACTGTAAATTAGAGACCTGCACGAGTAAAGCAGGCCATCCACACACGAATATGTTTGACGAACTTGTTCGCCGCAAAAAAATTCATTTGCCCACTAACCACGCGAATATTTTTCACGAACATCATTTGCTTCAAAATCTCAACGAATAAACATGAAAATATGGCAGCGGAAACCAACAGAATCATGGCCTAGATGGCGATACAAATTAGCTTAAAGCATTATTTGATCAATTTGGGGGCATTCAATAAATTCCTGCAACAATTCATTGCTCATTTGGGCACGTATTCACTCTACAAATATTTTTGACAAATGATGTTCGTCAAAATGTTCCCATCCATTGACGAACATGTTCGCACGAAGACTCGCAAGATAGAAACACTTCTAATCTCTGCGAACAAAATGTCTTAGTAAAATAGTAATCGAGTAGTACTCGCCGAGTATGATTACAAACGAGTACGATTACCTAGCTGTCAAATTGGCACCGTGGCACCGTAGAATCGTGGGAACCGCACCGATTTACTCATTTTACTCGTTTTTACTTAAATCAAATTTAGTTTTCGATTTATTTCAACATCGTGCCAGTCGTATAAAATTTGTTAAGAATTAATATGGACGTATGTAGAAAGCTTGATTCGGGAGATTACAAACGGAATGAAGCAGTGGTTCCAGCGATGTGTGGAAATTCTTCGATAGAATTGCGGAGGCCAATACTTCCGAATTTATTGGCTATGTGTTGTGCAAGAGATGCGAAAAATCTTTTAAATTTCCCAAAGGATCCAGTCCATCAAATCTGCGAAAACATGTTTGTTACAAACGCTCAAGCACCAGCGAAGAATTGCCTCATCTAAAAAAATCACGAGTGGTTGTCGATGACCGAGTACGAGAGGAAGTGACAAATACAGTGTAAATACTAATATTTTATGAAAAATAACTGATTCGCCCATCTCTAGTCACGACTCGCTAAACTTTGTCCTTATATAGCTGCGCCCGAAAGCCACTTCTGCTTTTGTCTCATTTTTACCGCTTTCAATTTTGTCAATAGTGGTTTTCCTGAAAGTGATTTGCTTTCGATTTGATTTCGCGAAACAGCTGATCACAGCTGCTCCATACAAAATGAGCAGTGTGCCCAGAAAATGTTAGGAAATTAAGGTCATACTAATTGATTTCGCGAAATCAGTCTCGAAGTTGATTTTGATTTGCTTTCGTTTTAGTGTGACCGTTCTCATAGAAGAAATGGCTCCGCGCGCATGGTGTTTGTTTAAATATTTATGGGATTTAAATATAAAGAATGTTGTAAGTTATTTTGCATTTCATATTTTAGCAATTAAATGATAATTATTTATTGCATCTTAGACTGCATACGAGACTACTGAAAACAAGGCCCGCGGCCTTAAGTGGACAGAGTCATAAGTGCTCGAGTTCTTGGAGCTTGTGCTTGACGTGGTCAGAGGGTTCAGGCTTACATATTCGCACAGCTCTCCTAGAAGGTTCGAAGTTACAAATTCTTCCACTATTTTATCCTGCCTCTTCCTCTTTGGATCTGTCAAATTGCATGTCACTTTCTGTGGCCATAAACAAATACATAATTAATTGAATTCACCTTAGTAAAGTTACAAACTTCTCAGAACTACAGATTCTGCCCACATACTATTGTTAAAGAAGATTAGAAAATTAAATTTTACCAATGTTTAAATTTTGCGCCAGTTGAAAGCAAATTAAAATGAAATCAGAGTCGTTCCACCAACTGCTTTGCTTTTGCTTTCACGAAAGCAAATCAACTTTCAGGAATACCACTATTATTTTGACAAAATAATTATTATAAGGCAAAGAACGAATTGAAAATTTGTTTTATTTTTCCATTTATAATTTGTACGACGGCCACGTTCGACAGAATGGAAATGCCCATATTTGTATCTGTTTTGGTACGGCTTAGGTAATAAAGGTAATGCGGTTAAAGTTAAAGGAACATTTTTTTCGGTTACAAATTTAACACTGTTTTTAGCGGTGAAGGGTTACGGTTTCGGCTACGGTTTTAATCTCTGGTTTGAACAGATTTTCATTGAACTACTGTTTGTTTAAGCAATATTGTGCAGTCATTTGTATCTTTTATCAGTTTTAAAACTAAGTAATTTTTCGAGTATAATTAACTGAGGAAAAACAAGCTTTCTTTAATGCAACAAACTGTTTCATCACAAATTGCCAGCATTGGGACACCCTATTCACCGAAACTGTTTGGAAAACGCTGGGCCGGCCCAGTAAGAAAAAGAAGAGGGGGCAAATGCTGTATTTATTAGTATTGTTAAAATTAAATGTGCGACATCACATTGTTTATATATCTTACCTGCTTCAGTGCTGTTTTGATTCTAAATTACTTTTATCTACAGGGATTTTACAACAAATACAAAAAATACGAACAAATAAATTTAAAGGACAATACACACAAACAGAGACGCGAAGACAATGACAGAAGCCATATTACCATATTGGCAAGACAAAGATGTACTACATATAAATTGTGCAATTGATTAAGATACCGCTAGATTCGTCATGCATGGAACTTGAATATTTGTTTCATTTTATCGAGAAATAATCCGTAAGGGAACTTTTAGGGAATCCATAATCCCTAGATCAAATCCAGGTTCCACTTTCTCCAACATTTAAGATTTATTTTGTTAAATTTGAATATTTAGAAAATATCGGACATTTTTATAAAATAACATGTAATGCCAATAAATGAAATTGATTTGATCAGCTATGGCGGAACTTTTGACCAACGTAACAATTATTCATTTTCTAAGCAAAAAACAAAAACGCAAATCCTTAGAAGCAGTGATTTAGGGATTTCCGATAAATTCATATTTATGAGGGTGTTAGTTCCTTGAGTTTTTATGGGTAATTTTGTTCGAATATCGGTTGTTTCATGCATGAGAAATTTGGTATCATAATTTTGAGTCCAATTTCATATGTAGACACTTGTATGCAAAATAAAAAACTTCTTTCTCACCAAAGAAAATGTACAGTCGGTTGATAAAATTGCCACGTCCAGGGGGGAGGTATGATTTGCTACACAGAACCCAGAACTTGAGGGCTTATATTGCTTATTGTGAAATTTAATAAGGGCTGACAAGGAATTTGATATTAGACGGAACGTAATTTTAAACGATAAATCCGCTAAAGGGTGCCGTAGAAATCGAAAAGGTATTAATGCCACAACACTGTTTGATAAAACTGTAAATAAAACCTAGGAATATAATATATTTTTATTAGAGAGGTGTTAAAAAAGACAAACACAGCAAAAAACAATAAAGGACAAGACAGTACGAAAATAATTCAGTGGTAATTCATTAATATGGTGATATTCACTTTAATTTTGAGTTCTAGACCGAATTTGGCCGCATTTTTAAGAAGTTTTCCTTTTCGTCATTTCGATAGACTCGATGTGGGGTTAATTTGGTAGGTAATTTTTTGTTTTCAATAACTAATAAGAACTTCAATTCGAAATCGATTCATTAATCAAAAGCTTTTAAGCTGCGACCACAAAATGAAATCCCGTTTACAAAATGACCGCGCGGTCTTTTGTGGTCGCGTCCAAATTCATTTTGTACGGACTTAATTTACACAGTCTACCAATTTCACAGAGCCGTTTTTCCTGTTGAAGGCGCTGCGAAGCGCGACGGTAAATATGCTTGTATTTGCTATATAATATAAGAGTATTCCAGTAATATTTAATTAATACTGGCTGAATACTTTTGCCTTAAAAAGCGCGAATACAAGAAATATTTCTGTTCTTTACAATACTAGTTTTTCCAAAGCTTTAACACATAAGAACTTTGAAACAATCTTGTAATTCCGAGAAAACGATCAGTGAGGTGGTTCACCAGTTTGCTGGTTCACATTCTTGCTTCTTAGGGAAAGATTCAGACAAAATATGTATGTTGTAAGCCAACCATTTAAAAGTTTAAAATTCGAGTTTTTACTTCTCTAGAGGCAAGGTAACTTCGGGTCGACCGAAGTATATATACCCTTGAAGCTTGAGATATCATGTGATATCATTGAAAACGTAAATACGCGCGTGCATAATGCAGCTCTAGTCATTGTTTGGTTATTGCGAGCAAAGCTCAGGGTGCTTGGCGGCCGTTATGCAGGAGCTCTGTTAGCGTCGGATGGTCGGCTTTATAGCCCTCAGGAACTCGGCACTCCGACGCATCGCGACGCTGCAAAAGCACACGCCACAGGACTGCATCAAGACAGAATAATATATTTTCAGCAAGTGAAACCTGCTATTACCCACAAAAAGATCTTATCTAATTATATGTCCCATACATGTCAAGGAGGTATCATCTCTTATCATCTCTAAAGGCACTCGCACACATGTGGCTGAAAGAGGAACTGACAGCAGAACTTATGGCTGATCTGGTCAAATAACCACGATCTGTGCATGCTAGTGTGCACAACAAGCACTGGATTGATCATAAATTCAGTTGCAAGCTCAGCTTTGCTGAATCAATCAAACATGTTAGTTTATTTCGGCTTGCTGACGTACTAAAATTTCATGTTCAGCCATCAGTTCATCTCTTAGTCGCATGTGTGCGTGCTCCCTTAGGGCACTGACTGTTCCGGTATTCAGCCCTGATTTTATTTCTATTCAAACTCCTGCACAGACAAAGTTAATTTTGCTTTCTTTTTTTTAAATTTCAAAAATCTTTAAAAGATGCAACTTAATTTTTATAATCCATTTAAAAGCTCTGGTAATGACCGCCATGCAACAGTTTGATCATTTATAATCAAAATTCAGCATTAAGTTAGAATTATATGTGCTCCACAAGAGATTTAGAAATAAATACCCTTTATACGGCACCAAATTTAAATCAGTGCGAGGTTTGCACAAACATTGTAGATTTTTGTATTCAATAAAGTTAGGTTTGTTTGCGACATTCTAAATATACCAATATTTTAATACTTACACCAATAAAGCAAACTAATACTCGTAAGGGCATCAGAATGAAATACCGCACAACAAACCCAATCATCCATATCAGAGTGATTTTCCAGGATATGAATTCGTAGTGCCTGTTTGTGCGTGTAAGCATATTCCAGCTTTTCAGTTCCTCCGCCTCAAAACGAGAAGTAACATCATCTTCGATAATAGCTTCCACACCCGATTTCAAGTAGTCCAAACATGTTTCAAAGTCAAAGCTGATTTCCTCCTGAAACAAAAACAATTTTTTATTGGTAATGGTAACTAATTAATGGGCTTCTTTCTACCTTTCTTGTAAAGCGTGTTATATTGAAATTACATGTCTTACCTTTTGTACACTTGACGTTTGCTTTTCTTGAGTATTTTCTTGTAGCTGTGGAAGAAGTACTGCGTCTCTTGTTATTAACGTTGTTCCGTTGGATGATTCCTTGAAATCTTCATCATGTATAATTTTTGGCTCTTGCGGCTTTTTTGGCTGGACATTATTATCGGAAAGCTGTTGATTCTCTTTGGATGCAGTTTCTATACTGTCGCGACCGTACTGAAAAATATATGAAACCATGATTAATTATAAGAAGTCTAAGCTGTCTTCATCTGTGCCGAATTTGGCTTATTCTTGCAAAAGCTAAAATTGAAGTACCAGAGTTTAAGAACGCTAAGATTGAAACAATTTTTTTCTTCCGACCTAGTAACTATTGTCATTCGCGAATCTGTTTAAGTGCATACAAAATAAACAATTAGTGAGTTTTAGAAAAAGAAAGTAGAAAAATTTGTTTTCTTAATAAACCCATTTTCGGACCGATCGGTTTCTTTGGCAGCCATAAGATATAGTATTCCGATTTGGACCAAATTTTTCAAAACTGTGCATTTCAATATGACTATTTGACAATTTTTTAAACATTTTACATTCGCGAATACTTTTGCACAAGCTGTCGTTATTGACTTAATAGCCCGACAAGTTCAATTGCTTAGAAAGTCAAATTTTAAGATGTGGGAAAACGTTGCATTTGGTCATAAAGACTGGCGCGGTTTAAAGGCTGCAAAAAATGACACAACATTCTCTGGAGCGATTAAACTAAGTTTTTTTTGTTTGGACCGTATCTTTAAGCATAATTTCCCAACAAATTAATTTTAGTTTCATCGTTATTGAGAAAGTTGAGAACGTTTGAACAGTCCATGTCAGGTTTTTATGAACCAAAGCTAGCTTTTTCCTCATTTTAAATTTTACTGCTACAACCCAAGGAACTTTGCAGGCTATCCCGTCAGTTAACATTGCACTTGCTAATCGCCGTCGGACAGTTCGTGGTTTCCACTTCTGAATTTGTCCAACTGATGTGGCTAAGCATTTGTAACCCTTTTTTGTTCTTGAATCATATTCAACCATTAAAAATTAATTTAAAGCTCAGTTAAGCCTGTATTTTAAAGATTAGTCAACCTTTGTCGCTTTTGCTAACTTTTTATAGAGTTTTTCATTTACACTTCTGAATTGTAAATTACTTTGCTACTTGTTTCATTGAGAATAATAAAGGCAAATGTAAAGAGTACAAAATTTCACACCCCCCGTTTTTACTGTCCATGAGTGTAGAGCAGAGATGGGCGCGTCGCGACGTTCCAATGCACACACAAAGCAGCGCGTGCATTAGGTTTCTGCCGCGGCCGACTGCAAAAATCACACGTACGCTATAAGCATTGACAGCTACTTATATTTGCATGTGCTTGTATGCGTGTGAAAAGTGTGACGGTATGTGTGCATGCCCATCTCTGGTGTAGAGTGACCAAAAAAAAGGTTAACTCGTAAAAGAGCCTGCCCGATGTTATCCACAAGCGTTATTTAATAATAATTGACATGTGTTGCACAGGCTTTTAAAATGACAAACTTTTTGAGGTGCAGCATTCCAAAACTGGCTTCGGTGTAGCTGTATCAGTGGTTTCTATGGCTTTGATATTCCAAGTTAATATTGAGCTTCGACTACGTCGGGATCTACACGGTGCAGCAAACTTCATGAAATTTTTCAAAAAGCTCTGGCTTGTAGGAAAGGGGTATAGTGGCATCGCTTGCCCCTTCACACTTCTTTGCTACGAACGAAAGTTTTTCAAAAACTTCATGAAATTTGCTTCACCGAGTAAATACCGACTAAATATATTTTCGTGCGGCTTGAATAACCCAAAGCAAGACACTATTAACGTTCTGCAGAAGGTATCGCTAGATGTAAGATTTTTTGGTAATTGTCTAGTATAGGGACCTTACCTAAGAAAATTCTATCCTTTTTCAAACTATTAATATAAATGAGGAGACTGTAAATGCGCCTTTATCTTTACCTCTAATGGTTGAAGTGAAAAAAGTTCACAGCCTTATCCACGTCAACTAAATAGACCAAATACACCTAGTTTTATTTTGCTATGGTCTGTTTTATGAACTTGGAAATGTTAGTGATGTTAAACTTTAGGTGTGAGTTGTTGACAAAGGCATATTTTGAATCAGGGATGATAGCTATTATATAGGAGGGTATGTATGCCAAATTTCAAGTCAATAGGTCTTTTGGTTGACGAGTAATCTGCAGAAATGCTAAAACATAAATATCGATATATCTGGTCTTACATCATGATTTACCATGAACTGTTGATTGAATATTGAAAAGATTTAACACTGTTATCCGTTATAAAATTCTGGAATTTTTAATCTTATTCCTTTGGTCCAAAAACCGTGGTAAAAATTTTCAAAATTTAAAATGACCATTTTCCAGTTTTGACAATACCATGGAATTTTTACAGTTCATGTGTCCTCTAACCATCTAATTATTTAAAAAAAACTCAGTTTTTAAGAGTGGTGCAACAAGGTCAAATTAAGAAAAAACATAAAAATTTAAATATCTTAGCATTTAATTTTGTTTAGGTCTTCATCACTATCTTCGTTTATAATGGTACATTCACCAGTTGTCTTAAATATATTTGTCAGCATCTCGGCAGGCTTGATGATCCTTGACTTGAAAGTTGCATTATCAAGGAAAAATAACTGCAGGTATATGCGTACAACAGTTAACAGTTCGCATACCATTAGGGCAACTGCAATAGTGCCTTATAATGCAGTCAGGGGTTTTTCCATTATGTGCATACTTATTCAAAATGTGATATGACAATTTCTGTGCCACGACGCTACAAGAGATTTGATCCGAAATGACACGATCACTCGATAGCAGCTTTCAAATCGATTGGATAGATAGCACGCAATCTTGCACAGGATTTCTATTTTGCAGCAATTTATTGTCAACTTTTCGACAAAGAAGCTGGTACATTTGGTTTAAAATTCCGAGCACAGCTTCAAATGCCTACCTAATTTTGATGACAGTCCGGGATTGTTTTGCTTCCAAGGTCGGCAGCTGATTTCTTTTTCCCTTCAGAACCTTTTGCCTTCAAGAACCGCAACAGCATCTCTGAACCATCAATCAACAACAATTATATCTCCTGGGTGGAGCAATTTTTGAAGTCCGTTCTGATCATGTAGTAACTGCTATATAATTGTTTCGTCGCTTACATTGGTAGTATATGGGCCTGCCATGTCAATAATATAACCATTGAAGGTGCAAATTGTGAATGGATTGCACAAGGAACGTTCTTCTGGTCTGAATATGATTTCTTTTGGTAGATGTAACTGGATTTTTTTTTGATGGCAGATCGCAAATGATCACCAATTTATCGTCCCCTACTTTTCACAACAATTTGGTCCTTTCTGTAGTAGTTGCCATATGAATTAATTTGGTAAGTGCAGATTGGTTATAAATTATTTTGAAAAGCCGTTGCTACTCCTTTTACAAATTAAGAAACCACTTGCGGCGGGGTTATTAAAAATAGTTTAGTAATTATTTTGTTGCTTTTTGCAAAGTCCCATTTTGGATTAAAAATGTATTTAAGCCTCTGCATTTGTACAACCAGCCGAATTTCTCATTGAAGGTAAAGATGCCATCAGTTGGTATAACTGCTCCCAGTTAAGACCTATATTTTTTAAGTTTTTGAAGTTATATTTTTATATTTTTATTTATATATGTTTGCATGTACATAAGTTTTTGACAAATCGTAACGTACATACCTGTAAAATATAAAAGCTGCTTATCAGTTAACCACTTGGGTTTTACTATCCACTTTTAAATTGATCAATTCTGCAATTTCTGATTTTGAAACAGTACTGAAGCCATAGAATGCAGTCAGATTATTTAAGTCGTGTTCGAAAAACTAGCTTTTTATGCAAGGTTCAAGTCAAGAATCGTTAAGCCTGCCGAGATGCTGACAAATATATTTAAGACAACTGGTGAATGTACCATTATAAACGAAGATAGTGATGAAGACCTAAACAAAATTAAATGCTAAGATATTTAAATTTTTATGTTTTTTCTTAATTTGACCTTGTTGCACCACTCTTAAAAATCTGAGTTTTTTTAAATAATTAGATGGTTAGAGGACACATGAACTGTAAAAATTCCATGGTATTGTCAAAATTGGAAAGAGGTCATTTTAATTTTGACCACGGTTTTTTGGGCCAAAGGAATAAGAGTAAAAATTCTAGAATTTTTTAACGTATAACTGTGTTAAATCTTTTCAATATTCAATCAACAGTTCATGGTAAATCGTGATGTGAGACCAGATATATCGATATTTATGTTTTAGCATTTCTGCAGATTACTCATCAACCAAAAGACCTATTGACTTGAAATTTGGCATACATACCCTCCTATATAATAGCTACCATCCCTGATTCAAAATATTCAAAAATCTGCTGGGGCAGTTTTCCCAGGCTTATCCGGCTGTGCCCTTTAATATTTATTATTGTTTATCTGACGTTTAAAGAAAAGCACATGCATTATTTTGGCGCAAAAAGAGAAAATTTCCAAATTCATTTAAAATGAAACCATGGATGACCGCCAATTAATTTCGGTAATTGTCTAGTATAGGGACCTTACCTCAGAAAATTCTAAAAAATTCCCTTGGTAACCCGTGCCGACTTAAATTGATACATTTCAGTACTTGCTCACTAAGGCTGACGCTTTGTTTACTTGTCATTTGGTTACAGCACAATCAATTTAATATCAAGATGCACCACTTACTTTAAATTCTGATCCAGCTTAACCAATATTAATTAATACATTTTATGAGTAAAGTGCTTCATTAGCAGCAAGAAAACAGATCATATTATTTAAAATACTTCAGCTCAGGCCATCTTGTCTGTTTGTCCACCAAAGACAATTCTAATTTAAATTTGACCTCTTTTTGTTGCAAATGAAGAATTTTCACTCACAAGATTAATTTCATATTTTAATTTCGGAAGTTGGTAATACCCAAATGGTCTATGTTGTTCAAAGGCAATTGCTGGTGCAAAAACCGCGAACCAAGGCTTCGTTGGCAAAACTAAAAACGCTAATCTGTCCATTTTATAGATCTGGTTAATGGCCCATATGAATAGATATGTGCGTGAGTCTAAACATGGTATTCCATATCGAGGTTTTTTTGGTTGTGGCATACCATCTCTTAGGGACATGCAATAAGCCCATTATAAAACCCGATTTTACTAAAAATCTACCGTGCGCTTTTAAAGATAATCAAGAACGAATGTTTAACCCCTTCTCAAGATTCCTTAACCGTTAGCACGATTAAAGTCAATTTTTTATACAGCATTCCCAATGACCCTGTCCACATTTTCTAAATTTTGCAGAATTTTATCTTAAGCCATTAAAAATTAAGTTAAAACTGTTGTCGTTGTGTGTTGAAAGTACAAAGTAGCAATCATTCAAATATATACAGTACAATATATATTGTTCAGTTGGGCCTTTGTTGGTCTCGGGGACAAGTCGATAAATTTACCCTATTATAGCAATATAAGTGCGTGGGTAAAACGTATCTCTTTGTTGCAAATGGGCTTGTTTCGTCAACATTTGGTTTTAGATCGATTTCTGATACATATTTGTTTGTTGCTCGATTAAATTCAAATTTGACAACTTTTAAAATGAAACCTAGAATAATTGTGGAAACTTGGATGGCTTTTCGCAGAGGTTTAAACTCGAATTAATTTTTTTTTTTTTTTTTAATTTATTGTGTGCATCCTATAAAAGCAGTCATTTATGATGGTATCTGTTAAGTTTTTGCAAGGTACCTTATCGGCGTCCACCCTAATCTAAGTGATGTCACTGTTTCTATGCAGATTTTGCTTATTTAAATGGTATCCGTACTTTAGATTTTTAGCGTGGAACCACGATTTTACATTTTTGTGAATAAAATAAAATAACGCCCATTTTACTTTGAGAAAGTATGGATTGTGAGAGATAAAAACTAGCGGGTTAAAATCAATATATAATAATAAAATATAGAAGTGATAAAAGCAATATATTGCCTTGACATTGAAGTAAAATGAGGGAAAAAAAGGTGAAATAACGCCCGTGGGCGTTAGCGGGGAGTAGAATTTAGGAGTTTCAGAAGAGGTTCCAAATGTTACATGTTTCCATATTCTTATACTATTTATTACAATACCAAAAATGAAAAAGACGAAAGTTGTTGCGGCGCTTTTTAATGGATTTTGTTAAATCTGCGCGCCGAGATATGACGCTTTAAAACGACATAACTCCGCGCGGAGATATGACGCTTCAAAACGACATAAGTCCGCGCGGGAAGATATGGCGCTTGCAATATGGCGGAGATATGTCGTTTGTAACGCGGCGGAGATATGTCGTTTCAAAACGATATACCTCCGTTTGACGCTTTGCCTGCTCCGCTTGTTATAATTCCCTATTGGTATTGTAATATAAAAATATTGAAACATGTACCATATGGAACGCTATCTAGAATCAACTCCTAAATTCTACACCTGCTATCGGCCACGGGCGTTATTTCGACTTTTATCTTTCTCATTCCAATTCAATATTTAAGCAATATATCGCTTTCATAGTTTGTATTCCTTCAACCCGCTCTTTATTTTGTATTTAATTTTAATTGTTAAGAAAAATTATATTAACTTATTATATTTCTGTTCAAGCTTAAAATTTAAGGACTACAAGCTCACTGGAGTTATTCAACGCGTCATTGGGAAGGAAGTTTGAAAAGCATAGCAGATTTTATGAATTCTCGGATGTAATTCGTGATGAGAGAAGCTTGGTTTGGCCGTTGGTTCCAGTGAAACAACATGCAACCGGCACAGCACACAATCAGGCATGTTCTAAATTCCGCTACTTTTTGAAAGAAAATCGCACGCAATTCTGCTTCGGGTTTTGTGTTCTCAATTCCGAATGAATTTGCACTGTTTTTACTTTATGCAAACCACTGGACCAAGCGAGATTGGTACTATATACACAAGAGAGAAACTAGAATTCCAAGCGAAACGATCGAAAATGGAACAGTCGGGGCTGACTTTTAGGTTTTACCCTTCGTTTTCGTTTGCACAGCCAAAATCTGGACACATTAAGGGCCATTTTCTCAAAAGTTGCGTTAGGTAACCTGCCGGTAAGTCATTTGGTTTTCTCAACGAGACTTACCGGCAGGTTCGCCCGATATCGATAGATTGCTATCGCTGTGTTTGTTTTGATTTTCTTAATTATATTGCTGTTGCTGGTTATCATTTAGCAAAAAAAAATTAAATAACATGCTGAATTTGTCAGCCTGAATCGTTGAAAAAATTAGACTTCATCCAGAGCATTAAATAATTAGCCCCCTCCCTGTACTCTTTTGCTTTATTAACTCGTTGCTTCGTCCATTGAGGTGATACCGTTCTGGTGCTGGCAATGCGTGTGGATCTCAATCAGTATGCCACATCACAAGGCCGTTGGCTTAGTTGATCTTTCGATTTCGCAGACGGCGATTGGTGCCATTCTGCTGGACTTTCTGTTCCAGTTCGCCGCATGTCTCTTCCTGTCTCACTGCCTGCCTCCCAATTTAATTTTGTGGATGCAACAAATTCGTTTATTTATAAACATTTTGGTTTGCCAATTAGCAAAATGAATAATTCAAGTGTTTGACACAGCTGTTGTCTATCGAGTGAAAGTATCGATAGTCTTATCGAAAGTTGCCGGCCGGTTAAAAATTGACCCCATCGTGAGGCTGCGGTTAAAGTTGCCGGCTGGTTTTCACCAAAGACAACATGAGACACTTAAATTCGGCTAACCTGCCGGTAAGTTTGACTAACCGGACATTGAGAAAATGGGCCTAAGCAAAACAGGTTTTTATAAATAATAACCGACCAACAAGCATTACTTTTCAAAGCGAAACATTTTTCGTTTAGGTGTTCCGAGATCATGAATCAGTTGCACTTTCAAAAAGTTACCGTATAAATGGAATCGAAAACATGCCGGAGAATGTGATTATTTAATCCCTGGGACTTTGGTTTTTTGAGTTCGATCGTCACTGTCTGCCGCAACACAGACAGCAAACAAACCAAAGATCGTGTGTCTAAGTTATACAACTGCGCAACATGACCAAATAAGACTTTGATTTTCGACCAAAAAATCATCTTTAGTAAAGCAAGATTAATAGACGTATATGGGATTACGCCAATCCAATAGGGTAATCAAGTACCAATTGGAATATTGGTCCGTCCTTTCCTAAAACGACCACATTAAACGAAATTGACGTGGACGACATGAACATTTAACAGGACGGCGTCAGGACGCTCGGGTTGCATTCGATCGATGACCTTGAAGTCAACGTACCGCTCAAATTTAGATTGATCTAAGAGACATAGCTTAAAGTTACGTACCTACTAAGTGATTCAGTTTGATAAGATTTCGTTCCATTATAAATAACTAAGAATTTATAGTTTGGGGTCGAAATTGGACGTTACGGTATTAACATTGCGGATCGGGACGTGGCCCGTTTTTTTCCTGCGGTCTTCTTTAAGTAAAAACAGGTTTAACTAAGGTAATAATTCCAGGATTTGAATGTAATCAAAAAGGTAGTGCCAAACTAAGTACAAGGTAGTAAAATCCGATCCTTGTTGAGCAATATCCCGTTTCAGTGACCTGAATACCCCGTCCAGATATGTTAACTGTTAACCCATTCCATTTTAAAAATATAAATAATCCATTAATGTTTTAAAATTATTGCTTTGGGGTTAAACACACGCTCACAATCAAACAAATTGATTTGTGATAATAGAAACAGTTATCAAACCGATATCAAGCAATTTTGTGGAGGAAAGGAAATCGAGAACAGGGAATATAAATTACATACATACATACATAAGCATATGTGAAACGGAACATATGTACATGCAGGCACACATACATACAAATGTGTTTTATTAGCCTGACTATATTTATGAACTTTGGAATATCCAACCCCGTCATCAGACCAAAAGGTGTTTGCGATAAAAGCACTGACTTAGTCATAGAACAATTAAATACTGTTATTAAGGATAATCGTCACACATTTACCTCAAATATCCTTAAGAGGAGGTTTACATAGGCCTTTCGAACGCCGACAGATTTGTTGATTGCCGACAATAATATTAAAAATGATACAAATCCCGCCAAAGGAATCCAACATATATTTATAATTTCGCTTATCATTCTACTTCATTAGTGTTATCACCATTCAATAAGTATTACAAAGCTCTTAAACAATTGCTGGATAACATTAAACTAGAATAATACACAATGTTTGAGGCAAAGGTAAAGGTATTCATCAGTATCAGCCAAATTACGGTTTAAGCGAGTACTCGATTGCATTAGAGATGGCAAATAATCGATACAGTTTACACGGGAGTAAAACACGATGTTTGTTTGTCTCTAAAATTATATATACCATATATTACTTATACCAAAGATTATATAGAATATGTTGCCTTAGAATAGAATAGAACAGAAACGGGCAGGACGAAGTTGTATTTGTATTTGTGACATACAATATTAAAGTAAGTAATTATTGGCCTCAATCGAAAAACTCGATATGGCCATATCCGTCTGTCTGCCTGCCCATATGAGCGGTGAAATATTGAGATGGTAAGAGATAGAGGTTTATATGTTAAGGCATATTTAGTAATCAGTACGAATCGAACGAACGAAAAATAAAAAATATCTACTTAAATGGTGGTCAAAAAAATTATCGATTCTTAAGCTAAGTTCACACAGGCAAATAATTTGACAAATTTTTAGGAAATTTTGATAAATATTTGGCTAAATAGCCATGATTGCAGATTTTGCAGGACTTAAATCATTATCTATGGTTCTATTCACTAATCAAATTATAATTTGATCAAATATGGCCGAAAAGTTCGCCAATTTGGATAATTTAACCAAATTTTCATAAGAATTTGTCAGATTATTTGCCTGTGTGAACTTAGCTTAAATCATTGATTTGTGAACACTGCTAAGCAGTCTGGTAGGTGGCTACTAGTGCCAGCCAATGGCCTTTTTCGTGAGAGTTGTTACCATCAAGCCTGTTAATGCTTTCCAGTTTGTGGCTTTTCACTGAAGCTTTATCTTACACTCACGTAACATGTTAGCGTATCCGATGTTGTTTTATGAGCTTTACCAGGAAATCCTCGAAAGTATTTTTTCTTAAACACGCTAACTTCCGCCTCATAGGCAACTGTTAATGTTCAGTAACGGAACACGAATAGAACAAAATCCTTAAAATCTTAAAGTAGCTGTCTTCTCTTGCCTCTGGTGTTCCAAGACTCTCAGTACGCGCATATTTAGTTATTAGGTCGACAAAAAAGGCTGTCAATAAAATTACAAATACGTTATAAAAAAGCCTTAACAACTAAGAAAGCCTAACAAAGAAAAACTAACAAAATTAGAGAATAACTAATAACGACTCTGACACAAGGGGGGAATTTTATTTGCCCGTCCGGCCAGCTATGCTAAAAAGTATCTAAAACTATCTTTATTAGTTTTATTAATCATATTTATCATTGTGTAAAAGGTTTGTCCCTATTACAAGAAAGTCTATCAAAATTTGATATTGTCAAAGTTTGTATGATCCGTTTTAGTATATCAATATGTGTCTCATAAGTCTTACATGTACCTTTTCTAATATATCATTAAATTCAACAATTTACTCGGATGTCAATTAAAATTAAAGTTTATAAGTTTATCAACAATATAAAACTTATGATATAATAGAAAGAATATATGATAAACAGTAAATTGGTGTGTAGTTTAACAAATTGACGCCAACTTTCAACGCAGTTTCGTAAATTTTTTGTCAGACCCGTTTTCAGACCCGTCGATTCCATTCGTTCCTTGTTGATATATAATTTTTATTTTGACATCAGTGCAACAAATGGAGTTGACGTACAACATTACGTGTAACGATGCCCGCGAATCGATAACGAACAAACCGATAAGTGGAAATGTTGAAGAATGCCACTGGATGGTTGTTCCCTAAAGAACTGTTTTGTGTTATGTTGGCAGTGCTGTTACATTATTATTATTAATATTTTGTTATAATTTGCTTCAAATAATGAAGTGATACATATATATGTATATTGCAGTTAATTTGTTTCACCCGATACATTTGTTTCCATAAACGGTTTGATTTTATGTTACCAACAATGTCAATAAGCAATACTAGCAACATAAACGAGAAGGAGATCGAAGATGAGGATATGTCACCGACAAAATTATCCAATAGTTTGGTCGTACGCGTGAACCAAGATACAGATGATAATTTGCAAGCACTATTTGATAGCGTCTTGAATCCGGGCGATGCCAAGCGCCCGTTGCAGTTGCCTTTTCGCATGCGAAAACTTCCCAATTCCTTCTTTACCCCTCCGCCTCCATCTCACTCACGAGCGAACAGTGCCGATTCCACGTTCGATGGCGGCTCCCAGACTAACATCAATAAAGCTGCGCAGCAAGCGGACGTGCAGCAGCCAGCCATATCTGCGGCCATCTCACAGAACGCAAACCCGATCCAGCCATCACAGAGCCGCCTGGCGATACATCACTTTCGCGCTCGCAGTAGTCCAGCATCTCTGCAGCAGAACTACAACGTTCGCTCGCGCAGTGAAGCCAATGCCAACGCGAGCAACCCGGGGCCCGCCTTCCCCGAGAACAGTGTCGATTTTACCAGCAGTGCCGCCAATGCACTTGATGGAATGAATACGTGCCTGGGTGTGCCGGGGCAGGTTCAGGAGATGCCCCTTTCCACACAAACTGTGCACAAAAAACAAAGGTCGTACGACGTGGTGAGCCCAATTCAATTGCAAAGCCAACTGGGAGCCCTGCCTCCGGGCTGGGAACAGGCCAAAACTAACGACGGACAGATTTATTATTTGAAGTAAGTACTATTAGTTCCATTTAATTTCTATAGCTAAAGACCCTCGTCCTTGCTAGAGTCACTATCACTAACCGAAGAAATATTAACATATAAATTTTCCTAATTTCCTTGTTCGGAAGTATCTGCCAGCGATTTTAGTTTCCTATTTTAATTATGATTGTGTAAATATTAAATAAGAAACAACCGACAAAATCGGTAATCGATCTACTATAATTATTAAGAAAAACTTTAAGAGGAAGTATGAAATTTAATTAAAGTTCAAAAATGGTTAACCCCGACGTTCGAAGCCTAATGATTATCTTCGTTCAATTGGCGGGTTTTAAAGATCGGGAAACCTTGGTTTAGGTTCGAGCCCCAGTCCGAATTAAGTTTGAGTTTTATTTCTATAATATATAATATTCCTTTAGCATGGCTTGTCTCGATTTGTAAAATTTAACCAAAATCAAAATTTTTTAACCTTTTAATACCTCTTGACACTGAAAAAAGAGCCATTAAACGGCTTAGGGAAAATACTGACCTATTTGAATACTTCAGTTTCTTTTCATACAAATACTTGTATGAATTCATGTAGCTTCCACTTTTAACCGGTCCTAACGGCATTATCTACGCATTTATACTGTAGACTTTATCTCTAACTTAGTGTAAGAGGAGTTTTGTAAAATCCTATGATGGGGCGAAATCCTTTGATAACAATTGTTTTTTGAGTATGTGTTCTGGCGCATTGTGGTAATGTAAGATAATGCGAAGAAGTTTCTTTTTTTGCGATTACGCAACCAATATTTAAAACGAGGAGGCCAAGCTTTCGTCTTTGCCGAAGTTTTTATACACTTGCAAATGGATTAATACATGAATTTAAAAAAATATATTAACATTTAACGTTACGACGATCTTTGAACCCATACCGTTGGTGCGATAAGTAAAGGAACCGGATCGAGAAGCGAACTTAACACTTTCCAAGGTAAACCTTCTTCTGAATTTCAGAGGTTTGCAGCCATTTCGACCGCATAAAATATATATATTCTTGATCGGCCTCAACAGCCGAGTCGATTTAGCCATGTCCGTCTGTATGTACGTCTGTCCGTCTGTCTGTCTGTATGAACGCGTCGATCTCAGAGACTGTAATAGATAGAGCCACAAATTTTTGCATGTATGTTGGTGCACACCGTTCCCAGATAAAGTTTGCTCCAGGTTTGGCAAATTCCTCCTCCATCTTCTTCTAACCGCGAAAAACTGTCAGAGCTTCAATTTTTAAGTTTTAACCTAGTGACAATATATATTCAGTAGGCCCAACATCTATCTATTCTGTGTACCACAATGAGATCCGAGCAAAAACACCGAAGATATTGACATAAGTGCGCCATTTATTGAAATAAATTGTTAAATAAATGCAATTCAAAGCTATAGGAACCACATTACTTGGGACAGGGGACCGCAACACTCTTACTTGTTTGTTCAAAGGTCGTTACATTATGATGATGACAACATTTTCAAAGAGACTGCTTTCGCGTTTTTTTACTTCACAATATCTGTTTTTTTCCGTAAAAGATTCCGGATCTGGTTCCTGTTTGATCCCCTGCTTGTATCATAATAATTGTGCATGAGCTAGAGAACTAAAAATATGGATAACAAAAGCGTTCTTCAATAACAAACACTTAAAAATTGTTCAAATCATTGTTATTTATGTAAAAATAACATAAGGGCTTAAACATGCTTAGTGTTTTTACAACTTTTGAACAGTTAACACAATTAGGGTCGAAAAAACGTAAATCGAAAAGCGTAAGCTCCAGAAGTTTACGACACAACAAACAAATCCACATCAAAAAAAAAATACCAGCTTTTTTTTTGCCCTGGGATATGTTTATAAAATCGATCATAAAAGTTTAAAAGTTAAAAAAATATAAGAGTTCAAAGTATCGGCAAAAAATACTTCGTATCGTGCTTATCAGATTTAGAAATTTGGATACATTTATTTTCTGAATAGGCGTTGGATGAGTGGATATTATCATCCCCTAATTTTAATACCCTTGGAGAGGGTATATTGAAATTGTTCGGATGTTGGTAACACACAGAAGGAAGCATCTCCGGCCACATAAAGTATACATATTCTTGATCAGCATGACGAGCTGAGTTGGTGTAGCCATGTCCGTCTATGCTATCTCCTCCGTCAGTTTTAAAGCTATCTCAACCAAACTTTACACAAAGTTTTTTGGTACAAATGCGCTGCACAATTGTCGGAACCGGCCGGATCGGATGACTATAGCATATAGCTGCCATAGAAGGGAAAGGCCGAAAAAGTTGTTCTAGTGAGAAAAACTTTTTATTTTGAACACTATACACTTTTCAATTGTGAATATATTGTGTAGCTGCCATATAACAAACTGGCAGGCATATATCATCCTCCAAGGGTACATAAACTTCGGTTGAGCCGAAGTTAGCTTCCCTCTATTTTTGTGTTTGAGAATGGATCATTAAACTTTGTTTTCATTTTTATGCCGTGTTCCCATTAAAAATGGGGAAAGGGGGATCATGAAGTTGTGCAAATGTATGTAACAGGAATCACCTCCGACCCCATAAAGTATATCGGCCATGTTCTCAATTCCACTTCCACAAAAATTCTGTGATTTAAGACCGGTTTTAGTACTACATTTGCAATCTGAATCACAAAACTTTTGTGGAAGTGGAATTTAGAACGTGGCCGTATAATTTCTTGATCAGCATCAAAAGCCGAGTCGATTTAGCCATGTCTGTCTGTCTGTCTGCATGAACGCGTCGAGTTTGATAAGTTAGTAAGGGTAACTTTTTATGTATTTTTTTTTAAAGGCGTTACTAAAGTAAAAGGAAATCATGTGAATGAACTATTCAGGACTTAGAGGAAGCCAAGAGAATCTTATTAGAACATCAAGAAACTGAATTTCCAGTTGAAATAAAACGAGAAATCGAAGCTAACTTCGTCTGTGCCGAAGTTTTATAACACTTGAAAAAGCTTGCCTCAACACCTAGCGATTTTTACATAACTTCGCAGATCCGCTTAAAATCACATAATATTATATTAACCATGACCGAGTTTAAGAGCCCTAATATTAAAAAAAAAAAAAAAATTTTTCTCACTAAAACCCATTTCTATGGCAGCTACAAGAAGTAGTCGTCCGATCCGGTCGGTTGCGACATGTTAGTAGCGTGCAGTCAAATGGAGACTCTGTGCAAATTTCAACTCGAAAGCTTGTAAACTGATGGACTAGTTCGCGTAGAAATAGACAGACGGAGGGACAAAGCTAATTCGACTCAGCTCGTCATGCTGATCTTAAAAACAGGGTTTGTCCGGAATGTAATAGGACTGATTTCCGACTGGATTCGGTAGAGGGCGTTCCTAGCTAACGAACTAGGGTTGTCGATATTTCTCAAAATATCAATAACGATAATATCAAAAATCCAAATTTTAAATATCGACATTAAATATATTTCCTAAAAAAATCGATATATCGATAATTTCGTTATTTTCTAAAGCTTAAGAAAACTGAAAGTCTTCACCATAAAACTGCTAGTGACCGTTATATCTAATATTTTCAACAGTTTCCAATAGTTTTCTGAAACTACACTGTACATTTTTATACCCTTGCAAAGGGTATTATAATTTTGCCCAGAAGTTTGCAACGGACAGAAATATTCATTTCCGACCCTATAAACTATATATATTCTTGATCAGGGCGACGAGCTGAGTCGATTGCCTTCCGCTTCAGCAATTATTAGTTTTATATGCTTATACACAGGTTTTGAAGTTTTGGTCAAAATCGGATGACTATATCTTATAGCTGCCATAGGAACTATAGGTCGAAAAGTGGGTCTTTGTGAGAAAAACTTTTTGTTTTTAATGTAAACGCCTCCCGCTTCAGCAATTGTTAGTTTTATATGCTTTTACATAGGTTTTTAAGTTTTGGTCAAAATCGGATGACTATATCTTATAGCTGCCATAGGAACATCGGTCGAAAAGTGGGTTTTATTTAGAAAATTTTTTCTTAATCTCTGATGTATTAAAACATTTGCAAGCGTATATAAACTTCGGCAAAGACGAAGTTAGCTCGGCCTTCTCGTTTCAAAGTACATTAATAGTGAGAGTTTCTCTTTCTTTAAAAATTAAAAGCGTGTACTCAAAAGCAGGGCTTAATCCCGAAACGAATTTCGGTTCCGGTTCCAGTACCGGTACGTCCCGAAATGAATGTTTCGGTTGAAGGTTCTATTTTGGTTTTCAATTAATTTCGGTTTTCGGTTTCGGTTACGGTACCCGGATTTTTATTTCGGTATACCGGTACGTACCGGTACTCACCGATATAAGTACTACTTATTTTTAATACTGAAAAAAAAATTTAAGATAAATCTAAATCATTTTATTCCTGTTTAATAAAACGAATCAAAAATCAACACAACACATTTCAAAATTATATCGCCTTAATATATATATTTTACGTAGTTATTATGTAAAAACTAATGTTTACTAGCAGGTACCCGACGTGTATTGTTACACCGCTCACAAAGCGAAGAAGTGAAGCATACTTGACAATTACCATCTATCAAATATTCATCTAGCAAAATTCACCATCCATCTATTTACCCGTCTTCATGAGAATCAAAATCGTTATAAAATTTTAAAATTTTGCGAATTTTTGGTTCGTTTGATCAACACGTCTCATTAACCGACTGACCGACACCTATCATATCTTTATGATAATCTGAACTCATGCATTTTTGTAAATATCCGATTTTTGGGACAGTACTACACATTATTTTACCCTCTACTATGTATTGCAGTCTATCAAATCTTCATAATAATTTTGGGAGTAAGAAAATTAAGCTAATTTCATACCTATAAATTTTAGTTGCTTAATTGTTTTTTGGTGTTTAGTTGTTTGATCTACACCTACTGTTTACCCGTTTACATTGCCATTTCCAAACTTCGCAATATTTTGGACTGTTCAAACTTTTGTTTTTTTTTTGTCTACATACATAATAATCTTAGGTCCTATGAAATTTTTTGAATTTTGTCGATTAGTTTGACCATTTGATCTACAACTCCTATTGGAGGAATCTGACCACCAGTTAAGTACGTTTTAATGTTTTTAAATACGTTTAAGTGTGATTTTGCTAAAGAGGACGAATGTGTTTATATTTGCAGTGCAAGTGCATAAATTTACTATCTTCCCTGTGTACATTCGTGCAAAGTATAAAAGCAAATCAACAGTTGCACTAGCTTTTGCTGTATATATGCACTGGCTATATTGACACGGCTGTTGATGCCGAATAAGATGCCGATCTTTATAAGGTTGGAAATGATTTCTCTTTGTTACATACTTTTGCACAATCTTAATATAATTAGGTACAGCGTATAAAAAAAACCGAAACCGTACCGGTACCAAAGTTTCGGTTTCGTTCCGGTTTTATCGGTTCCAATAATAACGGTAAACGGTATTCGGTTCTCAAAAAAAATTTTGTATCGGTTCAGGTTCCGGTTCCGGTACGCGATTTGAAACGGTTTATTTTGGTTAACGGTTCCGGTTTCGGTTACGGTATTAAGCCCTGCTCAAAGGATATACACATTTGGTTAGGCACATTACTTCGTATAAGTAAGGCTTCTGTTCAAAATTGTTCTGATATTAAAGCAGTTTAAACTGGTTTTTTTCATGTGAAGTATTGTGACGAACTATATTTGTATCTTATCTGAGTCTAGGCTTTAAAGACTTAAAGATTATGCTTAGAAAAAAATTTCAAGTGAACCCGCAGACAGCATGTACAATTCATCCGCACCAGCTCACCAATATGCCATTGGGTTCATGACGACGTCTTCAATATATTCCAACACTGACACCTATTGTTTCATCCATAAGTTTATGATTAGTTTTTAAATGCGATTTAAAGTTGTAAGTATCATCATTAGGATAGCCAAATAATTTGCAACTATGTATTTCCATAGTAACTTTTCCGATATATCGTTAACAAAAATATCGATAATCATCAATATCGGCATACAAAATATCATATCGGAATACCCCTTATCTTCCAACAAAAAAATCGATATATCGATAAAATATTGACAAACCTATAACGAACGAGCGGCTGGTCAATTGAGTCCGAGCACCTGGAGAGTCAGGACAGGCTGTGTGAAACTCGTAAATCCGCGACAAAGACGTTTTATATGACCGAGCAGGCTTACTCATCTGTTGCTTTAGCAAGAAGTTGTGTTTTGTGGCACCAGGCCGGGATGTGGTCGCCGATAAAGACCGTACTGGAAGACCTTCGACTTCGACAAACACTGACATCATGACTCGTGTGCGCAAACTTTTGAACTCAGACCGTCGACTTAGTATTCGGTTGATTGCCTAGGTGTTAAATTTAACATAATCTGTGGTTCATGACATTGTGACGGAGCATTTGAACATGCGCAAGATGTGCGCTAAGAGTATGCCAAGGCCGGCATCCCAACTCTTCCGCAGCCGCCCTACAGCCCAGATTTTAATACACTTTTCAATATTTTATCAATATTTTATCGGTATTTCGATATTTATTGGACGATAAAGGTTATTCCGATATGAAATTTTGAATACCGATATTGATGATTATCGATATTTTTGTAAACGATATATCAGAAAAATTTCTATGGTAATAGGTGCAATTTATATGGCTAGTCTGATTAAACATCTGGTAATTCAAATTAAAATCGCATTTAAGAACTATTTCATTATAAGCGTATGGATCGGTTAGTGTGCTGGACTGCTAGGCGGGAGGTCGTGGTCAGCAGAAAGACTCGAGTGGTAAGCGATGGTACACGCCTTACTCGACAGCTTGCCATTAATATCGATGGGTGGCTGCAGCTATTGCATGAAAGGATTGATCGGTGATGCCACAATGGTTTTGAAGAGCTGCCACATGGTCAAAATAGTGTTTGGGAAATTTCTTGGCTTTTAAAGTGAAAATTAGACTGTTGCATATAATGCATTTTAAATCTTTGTATAAATTATAAGATCTGTTTGAAAAATACCTACTTTATTGTAAGAAGTTTATTCATTGTAAACTAGCAACGAAAAATTAATTGTTAAAATTACGAATACAATGTTTTTACATATAATACTTGACTTGATCTTCAGTTTATTATATGATATGGCATATAAGGTATTTAATACTTAACACGTCTGTTTCGCTGTTAAGTTTTGACTTTACAAATGGTAACAACTAAGTCAAAACTTAAATCAAGAATATCCCAACATAAATCCGATTTTAGACTCCGACACCCAACGACCATACAGAAAACAGAATGCAAAAATGTCCAAGAATTTTTTTTTTTAAATTTATTGTTAAAATAGGTGAGCTGCTTTTTATAGTGTCCCTGAAGACTGATGCCGATATGCATCCGAAATATATTGATAACAAAATAAATAACTGAGCTTTTCTTTTTGACTTCAAGCCGACGAACCCCAACATCCTTTGAGACACGTATAAGCACACAAACGCACACATGCCCAGCTGACAGCTGTAGGCACAGCGAGGTTGGCGATGCTGTACTCTTTGCCCTACTTTAGCCTAATTAATCTTTTTCTAGATAGCACTATCTTTCACATAAACTAACAAATATCAGAGTAAATTGTAAGTTTACCTGACTCATGCCAGCAATCTAGAAGACGAGATATCGGCCCTCAATAATTATTATGTTTTTTATAAAAACTAAATTATTAATGTATACCCAAATTTATTGTACATGTATATCCTCTTTATCTTTTCAGCCATACCACAAAAACGACGCAATGGGAAGATCCAAGAATTCAATATCGCCAACAGCAACAACGGGCCATGGCCGAGCGGATAAAGCAAAATGGTGGGTTGACGAAATAAACATTTTGTACGGGGGGCAACAAAAGTTCGATTATTTGGCTGAAGTACAGCAGTCCACATTATTTATAGTATTTAATTTGCAAAATGCTGTATTTATTATCTGTTATTTTACATATTTTTTCTACAGTTTTCAATACCTTTTTCTGTTTGTAGATCAACATTTCAAAGTAGACCTAAATATTCTTTGTAGCTTCTTCATTTCTGTATTAACGGCATTATCTACGCATTTACTTATACTGTAGGCATTATCTGGAACTAATTGTAATATTTGGAATTGACCAAAAATTGCAAGAAGTCAGTTGTAAAATCCGATCATGGGGCGAAATCCCTTGATACCAATAGTGTTTTTTAGCATGTGTTCTGGCGCATTGTGGTAACGTACGAAGATGCGACGCCGTTTTTTTTCATTTGTAATTAAGAATCCAGTTGGTAACATTTTGCAGCTAGGAATAGCAGATAAAAATTTAGCCACTTGTAAAGAAAGTAATCTCTTTAATTTGAGGTGCCTGGCTATTTTTTCGGCTTGATCCCGCCCATCTTGAAAATTTTGCAATTTGTTCCACAGATCCCGCGAGAATCAAAGTTTTTATAGGTCAAGGACATTTTTTTTATGCATTTTCATCATGTGAGTTTTCTTTACCTCGATCAATTAATGTGGAAGATGAAAGAGTGTGCAAAATAAATTTAAAGTTTAGTAGAGATAATATGGATGGAAAAAGTTCTTTTTTTATTGAAAGTCTAGTTTCCTTAATATTCAATTAATTGATTAATGAACATATTATTTTAAACAAGAGATTAAAACCCAAAATAATTTCGGTTTCGGTAAAGGCATTTATATTGCCCTAAAGCTTATTTTAAACGCATGGGAAACCGACAAGCAGCCTGTGTACATTTCCCATGATATAATCGCAACCAAAATTTAGCTATTGGCCGTGTAAGACACCGCAACCAATATCGAAATTCGGTCTGGGTTTAATATCTGTTTTAAATACTTAGTTTGATTGCAATAAAAGTTATTGCAGCAACTGTTTCGTAGAGTTACACCTAGCCACTTTTTATACCCTGTTCCCATTAAAAATTGGAAAAAGGGGATCATGAAGTTGTGCAAATGTATGTAACAGGGAGAAGGAAGCACCTCCGACCCCATAAAGTATATATATTCTTGATCAGCATCAACAGCCGAGTCGATTTAGCCATGTCCGTCTGTCCGTCCGTCCGTCTGTCTGTCTGTATGAACGCGTCGATCTCAGAGACTGTAATAGATAGAGCCACAAATTTTGGCTTGTATATAGGTGTATACTGTACCCACATCGAGTTTGTCAGATTTCGAAAAATCCTCCTCCTCTATCTTTTAACAGCGAAAATCTGGCTTTCTGTATAAACGCGTAAATCTCATAGACTATAAGAGGTAGAGCCACAAATTTTTGCATGTATGTAGGTGTACACCGTACCCAGATAAAGTTTGATCCAGGTTTGGCAAATTCCTCCTTCATCTTTTTTAGTTTTATCCTAGTGACTTAATATATATTCAGTGAGGCCCAACATCTATCTATTCTGTGTACTACAATGAGAACCGAGCAAAAACAGCGAATATATGTACATAAGTGCGCCTGTCCATTTATTGAAATAAATTTTAAAATAAATGGAATTCAAAGCTATAGGAACCACATTACTTGGGACAGGGTATTTTGCACTCGATCGCAACACTCTTACTTGTTTTTTCTGCGATATTGTTGTTTAAGAAACATATAATACTAAACATACTGAGAGGACTATTTGCGCGGATCTCCCTTTGCTTAAAACAACAGCGAATGCGTTGCGTGCGTAAAGGGCTTGGTCACCCCTGGCTTAGATTGTCATATAGACGGATAAACAGGCGGATAAATATTAAGAGTAGATCAAAAAGTCCTGAAAATCGAGCAATTCGCCAATTTATCAATGGACCTAAGATAATTATAAAGATTAAATAATGGAAAGTAAACTCGCGAATATAAGAGGTGTAGACCAAAAACCCCGAAATTAAAAAAAACGAGAGCGCAAGTTAAAGTCGGCTCTAACCGACTTCGATATACCCGTTACTCATGAAAAAACATCTGAACATCTAAAAAGTATGCAACACTTTTTTAACTCGGCTATTTTTCACATTTTTGCTCATAACTTGAGAACCGCTCATCCGATCCTTATCATTTTTTTGGCAAATTTGTTCATTTTGCTAATTACTAAATATCTCTAGAATATACGAATCTTCTATCTTTAAAACTGTAGGAGATAACCCGTTTTTTCTGAATTGGGGGGGCGGGAGGGGGCGTGGCCAAAATTTGGAATAAACTTGATCTGCCTGCAAGTATAAGAAGCATTTGTTCCATACATGTCAAACCTCTATCTCTTACCATCTCTGAGATCTAGGTGTTCATACAGACGGACGGACGGACGGACGGACGGACGGACGGACAGACGGACATGGCTATATCGACTCGGCTGTTGATGCTGATCAAGAATATATATACTTTATATGGTCGGAAATGATTCCTTCTGCCTGTTACATACATTTGCACGACTTTAGTATACCCTTTTTACTCTACGAGTAACGGGTATAAAAAAAATGTACGGGCATCTCTAGCTCAGTGGCAGAGTGGACCTCAATCGATTGAAATTTTTAGTTGGTTGATCAGTTAACTAAAATTTTAGTTGATTTAATTAAGCTTCATTAAATTTAGCTCCAACTCAACTTGACCTAAATCAACTTTTATTAGTATAAACTATAGTTAAATTTATTTGATTGAATTCCATTAAGTTGAAAATTTTAATCAAAGTAACATTTTCAACTATTTTTGTATTTACAAATAAGAGTAAATTTTTATTTATAATGCAAGAATAATGAAACAATGCAAAATACATAATGGAGCAGTTGAAAAATCAAAATCATGGCAATTTAGTTATGTATGGTTGTTTGTGTTCTTCCGTTAGCTGTGAATTGCGCTAATGCAGTGATCTTGTCATGACTTTCCACTTAACTGACATTAACATTTTCATTCTTACTTTTTTATCCTGTTTGGCATTTATTCGCGATTTGCAAAGTCGTCATTTAGGGTAAGAAGGATCAAATAATTATTCTTCTTCTTTATTGGCCATCACAACCGTTGGACGGTCTCGGCTTCTGCATTTAATGCTCTTTTGCTTTCGGCTTCCATAGTCAGACGCTTATTGGAGCTTCTTCGTCCGTGTGAAAGCTCCTAATCAGCACAGCCGCTGTTGTCTTAAGTGCTTGACCAGAATTGTCCCCATATAGCTCATACAGTTCGTATTACATCGTCATCATCATTTCGTAGTAGCATCGGTTTGCAAGAGTGATTCTTCTTCGGATTTCCGGACTGATGTTGTTGTCGTTGGTTATCATCGTTCCAAGGTAGACAAAATTCTTTAAAACTGCAAAATTGTGCTCGCGTAGACTTTCTTTCCGCGGATACTAGGTATTTCGGCTTTTTCTCAATTAGCGCTAAACCCATTATTTCAGACTGCTTCTTAATCTCTGGAACACCTTACCGCCCGTTCGTTTTTGCCGATAATGTCAATACCATCGGCATATGCGAATAGCATTAATTCTTTATTAAAGATGGTGCTTGATCTTTTTGCATTTGGGCACTGGCGCAGTATATACTCCATTATCAGATCAAAGATAAGGTATCACCCTGCCTAAAACCTCTTTTTTATCAAAAGGCTCGGAAAGTATTGTTCCTATATACCAAAGGAAGACAAGGATTCAAAAAACCTTGACCTTATCGGTGTTTTGAAGGCGGCTTTGTAATCGACAAAAAGATGGTGATTTTCGATGTTTTTCTCATAGGTCTTCTCCAGGATTTGACGTAATGTGAATATCTGGTCTGTGGCGAATTTACCAGGTCTAAAGTCACACTGGTAAGGTCCAATCAGTGTGCTTATAAGCGGATTTAGACGTTCACAAATAATGCGCGACAGAACTTTAAATGCAATGGGAAGGAGACTGATTCCGCTGTGGTTGGCGCAATCTGCGGGGTCTGCTTTTAAAGATTGGGCAAAGAAGCATCGGAGCATCTAATTAAAAAGTTGTTTTCTTTCTTTAGAAAATAGCTTTAACACATCCGTTTACCTTCACCAGCTATTGGCGCCAGCTGTGAAGTATCTAGCGATGAAATATCTTCTCGAAAGTTTCCTGTTGTTTCGGTGGGTCTATCTCTATGTTGTCGATTGGTGGCATCTCTACTTCTCTAGATGCGGCATCATGTTCGTCATCGCCTCGGAGCAGGTTGGAAAAGTATCTTCTCCATTCGTCAAGTAGCACTTGCGAATCTGCGACTAGATTCCCGAGTTTTTCTTTGCATTTCAAAACCTTCTGCAAATTGCTTATCCTTTTGTTAAAATTTTCGAGTCCCATTCATGCTGAACAGCATCTCTCCTTTTCTCCCGGTATCTCTCCCGAATGCAGAGTTCTCCTGTAGGCAGGGTTTTTCTCTGCAGTAGCTCTCCTAATCGTACCGAGACTGTTTACGAGGGGACTCAGAGTAACCGTCTATCTCCTTGGCCGCCGTACTCATGGAGTGTGATGTACGCCTTTCGTTGCTCACAACATGATCAATCTGATTTCGCGATGTTGATCCAGGGACTTCCAGATCGCCGTATGGATGTCGCGATGTTTAAATCTGGTACTTCTTATGACCATGTTCCCGACAGCGGCGAAATCTATTTGCTCTTCTCTATTACGGGAGTTTGTTTTAAGAAGGCTAAGTCGGCCTACTGTCGAACCAAAAACTCCTTCTCTTCGGATTTTCTTGTTTCAATTCGCCTAGCATGATCTTAATGTTGTGATCGGGGCAATGCTCGTGCAGTTGTTCCAGGCGCTCATAGAATTCGTCTTAAGTGCCTTAAGTGTGAAGCTGATGACAGAGCGACAAAGTCTTTCACTCACTACAAAGCCACAACCAAACTCGTGCTTAGAAGCATGCCCGCTGTAGTAGATCTCCCAGGGGAGTGTTTTCTGTTCTGTTCCTCTGTTCCTGGTGTTATCAACTTGCTCCTCTGCCCAACCCATCGCATTTTCTGTTGTTCGGTAACGTCCGCTGAATATTTCTTGAGGACATTCACCAACTCGAGATCAGCACCATCTATGTTGAGTTTGCAAAGACTCCAGGTGCATAGCCTCAAATGGTGGTCCTTAAAACGTTTGCGAGGGTCGTCGTCTGTCGAAGTTTTCTTTTGTGGTGATACTTTACGATGGTGGGTACCAAAACCGACGCACTAACCCTATATATTATACCCTGTAGAAAAGGGCGGGTCGCCACTCACGTTAGCCAGCAGCTTTGCGGATGCATCGCTCTGTTTCCGGTGGTCACCACGAGGAGGTTTGAATTGACTTGAGACGCAGTAAGCCAAGATCGCGCTGGGTTCGCCAAGTGGGACCGATCAGCAGCTTTTCCTTACTACATACGACACCATTAGGTGCAGAAGACCTATGACTAGAAATTTTTTTATAATTTTAAAATTTTTCCTCTTTGAGACTACGTCTGCCAATGCCCATATCGGCATTTCCACCAAAAGATCTACGATCTTACTGGTGGTCTTACTACAGGTCTTACTAAGTCTGAGTTATCGGAAACAATTCTAAACCTACTGCGTCTCTAAGATTTCATCTCGATAAATCAATATCAAGTCGGGCGTTAATCATTTTTCTGCTGCGGTTTTAGCAAAGCTCAGAGTTGTGATTTTGGAGCGGGTTGACTTCAAAACTGTTTGCATCCCTAGTTTAAAATAAAACATCAAAAGAAAAACTTAAAGTATTACCCGTCTTTAGATTTTATAAAATCAAATAATATACCACCAACTAATCGAACTTTTGTTGGTACCCCCATGTAATTTTATTGGATGTATTGGTCGTATAATAAACACCTAGGTCATGTTAAACGCTTCGAGTTCAATTCGATAAAGGTTGACAATTTCGTAATGGATTTTGAGATCTTATATCACGTGTTACTTGCGTTAAGTCTCCGAGTTCAAAAAATAATCCATAATTTTATTTATGGTATTCAACTGACTCGTATTTGGAAGATTGTTCAGATGTGTCATCTTCAGATGTTCAGTTCTAAGATGCATAATTCCGCGATTGACCTAGGGAAAGATATAATACAAATAATTCGAGTATAATGAATTATATTTGTTTATAGATGTTTTACAAACACCAAAACAAACTGCATCTACTATTGGTCCACTGCCGGATGGTTGGGAACAGGCAGTGACTGAGTCTGGAGATATTTATTTTATAAATCATATTGACCGAACGACTTCATGGAACGATCCTAGAATGCGTAAGTGATATAGCAATTTAACTAAACTATAAATAATGGAGTATGTGCGTGACTTGCCTGACTTTAATTTAACATTTTTATGCTTAAACAACGTAAATACTGGGCAAAGCCGATCCTGTATTTGTCCTTAGCTTCTTGACCCATGTGTTGTTAAAGGGTTAGTTAACAATAGAATTGGGGACCAGATCTGCTGAACGTGAGTAACAAAATATAACAAAAAAATGAGGTACAAAATAAATGGTACAAGGTTCAGTTCTGCATTAAAATCGTTTTCAAAGCATAGCATTTCAGACCACTAAAGTTTTCTACAGTTGGACCCTTGTAGAGGGTGTATACAAATTTTCATCATCTCCGACTACCTAAAGTTTATATATTCTTGATTAGCATTACGAGCTGAGTTGATTTAGCTATGTCTGTCTGTATGTTTCCATGCTTTCTCCTCCGTATTGAAGCTATCTTGACAAAACTTTGCATGAAGTCTTTAAGTACAAATACGCTGCACATTTGTCAGAGATGGCCGAATCGTGTGACTATATCATATAACTGCCATCGGTCGAAAAAATTTAAAAAAAAAACTTTTTGATGGAAACATTTTAAAGCTTTTTCATTTTTAGTTTGTTGTGGTTTTTCTTAACTTCCCCAAGTTTGATGAAGCTGCCGTTGAAAAGATATGTCTGACTAACTTTGTCTGTGGCGAAGTTTTAATACCCTTGAACAAGTTAGCTCCAACGGTTAGACCAAATTTCGCAGATCAGTATGAAAACATATAATATTAATAATGGTTTAAGGACACTAACAAAAAAGTTTATCTGACTAAGACCCATTTTCAAACGATCATTCCTATAGCAGCTTTAAGAGGAAAAAAGCATAGTTTTTGATGATCCTCAATATGATTTTTAAACCCTTGGAGAGGGTATATTAAAATTGTCCGGATGTTTGTAACGCATAGAAGGAAGCATCTCCGACCACATAAAGTATATATATTCTTGATCAGCATGACGAGCTGAGTTGATATAGCCATGTCCGTCTGTCCGTCTGTTTCTATGCTATCTCCTCCGTCAGTTTTAAAGCTATCTTAACCAAACTTTGCACGAAGTCTTTTGGTACAAATACGCTGCACATTTGTCGGAACCGGCCGGATTGGATGACTATAGCCTATAGCTACCATAGGAACTATCAGTTGAAAAACTAGTTTTAGTGAGAATCACTTTTTTGTTTTTAGTGCTATCGCTCTAAACGCTCGTATTTATAAGTTTTTTATGATTTCACATAATTTCACCAAGGCTTATCGAAATCGGACAACTATATAGTATAGCTGTCATACAAAAGTTAGGTCTGAAAAAAAGACTTAGTGAGAAAAACTTTTTATACCCTTGGAGAGGGTATATTAAAATTGTCCGGATGTTTGTAACGCATAGAAGGAAGCATCTCCGACCACATAAAGTATATATATTCTTGATCAGCATGACGAGCTGAGTTGATATAGCCATGTCCGTCTGTCCGTCTGTCCGTCTGTTTCTATGCTATCTCCTCCGTCAGTTTTAAAGCTATCGCAACCAAACTTTGCACGAAGTCTTTTGGTATAAATACGCTGCACATTTGTCGGAACCGGCCGGATCGGATGACTATAGCATATAGCTGTCATAGGAACGATCGGTCGAAAAACTAGTTTTAGTGAGAAAAACTTTTTTGTTTTTAGTGCTATCGCTCCCAACGCTCGTATTTATAAGTTTTTAATGATTTCACATAATTTCACCAAGGCTTGTCGAAATCGGACAACTATATAATATAGCTGCCATACAAAAGTTAGGTCTGAAAAAAAGTCTTAGTGAGAAAAAATTTTTTATTTTCAATACCATCGCTCTCAACACTCGTATTTATAAGTTTTCAATGATTTTACATAACTTGTCGAAATCGGACCACTATATAGTATAGCTGCCATACAAACTGCCAGGCATATATCAAGCTCCAAGGGTATATAAACTTCGGTCGAGCCGAAGTTAGCTTGCCTCTATTTTTTTGTATCTATTTGGACTGTACAGTTAATTCTCCTTTTTTGGGATTACTTGGATCTTTTCGACGTCGATTTATTTTCCTCAAAAGTATATAATTGAAATAAATAATTTAATTTAACAACTATTCCTTTTGCTTTCCTTTCCATTTTTTCCCTTATCTATTGGATCTTTATGAAATATACTTTTGATGTTTTATTTAATATCCAATTCTAAGCATCCATTGGATCTTCAGCTTAGACAATACACTTTAAACATTAATATTAACCATATCGATATCGAAACTCGCAACATGTCGTTCTATTTTACACCAACGGGCATACTTGACTTGCTTCCTATCGGGCTTTCGCTTGCCGATATCAAAATTCGATACTTCAAAATAATAAGCCAAAATAAGATCCCGTTCACCCTATTTTAAGCTCCGTTGGAGCGTTCTCTTTTAAAACCTTTATTCTTCATACAAAGAAGCTAAAAATGAGAAAAAGATATTTAAAAAAAATGTTTTAAGAGGATCATTCTTTTTTTTTTTGTAGTTCAAGTAGTATATTTCTAATACAGAAGGACGGACAATTCTCAATCAATTAAGCTCGTCATAATGATCAAGAATATATATATACCTGATGTGGTCGGAGATGATTCCTTCTTTGCGTTACAAATTTCTGGGAAAAATTAAAATACACTTTTTAAGTGTATACAAACTTTTTGCAATGTTATCGCATCCTAAACTATTAGCTTTTACATAATTCTCCTAACATTGATTCAAACCGGATGACTAAAGCGAGTAGCTGTTATAAGAACTATCGGGCGGAAAACTAGTTCTACCGATAAATACAATTTTTATACCCTTGGAGAGGGTATATTAAAATTGTCCGGATGTTTGTAACGCATAGAAGGAAGCATCTCCGACCACATAAAGTATATATATTCCTGATCAGCATGACGAACTGAGTTGATATAGCCATGTCCGTCTGTCCGTCCGTCCGTCTGTCCGTCTGTTTCTATGCTATCTCCTCCGTCAGTTTTAAAGCTATCGTAACCAAACTTTGCACGAAGTCTTTTTAGTACAAATACGCTGCACATTTGTCGGAACCGGCCGGATTGGATGACTATAGCTATAGCGCCATAGGAACGATCGGTCGAAAAACTAGTTTTAGTAAAAACTTTTTTGTTTTCAATGCTATCGCTCTCAACGGTCGTATTTATAAGTTTTCAATGATTTCACATAATTTCACTAAGGCTTGTCGAAATCGGACAACTATATAGTATAGCTGCCATACAAAAGTTAGGTCTGAAAAAAAAGTCTTAGTGGAAAAACTTTTTTGTTTTCAATGTTATCGCTCCCAACGCTCGTATTTATAAGTTTTCAACGATTTTACATAATTTCACCAAGGCTTGTCGAAATCGGACCACATATAGTATAGCTGCCATACAAACTGTCAGGCATATATCAAGCTCCAGGGTATATAAACTGGTCGAGCCGAAGTTAGCCTGCCTCTATTTTTCTTTTTCAATTTTACCTCCAAAACAGGGACTAAACCCGAAAATAAATCAGTTTGAGTCAATGCATTTACATTGGTCTAAAGGTTTTTTTACTTATACAGCAATTGGACAAGCATCCCTTATGGTTTTCTATATAATATAACCGTAATCGAAATCGGACGAATTAGACACCGCAACCGATTCGTTGACGAAATTTGTTTGAAAATTTTATGTAATCAGTCTGTGTTTACGAATACAGCTTGGAAATGTGGATTTTAATTTTCGAAATATTGCTCGTTTTTGATGCCACAATGTGGCAATTCGCCCTTCTTAGAGCCTTTCTATGTTTGTGTGTAGGTTATGTTTTTGAAAGAAAATCGCACTGGACTTTTTTGAATTCTTGTTGGTCCACCTCAGAAACACGAAACAATTTAAGGGGTATGGAACATTTTTTTAGATTTTTTTCACTTTTTTATTGCTTGTATATTTGAGAATATCGCCCCAAAAGGATTTTTAAAATTCGAAATACTTTAGAAGATATAGCCTTTTAGACGAACAATGTTTTCGCTAAAACCAGAAATTTTATAGTAAATAAATTTCGAGTAAATAAAGATGTGAAATAACGGCTGGTTCTTTAGTTTGAATAGTTTTTTGGCTTTAATCACTGCATTAGTGATGGTGGTTGGTCGTTTTTCCCAACAGTGACCAGGTACGAATATCGAAAAAAATCAATTGCTAATACACAAATTTAATGTTCAATCTAGGGTTGCCGAATATTTTTAAAATATCGTACCGATGATATTCTCTGATTTTAAAAAAATATCAAATGATATTAAATATATTTCTTTTTAAACATCGATATAATTGATATTTTAATTTTTTCTGATTTTACCAGAAAGAGAAATACTCTGCCCCAAAATAAAAAGATATGCAGGTCTGTTCCCATTTCCGAGTGTATTTAAAAATTAAAACGATTGTAGTTCCGAATCGTTTTCATTTGATGTTCCCGTTTCCGAGTGAAATAGAAATCGATTGTTTTTTCGAATGAAAGTTCGAATCGTTTTCAAACTATAATTCAGCAATGGTAACAAACAATTTCGATCAGCACTGCGCATGCGCTGATGCGGAATTGCAAACAGCTCGGTTTCCTTTCGATCGTTTTTGCTTTCGTTTCTGGGGTACAACTTTGAAATAATTAATCTTTAATCAAATTGAAAGCCCAATATTTTTATGGTAACTTTAAAATCTTCTCAAAATATGACTTATTAATATAAAAATATTGATAGATAAAAATATAACCGTTGACATGAAAATTGTCAATTACTTTTGATTTCACTCACTCAAAGGCAAAACTTTTTAACCGAAAATTTGATCGTTTTTCGGAAACGGGAACAGCTATCAATTCCGATTCCACATGATTTGATCGAAATCGAAAACGGGAACAGGCCTGATAGTCATACTAAGCAACATAAAATATTTTCCATGAGATTCGAGTTTTCTATGTATAATACATATAAAATCTTTTAGTTCCAATATTTGGTCTAAATTTTACATGTTTTTGAAAAATTCGTGGAAAGAAATCGGGAAGAGATTTTGTAATTCTGTTTTTTGTATTTGATTGTTCAATTCATTATAAAAAACACAATATAAAAATTTGTGAATGCGAGGGCTGTTCAAAAAGTTCTCGGGATCCGAAGTAGGCTCTTCCAAGAAAAGATGTGTCGATGGTACCCACGTTTCCGGGAGATACAATTATCAGAAAGCAAAACGGAAGATAGGAAGTTTGTTAGTATGAATGCCATTATCGTCCGTAGCAGAATTGGAAAAATAAAATTGAATTTAAAAAAAAGTGCGGCATGTCTAAATGCGATCAGCTCGAAGCTTCCAGAGCGACTGAATTTGAATAGTTACATGTTGTCGCCTCAGATCGATATCGGTTATATATCGACCTTTAATCGATAATTATCGAAGGCTACCCTACACAATGCTCAGACTGACTAAAACGCTCAGAAAATAGAGCTGCTGACGCATCCAAAGAAGTCAGAATGGCACGCAGAGCAGAGAGGGCTGCTCCTGAAAACAGTTCTTTTGAAGATGGGGAAGGTCCGCTGTATGCAGCTGGCATCGCCAACAAATATCTGTAATATTTTTGGTTACTCTCAAAGCAACTTTTCGGACTGCCAAGCCACTTTTCTCTAGTTCTACTAACCGATTTTGATGAAATAAAATGCAATCGAGGCTAAATTGTAACCATTCTGAAGTGCATTTTTTCATTTTTGATTTTTCCCCAAAAAGGAACATCAAACTTTAAACGAGTTTATCTCGAAACCACGTTTTTCGAACTGACGGCCATGATTTCTCCAGTTACACTAAACCGATTTTGATAATTAAAACTGAAATCGAACTGAAATCATTTCGTTTTGAAATCCTACAACTTTAGATAGAAACTTTGACGGTTTAAAATCGACTATTGAAAGCCAAGCGGATCAAAATCGTTTAATAATTAAAATTTATTTTCGATCTGATCAAGTAATCTCTGACATATTGGACCTTCACATATAAACTAAAGCAGTTTATTGTTTTATTATACTTTAATATGAGATCTAGATTCTTTAAATTGAATACATTATTGAGTTGTTTGGAAAGCATTTCCAACTCGTCTTTACTTATCGAGTTTAAAGAATTATCCGTTATGTTTTCATTACCGTTTTGAATTTTGCTGTATATTAACATTAAAGAGATTAGCTACGATTTTTGAGATTTAGCTACGATTTTTTTTTCTCCGACCACATAAAGTATATATATTCTTGATCAGCAAGACGAGCTGAGTTAATATAGCCGTGTCCGTCTGTCCGTCCGTCTGTTTCTATGCTATCTCCTTCGTCAGTTTTAAAGGTATCGCAACCAAACTTTGCACGAAGTCTTTTGGTATAAATACGCTGCACATTTGTCGGAACCGGCCGGATCGGATGACTATAGCATATAGCTGTCATAGGAACGATCGGTCGAAAAACTAGTTTTAGTGGAAAACCTTTTGGTTTTTAGTGCTATAGCCCCAACGCTCGTTTTTATAAGTTTTTATGATTTCACATAATTTCACCAAGCCTTGTCAAAACGGACAACTATATAGTATAGCTGCCATACAAAAGTTAGGTCTGAAAATAAGTCTTAGTGAGAAAATTTTTTTGTTTTCAATACTATCGCTCCCAACGCTCGTATTTATAAGTTTTCAATGATTTCACATAATTTCACCAAAATTTTTCGAAATCGGACCCTTATAGTATAGCTGCCATACAAACTTCAGGCACATATAAAGCTCAAGGGTAACTCGGTCGAGCCGAAGTTAGCTTGCCCTATTTTTTTTTTTTTAATTTAAAATATTCACTTTTGCTTCAGAACAGTGTTGACCATTATGAGCAGAATAGGATGAGTATATCATTTAGCTTCAATATAACAAACTGGGCACCCAAAAGGTTATGGCAAGTAGGAATACCATGCTGACGTTTATTTATCATATTTTATACCTTTAATACCATAATTGACAGAGATTATTTCAAACACAAATTGCTGCCGTGAGCCTCCATAAAGATCTAATGACATAGAGCCTATCGACTGCGATTGTTATCGCATGAACAAACTGTTATCTTTAATATCTTTTAACAATTTCAAATTTTTAACGGAAAGCGTAACAAAAAAAATTGGTTCCTTATAACCGCAACCCCATTTTCTTTATTATAACCGGTTAACAAATTAAAAACAAACTTATACATATATGGGATAATTCCGGTTTGTATTCTCCCTGAAGTTGTACGCCTCAGTAGTGAATTTATCAGTGCTGAGTTCTAAACTTAGAAATGGCTTCAATTCATAACTTATTTCAGTACTGAAATTTGCCCTTGAATTAAGTAGGGGAGAATGGGGGTTCTGAGCCGCTTTGACAAAAAGTCGGTTTTGACTTCCAAAAAATTTGTTTTTTTAAAAGCAGTATTCCCTGTCTGAGAAAAAATCATGACCCAAAATGTTCAAGTCCTATAAAATCAGAGCCAATTCATCGATAAATTATTGCTTTTCCATACTGCAGAACTACCATATCGGTTGTGGAATGGGCTTGTGCACCCCTATTCGAGATATATATATCTATATATATAAATGTGTACGCCCGACTGATATGGTGACAGACTGACATATTATCAAGCCACAGCATAAACGGCTTATCGTTTAGTTATACAGGCGCGCACTAAGAAAGAAAATTTGGAAAATTTTTCACCAATCTTCTGAAAAGGCCAATGAAACGTTTGTATGGGCACATAACGGTTGTTGCGCTCAGGCAATGTTGTGGAATAAGTTTTTTCGCTGAGAATGCGAGAGAGAGTGAGAGCGTGTTGTGTGCGTGTATATGTGTGGTTTTTTCACAAAAGCAAACAATAAATCAAATTGAGAATAGACTCATCCAATTCAATTGAATCTTATGGCACATATAAAACACATCGACAGCTTTAACAATATTATATCACAATATCGTACTTAAAATTACACCAAACTAGAAGCCAAATGTATGTAGATGTAATTATTGCCTTATCTGCGGTCCTTCTTTTGTTAGTGATGGAAAAGTGATGGCACGCATGACGTGAGCAGTCTGCTAAAAATTAGTTGTCTTATCTCATTTGCGAGTCTTTGTTAATAAACTAGGCTGTGAGTTGATAATCTAAGAGATTTATATCGATTGAAGCGCCTAAAAATTCATAACTTTTCGCAATAAGAAGTGTGTTTAAAGGAGAAAAAACAGTGTTGTCAAAACAGCTTTTTTTCAATTTAGCTTCTTGCAGATAAAAAATAAGAGGGCAGCGGGAATTGTGACTTTTATTAAAAATATATTTATTTTTTCCGATTTTAAATAAGAAATGTTACATTTGCATCTAATTTTTTATATTTTAAAAAAATTAATTTTCCCTGTTTTGTATCTCATAAATTTACATAAATTGATGAGAAAAGAATATCCTGCAGATCGAATATTAAACAAATGTGTATAGGCGCGCACTTATAAATATAATGTCCCTTGACCCTAAATTCACTACATAGTACTTCTGAATAAGAATATGCTATAGTTTTTTCAGCATTCACAAGACAGGAAGGGAATACTTTGTAGTTCTGGGATATCCGCGCGACTTGAAAATTTGGTTGTGTCCCTTAGGACAGGACGGCATAGAATTTAATATGTGTACATGCCACTGCATTTTCCACGCCTTACTTAATCTTCCTTTTCCAGATTGAACTAATTTAATCAACCGTAAATTCGAAACTGTCTTAATATTAAGCTAATGAAGCAAATGGTATTAAAAAAGAAATTCCTTTTTATCAAATAGATTACATACAAACACAGTGTTTTTTACGCGGACGAAGTCGCGGCGGGTTCAGCTAGTTTAGTAATATAGGAGATGCTTCCTTCTGTGCGTTACAAACATCCGGACAATTTTAATATACCCTCTCCAAGGGTATAAAAAGATAACAATTTTGACACCTTGTTCTAGTTTAAAGATAAAGACAGCTTATTTTCTAATCAGGTTTTTTCCCTCTGCGCATAGGTATTCATTCAGAAATAGGTTTGGAATACTGTTCTAGTCGCAAAGAGCACTTCAGGAGTGTCCTTAAAATTTATAGAGATTTTCGTTTAAACGATTGTCCTTAAAATTTATAGAGATTTTCGTTTAAACGATTGCACTTCGAACTAAACTTTGACTACTTTATTATTAATACTAGATCATATGGAAGGGAAACCCGTACGCATTAAATCTACTGGACTTTGTGCAGGCGGTTTCAAATCGCTTAGTCAATAATTAATAGTCTGATTATGATATTTATCATAAAAGTCGTTAAAGACCACACAAAAATAAGTTAATTTTTTAATGTTTGACGAATAGGTTAAAAGTAAATCAGCTTTCAAGCATATTTGCATTACAAATTTTTGATTCGGATAAGTGGCTCTTATTTTTTTGTCGCGGTTAAGCCTTGATATGTACCTTAATAAAATTGATATATGTGCATACATATTTATACCCGTTACTCGTAGGGTAAAAAGGGTATACTAAAGTCGTGCAAATGTATGTAACAGGCAGAAGGAATCATTTCCGACCATATAAAGTATATATATTCTTGATCAGCATCAACAGCCGAGTCGATATAGACATGTCCGTCTGTCCGTCCGTCTCTATGAACACCTAGATCTCAAAGATGGTAAGAGATAGAGGTTTGACATGTATGGGACAAATGCTTCTTTTATCTGCACCCAGATCAAGTTTATTTCAAATTTTGGCCACGCCCCCGCAATTTGGAAAAAACGTTTTATCTCCTACAGTTTTGAAGATAGACGGTTCGTGCCTTCTAGAGATAGTTAGTAATTAGCAAAATGAATGAATTAGCAAATGAATCGAAGAAATGACAAAGATCGGATGAACGGTTCTCAAGTTATGACCAAAAAAGTGAACCAAGCACCCAACCCCCTCCCACCCTAAAAAATGTTGCATACTTTTTGGATGGTCACCCTAGGGAACGCAGGAACACTGTTAAGCATGTTTTCTCATGAGTAACGGGTATATCGAAGTCGGTTAGAGCCGACTTTAACTTACGCTCTCGTTTTCTTAGTTATTTACATTCCCATTCTTTTTCATTTGTGAAATTTTTTTTTTACAAAGGTATTGAACATTGAAATTAAAAAATTCATATCCATATTTTATTTAAAACAATTTACTAATAAACAAAAATGGTTAAATATATTTTCTTAGAAAATTGCTATATGTGCAAATTTTTAAATGTGTGATATTTTATTATTTTAAATGAAAACTTAACTCTAAATATAGTCGTCTGGTAATATCATTAATATAAAATCGGGGTGCCCTTTATCATTTGCAGTAACGGCAACCGCCGGGGAATGGAATTAGCTAAGTTTTGTAAAACACTCAAGTAAATATTTTTCCACAACTTTACAATTGCTTTTTCAGCTGCTTTAAAGTGTCAGACTCCTCTACAGCGTCAAATTTCCTAGCAGAAAAGATGCCCTACAGATCGTCAATTGGATTTAGATCCGAAATGTATGCCGGCCACTGTAACATCGGAAAATTGTGGGACCTGAAATATGCCTTTGTCGCCGGGCAATGAATATGGAAGCGTTTTCTTGCTGAAAAATCCAATTGTCACCATGGTGCTCTTCCCTGATTGTTATAAGCTTACTTTCCAGCACCTCTACATACATTTCCCCATGGATACGGCCAGGCCCAAATAGAAGTGACAATTTTCTTTTAGCATTGAAGACAGCCTATACCATGAGAGATTCATCACCATGGTTCTGCTTGTAGCAGGTCGGTCGTGGATGTCGCAGATCTCTACAATATTTATTATGTCCATCTTTGCCGTCTAGGTTAAACTATTTTTATCACTAAATATGACGGATTTGAATTCTGCGTCCCAAAACTTGTACTTTTCATAAATGGTCACTTGCAAATTCTAGTAATGTTGCTTGAGGCGAGGATTAGGTACCTTGGACCAATTCTGAAGATGCAACTCCTTTCGGCAAATTTGCTGTATGCGTTGTCGACATATTGATAGACTTAGCTCCGACTTAATTTGAGCGCAGCTGATCAATTTATTTGCTGCTAGAGTCCTTATCTGCCGCTTGGTGCTCTCATTTACCTTGGGAATCACACCCTTGCAACTATTTTAGCAGTATTTTTGAGGACTCTTTAAAAAGTTTGGTTAATGTGTTACCACGGCTGTTTCTTTAACTGCGCTTACAGAAATTTTTTATCAGCTTTTTACACGATTTTGATTTTTATTTGATATTTAAGGGATAGTTCTTTTGTAAGAAGAATTTTTTGCTAAAATAAAATGCTGTCACCGTAAATACACTTGATCTTTATGTTATGAATATTGCTTACACACATGTTCAATATTTTCTCACTATAATTGCCACTTATGTTGACGCTACTGCCCTTTACAGACAAATAACTCAATTTGAACATATATCAATTTTCTATATAAAACTTGGATGTCTCGCTTGTTTCATTTAACGATACCACAGATTAGGAGGTAATTAGAAGTTAACACTTGGCAAAGCGTCATGATGAAAAAGAGTAAGAAAGTGTATATGTACTCAAAATCAATGTACCGTTATTGGATTAAAAGAAATAGCAAAAAAACACCCTTCCCTACAGGGTATAATATATAGGGTTAGTGCGTCGGGTTTGGTACCCACCATCGTAAAAAATCTCCACCAATGAAAACTGCAACTACAATGCCTCGGATACGGACCCCCCCTGATGACGACTCACGCAAACGTTTTAAGGACCACGATTTGAGAATATGCACCTGGAATGTCCGCACCCTCAACGGAGATGGTGATGATATTTCCTTGGTGAATGTCCTCAAGGAATTTTCATCGGACGTTACCGCACTCCAGGAATGGAAGCAAGATAATAGCGCTACCACAGGATGAGACAGGAAATAAAACACCCCCCTGGAAGATCTACTACAGCGGTCATGCTACCAAGCACGACTTTGGGTGCGGCTTTGCAGTGAGTGATAAACTGCGCCACTCTGTCATCAGCTTTACACCAGTTGACAAGCTTGCCGCGCTCAGATTTAAGGCAAAATAATTTAATATTAGTCTTATCTGTGCTCACGCGCCAACAGAGGACAAGAAAGACCCGATAAAAGACGAATTCTATGAGCGCCTGGAACAACTATATGAGCGCTGCCCCGACCACGACATAAAGATCGTGCTAGGCGATTTTAACGCGAAAATCGGGAAAGAAGGAGTTTTTGGTTCGACAGTCGGACGCTTTAGCCTTCATGAAACAACCTCTGGTAACGGAGAGAGGCTAATAGACTTCGCTGCGGGCCGGAACATGGTCGTAAGTAGTACCAGATTTGAACATAGAGACATCCATAAGGCGACCTGGAAGTCCCCTGATCAACGAACTCGAAACCAGATTGATCACGTTGTGATCGACGGAAGGCATTCATCAAGTGTACTAGATGTGCGCACGATTCGAGGAGCCAATATTGACTCGGATCAATGCCTTGTTGCAGCCAAGGTACGCACACGGCTCAGTGTGGCGCATGCTGCACGCACTAGCACACGTCGAAAGCTAAACGTCGCGAAGCTGCAATCACAAGGGACCTCCGAAGCCTACAAAGCTAAACTCGCCCAACTGCTCAAAGAATCCTCCCCATTCCCTTCCGATATAGGTGAACAATGGAATCGATTATCACACTCCATGAGAGCTGCTGCCGAGGAGGTACTCGGGTACTCCGAGTCCCCTCAAAGGCGGTCTTGGTACGATGAGGAGTGCCGACGCGCTACTGCAGAGAAAAACGTGGTGTACAAGATATTTTTGCAGCCGAGAGCGGATGCTGATAAAATTGTTTACAAGAAGAAAAGGAAAGAGGAGAAGCGCCTATTTAGAAGAAAAAAGAATGAGCAGGAAAGGCGCCTGCGCGAGGAAGTCGAGATGTTATTCGGCATGAATGAGACTCGAAAATTTTACCAAAAGATTAAGCAATTAACAGAAGGTTTCAAGCCCAGAGTCGCACAATGCAAAGACGAAAAGGGGAATCTAGTCACAGATCCGCAAGTGGCGCTTAACAAATGGAGAAGTTACTTCTCCAACCTACTGGGAGGCGATGACGAACAGGATGCCGCCACTAGAGAAGTAACGATGCCACCAATCGACAACATAGAGATAGACCTACCGACCCAGCAGGAAGTCTGTTTAGCCATACGAAGGCTAAAGAACACCAAATCACCAGGCGCTGATGAGCTGCCCGCTGAATTGTTCAAGGCTGGAGGCGAAGAATTGGTAAGGTGCATGCACCAACTTCTGTGCCGTATATGGGTTGACGAAAGCATGCCCCACGATTGGAATCTAAGCGTTCTCTGTCCAATCTTTAAAAAAGGAGGCCCTGCAGTTTGCGCTAACTACCGCGGGATCAGTCTCCTCCCCATCGCATATAAGGTTCTGTCCCGCATTATTTGTGAACGTCTAAAGCCGTTTATTGATACACTGATTGGACCCTATCAGTGTGGCTTTAGACCTGGTAAATCCACCACAGACAAGATTTTCACACTTCGACAAATCCTGGAGAAAACCTATGAAAGAGGCGTCCAAACACACCATCTTTTTGTTGATTATAAATCAGCCTTTGACACACCGATAAGGTCAAGCTTCTTCAAAGCCCTGTCTACTTTAGGTATTCCAGCAAAGTAAGTTCGACTTTGCATGATGACGTTGAGAAGTACGCAAAGCTCCGTTTGATACCAAAAGAGGTTTTAGGCAAGGCGATACCTTATCGTGTGACTTCTTTAATCTACTGATGGAAGATATACTGCGCAAGTGCCGACATGCCAACAGAACCGGCGGATTTATTCATAAAAATCTAATGCTACTTGCATATGCCGATGATATTGACATTATCGGCAAAACCAAACGGGCAGTAAGCAAGGCGTTTTCAGAGATTGAGAAGGAGTCTAGATTAATGGGTTTAGCGGTAAATGAGGACAAGACGAAGTACCTAGTATCCGCGGAGGGGGTACAATGGAGGGGTACAACTTTAATGTTGTAGAGGATTTCGTCTACCTCGGAACGATGATAACCAGCAAGAACAACATCAGTCTGGAAATCCGACGAAGTATCACTCTTGCGAACCGATGCTACTATGGGCTAAGTGGGGAGTTCAAGAGCAAAGACCTCAAGAGAAGAACAAAAATAGCCCTATACAAGTCGCTTATCATCCCAGTCCTGCAATATGGCGCAGAAGCATGGACAATGACAGCAGCGGATGAAGCGGCGATTGGCGTGTTTGAACGAAAAATTCTTCGGAGGATTTATGGACCTTTAAAAGTCGGCGATGATTTCCGCATTCGAAGAAACGACGAACTATATGAGCTCTATGGGGACACCAGCCTGGTCAAACGCTTAAAGCAGCAGCGGCTGCGCTGGCTAGGACATGTCGCCAGGATGAAGGAAGAAGCTCCAGCAAAAAAGGCGTATAAATCGAAGGCGGCTGACTATGGAGGCGGCAAGGTGGGAAGACCACCACTAAGATGGGAAGACCAGGTGCGGGAAGACATTGCCGAGCTTGGTGTGACCAACTGGTGGCAGCTCGCACAGAACAGAAGCGAATGGAGAGCGTTAATCGCAGAGGCCCAGACCGTCGAACTGTTGTAATGGTTATTAAAGAAGAAGAAGAGAGAAGAAAAAAACATTGTGCACATATATCAATTTTACTGAGGTATGTTACAGCTCGTTATGCTGCTGAATCCTAAATATCCTAAATACAAAATCTAGAGAAGATGTTAACACAGGGATCTTCATAAAAGGAGTATGAAATTCTATGAAACCTGACCGTACCTCCGAAAAATTATTCTCAGACTCTTTACAAGTTAAAAATCTTGAATCAAATTTGAGTTCTTTGTCTACTTTATCTGTTATCCTATCATACCCAATTAACAATTACTTTCCCTTTGATAAATTAATTTTTAGAAATTATATAAATTAAACATATGCACACTATAATTGTATCTAACCTTTCTTTCTTTCTAGAAACCGGACTAAGTGTTCTTGACTGCCCAGATAACTTAGTCTCATCTCTACAGGTAAATATTTTAGGTGTAATCTAAAGATTCCTTAATACTAAAACACGCTGTTTTATATCTCTAAAGAGAAAATAATAGGACTTGTTCTAATTAATAAAAGTTTCTCTTTAGGTATTAGGTGTACAAATAAATTTTGAAGGTTCCAAAAAAGATATAATCGACCCTGTTTCGAATTTCCAGTCAGTTTTTGTATTATCTACGGTTATAGAGAAGAAGGTATAATAAAACTCGGAATTGTTTTAGCAGCTGATCACAAGTGAATTCAATTTGAGAGGAAAAGAAGATGCAATCAAGTACGAACCAAGTTTACACGAATAATCGACTCTGAATTCGGAAGGGGCCCATACAATCGTCACCCATAAAAGCTTCTGTTGATCTTTGATTCCAAAGGTTATTAAATGATTCACATATATTTTTTAAGGCTAATTTTAGTCACACACTTTTTCTATGATGTATGCTTTCTCAGCTTGTTGAGTTGTACATAAATGTTTCTTTTCATTTGAAGCATTGCACTGTAAGAAATTTTTCCAAATTTCAGGCATTGATTAATAACTTAAAAACTAAGCAGGATTTTGCGGTATAGTTTTTTCTTTAATAGGGTTGACCGACCTTTTGTTTTTTTTGGCTTTTTTTTAAAGATCGATTAAAACCAAGAACTTTGAATTTTTAACATAGTAAATCTAACTATTGAAGTACATTTATAAATGTTTTAAAGTCAAAATAACGAAACATTTTCGTGATACAGCACGGGGAAGTAATTCATGTTAAAAAAAAGTGCTGCATTGGTCAACACGATTCCGGCCGGCTGAGTGATGTAAAATCAAAAAGAAAAAAGGATTTTAATCTGTATGACTGTAGCTAAAAGATAAATTAAAATAATTTGAAAAAATTGAAAAATAAAAATTTTACGCGACTTTAAATTTATATACTCTGTGCCAAAGGTACACAGAGTATATTAAGTTTGTGCAAAAGTATGTAACAGAGAGAAGGAATCATTTCCGACCGTATATAGTATATATATTCTTGATTAGCATCAACAGCCGAGTCGATATAGCCATAGCCGTCTGTCCGTTTGAACAAACAGATCTCAGAGATGGTAAGACATTTTCAACAGTTTTGTTGATAGTTGGTTTCTACTTCCTAGCAGTTTTTAAATTGCTTCTGTCGAATTAGCAAAAGTCACAAAATTTTTACTTTTCACAGCTTCGACTTTTTTCAACTTTTCAATATGAACTCTTGCTTCTGCTTCTGCTTATGCAAAGTACGAAAGCGCCAGCAGCAGCCAACAGCAGAAAACGATATTTGATCGAAAGCAAGTAGCGACTGCAGTCGTCGCTTCATGAATTTTCATTCTGATTCCGTTCCGTTCATAAGTCAAAGCAAAAGCTCACGATCGCTTCTTAAAGTCGACAGCAGCAAAAGTACCACAGAAGTCTCTTGCATCTATTTTCTGCTTTTGCATTTTGCTTTTGCGCACACAACAAAGCATTTACCGTTACTCGTCTCGGCTCGGTTGAAGGCAACAACAACAACGCTCTAAAAAAATGTATGTTGTTGTTGCGTTGCGTTAAATTTTGGTGCTTCTCAATTCCAAGAAATATTTCGTGGCGCTAGCGATTTGTTGTGTGAGTTGAGAGAAATAACGCGCCGGACAAAATACAAAAAGCAAAAGAATGAAAGAGACGCAAGAACTTCTGCGCTGCTTCTGCTGCTGTCGACTTTTAAAAGCAATCATGAGCTTTTGCTTTGACTTATGAACGGAACGGAATCAGAAGCAAAATCAGAATGAAAATTCATGAAGCGACGACTGCAGTCGCTGCTTGCTTTCGATCAAATATCGTTTTCTGCTGTTGGCTGCTGCTGGCGCTTTCGTATTTTGCATAAGCAGAAGCAGAAGCAAAGCGGACGAAATGAAACTTATGGCAGTTTTTTAAACACTGCTTTCTAGAGAAGAAATTATAAAGATTGGATGAGCGGTTCTCAAGTTATAAGCAAAAAAGGGTACCGCCCCGCCACCCTCTCTCCCACCCTTTTACAACCAACACCTCACAATCTTAGAGAGAAAGAGAAAACATTAATATTATGGAGTACTTGGAGAGCAATAAGTTCCAGAACCCAAATTTGTATGAGCTTGCCAAAGTCGTGCATTCGTTTCCTGCAACGCAAGTGAGCGTTCATTTTCAGCCCTTAAATTAGTATTAACGGAGCTAAGAAGCAGCATTACAGCGGAGTCGTTGCAAAAATTACTTTTTTTAAGCTAAACAAATGATTAATAAAAAAAAGGGTGTGTCATGAGACGCCCGGAACGAGCGAAACTATTTACGTCGATAAATCCGATTTAAGTAATGGCAAAAGACACATTTGTATTCTGTATAAATAAACGTTAAATTATCAAAAATTAGGTCACTGTCAAGTCTCTGTTAAGTCAGTGTTGGGTCACTGTTAGGTCCCTGTTAAGTCACTGTCAAACAAGGAACATTATAGTTTTTAGCATAGAATTCACAACTTGACCTTAATGCAGCCACTCTTTGCACCCCCACTGCCGGCATACCCACCATATCCCCACCCGACCAACCCCAGATCCCCACCAGATCCCAACTAGAACCCACCAGGTCCCTACCAGATAACCCCACCACATCCACCAGAACCAAACCAGATCAGCACCATATCCCCGCCAGATCCTCACCAAATTTTCACCTGATTCCCACCAGGTCTCTACCAAATACCCATCACCTCCCCCCATTCCACCTCACACTATTCCACTCCACACACAACCCACCTGCTACTACGCGGTAACAGAAGAAAAATAAAATATTTTAGTTTGACTTTTATTCCACTTTAATGCGTACGACTATCGAGTTCGACACCATTGAAATACCCACATACATATGTTCTTGATCAGCATCAACAGCCGAGTCGATATAGTCTTGTCCGTCTGTCCGATTAACATCTAGATCTCGGAGACTAAAAGAGCTGGAGCCACCAAACTTGACATGTATGTCCTATTGTCTGCACGCAGATAAAGCTTGTTTCAAATTTTTGCTACGCCCACCCCCGCCCCCTCACTAAAAGATGTTGAATAACTCCCACATTTTTTAAGATATCGAGTTCAAATTTTAAAATTAATTTTTTATTAGCAAAAACTATGTATAATCAGGGCTGCAAACCCCTCTGAAATCGGTGGAGGTTCACTCCGGGGTTCGAACCCGTGAGATTTTTTGGGTTCGGGTTCACGGAGCGGGTTCAGTAGGTCAGTGAACCTAGGTTCAGGTTCGGACCGAGGTTCAGAAATAATTTTGTTTTTGCTAGCTTAAAAAACAGGAATCTAAATTGTAGCAACATTAGCCAACTATTGATATTTTCCAAATAATATTCGAACTATGCTTAAGTTAATAATGGATAAAACAAAATTAACTGCCTGAAGAAAAATTTGCCTGATACTTGTGTTTAAGGAACAGCTAATGCAACATATTATTGTTATTTACAATGATAGTTTATCATAACCTTTAACACATTAGAATTTTTAGGCAATCTTGGAATTCCTTCAAATGAAGCTACGAAGTCGTTCACTATTATGTATTTGTCACTAATTCTTTATATTCTAGCTCTTTAGATAAGGATTGCATTTCATGATCATAATAATCAGTGATGCTTTTGAGGTTCATACAATTCAGCAATTTGTCTCCTTGCAAGCTGTTTTGGTTTTAAGGTCAAAAAATTAAGTTTCTTGGATTCAAAAAAAAATTTTATTATGCTGCTGATGTCGGATTTTGCTACAAGCCTGCCTTTGGGATTCCCAAGCGGTCATAGCATTTCTGTCATGAGGTACTTTCTGCCAACACACTAAGGACAGACGAAGACAGCTGAAGATTGAATTGGTATTCATGAAATAGCTGTACTGTCAACCAGACTCCTTTGTGGTGTTGTGCGTGTCTTGTTTTAGACAAGTAATGGACAAAATCCTAACTTAAATGACCTAGAGCATGCTTAAAAAAGTTCTATGATTTTATTTAAAATTGAACGTAAAAAGTAAAAACGTTTTTGTAAGAACTTTCTGTGTATTCACGAACATTCAAACCTTAAAGCACCAATACATAAGTCAGACCGAAAAAAGTAATATGAATTTTTTTCTGAACCGAACCACTTTTAGCTTTTTTTTGCTCCGGTTCGGGTTCAGGTTCAGCCGCGAAATTTTTTTTTGCTCCGGTTCAGGTTCGGTTCGGGATTCTCGAAAATCTCGGAGTCTCCGACTCCGGAGCGGTTCAGCTCCGGACCGGTTTACAGCCCTGTGTATAATACCTAAAATTTTCATGAAGATCGGATAATAAGTACCGGAGTTAAAAAATGTTGCATACTTTTCGGATGGTTACTCTCAGGAACGCAGGAACCCTGATAATCATTACTTTTCATGAGTAACGGGTATATCGAAGTCAGTTAGAGCCGACTTTAACTTGAGTAACGGGTATAGCTTAGTGTACACTTCCACCAAAAAACTATAAAAAAAATATAAAAAGTGACAATTTTTTTGTTTTTGTACAGATTGTAAGATGTATGCACGGAAATGCCTTTTTAATAGAAATTTGTTTTTTTATTTTTAAATAATTTTCTTTTGGTTAAATAAATAAGAATTAAATAAGACCGCAAAACAAATTTTTAGGGCCCTGCTTAATTTTTATAAGGAAATAAGACGCCAATTTTTAATTTTGCTAAATACAAAAATCGCACGGTTTTTTGTATCAAATTTTCATACGTATTAAGTTAACGCATTGACCGCATGATGACATGAAAAAAGCGACAAAATCCAATAGAAGCTATGTGGATTTTTTTTTTGCGAAATATTGTGGCTCTGTTTGCTCTACCCTTGACTAAGCCGAAGAACTATTAAAAAGCCTTTACGTGCATCATTTATCAAAGTCTCTTAAAAAACTTATTCAAAATTATTAAAACTACTTGTCTGGTATATATTAATCAACATTCATGAAAATTCTCCAGAAAAGTTAAAATATTTCTTATTACGCTGGAATGCCAAAACGCTTTTGAAACCATTGCAGAGAGTATATTAAAGTTGTTCTGAAGTTCGACCGCATAAAGTATAATCATATGTTTTTGATCAGCATAAGGAGCTGAGTTGTTATAGCTGTCTGTCCGTCTGCTTCTATGCTATGTTCCAATTTTAGTTCGTTTCAATCAGTATTTTCACGAAAGTCAATGGTCCACCACTAAAAATTTGTCATTCACTGGGAAACATAAGCCATGACAACGAATGAGATTGGCACAATTGTCATAATACATTTAAAAACGTAAATTATTCCAAATTATTAATAGACAGAAAAAGACGTATGGATTAAATGACAATGTACATGTTTTGACTTTATTGCATATGTTGCAGAATTCATATCGGATGGTATTGTAGAATTCCTGCCATAGCTGTCGGATTGTGATCTGGAAGCAATGGCAGGCCACCTGCAAAACGCTCCAAGCCTGGCCACTAAGCGGAGCTTGCAGATAGTCAAGCTACCTTCCATTTGCGCAAAATGAACAATAAATAACACTGTCAATCCATTTTGCCTTGCAATACGCTATTTTTCTTCATTCGAAATAAGAAATCCTAGCAAATCCTATCTCTTCCGCACCTGAAGAATAGTTAGCAGTAATATTAGATTGGTTTGGCTGCCACCGGGGTTCACTTGAGGAAAGTCTTCAACTTTTATTGCTTGTACTGTTGTGGACATTTAAGATATTGTGCAACATACAGAAGTGGAATGAAGTTGCGGGAATTTGTGTCTTTTCCTCAACTCTCCAAGCCTGCTTACAAGCATGAAGTAGATTGATTGATCCATTCTAATGCTCTAATGCCAAGCCGCTTTTAAAATATAAAACAATAAAATATAAGGATGAGAACGAATTGCACGTATAAAAAGACACATTTTTTAACCACCCACAAACATCCAAGCGCTTCTTGGTATGACTCCAATCTGTGCAACAACTGCATTATTGACTAAATCTGCTATAAGTTGCCGAATTACGAGTTGCTGTCTTAAGCAAAAGATAAAACAACCACCAATTGTGCTAAAAAATTCATTTACGGCCATGTTCTCAATTCCACTTCAACAAAAGTTTTGTGATTTGGAGTGCAAATTTAGTACTAAAACCGGTTTTAAATCACAGAATTTTTGTGGAAGTGGAATTGAGAACATGGCCGTTAATCTATTTTTTTTTTAGCAATATTAATTCACTGAAGATGTTAGATGTAAGATTTAGCGCGTGAATTGCTATTTCACATCTTTAAAAAATTCCAAGCGTTCCGCTGAGATGTGCTCAGTTTGATACAATAGCATGCAGCTGCCTTAGAAACGGTCGGTTGAAATTCTAGTTTTAGTGAGAAATATTTTTGTTTTTAAAGGTAGAGTCTTTATACTTTAAAGTTAGACATTTTTTTATCACAATTTTGGCGCATTAAATACAAATCAGATAAATATATCGAATAGCTGCCAAATAACAAACAGTCCAGGTTAATGGCCAAAGTAGTGGCGCCATCTATTGCTCAGTTTAGAAATCCGTCGGATAATAAAGAGATCTAAATTGTTGAATGAAAATCATTTTAAGCCTTCATGGATATAAATTATACGAGCTGCCAGGGTATGTGAACTTCGGACGCGCCGAAGTTAGCTTCCCCTATTTTATTTTCTTGTTATACTATTTTCTTGTTTTCTTACAGATCGAAGATAACATTTGCAGCAATTTGTTTAACGATGCACAGACTATTATTAATACGCCGTCTTCCCACAAACCGGATGATTTGGAATGGTATAAAATAAATTAATACATATGTTTACCATTGTATTAGACCTAAAAGTTTTATATTTTGTATTAATCTAAATTAAATATTTTTGCAAATTTTTATAGTATTTATTTATACACATGTCTATTATTGGGAACTGGGAATAATGATTGTGGAAATTTGATCTGCTGCAAATACATCTGTTAGGTAAGAGGTACGTTTACACCCAAAGAACTCAAGCTATGCTTATAAAATTGTATATGGACGATGGGGGCTGAAATCTAGAAAAATTAAAATCTATCTTTTATATTTACCAGAGCTCAGGAAAGCTTGCTATTCGCAAACATGAACGAACGACTCTTTCAGTCTTACTTTCTTTTTGGAATTTTTAAGTTGTTATATTGCCATACCAAAGACCCTAGAATTCTCCTGTAGTTGTCAAGAACCTAGCCATGCAACAACCTTTTAAACTTTGCCTCTCGAACTCGTCGTTCAACTGTAGGTTCACCTCTCTTGTGTGATGCCACAGGGTGACGAAGTATCATCAAGTATATCAAGTGTGAAAGAATTTCCAGTGCACTTTATGTAACCAAAACGAATTGAAGAACTAGAAATCTGCCCCTTAAGAAACACTTTTTATACCCTGTAGTCCCAGAGCCAAACATTTTTATACCCTGTACCCATTGAAAATGGGTAAAAGGGGATCATGAAGTTGTATATGAAACAGATAGATAGAGTGTGCGTGTTTACCCAGTCGGACTTTGCATTCTGTGCTTACCAAAATAAGTACGTTTGGTGGCATGAAATTTCAGGAAAATAGTCACTACATAATTTTTTGGCATGACATTAGCCCATTTATCATCATGAAAAACTCACACGTTCTTTTCTCAGGTATTTGTAAGGTTAAAAGTCGGCCTATCGTGAAACGGTTCAGTCTCTCTTAGTCAAGGGATTGAGTACGAAGTAAAAAAACGAAGTCAGCTCCGAACGCTTGGCGAACGTTGTCCAAACAAGAGAGAGAAAAGCGAAAAGAAATTCTTAAGTCATTGAGATTTCGGCTTATGCAGAAAAACGACGTGTTCCCAGAGAATATTTATAATAATTTTTTAATTAGGATTTCCATCCCCTTTTCTACTTTGGATTTCGTCGTATTTAAAAGAAAAGTTCTGCTACGCTCTAACACGGCTCGACAAAATGAGAGTCGATTTTCCCCCATTGGACCAAACCAACTTTTTCTAAAGTAAATTGGCCCGCTGATCACGAAAATCGCCATGAAAACAAAATCTATCGACGCGTTATCGAGATATTATCGATAAACGGTTTTTTCGATTTTTCAAAAAGATACCCCCACTTAAACCCTCATAACTTTTTTGTTTTTCAAACGAAGTTAATGATCTAAACAAATTTAAAAAGACAAAACTTGACCAAACAGTTTGTTTTCGGACAAAAGAGAGCTGGGTCGTGTGCTTTTAACGCTATGGGCTCAAATGGAGAAAAAAAATGTTTTTTTTTTGCCAAATTTGAAAATTTATCGAAATTAAAACGCTTGTAGATTCATAATTATACAAAATTGTTATGTTTTTTTGATTGGACAGTAAAAACTATTCAATTTACTTTTAAATAAGCCCTCAAATGCAGAAATCGGACATAAAGTGGAGTTTTGAAGAATTTTTTGTGAAAATAGACAAAAATTTAGTTTTCCTTCAAGGGGCGTTTTTTTCGAACTTTAAGTGTGTGATTTTAATAATATGGCTTAAAATAGACTAATAACTATTTATTTTAAACTTTTTCAAAATAAACTCCACCACTTTTTAGTATACGTGAAAAAATTTTTTCAGGACGTGTCCAACATGGAAAAAAGATACCATGGTTAAAACCTGATGAGACCGTCCGTGCTGGACTCTAATCTCCGAAGACAATGTGCCCTATAAGAGAAATTCAAACAGGATTTCTTTTCCAACTTCTATTTCTGTAAATAAAAATAAAGACAATGTTGAATAATGTAGCACATTCAATGCAATTTTTAATATATTGCATCCTATTCTTTATTTTTATTGCACTTGAATAGAGAATAAGACACTAGTTAATACACTTTGAGAAAGACATTTCCATAATCAATATCATTGTAAATTGGCATCTTGCTAACAGACGATTCGGTGGGAATTATGGTCTTTATTTCTTGTTGAATAGACCGATACTTTCGATAGGCAAAAGGAACAATCAGTTAGATGATTGTTCTGCTCCCTCTAATGTCCTGGGACAATCAATGGCATCCGTATTTTTTTTCTTTGACAGAGAGGTTCAATCAAGAATTTGGTTTATGACCCATAATAGAGGAAAAATCAACCTATTTATCTAAATTTTAACAAGCATTATTTCGTTAGAGATGGCTTTTTAATAGGTATACCTATAATTTTGAAAGTTGCCTTTATAGGCATTTTTACCAACTTTGACCATTGATATCTTAAAAACTTGACGTGCTAGAATAATTTTGGAAATTGACTTTTTCTCAGCTTGGAAGCCTCCGTCGAACAGTATCAACCTCAATGGCCCAATATTTGTTGAACTGTGTTATTGTCATGGTCATTTCCGAGAGTCTACAAGGAACGCATACAGCTAAAAAAGTGGTGGTCTATATTTTGAAAGTGTTAAAAATAAAATTTTATTTATTTTGCAACAAAATTTTATACATATTAGAATAATTCTATGCCTGAGCTTATTAAAACCACTCACTAGATGTCAGAAAAATAAGTCACAGCGGTATTTGAATTTTTGCCTATTTTCACAAAAAAATTCTTGAAAACTCCACTTTATGTCCGATTTGAGGGCTTATTTAAAAGTAAATTGAATAGTTTTTACTGTCCAATCAAAAAAACATAACAATTTTGTATAATTATGAATCTACAATCGTTTTAATTTCGATAAATTTTCAAATTTGGCAAAAAAAAAACATTTTTTTCTCCATTTGAGCCCATGGCGTTAATAGCACACGACCCAGCTATCTTTTGTCTGAAAACAAACTGTTTGGTCAAGTTTTGTCTTTTTAAATTTGTTTAGATCATTAACTTCGTTTGAAAAACAAAAAAGTTATGAGGGTTTAAATGGGGGTAACTTTTTGAAAAATCGAAAAAACGGTTTATCGATAATATCTCGATAACGCGTCGATAGATTTTGTTTTCATGGCGATTTTCGTGATCAGCGAGCCAATTTACTTTAGTAATAGTTGGTTTGGTCCAATGGGGAAAAATGCTGTCGAGCAGTGTAATACGTCAAAGCCTGTCTGTGTCACTTCTGGTGTGCCACAAGGCAGTCACCTCGGCCTATTGTTTTTTACTCTATTTATTAATGATCTCCCCACAATAATTTCGAATTCTCGGATACTTATGTACGCCGATGATGTAAAACTTATTTTAACTTTCAACGACCCGATGCACTCCATCAGATTGCAAGATGACTTAAACTCCTTGCAGTCCTGGTGTCTGATTAATCAATTACACCTTAATTGCTCCAAGTGCATGTTCATGACTTTCCATCGTTCCAAGCCTTCGTTGGCTACCTATACGATTGGAAATAAACCCTTGGAACGAATTACTACAGTCATTGATCTTGGAATTCTTTTTGACCCCAAATTGAGTTTCAATCCTCATATCTCCTCTACTGTTAATAGAGCAAATGGTGTACTCGGATTCATAAACGTTGATCCATATACCACAAAGATTTTATACACTGCTCTAGTCCGTCCTGTACTTGAATACTGCTCGTCCGTCTGGTCTCCGCAGTATAAAAAGCATATAGATCGTATTGAATCAGTTCAGAAGCAATTCTTGCTTTTCGCCCTACGTGGCTTAAATTGGGACCCTAACCTTCGTCTGACCTTCCTTCGTTAGCTAACCGTAGAACAGTATTAGGTGTTTCTTTTCTTTATAAACTAATTATCGGTGATGTAGATTCATCTGAACTTTTAGGTCGCCTTAACTTCTCCGTTCCTTCTAGGCCAACCAGAAACTATTTTCCATTAGTATTGCCTAGATGCACGACTGATTATGCAAAGCACAATCGATTTCGAGTCTTATGTCAAAATTATAACGATCTCTATTACCTGCTCTCAACAGATCTCTCTCTCTTCTCTCTAAAAACATATCTCTATAATTATCTTAGGGGAAATCCCTGACCACTCCTGGCTGTGAGTAGGGGCATAGCTTGCCGGACTGGCTAAAAAATCTTCCCCCACCGGGTCAGAGATTTCTAGTTATTTTATCTTAAGTATAGCTTATAAATTTTGTATTTTTAATTAGTTTTAAATTTCACTTTCAGTTAGTATATTTTTATTTTTTTTTTTTTTTTTATTGTTTTGATTTATTTTAGTTTTATTATTATTTTTTTTTCCTTTGCCTCTATTCTGGTTTTGTTTTTTTCCTCTTCTCTATCTCTATATCATTAAAGTTTTTGGTAGCTCTAATAACGTCTCTGACTACAGTTGGCTGTGAATCGGGGCATAGCTGGCCGGACGGGCAAATAAAACTCCCCCATCGAGTCGGAGACGTTATTAGTTATTTTGTAATTTTGTTAGTTTTTCTTTGATAGGCTTTCTTAGTCAATAAGGCTTTTTTATAACGTATGTGAAATTGAGTTGACAGCCTTTTTTTGTCGACTAAATAAATAAATAAATACACGTCGCGAGTAGCTTTTCCACACGTGTGGCTTTCTAAAAAAAAAAAAAAAAAAAAAATTAAATGTATTACTTAAAACAGGTCATTCCTGCAGAAATAATAAGCAACAACACTTTTAAAGGCCAATTCACTAACAATCATCCCTACCATTAGCAACCAAAGGCATCATGGCATCATGGCATCATCACATCATCATGGAACATCAAAAATAAACTCAAATGTAAAGTTGATTTTGGGGTGACATTTTATACCAAAGGCATGCAAAATCATGGATTCGTAAGCTTACAGATCAGGTATTCCTCCCTACGATATACAAAGTCAGTGCATCTGAAGTACTGAGTTCGTAAGGAGAAACGCGGAACCCAAAGGCTGCCGCGTGACGTCACCCAAACGGTTAACGGTTACAACAACAACCCCTGAGTTTCTCGGCGTTTCTTAAGACAAACGAAACGGAACCTTCAGGTTTTGGCATGCCTTCTGACGTGAGAAGTTGGCATGAAATATGGACTTTTGTTATGCATCCAAGTCCGACTGGGTATGTGCGCCGAAACGTACATATATCGCACCCGCTTAACTGTCTCGACCGCTGCTGTCAATGACCGCCAGTCGTTTCTTCTCCGAGCTGGCTTCAGTTGTTCACACTAAGCTTGGATATGTCTTTCCGCCCCTGGTCTTCACTCTTGCTTTTCCAAAGTCTTTCGCATTCCGTTTGTAGACCACTGTTGCTGGAGCTCATTCATCCATACAGATAACATGTCCTTAGAAGCTCAGCCGATGTTGTTATATGCGCTTGACTGAATTGGGTTCCCCATAGAGCTCATACAGTTATACCGAAGAATCTTTCGCTCGAAAACGCCATTCGCCACCTCATACGCTGCTGTCATTGTCCATTCTTTTGCGCCGCATTGCGGGACTGGGATGATAAGCGACTTGTATAGCACTATTTTCGAGAGAGGGCTCTGCTTTTGAATTCCCTACTGTGTAATATCGGTTTGCAAGGGGAATTCTTCTCTGGGTTTCCAGGCTGTTTTGTCGCTGAATATCATCGTTCCAAAGTAGACAAAATCCTCTACAATTTTAAAGCTGTATTTTACAATTGAAACAGACTGTGTAAGACTCGTAGACTCCTTTCTGCTGATACTAGACACTTCGTCTTGCCCTCGTCGTCTATATCATCGGCATTGGCGAGTAGCATTACATCTATATTAAATATGGTGCCCGAACTACTGACATCTGGACACTGCCACAGTCTATATTCCATCAGCAGATTAAAGAAGTCACAAGATAATGTATCACCTCTTCTAAAACCTCGTTTGGTATTAAAAGGCTCTGAGAGGTTCTTTCCTATTTCGACGGAGCTTTGCATGCTTCTCAACGTTATCATGCAAAGTCGAACGGACTTTCTGGTATACCAAAGGACAACAGGGCTTCAAAAAACCTTGCCCTGACAACGGTGTGTCGAAGGCGACTTTATAATCGATAAAAAGATGGTAAGTTTCGACTTCTCTTTTATAGGTATTCTGCAGGATTTTTCATAATTTGAATATTTGGTCTGTGGTGGATTTACCAAGTCTAAAGCCACATGGATAAGGTCTTATCAGTCTAAGGTCTTATCAGTGCTTATAAGCGGCTTTAGACGTTCAAAAATAATACGCGACAGAACCTTATATGCAATGTGAAGTAGTCTGATCCCACGCTAGTTGGCGCAAACTGCAAGGTATTCTTTTTAAAGTTTTGGCAAAGAAAACTTAGATTGCATTCGTTGGGCATACTTATGTCAGACCATATACGGCAAAGTTGGTGCGTGCACCTTACCAAACCCTCGCGTCCAGCCTTGAACAATTTAGTCGGCAGCTCATCAGCGCCAGCTGATTTGTTGTTCTTTAGCCTTTTTATGGCTAAACACTCTTCTTGATGGTACGCTGTCTCTATGTTGTCGATTGGTGTCATCGCTACTTCTCTAGAGGCGGCATCATGTTCGTCATTGCCTCCCAGCAGATTTGTGAAGTAGCGTCTCCATTTGTCAGGTGCCACTTGCGGATCTGTAAGCAGATTTCAGTCTTCGTCCTTGCATTGTGTGACTGCGGGCTTAAAACCTCCTCTTAATTGCTTAACCTTTTGATAAAATTCAGACTCTCTATCATGCTGAATAGCATCTCAACTTCCTCGCGCATGCGCGTTTTCTGCTCATTCTTTTTTCTTCTGAAAAAGCGCTTCTTCTCCGCGTGGCTCCCGACTGTAGAGTTCTCCTGTAGGCATTGTCTTTCTCTGTACTAGCGCGGCGACACTCCTCATCACACCAAGTCTGCTTTTTAGGGAACTCTGAGTGTCCGAGTATCTTATTGGCAGCCGCACTAATGGAGTATGATATAAGATTCCTCTGTTCGCAAATGTAGAAATTCCCTGAGCAGATGGGTGTATTAGTTGTGTAGGATCCAGAGGTCCAATGCAATTCCAGTTTCGCGACCTTTAGCTTCTGACGTATGCTAGAGCTTGAGGCAAGTGCCACACTAAGTCGCGTGCTTAATTGGGCTGCAACAAGGTTTTATCCGAGTCTATGTTGGCACCTTGAATCGCTCGCACGTCTAGAACACTTGATGAATGCCTTCCGTCGATCACAACATGATCAATCTGGTTTCGAGTAAGTTTATCAGGGGACTTTCCGGTCACCTAATGGATGTCGGGATGTTTAAAGCTGATACTAATTCTCCCGATTTTTGGGTTAAAATCGACTAGCACAAACTTAATGTCGTGATGGGGGCAGCGCTCGTATAGTTGCTTAACGCTCTTATGGAATTCGTCTTTTGTCGGATCGTAATACTAATAATAAAATATTTGGCTTTAATTCTGAGTGCGGCTAGCCGCTCGACTACTGGTGTTAAGCTGATGATAGAGCTACGAAGACTTTCACTGACTACGAAGCCACACACAAACTCATGCATGTCCGCTGTAGTAGTAGATCTCTCAGGGTTTATGATGTCCTCAACTTACGCCCCTGTCCAATCCATCACATTTCCTGAACTGCGGTAACGTCCGATGATTATCTCTTGAGGACATTCAACCACTGGATATCAGCACCATATCTGGTGAGTGTGCGAACATTTCTGATGCATATCCTTAAATCGTGGTCCTTAAAACGTTTGCGTGAGTCGTCAGAGGTCTGTATCCGAGGCATTACTGTCGGAGTTTTCATTGGTGGATTTTTTGACGGTACCAACAAGAGAACTGCAAAAAGAACTTTTTTCTTGATTGCCTTCATTCTTACTTACATTTAATCAAACATAAAAACTCAGTCTATGTGTCAGGATTACTCCATGCAGAACTCTACTGTTAATAAGAGAGAGATGGTAAATCTAAAGAAGTCTACTAGAGAAAGATGGTAAACGAACCTCAGGGTTCCAGTTTAAGCCACGAAGTGCAAACAATTTAAACTGTTTTTGCACAGATATACTTCTATCTTTATAAGTCGAGTATTGCGGAGACCACACACATGATCCGTACTCGAGAATCCGGAAAGGAGTAGTGTACAAAAACTTCATCGTATAGGGTTCCTCAGATTCCTTTGACCAGCGCTTAATTAACTCAAGAACAACAGTCGGGATAGACCGATTTTCTTACTCGTTTTTACATGTGTGGTGGGGTAGCAACAAATGACAGCGAAGCCGCTGGTAAAATCTAGTCTTTTATAAGGATTTTATGCTACTTAACGGGCGTTAAGCGGGGCGTTTTCAGAGAATAAAAAGCAGTTAAATCTGACGGCAAACGAGTTCAAGGTGAAGTACTTAGAATCAGCGCAATAGACGAGCACAGCCCTAAGGTAGTAAAGTATTTTCTCCACAACGATTACCATAATGTTTACATCGAAATCCGAAGAAGTCTTACCCTTTTAAAGTAGAACCCTCTCTCTAGCCTTACCAGCCCAGCAAATCGACACATCATCATGGAAACTGTTACCACGTTTATGCTATGAAATTCACGATTTTTCCTTGAAATGCGTATCTCGCTTTTGCTGCTGAGTTTCTGAAGTTTGGTGAGGATGTGTCAAAAGTGGAGCATTAGTAGTATTCAGCTTCTAACAAAAATGCACATCTCTTTTATATATTTAGAAAGAGGTTATTTAATTATGTACATTCAATTTATCTTTACTATAAATGTGACAATTAGAAATTTATTTTTTATGCATAAAATAATTTCAAAATATACTTACTTTTAGGCAACAACAAATTAGTTATTAAGGTTTGCCTTATATATTAAATATTAGTAATTTTATTTTTAACTATAATAATCTTACAATTTTACAAATTTCTATAAAAGCGTACAACAACAGTAATTCTTTTTTTGCCGTTTTTCTTGCGTTAAATTCATCTCTCGAACAATGGTGGCGAATACTTCATTGACGTTTATCCGATCTTTTGCTGATGCTTCGATAAATGGACATTCCCACAGTTGTGCCAAAGCATTTCCTGAAAAAGAAGAGAAAAGTCCATGTTTATTCCCGTAAGGTTATGTTGAAAAAACTTTGTGTTAAATACGGAAACCCAAGTCGCTGATGTCAACAACGACGAAACTCATTACACCTGTCAGTATAGAGTAAACAACCCCTAAAATAGGTAACACTCCCCTAACGCCAAATCCACAGATCAAAGACATGGGTTTGTTCTTGGGCAGCAAGCCGAGTTGAAACCCAAATTTACGACACTTCAAGGCTACTTTGTCCCCAGTGCGATGCCATATGTATTCCTGTTTACTATTTAATACTGAGGAGGGTCCTCTAGGCTCTCTGACCCGGCTGTCTCCGAGAGGTTGAGAAGGGAGAGAGGTTAACCATGTGTACCAGGTCTCCTCCTATACAAGACAATGGCAGAGAAGGTTTCGTACCTGCAGCTTCTGCAGATGTCATGGTACGTGACGCCTAGGAGTGCTGCGCGTCTTACTATGAGATAGAAAAAAGAAGAGGCGATATCGCAAAAATACCAATAAGGGAACAAGAGTGTATTTTACTCGACTGCAACGTTTCGAGGGTCAGTCACTGTGCATACGCTTTTAAAGCGAGTACTGATGCAATCAAAACATGTAAGAGTGTTACGGCCCAGTACCCCGACGGCAAACCACCCTCTAACAAGTAATATTGTTCCTATGAATTTGAATTCCTAAGTTAGTATTGAATTAACTCCTTCGACTGAATACATTAACGTGCGGCTTGACAGTTTATCATATTTTTTAATTTGCCATTTTTGATAGGCCTGCTTTTTATTTTAAGTTTTATATAAGTAAATGGGGTGTTTCGGTGTTTTTTTTCGGATCTCGGATCTGTGCTCAGCAGTGTACACGCAGATAAGCAGACCGCTATCGTCAAGCGTGGTGGGATTCTAAGCTTTGGTTTATCTCACATTGCTAAATGCAATGCGAATGCACTTTTGGCGGAATCAATGCTTATGCTCGATTTCAGTTGAAAATTAAGCATTGCTCAGGTCAGGTTGTCTAGCACTTTGAAGCACCGAAAAGGCCAGTCAAACACGTGGAAATTTCTCCACATGGCAGTTACATATAACTAAACCAAAGTAACTAAATAAAAGGGGTGCAGTGCGTTTGATTAACATTCCGAGTGGAGAAGACCAGCAAAAGTGCAGTGATAAAATATAAATGAAAAGGTTATTCTTTTCATAACCCCAAAAAGTAACCACGTGGGAGTTAGAACTGATGCATAAGTTTAATTAAAATTTTTCTTTAGTGCTTTATGGCGCAGTTGCTGCTTTAAGCTACGCCAAGCTTCTAATTACACCTTTGCCTGGGTATTGCTGCGTTTATAGCACAGAAACTTTGAGACACGGAGATACTCGTGTTGAGCCCCATAAAGGTAAAGAACTGGTGATGTAACTTAATCTGGCCATGTGGTTAACAAAAATTTTTTCTTTTTCTAAGGGGTCTCAATTTTGCCTCTAAAACTTTGATACAACACCCTACTAAGTGTACAAACCACGTGTGAAAGTCTCCGCAAATCTCTCTTTGAGGCGCAACCGCTTGAAGAAGATTTGGAGTTAGGCAGTACATTCAGCCCCAACTGTGAAGAACCATTTTTGATATTGGATTTTTTACCTCGTGCACCCCCCCAAATTGCCAAATTTCGCACTTTTACTTTTTCACTTGCTAGATGTACATAAAGTGAATTTTCCTTAGTGAAAAAATGGTTAGTGAAATTAAATTTGCATTCTAGTCTTTAATTGATATATCAAGAATTTTTTCTTAAATTTGTCCAGAATTTTTCTGTGCTAAAAGTCACCCTCTCTCATTTCCGACTGTTCCATTTTCGATAGTTTCGACTGGATTTGTGTTTTCTCCCTTGTGTATCTAGTGCCATTCTCTCGGTTTGAAAAAAGTAAAAAGAGAGTAATTTAATTTGGAATTGAGAACACAAAAAAACAATTGAAGCGGAATTACGTTCGATTTATTGCCTGTATATATACCTTATAGGGTCTGAAGTGCTCTCTTCTGGCTTTTACATACATTTGCACAACTTCATGATCCCGTTTTACCAATTTTTAATGGGTATTAAAACAGGCACACTTGCAAATCTCTGGATTGAAGCTTGTATGTTGCCATAGGAAGCACTCATGCAGGTTTCTAGCGTGTACTTGAGGCCTGCACGAGTCTACTTATAATGCCCTCCGTATCCGCTTAAAAAAGAAAAACAGCTTAGCTCCTGCCCTTGTCTAATTATATATTAGAATCTTAAAAAAAATACAGCTCAACGGCTCACGGGATCCTAGCAAAAGCGATTTGATTTACGAAATGTTAACTGCTCATGTTTGGAATAGCTCGTTCGAGAGCCGCGAGGTTTTTCGGCTCTTGTTCAGAGCTGAGCCGGGAGCCATCAAATAGCTAAGCTGGGAGCCACAACTCGGGAGCCAACAGGCCTTACTCGACTGAAAACTTATTAAATCTCGATAAAATACTAAAGAGGATAAAAATTCAAAGTAATAATAAAACACGTTAATGCCAATCAAGTGTAAAATCATGCCAGATTCAATGCATAACCGCGATTCGGAGATAATGGATCTCCAATCAATATACATATATAGTGGTTTTATAATCCAACAAAGAGTTCTAAAAGCTACAGTCCTAGTCTTTGTTAAAATCACGACGAGCAAGACGGATTTTTAAATACAATTACTCGACTGTTTCAAATACAGCTAGGGGCTAATTTGACCAATGTATGGCACCCTGATGACTGTCCAAGTTAACCTCACCAAATTTTTCCTACTTTTAGAGGTGGAATAAAATTCCCATTGTCAATTTATTCTATGAAGTATACTAAGAAAACAATAGGAAGAAAAAGTATGCTCATAAGGCAAAGAGACTCAACTCTTAGTAGGCTGCTCGCTGTCATGGTTGCTCTATGACAGGGTTTCACAAGAAGAGAGCGCGAAAATGTCACTGTGTCTCACTCTTACACACATTGAAGCGTTTTGTGTGAATTGCCGAATATGTTCGTGTCGCAAGGGGCTATGGCTGGGGAACTCTGCTCTGTGAGTTCTTTTTTGAACATGTCGATCTCCCTCCATCCACCGGGTTTTCATATGTCGACAACAATTGTGAGTGAAGTATCTAAATGGCAGTACAGTAGTGAAAGATTCAAATTGATCTTCTAATCCTCTTTAGTAGGCTATATTAAACGCGTCAAAACACTCACGTTATTTCAATGTATCATTTCAGCAGGCAGCATGGGTCTAACGCAGAGAGCGTTGAATTTAGTTTAATCATGGCATCAGTTGGAATTCTCTGAAGGTCTGATAGTCAGCACATAAAATCTTATGACAATGATGAATACTAACACACGTTTCCGGACCAATTGTTACTGCAATTTTTTTGAATATTCATCCCCGCGTTGAACTTATTGCTTACCTTCAGCGGTGGATACCTCTCTTTGGCAATCCAAATCAAATTTATTCGCGACTAGTAGTATGGGTGCTGGTTGACTTCCTTTAACGCGAGTAATCACATTTTTCATACTAGAAATATCCTGAAATAAAAATAGAAAGAACGTTAATACAAAAAACATTAAATAAGTGTTCTTGCATGCAATGCAATGCTATTCAGAGTAGATATATTCTAGTCCAGCTAGGTATGCGCTTTAATGTGCTGTCCTCACTACAACTGCATTTTGCATTTTCGCATTTTGGGCAAAATGTACATTTTCCCCCATAAAATTTTGTATGGCCACAAGAGATGCCAAAAAAGTGCATTTTGAGAAAATGTAGTCGCATTACTCGATTGCCATTCGATTCTTCGATAGTTCCTATTCGATAGTCGGCCATTTTTCGGCTAGTTGACGAAGTGGTCATCAGCGCCAAATGGCAAAAATTTTAAATTTGCTTAAAATAAATTAAATTGAAATTAATTTATACTTTTTAATGTTTAACAATAATATCAATGATAACACAATGAATTGCAGATATTAGAAACTTCTGATGTAGTTTCAATGCAAGCAATACAACCAAGTACGACGAGTAATATTTCAATACAAGCCTACAAGCACTAGTAAAACACAAATTCGTCCGAGACAGGCTTCTGATGAAATTTAACAAGTTGTCGAGATAGAGTGAGTCAGCCTCTTAGTAGCCTTGCCACAAGCCTTCTAGTCCGACCAAAACAATGGTTCGCTTGGCCACCGAAATAATTCTAGCATTTACATAGAAGAATTTGACATAGAAGAGCTTTAAACCTTTACCAACATTAGATTTTATGTTTCTAGCAGCAAAATAAACTAAAATTGAATATCTTTGTTTCATTTTCTATCTTTGTTGCCAGCCATGTTGTAAATTGTTGAAATGCAAATGCAGAAGCAACACAATGAGGACAGGAAATTGCATTTTCAGTGATGACGATAACTTTTATGCAAATGTGCTTCAGTGAGGAAGCCATATAAGGCCCTACTCGTATAAATGTCCCAAGATTTCATGTCGCGCACTTGACTTTAAAGGGGCAACAACATGATTGCAGCATGACGACGCTAATAGTCAAGCAGTGGCTGTCGCCTACCGTCTTACTACACGCATGTTGTTCTCCATTTAAGCAGAAGTGTGCGACACCCCTTTGGATCAAACTCGCCAAAATTATGTTGAGACAGATAATATTCATAACTGGAAAGGATAGACTCTACCATTGAAAACAAAAAAGTTTTCATCACTAGATCTATCTTATTGGAAGCACAAAGTCTATTTTGCCATAAAAAGGCTAAATGAGAACAAAGCAGCTGCTGCTGATGAGCTTCCTGCTGAATTGTTTAAGACTGGCAGCGAGGAATGCACAAAGTACTCTGCAGAATATGGGCCAACAAAAGCATGCCCGAAGATTGGAGTCTAAGAGTAATTTGCCCACTTCTTAAAAAAGGACACCCTACTGTATGTGCTAACTACCGTGGGATCAGTAGTCCCCTTTCAATCGGATAAAAGCATTATTTGTGAACAGCTAAAGCCGCTTATCAGCACACTGATTGGGCCTTACCAGTGGAGCTTTAGACCTGGTAATTCCACAACAGACCAGATATTCACATTACTACAAATCCTGAAGAAGACCTAAAAGTGAGGCATCAAAACATATCATATTTTTGTTAATTATAAATCAGCCTTCGACACACCGATAAGGTCAAGGCTCTTTAAAGTCGTGTCAACATTTAGTACCAGCAAAGGACGATCGACTTTGCATGATGACGTTGAGAAGCACGCAAAGGAAAAATAGGAAATAACCTCCATTTTATACCAAAAGTGGTTTTAGGCAGGGTGATACCTTATCGTGTGACTTCTTTAATCTACTGATGGAATATATACTGCGCCAGTTCCCACATAATAACTATTGCTACTTGCATATGCCGATGATATTGACATTATCGGCAAAAACGAACGGGCGGTAAGCAGGGCGTTTTAAGAGATTGAGGGCTGTCTCAATTGATGAGCTTAGCGGTAAACGAGGACAAGACAAAGTATCTAGTATCTGCGAAAGGGTACACCTTCAAGGTTGTAGAGGATTTTGTCAACCTTTGAACGATGGTAACCAGCGACAACCCGCCTAGAAATCCGACGAAGAATCACTTTTGCAACCGATGATACTACGGGCTAAGAAGGGAGTTCAAGAGCAGAGACCTCACGCGAGGAACAAAAATAGCCCTATAGCATCCCAGACCTACAATACGGCATAAAAGCATGTACAATATCATCAGCGATTGGCGTTTTTGACCAAAAATTTTTTAGGGGATTTATGAACGTGTCGCAGGTTGGGGATTGCGAACGGCCTTCCTTTGGATGTTAGCAGCGAATAAGTGGCTTTACACAACAAATGAACAGTCCCGGACACCTAGCGGGTGCCACGTCGCAGTGCACCGACGATGCGATTTTGTTGCCGCCTGCTATAAGTAGCCTCACACATACCCAATTTCTACACAATACCTACCACTTTCCCACCCCACACATCTTACCCAGGTCCGACTATCTGGAAGCCCCAAGAAAAGGACCTCCAAGCATAAGAAAAATAAACCATTCAAATATAAGCAGGATATCCCTGCAAACCCTGTAGCGAGATAGTTTGATTAGAGGCAGAAGGATCGGGAGCGGCCAGGCTGCGGCAGTCACGCGAAACGCGCAACAGCGCGCCAAACCATACCACGAGGTCGTTACCGAGCTCCTGCGTTAAGAAAGAATTTGAATACAAAGAGGGACCTTTCCTCCCCCCAAAGGGAGTACGGCGCTCCTCCTCTAGAGGACAAAGGTTAACTTCCACGGGGATAAACGATTCGATGAGAAATTCTTGCCTCGAAGAGGACACCCTAACAATATCAGTAACCTAAAGAAGAAAGACTTTGAAGAATGGATTTGCAGCTGTTTAAGTTCTTATAGTTACATCCAAACCAGAATTATTGGGCACATTATGAAAAGTAAATTAATACTCATTTCACACTTTGCGCAGATCGTTCGCATCTGCGAAAACGAACAGCATAGGTTCACAACAAGTCCGCAGCATATATTTCTGAAGCTGTAGTGACTCGTGTGCCGCTCCTTCGACAAGCAAAGTATAGGTATTTTAACACTCTGGGCTGCAAACAGTTTATGAACCGAAGAACTGGTTTGGGCATATTAGGTTCCTCGAACCGGACCATGAAGCGAACTTTCTTAGTTTTTATCCTGCCAAGGAGGCAGTCTAATGGAGGTCAACAACAAAAATGAAACCCAGAATTTTTTAAAATTAATCACATAATCACTTATGTGATTTCAATTTGGAGAATATTTTTAAAAGATAAAAGCTTTTCTCCCTAGAACTACTTTTTCGACCGATCGTTCCTATGGCAGCTATGTGCTATAGTCGTCCGACTTGAATGAAACTTAGCAGAATTGTGTGGTAGCATATAAGATTGATCAGTAAAAAGTTTGAGAGCGATAGCATGCGAAACAAAAATGTTTTTCCTACTGAGACTTTTTCAAAACTATCTTTTGTGTGGCAGCTATACTATAAAGTTGTCTGATTTACATTTAACTTTGTGAAATTATCTGAAGGCATAGAAAACTCATAAATACGGTGTTTTGGGGTCGATTACGTTGTAGACAAAAAAGTTATTCTCACTAGACCTACTTTTTCGACCGATAGTTTCTATGGCAGCTATACGATACCAATACCGATACCGATACCGATCCGGCCGATTCCGACAAATGTGCAGCGTGTTTGTCCCAAAAGACTTCGTGCAAAGTTTGGTTAAGATAGCTTTAAAACTGACGGAGGAGATAGCATAGAAACAGACGGACAACTCAGCTCGTCATGCTGATCAAGAATATATATACTTTGTGTGGTCGGAGATGCTTCCTTCTATGCGTTACAAACATCTGAACAATATTAATATACTCTCTCTCTCAAAGGGTATAAAAACTTAGATTCTTAAACTATCTCGACATTTGGCTACCGCTTCATATCACGAAGAAATTGACTCATTCACATACCTGAAATGTTTGATGGTTCGTAAGTGAATACATTACAATAAACCCATGTCCATTCTTGATGTAGAGATCCCTCATAGAGGCGAATTGCTCTGTTCCTGCTGTGTCCAATATTTCCAATACACACGGAGAACTGTCGACCTGTAAAAAACAAATTCAAAATTAAATAAAATGGTGATATCATTAGTTAAAGTAGGTTCTGTCCGTCTTGTTTATACCCCTACTTGTTGGGAAATGTATTTACTGGCCTTTACTTTATTCATTATTATAATTATTCATTAACATTTCATAAAATTTTTACTTTTCCATCATAGTTAACGATTTATATGTAGAGATGTATGTGTGTATAAGAATTGATATCGATATCAGTAAAATTGATCAACCTTTAATTATTATGGGGGCGTTCAGACTAGGGTTAAGTAAGAGCTGTTTATTTCACTAAAGAAATTCACCTCTTCCTTTTTTCAAAGCTAGGGTGTTCAACAGCCCGCGTAAAAAAGTAATTGTGTAAATTTACGCGACGCAGCTATTGAGCGCCCCTAAAGGGTTTTTGACAAGCTGTGAGTTTTTCTGTTTCTTGTGTGTTTCAACGTTTAATTCGTATTTTTAATGCATTGATTGTTGGTGTACAAATCAAGCTAAATGAAGAAATATGAATATAAAAAATCTTGAGATACAACCATGATGCTGTCGACGACGTTATGAAGGTTCTTACTGCAGTTGCATGCTGGCGGCGAGGATCCAAGTTCTGTGTGCCCAAATGAGTCAACTGGCGAACCAATGTGCTACCATTTTTCAATGCCCAGCGAGTCCGTGCGGCCCCATGCTAGGTGGTGTAGCTACAGACAGCAATTTTGAGGAAGATGTCTCAATGGATTTACTGGCCAGATGCAGTTAAACTGACAAAAAAAATTTAATTATTTTAGGTGTAACCGCATATTTTGAAGAAAAAAATCTCAAAATGACTGGAAACCGAGTATTTTTTGTCGATATTTTGAATAATTTTACAACACTTTACTCTTTCAACACTTTAACGCTGATTTTTTAAGCATACCCCAGGGCAGCAAAAAGTTCGTAATTTTTTTCTTATGTGTTTTGTTGTTGTGGCGTAAACTTTTGGAGTTTCCGCTTTTTGCTTTACGCTTTTACGCGAGCTGTTGAACACCCTAATTGTGTTTATTCACTCATATTTCTTAGTTGTTCAGCTGATCTGCAGTTCAGTTTCCACCAGCCATACACTAAAAACTGCGACTGCGTGCTTAGGAATAAAATAAGATTCGGCCATCTGTGCAATGACATTTATTATATTAAAGTCAATTAAAATTATTATTACTTACAATGTAAACCCGATTGTAACCGCATGGTCATGGTATATTAGAGAAGATAGTTCAAATATACAGCGAATAGGGCTACATGCGTAGAAGTTATATCCATGCAGAACTTAAAAATTGAGGCAAGCTAACTTACGCTCGACCGAAGTTTATATACCCTTGGAGCATGATATATGCCTGCCAGTTTGTTTTATGGCATCACAATTTTAACAAAATTTTGAAAACAAAAAAGTTTTTCTCACTAGAACTACTTTTTCGACCGGTCGTTTCTATGGCAGCTATATGCTATAGTCATCCAATTTGAATTAAACTTGGCAGAATTGTGTGTTAGCATATAATATTGACCAGCAACATGTTTGGGAACGGTAGCATTGAAAACAAAAAAGTTTTTCCTACTGAGACGTTTTTTCAATACTATCTTTTGTATGGCAGCTATACTTTATAGTTGTCTGATTTTCATAAAACTTGGTGAAATTATGTGAAGGCATAGAAAACTTAAAAATACGAGGTTTGGGGACGATTGCGTTGAAGACAAAAAAATTTTTCTCACTAGAACTACTTTTTCGTCCGATCGTTTCTATGGCAGCTATACGATATAGTCATCCGATCCGGCCGATTCCGACAAATGTACTGCGCATTTGTAACAAAAGACTTCGTGCAAAGTTTGGTTAAGTTAGCTTTTAAACTGACAGAGGTGATAGCATAGAAACAGACGGACAGACGGACCGACGGACAGGCGGACATGTCATCATATATATCAACTCAGCTCGTCATGCTGATCAAGAATATATATACTTTATGTGGTCGGAGATGCTTCCTTCATATCGTTACAAACATCTGAACAATTTTAATATACCCTCTCCAAGGGTATAATTAAGCGAAGATCACGAGTTCATTCCTAGACAGGGTTCTAGCGAAATTAAATGGTGTTTATCAGCGGTGTCACAGAAATCTATTCCAACCAAATTCCAACCCAAAACCAATTCTCGGTGTCACAGGAATCTCTTTCGGTTGGTTTTAAATCTCTCGCGTTTTTTTGGGAGATTTGGCGAAATTCACCATTAAAACAATTTTGATATGTAAAATTGGTATTGGAAATGTAAAGAACGTTATTTTTCTACATAGGTTGCATCAAATGAATTAAATATTTCAATTGTTTTAATATTAAAATTTGTGTTTCAATAATTGTTCGCAAAACCAACCGAACGGTGACAAATCAACTCGCTCTCAACGTCAGCGGGCGCTCTCTACACATGGTGGCTGTCTCTGAGTACCAACAAGCGCTAAGGGTTGCCTAGTTACAGTTTAGTTTGCATTTTATTTTTGAGGAATATGACTTAAATTTGAATTGTAATTTAAAAATGCATCGTAAAACATGTAACACAATGAAAAAATTTAATTTAAACATCAAATTAACTCAAAACAAAAAGAAGGGAAATTTTTTTTGCAAGAAATGACAACCCTGTTTATAGATTTGAGAGAAAAATACCACACAAACCTTCCAACTCGACTTTCAAATAAGAAAATGAAATCTCTTGAAGTTCTGGGACACCGACGGATTTTTCGAGCGATTTGCAAACCAACCAAGGCCAAAATCTCTAGAGATTTCTGTGACACCCCCGTATATATTTTTCCAAATAGCGCTCACCAATGGTGTGAGTTTTAATCGGTTCTTTTCGGTAAAAGGTTTCAGTTCTAGTTACGGTTTAATTCCCTGGTTCGAACTCTACCAAGATTACACCGGCCGCGCAAGATATGGCAAGTAGAACGAATAAGTTTCAACAAAAAGAATGCGAATGTGTTGGGGATAACCGAAAAGTTTAAAAGATGAACAGGTGTATCCGAGAACGAAAATACTCAGGACTAGCAGCACCCGAGTGTCTTATTGTACACATTAAAAGCGTATTAAAACTTTGAACAGATATTTGCAACTCACAGAAGAAATCATCTCCGACCACATAAAGAATATACTTATATTCTTGATCAACATTCCGAGCTGAGTGGATTGAGCTTTGTCCATCCGTTTGTCTGTTTCTACGAGAACAAATTCCTCTGTTGTAAAGCCATCGTGCTCAAATTTTGCATAGATTCTTTTTTTTTACTGCACTTTGTCGGAACTGACCAAATCAGATGATGTAATTTATCCTTAAAATCGATTTTTTCACTATACTTTCATTTAAAAGCTCTATATATAAGAAGTAACTACAAAAATTTAGCTTGATATGGCGGTCAAATTGGACATGTGTTAAGATTGTTCAAAAATTTTTTGAATGAGTAATTCCATTAAATTGTGAGCTCATTCACGATAAACATTGAATCAAACCAAAATAAAAGCAAGTTAAGAAACATATGTTTCCCCAAAGTTTTGCTCGGGGTGAACATATTTGCATATAATTGATGAATCTTTGTGTATTTAGTTGCGGTTTTCAAACAACTTATCTGTTGGAACAGTTTCCAAGAAATTTAATTTCCAAGGGTTTCTAAAGAAAGATTGATTTCTCAACAAATAGCTATGAAATTGGGAATATTTTTAAATGGCACCGGGAGAAGCAAAGTTTCATCTCACCACCCTTGCTTCATATAGGAAATACACAAATATTCGCATGTCTCATCTAATATCGACGCAAAATGATATTTGTTTTAGACAAAGGGGACGTTGTAAAGGACGTCGGGTGGGCAATTTTTTTTTATAAAAGTTGATTTAGCCGGCTCCAGGTCAGGGCGTGTAATCGTTTAATAATATGCTTGCCTTGTTTGTCACATTTTCATTCATATATGTTAGTTCAGTTAAGCCATAAAAATACTTATACAAATAAACCCATATTAGAGGCATCAATAAGCAACAAATGAAAAACTATTTGCTTTCATTTGAATCTCTAATGGATTAGTGGCTGTTATATACAATTATATCTATCCTTTAAGTTTAATAACACATTATGTATCCACATACAAACATATGTGTTTATTAGATCTCACAAGTATGTATATGTATATATGTAAGTACTCATGTTTGTATGTATGTTGAGACAGAAAAAAAAGATTAGAGCAATCGTGGTGTGTACATACATATGTTTGTATATACGTCGCTTAACTCATATTTTTAAATCACATCCATGCACATATGTACGTACCTCTATTTCCTTTCGATAGAAGTCTTCAATTGTCGGGTCATATTTTTCAATGAAACATCCCGAAACGAATTGAACAGTCAGAGCCGATTTGCCCACTCCACCAGATCCAAGCACAACAACTTTGAATTCACGCATATTTCAACCAATTTTAGATATTTTACGATGCGATTAATTATAATTAGAATGCAAAATATGTATGTATGTATATGTATATGTTTATATTTGACACCTTATATGCGTATGTTGATTAAATTGAAAACAGTTTACTAGCAAAATATTTCATACTGTATGTAATTGCATTGCTTGATAATGCATATGTATACATATATATGTATATGTATGTGTGTACATATGTTGCACGACCTGGTAGACGACACGAACACCGCACGCTATTTCATTGTTTTACACAGACTATTATCTTGAATTTCTTCAGCACATTTCATAATAAAATATAATAAAGAAAAAATTATAATTAACTAGTGACACTGACACTCATTGAAAACGGAACAATGCACATATGAACATATAGTCATATGTACATGTATGAAGACGAAACAAAATTGTGAAGGGTACTATTGCACTTAGATAACTAAATCACATAGGCAGAACTTGAAGTCCACCACCACAGAAGATGTCAGAATAACATCATGGAAACAAGAGAAAATGGAACGAGTTCGATTGAAGGCTCAATGTGCAGGACAGCAACTTACTTTTGCTTCTTTGCATTTTGATCAAAATGTACATTTTGCACATGCACTTATTCGCCAATATACTTGTACCAACCAAAGACCAATATAATTTCTAAGATGCCGAACGGCCATACAATGGTTTTGCAGTATGGAGCTATTTTTTTGGTGGCGACGAAAATCGCGCGTAAGAATCTAAAAATAGAATGCACTTGCTTGTGTGAGAAAACACGACGAATATGTGAAGCACACATACATTCGTCGGGTGTCGCTGTTAACGAGAGCGGCTGGGTCTAGAGCGCTCTCTTTGGCTTTTGAACTAAATTTCAAGAGAGCCTGGAGCCAGCTCTAGCTATAACGAAAATATCGTGTGCAAAAAAATCGTATGGTTTTATTCATCTTCATATTCCAATGTCTTTGCTTGTACATAATCGACGAATGCAGATTTTTGAAGCGTGAATTGCAACCAGTATGCCGATGAAATAATTGCGCTGTTTCTAGAAACAACGCCCTACCATTGTTATTCCAAATGCTGTAATTAATCTCTGTTAATTTGTGATGATTATTCAATTATAAATAACCATCGATCTTGAGCTGTCTAAATCAAAACTTAAACAAAACTTCTCGAAAGCGATTTAGATATGATTTAGTTGACAAAAAAGACCCTATTTGCGCCATGCAAATTTTTATAAAAATGTGAATTTTCAGTTATGTAGCCAATATACACGCAAAGATCTGTCGACTTATCATTACATCAAAGTTTTCTACGAAACAAGTTTCACGTTCTTAAAATCGCCCAGATCGCCAAATATGCGCCCAAAGTTAATATCTAGATTTTTTACATAAAATATTCGCCTTAAATAATTTATTGAAATGTAGTCTTTAACTAAAGCTATTTAATATTTTGCTGTAGACCATTATATTTCCTTATTTCGGTTGTAATGTTATGTATGTAGCTAATTATTCGCTATATCTTGGACACCGAGGGTGATGTAGCAAAACTAATAGGAGTTTTGGAATCAGGTGGACCCAATTTCTATAGAAATATGGTAAACATTCATTGAGTCCCAAAATGGTTTTTTTTGTGTTGACTTGTATAGTTTACTGACAAAATATGCAGTTTTGGAATGTTCGCCACGTGTCAATACTGAGTACAATTACTCATTTCTTTATGGTCACCTAAAATCACTTATTAAATTTGGCATATCGTAAGAGGAAGAGGCAGGATGAAATTTTAGAAGAAGTTTAGACATACAACATTAAGGGAGAAGTGAGCAGATATGGAATCCCGAATTAAGCATTCTGTCCCCAAATTCACCCAATTTACCAATCAAGTTCTCCCAAATTTGGACGAAGCCAGATTCAAGCAATTAATAAGGGTATAATATGATTTTAAGGCTGGCCCACTAAGCAGTTTTGCAAATTTCAGATCATGTACAACTCATGAAGGAAGCGAAGGAGCATCCGTTGTGAAAAATGCTGATTTCTTTGGAGTCGGGGATGACTGCACCATCGAGAGATTAACTAGGAGGGTGTTTAAAACTATATTAGCGTTATTTCAAATATAAATCCGTTTGACAAATTCTGCCGAGAGCAGAGCTCTTGCTAGTAGATGAGTTGCCTGAATGAATTGGCTATGTCGATATCACGGTAATGAATACTTCTGAGAAGCCGCTACAAGATTCGGAATTATACAACTCAAAAAACAGCAGTACAGCTTAAAACTTCAAGCAACTTATGAACAAAATAAAATAATCCGCAATATAGCTGATGGACACTGCACAAGACAGCAGCGTTTATAAAAACTGTCCTCTTTTTGATGACTAACAGTGGATAGCCGGAGATAGCGCATACAAACATACCAAACAAGTCATTACCCCTTTTCGATCTAGCCTAATCAAGCTAGCATCGAGTTCCAGAAAGGCCTTTTACAGCCATCGGCTTCGCATCCAACATTGCTTTGCCCTTTTAAAGGAGCGATTTTGATGCTAAAAGGAATTTAAATTTATGATAAAAGACGATAACAGTTTAAACGAAGCAGGAGCCAGGATACTCTGTATGTCTTACTTTCTACAATATTATAACTCAGCAAAGCAGTGCCGATGTTAAGCGACTTTGGAACATCTTTGACCAGGTCAATCACAAGCTCTAAAAACTCGAGCACTTTTGACACTTTAGGCCATTTGCTTTTTCTCTTCAAAAGAGGTATTATAAATTGCATTAAATCCATTACTATTTCATTATTAAACCTTTAAATAATCCTGATAACTTACCTTGATCGTTATAGCAAAATCAGACCAAAATGTAAGCAAAAAAAAACGGTCACACGTCGAAACGGACAAGAAACAAGTGCTCGCCACGGAGTTTGATGTAAACGGTTTTGTAGGTTAGCTTAGGTACTGGGAGCTAGGAGCAGGAAATCGCTTCTGAACTTAGGTCATAATAGACTTATTGTGGTTCCATTTATTTCATATTGAAAACGAAGCGCCTTACAACTGACTGTAAAGCGATTTCACTTTTCCTGTGCTGTGCGGGAGGAGTGGAGTCGGAAATACAGAGTATATACATTTTGTGCAAAAGTATGTAACAGGGAGAAGGAATTATTTCCGACCCTATAAAGTATATATATTCTTGATTAGCATCAACAGCCGGGTCGATTTAGCCATGTCCGTCTGTCCGTCTGTCCGTATGAACGCGTAGATCTCAGAGACTATAAGAGATAGAGATACAAATTTTTGCATGAACATTGGTGTATACCGAACGCAGATCAAGTTTGTTTCAGATTTGCAAAATTTCCGTCCGTCTGTCGGTGTCCGTCTGTTCGTATAAACAAGCAAATCTCAGAGATGGTAAGAGGTAGGGGTTTGACACGTATAAGACATTTATTTCTTAAGGTAAGGTCCCACAGGCAAATAATTTGCGCAAATATTTGAAAATATTTGCCCATTTTGTTTGCCCTTAGTGGGAACACCAAATAGTTTGCGCGCAAATATTTGCCAAGTAGCCTTTGCCTATGTTTGTGCACCAATAATTTGAAGCAAATATTTGCCTAATGGGAACACGTGGGAACACCCTCGGCAAATTTTGTTGGCGGGTTTGCGAGTTTGCTCTTGCAAGCAAATTGTTAGAGCAAACAAGGCAAATATAAAAAATTTTTTTTTTGGCTTATGCAATATAAAATTCAAGCTGTAGCAGCAAGAAAAATTCAAGAAAAATTAAATTTCAGCTGATATGGTCTATACTTTCGGTTACAACTTCCCATCATACTGATAGTCGAAACAGTGTGCAATTGCTTGGCAAGATGCAGCAGAACAAGTTGTTAAAAAAACTTTTTTTTTCATTTGTGGCTTTGAAAAGCAGTTTCTTAAGCTCTTAGCGGTTTAGTTACCATGGAGAACCCTTAGCTGCATATTGCGCCTATGCATTTATCTTGACATTTCACTATTTTCACTATCTTGAAAGTAAAGTTTGTTTGGCATTATCACATTTTTTTATCCTCTTTGGTATTTTTCCGCGATTTAATGATTTGTCATTAACAGAAATTGGTTTGAAACAGTTTTTAAGATCATAACTATGTTCTTTACCTTTGGTCATCCTTGGTATTAATCGCGGTTCGGTATTATCATTAACAGGGCAATGCAGTTATGTGTGATAGTTTGTGGTCTTGAAAAACAGTTTCTTAAGCATTTCGCGGTTTTATTACCATACCATGGAGACCCCTTAGCTGCATATTGCGCCTATGCTTTGATTCTGACATGATTCTTAATAACAAGGGGTTTATGGTCTACAAAAATGCGTATCTTTAGATAGTAAGTTTGGAGAACCTTTAAAATTGCAGCACAAGTCTCAGGCACAATCTTGCTAATTGTATTGTGTGGAATTCGAAAAACATACTGCAATGACCGATAGCTATCTCCAGTTGCTAAAAAGCGCAGTGTGACCATTAAACGACATGTTGCCGAGATCGCATTGCGCATGATGGTGTCCTTAAGCTGAATCATTGGACCAACAAGACACAAATAAAATATACTATTGTTAAATTTTATATTATATAATGTTAGTTATATATTACCAACTGGGTAATTTCTGCTGCTTTCATTCACCAAAAATTTTTGTAATGATCTAGAGCCTCCAATTGCAACTCATTTAAGAGATTTACGCAGCAACCTTCGCCTAACCCACACACTGCGGCGCTCTTGTTTCTTCTTTGCTTCTTCTTGCACAAGTACCCATTACCCATTGCGGAGCTGTACCGCAGCATAAAATCATTAAGCAGTTATTTTTGTGACTGTTCATGCCCATGCCTTTTCTGTTCTTACTTCAAAAAAATTATATTGTTTGCTCAACCAAATCAACCAAATCCAATGAAATGGTGAAGATCGGATGAACGATAGTCGAGTTAAAAGTAATACAAACTATTATGATGGGTAGTACTGGCTGCAGGCGCGATGTGCAGCACTTCACACAATTTATGGTACAGAGTGTATTTCAATCGGGCTCGACCGATTTTCTTACTTGTTATTTTAAAAAAATTCTACACAACGATTACCTTCACCAGCTATTGGCACCAGCTGTGAAGGAACTAGCTATGGCTTCTTAAACTTTGCCGTTAAACATTGCCGTAGGCGTTGAACTGTAGCAAACTGAGCAACCCCGTTTTTAATTAATTAATTTTTATATTAGTTTTTTCAATCATCGTGCATCGTTTCATAGAAATAAGGCATTCCGCATGTTGGAAATTTGGCAAGGCTTCGGTCTTAAAAATAATGCTGGCCTAACGTCAGTCCTCTCAGCCGGGACCTCGATCCACGATATTTCCGAAACGTTGCCTAGGGCCGTTCGCACACGGCTCGCATACAGTAGGCCCAAAATTGAACGTCGCTTTCATGTCGCACACTTGTGTTTGCAGGGAACACAACGTGCGTGTGGCATGACGATTGGCGACGACTGCACTCATGTTGTTCACCCTTTAAACTCAAGTGTGCAGCATCAAAATGACATCAAATTTTACGCATTTTGTACGAGAAATCGCTACGATGACGATACGAGCCGTGTGCGTTGAGCCTAAGAGTGATGTATGCCTACCAGAGATCTGCAAGAGTGCCTGTTTTTTTGACTGCAACATTACCCGCTTCAAATGCGTATGCAGTGTGACTGACACTCATAACTTTTCATTCGAGTCAAACACTCACTCTTTCTGTTATTGGTATTTTTGTGACTGGGTGTCCGAGTGTGTGTGTCTGTCAAAGCGGTTTTTTCTGTGTTGAGGGCCAACGCATGCCACAGTAAAAACAAAGACACACAAGTAACAAAAACAAAAACTCACAAGTAAAAACCAAGTCTGTCTTTCTTTTATTCCTCTCGCTCTCTCCTCTCCCTGTTGAAAAATTCCGTGAAGTTGTTGTTGTTATCTTAAGAGAAAGAGACAAATGAGAGAGAGATAAAAAATGGAAAGAGCGTTTTTGGGGTGATTCCATGAACACTCGCTCTCTATTCATGCCAGTAAAAAATTTTAGCTGCACGAGCGGGTGTTTCTGGCACTTATAGCCGAAGCGCAAATATGCCGTGAGTGTTTTAAACACTTGGTACATATTTTGCAGTGGTTGGAGATACTCGAGTGTAAAAAATATCAAGTACGAATGAGGTACACTTGTTGTGGCAGTGCACTCGTGCAGATCTCTGATGCCTACCTACGAGGCAGTAATCTGAAGCGAGGTACTCGTTGTACTTTATCACAAAAGAATGCTGATACCTCTCAGGTCGAAGCCGTTTGTTAGAGGAGATGGGCTGCTCTTCTCTGGAAGCAGCTAGAACCCCTGTCGAAACAGCTTATCAGTTGACTCGATTATTATCAACGTACCGGTGTCTTATCACCCAGAAGAGGTTGATATGGAGATCTCCAGCGATCTCATTTAAGAATATTCCACATTCCGTGAGCAACTCTGCATTGCTAGTGAGGTGTTACAGCCGAAATTTCTATATAACCGCCAAACTTAAAAGCCACGCCATCTTAACACCAAAATTTAAGAAGTGGCAACTTGAGCGATCGGCGAATCAGCTAAGAATTCACAAGCCAGGCGTCTAGACAGCTTATGCTTCGCTTTTACAGCTTACGCTTTCTTGCGCTCGCTTACGCTTATTTACCGTTTAAAATTAAGGGCCGATTTCTGTTCTCTCATATAGCTGCTATGTGTCAGATAGTCAGCGATTTTACACTGTTATTTTTTAGTTTATGTGACAAATAGCTCTATGTAGAAGATGTGAAATCGGCCCTTAATGGATTAAAGCTTATAATTTGCTTTGAGTATAATTAAATTGCTATAAGAAGCTGTTTAATTTTTAATCATTCTCCTGTGCCTCAATCCTTGCCTTAAGACTAGGAGTCAAGCTTCCTTTAAGCTGCTTGACAATCTGAGTAAACAGATATGTAGCGTTCTTCGATCCTGCATAAACTAAGAAAGCTGGCGCTTATGCATTTTTAGCACTTCTCGCTGTGTTGTATGCAAGTCAGTGTTCTTTAGCCATAGCCAGAGCGGGCCGAACACTCTCGGAAATTCACACCGAATGCATGGATCACTGACTTTCCGGAGTAAAACCTTTTGCGGCCTGTTGCCTGATTGCATAAGAACAAAGCTTAGGTTTCCTTTTTTTTCTCTCTTAGTGATGTTGCCGTGCCAGAGTGGTTAATGCTATGATAAATGGCATTGTTTCTGAACTCTAGACTTTTGTTGTTTAGACAAGGTGTCGAGGACAGAGTGTTCAGATTGATACCTCCGCGTGAACAGACCTAGTGTAATCCAATCCGCAGGTGGACGCCTACTTATAAGCCACTGCATATGCCTACTTCACATGTCCCTTTGCGGTCCCCTATATTAGCGAATCGTGATGGACATTCGTCAGTGAAACAGGAATAATTTTTGAATGAGAATGTTGTTAAATGTTTCCAAGTGAAAAAAGACTATAAGACAAATTTCAATACGACTTCAAATTATAGTAGTAGTAGTAGTAGTTTATTTAATTTGTTCTGAGAATTTTCAGAAGACTTTGTTGACATTGGCAGTTTGCCGTCAGTCATATTTACACGGAAAGGCTTTCTTACATATATTTAGTTTAGTTTTTGTTTAATTTAGATCTAAAAAAATTCGGTTGTGATTTGCTGTCTATATCTTAACGCCTCGAAAATATCACTTGCCAGTGTGATCCAACTGCGCCCATTCAAAATTGCAATTACTTCTGTAGTGTTCAACGAAGTTTGCTGCCAATACACAAGTCGTAATTCTCCTAGGATTGGACATTTGGCCAGGAAATGAAAGGCATCCTCTTTTTCGTGTCTATTGCAAAGCGTGCATTCAATTTGTATACCATCTCTATATGTCTTGAAGTTCAGTGCCATCACATCACATCGAGCGCGGAATATTTGCGAGATTACTTTTAGTTTATAGCGGTCATTAAAATAATTTCGTTCGCTTAGAGAGAGATTAAGTTGTTTGTTGCTTGGACTTCAAATTATATAAGATAGCCAAAACATTTAAATGGGTGTAACGCGATGCTAACAACCAATAATATTTTTCCTACAGACCGTAGGTGTACGGAGAATCGCATTAAGTGGTAAAGTAACAGAAGAAGTAAGAAGTAAGAGAATTAGAAGATAGAGCGAGAAAGAGAAGCAATCGTCCCCAAACCTCGTATTTATAAGTTTTATATGCCTTCACATAGTTCCACCAAGTTTTATGAAAATCAGAGATGATCATAGTATAGCTGCCGTACAAAAGAGAGTTTTGAAAACACGTTTTAGTAGGAAAAACTTTTTTGTTTTCAATGCCATCGCTCCCAAACTTGTTACTGATCAATATTATATGCTACCACAGAATTCTGCCAAGTTTGATTCAAGTCGGACGACTATAGCAAATAGCTGTCAAAGCAACGAAAGGCTGAAAATGTAGTTCTACTTAGTAAGAAAAACTTTACTGTTTTCAAAATTTTCTCAAAATTGGATTTATATATCGAATAGGTGCCATATAACAAACTAGCAGGCATATATCATGCTCTAAGGGTATATAAACTTCGGTCGAGCCGAAGTTAGCTTGCCTCTATTTTTTTTCTATGCATCTTATATAAAATCTTATGTCTTATATCTTTTGTCTTATGTTAATGGCGAATTAAAGTCACTTATGTAATTTGGTAGACTTTCAAAGTTATTTTGGAAGAATTTGTCACGTACAACATTTTAAGAGATCTGTGCAGATATGGATTTTCTAACATCTTTGACTAAGTCAAACCATAAAAACTATAAAACGAGCAGTTTTGACTCCGTCCATTTTCAGCCACTGCAGCGATGTCCAGCGAGACCAAGGCCAAACAGTGAGAGAGTATTGTAAAAAAAAGTTGGCTATACCTCAAACGGGGCCAAGCCAAGCTTCTCTCAATCTCTTGGCGTGTGTGCTTCAAATTTTTCGCACAAGGGAAAGAGACCTACAGTTTAACTCCGGATCCGAACGGCAAAGATTTTTGAGAAATTACTTTTTCATGGCTAGTTACTTCACAGCTGGCGCCAATAGCTGATGAAGGTGACCGTATGTGTGAAAGCTTTTTTCTAAAGAAAGAAAAAACTTTTATTATTAGATGTTCAGAGGCGGGATCGAACCTACGACCTTTCGCCCAGCAGTCCAGCACACTAACCGCGTCACAGACGGCCAGTGAGAGAGTATTGGTGTGCGAAAATAAAGCGCTAAGAATTTGCTTCGACCTAATCGCTTCGAACTCTGGCGAACGAATGAGAGCTTTCTGCTCTTTTGGTCCCAGCTTCGGCAAGAGTTCGGGTCGTGTACGTGTGAATGGTGAAAAGATTTCGCCCCTTGGGAGGAACCAGAGGCCATCGCTGTTGTAAAATGTAAATGTAAATTAAGCAAATAAATTTTATTAAAACATGAAAAGCTGGAACTTGCAACGTTCTCCATGTTGATATCAAAGCAGAATTTAAACAAGTGCGGCTCGAAATTTTTTTCGAAGAGAACGTTCACACAGGGCAAACAAAATAAAAAGCAAATCTAAATCAAATCCAAATAATTTAGAACTGATTTATATTTCGAGGAAACAAATCTAAATCAGTTGACGGTACGACCCTTTTCGGCCCTAATTTAATTTATATATCGTGAACAGCTAGCAGCAGTAAACAAGCCGCGAAAGCTTATTTATATACGAACTGAAGTGTAAAAGTATACTTTTGCTTTCCCCTTACCCCTTATTTCTGGGCACACTAGACATTTTTTACGGCCCAGCTGTGAACAGCTGATCGACAAAATCTTAAATCCCACTATGCTTACATCACATTAGTTCGACAAAACTTACGATAGAAGCATAAATAGAAAGTTAGAATTCAAAGTTAGCTTTCTCGTATTTTATTAGTTAGAGTACGATGTTGTTAATAGAAAAATTAGTAAATCATTGCTTTGAGATTATTTTCTGAAATTGGTGTCAGTCAATCATATGATATATCATATGATTCTTATCATAAATTGAACAACAACAAAGTTCTTGCGAAACTGAGCAAAGCGCTCGCAGATGGCGCATCAGGTGTATTTTGTGCTATCGGGACTCAACTCAACTTTCCTGCCTATCTGTGCGGTAGATGGTAGATATTGGTTTTCAGATTTTTTCATGTTTTCGTTGTTCTTCCATTATTCTGACTGTCGTGTTTCTTTTCAATGTTCCAAATTAGAAACGAACTTATCGATATTTTTCTGTAACACGTATGCTTTGAAGCAGTCATCGATACCCTAATATATCGACGGCCGTCGACCGCTTTAACTTCTTTCTTTCCGGTGTGGTACTTTGATTGGATTGCAACAAAATGGTATGTAATCTGCCGGTGTTTCCATAATCATTCATGTTTTCGATTTTATTACTCTTTTAAAACATGTATTCACATTTCTTTTACTAGGCCGCACACAAATCGTTCAGAATTAAGCAGAAGCTGGCTAAGAAGCTAAAGCAGAATAGATCTGTTCCGCAGTGGGTTCGCTTGCGTACTGGAAACACAATAAGGCAAGTAAAAAAATCTGATTGAAGTATGGGATTGTGAGCTATGTAAGTGGCCCGAGAATGCGTACAATGTGTAGAAAGTCGATCAGTGTCTTCAAAAATCTTTCAAAACGTAAACACCTGACAATGGACGGATTCAAAACAATAAGAATACATGTATTTTCGTTGTACATAAATATGTATGTACGAAATTGTTGGAATAAGTAATGTGCTGACTCTGTCCATGATGCTTATTATAATTGTGTGTCTGCAACATTAGCTCTGTATCCCTGGGTTGTTTTATTCAAATCTTTAGTGATTTGAAAATCATAGGGCATATTTAAAAGTTACCAATTTTTGCATATTTCTGGTTGGGTGGGTTAAACAGAGTTTGTTTCTGTGATTAGATCTGTTTAGTGCCACGGTTCTGAAGGTCCAAATTAATTTTCTTTTCCACTAGCCAAAGATTAATTCTTTGGCTTAGCATTTACAATTCCAAATAAATTATGCAAATTACACAGTTTGACAAAAGCAGTTTTGTTATCTTAACAAATATGACAATGGACCCATAAAAATTAGCCATAAAGTGGGAGCACACTTAGGTTGCGGTCTTTCACCAAAAAAATGGCCTCACTTGATCAGCTTATTAACAAAAATTCACTTTTTCTCTTTTCAGGTACAACGCCAAGCGTCGTCACTGGAGGCGCACCAAGTTGAAGTTGTAAGCAGCATATTTTGGAAAGAAGCAATGTTTTCAGATACGCTTTCGCTTTGACTTGCTGTTCAACTACCAAGAATACAAAATAAATATGTTCTATAAATTCTGATTTATTAAACTTTTTTTTTATTAACGTCACGGTTAAATTGGGGTGGGGTGAAGAAAAGTGGTTCGTCTTTAGCATTTTTGGTCCCAAATCCAATTAAAACAACATTCGTTGAGCTCTGTAAAAAATAATAATTTTAAAGTCCTCGATTCGTGGAAAATCCCGGGTAGAGCGCGAATTTGTGGGTATACATATGTACAGCAATAATTTCGAAATCGCTACTGCAAAACAAAAAAAATCACACTAGCTTACAGCCAAATTCGCCAGACTTCCTTTTTTGTGTAGTTTGGAATTTTGAAGTTCTTATTTTCAACCTGTTAAACTGTGTCCATTGGACACTTCCAAACTGACGTAACCTTACGTTTATACAAAAAAATCTTCGATTTTTAAAAATATTGATTTATATTTGGATAGCAATTCAGGAGCGATACAATCAGCAAACACAATAACATCAATCGATCATAAGGAGTTAATGATCAAAGCAAAAATATAAGCTGGCATTTCTTCACAGAAAATGGAAGAAGGTTTTAAATTGTTTAACCCTCCAGTGCCTAAGACCGCCTCTAGACGGGCAATGATCAAAACACCCTTTTGACATCGTTTTGCGTTTTTATACCCTGTTCCCCTTAAAAAATGGGGAAAAAGGGGATCATGAAGTTGTGCAAATGTATGTAACAGGGAGAAGGAAGCATTTACGAACCCATAAAGTATATATATTCTTGATCAGCATCAACAGCCGTCTGTCTGTCTGTATGAACGCGTCGATCTCAAAGACTGTAATTGATGGAGCCACAAGTTTTGGTATGTATGTAGGTGTGTACTGTAGCCGCATCTAGTTTCAGATTTGGAAAACTCTACTTCCTCCATCATTTAGCAGCGAAAAACTGTCACTCTCTATGTATAAACGCGTTGATCTCACAGACTATAAGAAGTAGAGACACACATTTTTGTACACCGTACTAGGGTTGTCGAAAATATATCAAAATATCAATATATCGATAATATTTTTTTAAACTGATATATTTATATCGTGATTTTTTTTTGACCAAATATCGAATATAGATTTTTTTGGGATATTTTATGATATTTGTGCGATGGTACCTCTTTGATCTGGGTAGCGAGCGCAAGCGCATTTAAGAGACAGAAAATGGATTCAAATTTGATAAAAGCAAATTAGAGCGACATAAAAAAAGGCACAGCCAAGTGTAATTTGTGCGGAAAAGTATTTAAAGCAAGCGTTTGCACGACCAAATGTCCCGTGTGTTGACTTTATGCAAGCCCAAGAGTCGCAAAATAGCGGGCTGAAGTTATATTTAAGGTTGCCACAAACATTAATATTCTAGAATTCGCATAAGGCGGCCATGACGGGACTATCCAGACACATCTTTTTTTGGAAGAGCCAACTTCGGATCCCGAGAACTTTTTGAACAGCCATCGCATGCACAAATTTTTAATTTTGTGTTTTTTATAATGAATTGTACAATCAAATACAAAAAAAAGAATTAAAAAATCTCTTCCCGATTTCTTTCCACGAATTTTTAAAAAACATGTAAAATTTAGCCCAAATATTGAAACTAAAATTATTTAATATGTATAATACATAGAAAACTCAAATCTCATGGAAAATATTGTTATGTTTGCTTAATATAGACTATATGGGCATTTCCACCAAAAGGTCAACCTGGGCCAAAAAGTTAAAAGTGGTTAAAAACACTATATCTTATCAAATTTTTATAGGGAAACAGCCAAATTAAACTAATGTAAGCTAATCTTACATTTACTAATAACCCAATTAGATATATTCGGTTTCACGGCCGGGTTAGCGCAATTTTTCTCATTTTAACATAAAAATTGCTTAATTTTTTTGGAAAAAAGTGACTTTAGATTACATGTACTTTCGCTATCTAAAATCTTTCTGATGGTTCAAAGGGGTATACATGAATGCATAAGAAACCATGAGAAACTATGTTAATACAATTTACCGTAAGTTTTTGCATCGCGTTGTAGCAGAAACCACATAAATATAATGATGGAAAAAACTGTCCCGTGCGACATGTCCCGTGCGAAAATGCTTAAGCTTACATTTTGAAAAAACTGTAAATTATTTTTGGGTAAAATAAAAACCATTTTAAAGAGACATCAATGCACTACATTCTACAATTTATCGCATTAATATATTGTCTCAGGATTCGCTGAATTCGGCATTTGAATGGTGTCCCGCGAAAACCACTTCTATTTTTGTCCCGTGCGAATGTCATGTTTTTTTGCGATTATCTTGAAACAAAAAATTTTTCCAAAATCGATCCTTGCATCAATTGTAGGGCTTTTGAAGAGCTATAAGTTAAGCCTATTGTGAAAATAAAAATCCGTTTTATTTTGACTTTTTTGAATGTTTAAATGCGTACGATTGTCCCGTTCGACGTCATGGAAATGCCCATATATTCAGTTAAATCCAACATCTATCTATTCCGTGTACCACAATCAGATCCCTGCCCATTTATTACAATAAATTTTAAAATAAAAGGATTTCAAAGCTATAGGAACCACATTTCTTGGGACAGGGTATTTTGCTGTCGGGGCACTCGACCGCAACACTCTTACTTGTTCTAATTCATGAAAGTCAAAAAATTAAGTTCGTTGCGTTTTCAATACAATGCCAGAGCTTGCGTCAGCAGCTGCAGTCGTTTGAAGATTAAAATTTGTGCAGTTCGGACGCAATAATTACACAGGCCAACAAAATGACCACTTTTGTGAGGTCCAGCCGTATATGTATTAAATTCTGATCCCGTTTTGTGCACTGATTCCAAAACTGGTCTCGGTTTTTCTCCATCAGCTCTTGTTTTCAAGATATCGCGGAAAAACCATTTTGCAGCATTTTTCGCTTTTAAAAAATTATGGAGGTTACACTGAGCAGCAATATCTGTATTTATGAGCTCTATGCGAGAGTATACATATTAAGGTCGCCTAAAAAAATCAATGGAGCATCATCAGCAAACCCAAAAGCGCCTAAATTGGCCTTTGAAGAGAAATATTCATCAAATTATAGCAAATTTTTCAAACTTAATCGCCGTTTACCAGCCATTTGGGGTGCTTGCATTTTAATGAAAACCACTTTAGCGTGTAGACCAATGGATCTTCTAGTTTCACAAATTTTGTTGCATTTAAATCTTCTTGATGGACAAAGTTACAAGCGTTTAATCCCGAAAAAAATTAATTAAATTTTATGGCAGGATAACTAGATTGATACACAAAATCTGTATAGGAAATATTAAAAGACTACTTGATCTAACATAGACCTTACATTAATTGTCAAGCAAATGTACAATAACATTCAATCAGTACTAGATTCAAGCAATTTTCCCCAAATTCATTTTTGCTGAACCTTGCGAGAACAACATTTAAATTAAATGAATTGGGTTACAAATGAGCCAAATGGGTTTCGCACTCACTATAAACTACGGAATAAGCCCCATGTGACTATTATTATTTTACAAGTTTCAACAAATGCCTGGCGGAAGGAGATTGTAGTAAAGACTCTATCTGTGAAGCGAATGTATATGTCGAGGAAGTTGACCATTCTTATTATTTGGAGAAATGCTCATTCACGCAAGGTAGTGCAAAAACTCGTTCCATTTCGCAAGCGAATAACTTTGTGAACCTGTCACGTCATTTGACGAATTTTTTATAGGAAAACCTCTAAATTAAATTATGTAAAAAAATTTCCACAAATTAAGGTAATTTTTTGTTTGCAATGGTAAATTGAATTTTTCCATGATTCTGCTTCGGTACATTAAGGCATTTAAACTAAACAATTTTTCTTTTTACGTTTGCACTTGACATAACGGTGACTCCCGGAAATCTGCGAACCATCAATACACCATTTTCCAAAAGAATTTTTTGAACACCCCACGCACTCACACATTTTTAATTTTGTATATTTTTAATGAATTGTGCAACCAAATACAAAAAACACAATATGTTTTTTGGTTTTTTCAAACTTTTTATTACAATATATCTGCATTTTCTATTTTGTTAGCAGTCAGAACTGGTATGACAAAAATCCGTTTTTATGGCCCGTTAACACTTTCGCTTGACGGTTACCGGAATAATCAGCAAGCATATGACTGTCCCATCTTCCGCGATACCGAGCTTCCATAGTTCGTAAATCCTGGTGAAAACGTTCTCCGTGCTCCTCACTTAGATCTCAAAAACTCTCAGGAAATTTATTTAAGTGACTGTATAAGAAATGCATTTTTATGCTCATATGGCATCAAAACCTTGCATGAATGAGCATTTCTCCAAATAATAAGAATGGTCAACTTCCTCGACATATACATTCGCTTCACAGATAGAGTCTTTACTACAATCTCCTTCCGCCAGGCATTTGTTGAAACTTGTAAAATAATAATAGTCACATGGGGCTTATTCCGTAGATTATAGTGAGTGCGAAACCCATTTGGCTCATTTGTAACCCAATTCATTTAATTTAAATGTTGTTCTCGCAAGGTTCAGCAAAAATGAATTTGGGGAAAATTGCTTGAATCTAGTACTGATTGAATGTTATTGTACATTTGCTTGACAATTAATGTAAGGCCTATGTTAGATCAAGTAGTCTTTTAATATTTCCTATACAGATTTTGTGTATCAATCTAGTTATCCTGCCATAAAATTTAATTAATTTTTTCGGGATTAAACGCTTGTAACTTTGTCCATCAAGAAGATTTAAATGCAACAAAATTTGTGAAACTAGAAGATCCATTGGTCTACACGCTAAAGTGGTTTTCATTAAAATGCAAGCACCCCAAATGGCTGGTAAACGGCGATTAAGTTTGAAAAATTTGCTATAATTTGATTAATATTTCTCTTCAAAGGCCAATTTAGGCGCTTTTGGGTTTGCTGATGATGCTCCATTGATTTTTTTAGGCGACCTTAATATGTATACTCTCGCATAGAGCTCATAAATACAGATATTGCTGCTCAGTGTAACCTCCATAATTTTTTAAAAGCGAAAAATGCTGCAAAATGGTTTTTCCGCGATATCTTGAAAACAAGAGCTGATGGAGAAAAACCGAGACCAGTTTTAGAATCAGTGCACAAAACGGGATCAGAATTTGTCATCAATAGGGCTGGACCAAAATGGCTGTTGGCCAGTGTTATCTCTATATATATAAAAGAAATCCTGATCACTGATTCACTGATTCACTGATTGGCAACATCGCAGCCCAAACGTAAAGATAGAGGGCTGTAATTTTCACAGGAGTTTCGTTGGTGTGAAGTGCGACAAGACGGGGTTTTGGAAAATTCCACCCGGGTCGGAGTGCGAAGTTTGTATGGGAAAATGTTATTTTTCATCGTTGACTTGAAACTTGGTTTGTAGTTTAGTATGGATATTCGACACGTGTTTTCCCGATTTTGGAAAATCCGCCCCGAGAAAATTCCCGAAATTCTGCTGACAACTATTTCATCCTGCTGAATTCGGTGAGGAGTAGGGAGATTGAATTGTTTCCGAAGTTGGAAAATTTGACCAACGTCGGAATTCCCGAAACTCCGAAATATTTATTTTCATCCGATTGTGAAACCGGAAAATAGAAAGAATTGAAATGTGATTTTCCGAAGTTGGAAAATTTGACCCAACGGTCGGAAAATTCCCGAAAACTCGCAGAAAAACTATTTTCACGTGGCGAAACCGGTTTGTAAGGACAAAATACGAATAATTTGAGTGATTTTTTATGTCGGAAACACGGAAATGGCCGGAATTCTGCAGCAAACTTTTCTGTGTTGACTCGGTTTGAGGTCAATCGTTGTTCAAACCCCTATTTATAATTTTGTAATTGTTTGTATTGGTCTAATGTTGGCTTGCACACAGGAAGTGAGTTGGATGTGCATTGAGCGAATGGATGGAAGGAGGCTATGGATTGTTGTTCGACACAGAAGGTATCATGGATAGCGGATGGCTAATGAAGAGGGCGGATGGGCGCATGGTTGTGGATTGCTGCATGACACAAGGGTGAAGGTTATGGGCGAGTGGTGGGATGAGGGCGGAAAATTGCTGAAGTGGAAGGAAGAGGGCGGAATGGGTATGTGGGCGGAAGTGGGTGGGATGTGGGTGGGATGTGGGCGGGATGTGGGTGGGATGTGGGCAGAAAATTGGCTGGAAGTGGTCGGGAAGAGGGCGGGAAGTGACGGGAATGTGTGGGTTGTGGACTTGAAGTGAGTGGCGTTGGTTCTATACTGTTGAAGGCGCAGCGAAGCGCGACGGGTTATTTGCTAGTCTCAAAAAAAGAAAGTGTCCTGACTGATTCATTGATTCACTGATTCACTGATTGGCAATCATCGCACAGCCCAAACGGTAAGAGATAGGGCTGTAATTTTCACAGAAGTTTCGTTGGTGGTGAAAGTGCGTACTAAGACGGGGTTTTGGAAAATTCCACCCGGAAAAGTCGGAAAAGCGTCTGAAAAGTTTGTATGGGAAAAATGTTATTTTTCATCCGATTGACTTGAAACTTGGTTTGTAAGCTTAGTACGCGAAATAATCGACACGTGTTTTCCCGATTTTGGAAAATCCGACCACGAGGAAAATCCGGAAAATTCTGCAGAAAAATCTATTTTCATCCGATTGGCTTGAAATTCGGTTTGAAAGGAAAGTAGGGAAAGAATTCAAATGTGATTTTCCGAAGTTGGAAAATTTGACCCAACGGTCGGAAAATTCCCGGAAAATTCTGCATGAAAATAACCATTTTCATCCAATTGGCTTGAAACTCGGTTTGTAAGGACAAAATACGAAATAATTTGAAAGGATTTCAATGTCGGAAATCGCCCACGAGGAATGGTCGATCGCGAAATTTTCGTCCGTGGCGAAATCGGTTTGAAAGACAAAACGGAATAGTTGTAAATCGTGGAATTTGACCCACGGTCGAAATTTTGCAGAAAAACTATCCCGATTGGCTGAAACCGGTTTGTAGGACAAAATACGAAATAATTTGAAATGGATTTTTCAATGTCGGAAAATTCGCCCACGAGAAAATGGCCGGAAAATTCTGCAGCAAACACTATTTTCATCCGATTGGCTGAAATTCGGTTTGAAAGGACAAAATACGAAATAGTTTGAAATGTGATATTCCAAGTTGGAATTGACCCAACGGCGGCCGAAAATTCGCAGAAACAACATTTCACCGATTGGCGAAACCGGTTGGACAATACGAATTTTAATGTGATTTTCAATATCGGAAACCGCCCGGAGAAGCCGGGAAACGCAGCAAAAACATTTTCATCCGATTGGCTGAAATTTGGTTTGTAAGTCAAAATCGGATTAATTTTGTTTTGATTTCGATGTTGGAAAACCCGAGCCCCAAGTGTTGGGAGAGGTTGTGTTGTTGTTTTAAGTGGGTGGATTTAGTGATTATGTGTGGCTTAGAGTGTAAGGAGTTGGGTGGGCGGAGTGGTATTACGGTTGGGTAATTGTGGGTACGCTTGCTTGGTCTATACTGTTGAAGGCGCGCGGCGCTGCTATATATATATAACTGTTCAACCTGACTAATTGACTGACTGACTGGTGACCGTCGCACAGCCTAAACCATAAAAGATAGGAAGATGAGTTTTTCACAGTAGTTTTATCTTATGCTGAAAGTGAGTACTAAGAAAGGATTTTGGAAAATTCTGTCTGCAAATGTGGAAAATTCGCGGAAAACTGTTGTAGGCAACTTTTTTGTTTTTCATCCGATCAAGTTGAAACTCATTTTTAAAGATCTATATGAAAATTCAATAACAACTGCATACCAATCTTCCGGAAAATTTACACCCGTGGGTGGAAAGTGGGTGGTCAAGGTTGTATGAGCGTAACTTTAGTTGCCAGCGATTAGCTCGAAACTCATTTTCAAAGTTACACATAATAAAACATAAACAAAGTGGCTTTCAAATTTTGGTAAATCTAACCCCAAAATCGGAAAATTCGCGGAAAACTGTTGTATGAAACTATTTTGTTTTTTATCCGATCAACTTCAAACTCATTTTCAAAGCTCTATATGAAAATTCAACAACAACTGCATACTAATCTTCCGGAAAATTAACCCTCCCCCCTGAGTGGAAAGTGCATGCAAAAAACTATTTTTCTTCCGATTGACTTGAAACTCGGTTTGTAGGAATGAAATACTAAATAATTAGTGATTGCATTTTCCAATGTTGAAAATACCGTCGGGATGCCCACTGGGAAGTGGGAGAATAGTGGGCGGGATGTGGTTGGTAAGTGGGCGCTAATTGGGTGGGAATTGGGCGGTAAGTGGGAGGGATGTGGGTGATAAGTGGGCGGGAAGGGGGTGGGATGTGGGCGGAAAGTGGGAGGGATGTGGGTGGGAGGTGGTTGGGATGTGGGCGCAAAGTGGGTGGGAAGTGGACTGGATTTGGGTGGGATGTGGGTGGTAGGTGGGGTGGGAAGTGGGCGGAAGTGGGAGGGATAAGGGCGGGATTTGGGTGGGTGGGATGCGGGCGGGAAGTGGGCCAAAGTAGGAGGGATGAGTTTTTTTTTGGGGTGGGATGTGGGCGGAAAGTGAATGGGAAGTGGGCGGGAAGTGGGTGGGATATGGGTAAGAAGTGGGTTGGATCTGAGCGGAAATTGGGTGATGAGTGGGTGGGATGTAGGCGAGAAGTGGGTGGATAGTAGGTGGGAAACGGGTGGACGTTGTGTAAGAAGTAGATGAGGAGTGGGTGGGGTGTGGGTGGGATGGGGGTGGTAAGAACGCAGCAGCAAAGTCGTAACGGTAAAAAAGAAAGGTAGTAAAACGTTCATTTCAAGCTTATATATGTATGATTCGATTTCTGGGCTCTACAGAGAAAACAAATTTATAAAATGTTTTTTAAATTTGGTAAATATTTAACTCTCACGATTGACTTTAAACTGATTCTGATGTTGGTTCTATACTGTTCAATGCGCAGCGAAGCGCGACGGGGTATATGCTAGTATTATATATAATAGATCTTTTCCACGATCCGTTCTTCGACAATATTTACCAGACAATTTGTGTGACTCCTCTGGCTTTTGCTATAATTTTGAGATATATTGCAGCCCAGGAGACACCGTTGTTCAAACTGGCTCACCAGATCTTGGTGCGGCAGCAAATGTAGTTGTTCGATTTTCACGCAATGTTCCGGATTTCCAAAACTAGATTATCTACTTCAACAATTATTATACTTCATTGCCGTTTCTTGTATATCTCAAATCCCGGGTATATTTTCTTTGGGAACTATTCGCTCGGGCGTGGATATTCAACAGAATTTTATGGATCTGCATCAGGAGTCGAAATGTCTTTGAAGGTTTTGAAGGACAATAAGGCAGTGCGACTTGCTTCGAATTACACGAGCACAAAGACTTTCTTGAATGCAACGAATTCAAAAGGTCGGGTTTTACGTTTTGTTCGCTCTAAAAAAAAGGCGCTTGACATAGATTGCCCCAATGTAATCCACGAATATAACAGCAACATGGGTGGTGTTGACCTAATGGACGGACTTATTGGTCGATATAAAGTTTCAGTAAAGACCAACAAGTAGGTACACAAATAGACTATATGCTTGATTTAGCCACGGTAAACGCTTACATTTTGTTCCACCGAATAAACCAGCCCGACGTAAATAATGCAAAATACCAACTGAGATATCAGAGGTCGCATACGTGCTTCGCATTCTACGAACTCTTTTTTGCCAAAAGAACCACGACAAGTTGCTGAAAAGGAAAAGAAATTCACAGGGAAGAAAACTATCGTACCTGCTAATGATGTATGTTAGACGGCGTAGAGCATTCTCCAATGTTTTATCCGGTAAGCTTACTGGTTGCACTTCCGAAACTTAAATTGTACGCCGTAAATGTAGTATGTATAATCCTGTGCCTTTCCCAGCAAAAAGACTATACGATTTTCATCACAAATAAGTAAAAGAACTTTTTGTACACAATTATTTTAAAATTGGTAAATTTAAGTTACTTTAGTTTTGATTGTGAATTCTTTTGTTTATTAAGCTTTTCTTTATAATAAAACGTGTAAACAACAAAATTATTTACAGTAATTTTTTTTGCCAACACTCCCAAAGTCACCTCTAGGCGGTCCAAGGCTTTAGTCCTATAATACTCGATCCGTGCAAAAGTAAACATTTTCCCAAAACAAACCTTTACTTTTAAGACACAATGAACACAAAAATAATTTTTTTCCGGGAGAAAAACATTTTGGAACTAGAGGGTTAAGTATATAAAACGATCTATACAATTTAAGGGTACTGTATACCTTCCGAAAATTGAATTTGTATTTTTATACCTTTGGAGAGGGTATATTAAAATTGTCCGGATGTTTGTAACGAATTGAAGGAAGCATCTCCGACCACATAAAGTATATATATTCTTGATCAGCATGACGAGCTGAGTTGATATAGCCATGTCCGTCTGTCCGTTTCTATGCTATCTCCTCCGTCAGTTTTAAATCTATCTTAACCAAACTTTGCACGAAGTCTTTTGGTATAAATACGCTGCACATTTGTCGGAACCGGCCGGATCGGATGACTATAGCATATAGCTCCCATAGGAACGATCGGTTGAAAAACTAGTTTTAGTGAGAAAAACTTTTTTGTTTTCAATGCTATCGCTCCCAACGCTCGTATTTATAAGTTTTTAATAATTTTACATAATTTCATTAAGCCTTGTCGAAATCGGACCACTATATAGTATAGCTGCCATACAAACTGTCAGGCATATATCAAGCTCCAAGGGTATATAAACTTCGGTCGAGCCGAAGTTAGCTTGCCTCTATTTTTTACTTAACTTTGAACAGGAAACCACAAAAATTTCTAGTTGTAATTTAATCAATTACCTATCGAATGATAGGTAACGTCACGTCCGTATCTTTTGTGTGTTCAATACTGCTCAGCGACGTTTAGACATAGACAGTGTACAAGCTTATTCTGGCGTTCTTAGCAACAACAAAATAGTGCTATATGAGCTTCGCTACACACACACACGCAAGGTCAAAATGAGCATGTGTGTTATACCGGCCAGTGGACTAAAGGCGTAACCTCGCACAATCTAGGAGATCGCTCCCTGGTTGGGACATTGTTTCGCGTGCTGTATGGCATGTGGCACAGTCTAGTTAAAACCACATGTCAGCCAAGTCCAGCTCTTCCATTTTGGACAAAGAGAAGTTTGTAATTTTTGCACGATAGCGCTCTCCATTCACAGTAACGTTCCTGCTTTCGTCACCTTCTAAGAAGTATGGTCAAATGATGCCACCGGTCCATAATAACCAAAAAGAAATTTGCTAAAAATCACCCTTTATAATCAGCGTGCAGTCAAAAGAAGTTTCTGTGCCTAATTTGAACTTGATAATTTCAAAACTAAGGGACTGGATTGCCTGGAAGCAGACAGACGTATAGACAAGGCTTAATCGACTAAGCTCCTCATGCTGATCAAGGATATACACATTTTATGCGGTCGGGGATGATTGGCTGATATGCGTTGCAAACTTCTGGGCAAAAGTATAATACACATTTCAAGTTTATGAAAATTGTGCTAAGCAAGTGAACATATATGATGCTTGTTGACTAGTTGAGTATTTGAACAACCGCGACCTGCACAACACACGAAGATACACCAATGATTCCATAAATGCACTTGGATGATTACGCACTCCAACACGTAAGGTTTATTAACTGTGTATCAACTTGATTGACATTTTACTCTGCAGGGACTTCAATATCGCCGTTATTGAGTTCGTCAATAACATCATGAGGATGCTTTCCATCCACAGTGCAACCAACACTTTGGGCAGTGCCGAGGACTTCTTTGCAGGTTCCCTTCAATTCACGAGCCATAGATCTAGGTCTCATTGTTCGCGCAATAGCCAGGATATCATCAAAAGCAATATTTCCACTGTGTTTGACTAGAATGAAAATAAAAGGGATAAAATAATTAGAAAAATCCGAGAAATCTATTAGTTTTCGAGCATGAAACAATTACATATAATCACGTCTCAAGCAACAATGTTCAAAAATATCTGTTGCTGCCAAATAACGACTTAAGCAATGGTGTTTCTATAGATCGAACAATTAAATGAATATATATACATATATATCTCTTGCAATGCTAATTGAAAGTAGAAAATAACTGTAAACAATTTATGAGAGCTGGACCTCAATACTAATCAGTTGTATCATACCCTTTATTAAGCGAATTCAAGTTTTGGTAACAAGAAGCACTGTGAAGGAAACATCTAACTAGCTTCAACGTGTTTAAAGGGTAGACACGTCGAACGTTCGGTTCCTCCTGCCTTTTGAAATTGTAATTGATATCGAAAAGCCGGTTCACATAATGAAGCGAAATTTAATTCATGGAGCCCAGCAAGTAAGTAAGCAAAAATATGCTATTTTGAAAACAGGTGTTCGCAAATGGTCGATTTTGCTGATCAACAAAAATAAACTTTACACCCGACACTATACACATGGTTGTATACTTACTGTTCTTTTGCTTCTTTCGGTCACGGGGAGGTTCCTTCAGAGCTCTGATGATCAACGATGCGGCTGACGGCACCACAGAAATAGCAGCCTGTCTGTTTTGGATGGTCAGGCAAACGGTGATCTTCAGACCTTTCCAGTCCGATGTAGCCTTGGCAATATCATCTCCAATTTTCTTTGGCGACAGACCAAGTGGACCAATTTTGGGAGCCAATGAAGATGTTGCTCCTACTTCGCCACCCACGCAGCGCAAGTAAACTGAAATATTTACAAATAAGATTGTTTACTTTTAAAGAGCATACAAGTATTTAAGATAAAACAAACTTACCCAATTTTACTTCCGTAGGATCGAATTTGGGAGGCATATTTGTATCCTGGTTGAATAGACCGCTATAAAGTAGAGATGGCTTATAAATTTAAAGATTACCAAAAAGCAAAATATTCCCCGTACCGTACCGCCAATAGACACAGGAAAAAAGAAAGAAGAAAACGATAGCAGTTGACTTCCGTTGAACTTGATAACCTTGTAACAGTTCGTGTAATCGAACCGGCATAAGCTATGGCGCATAGCTGCAAAAGGAACGTGAAATTGGAACACGTGGAACACAAAATAATTTAATCAGTAATATCAAAACACAAATTTTAATATATTAAAAATGAGTTTGAGCTGGCTGATGCGCAAAGAGTTATGAAGCAGGTTTCCTAGTTTAATATTTTAATATTATTAAGACCATAAAAATATAGCTGTCTGGATCTAATGCGGAAGGTCTGGGGTTTACCCGGAACACAAAGCAATTTATAAATATATTAAGAAAATTTGTCTCTCTCTTTTGAGAAAGATTGAGAAAAGCGCGGGTTTAAGTTTGGTGACTGTTCGAGCCTAAAATGTATTTTTAAAATAAGACTTAGTAAATTCAATTGAACAGGTTAGAACATGCATAATCCAAAAGTCTTAAGTAAAAACTTAGAAGTAAAGAAGTATTTAATTTTATTTCATTATTTTAATAATAAACATTGCAGATTCTAATACTGAGGTCGTACGACCTTTGGTATTTTTTGCCTAGTCGTCCGGCCATACAAAATTATGTCAGTTGTTTTTAAATTTGGGCGGTCCGGAAAAAATCAATGCTATCAGTCTGTTTTTACTCCCAAAATATGACAGACTTGTGAAATTTTAATTGATAGCTATCGGAAAATGAACCCGTTTGTAAAGTAAAATATACAAAAAAAATCCGTTAACAATTCAGTTAAGTAGTAGCTGTTGTTGTTAAATGCATCAATAAAGACCCTGAGAATAGGCCCTGAATACGCCATGAACTGCAATTGGTCCCAGGAGAACTCAACAGCTGGCTGTCAACTTTGTAGATACAATTTTTTTCTCTTTATTACCAATAATAAAACCATTCTTGGCGGATGGTTAATTTGTTGCAGAAAACAGCTGGCTGTCAACTTTGAAAATATCACAGGTCACATTCACATTGCGATAAAACACATCCGGTATATTGCTCCTTTTACTAATTCAATGTCCACCGTTACTGCATCGTCGGGACTTCACTTTCGCGCCCGAAGATCGTCTATTCGAGCCAAATATAAAGGTGATGTGTAAGTCTTCGCGCACATTTTTGATGCGACTGATCATGGAGTACTTAGGCCAGACAAATAGTTGCTTCATAGTGTAGAATGCGAACTTGCCGCTATAGTGCATTGATGGATATACTGGGGCAGCAGATTGTTCACATTCTTTTAAAAAGGCGATTTTGTAGAAAGCATTCCGTTTTCACTAACCACATTTTCAAATTATCTGCTTCTCCATAGTCACGAAGAGCATTTATTTTTATTTAATTTTAATTTATATAATTTAAAGAACTGATAGACCTTTGCGTTTAGTTCGCCCAAAAAAAATCGTATGACTGCAATGTATATTCGGTACTGAAAAATTTTCGTTTTCTTAGCACGAGTGTGGGAGGGCATGGGACAGAGTGTATAAGGTATAGATATGGATCAACAATGTTAAAAAAATAAAAAATATTCTTTTGAATTATTTTACCTTGACCTATTTACTGGATATACCAGATAGCTTTTACCTTACCTTTACCTTAACTTAGGTAAATCTTTCGACATTTACTACCTTTTTTGGCTCATGGGTATGTCAACAAACAGACATGGTCTGAAAAGCAGCCAGAGGCAGTTTGCCAAAATTAGAAGAATTGATCTTAGTTGACATGTGGACATTTAAATGAAATAATCTTGAAAAAGTAAATGACATGTACTGATGTATGGCTCCAAATACATATTTAATTCACCATTGCAAAATTTCCTTTTTTCTTTTTTAAGTCCAATGTCACCGTATTTATATCAAAAGTTATATGCTGAACCTCGGATGTCTATTTCTTGTGGCTGACACAGGATCGGTCGGTAAATGGGTTATTTTCCGATCGACGGAAGGCACTCATCGAGTGTTCTTGACGTGAGCGCGATTCGAGGATCAGTAATTTGTTGCAGCCAAAGTACACACGATGTTCAGTGTGGTACATGCCCCACGCTCTAGCACACGTCGGAAGCTAAATTCTCGAGAAGCTGCAATCACAACGGACCTCTGAAGCGTACATAGCTAAACTTACCCAACTGCTCAGGTAAATCTCTTCATTCCCTTGTGGTATATGCGAACAGTGGAAACCTATCTCGCACTTTATGAGTACGGCTGCCAAGTAGATACTTGGATACGCCGAGTCCTCTTGAAATCATAGAATAAGATGCGGAGAGCCACCGCGCTTCTGCCTAGGAGAGAACTCTGCAGTCGGGAGTAGCGCGGGCTGTTTAAGAGCGATACCGGAAAATAAGGAGAGAGGAGAAGCGCCTTTTAAAAAGGAAAAAGAATGAGCGAGAAAAGTGCGAGGTAGTTGAGATGCTTTTCGGCATGAGTGAGACCCCAAAATTGTATTAAAAGATTAGACGACTAACTGAAAGTTTCTCACCCAGAGTAACACAAAGCAAGGACGAAAGTGGAAATATGGTCACAGTCAGGCAAACGAAGAAGCTATTTTGCCAACCTCGACTACGAAAACAATGCCGCCCTTGGAGAAGTAGCAATGTCACCAATTGACGATGTTGAAAAAGACCCACCGAACCATCACGAATTATGTTTAGCAAAAAAAAATGCTGAAGAATAACAAAGCAGCTGATGAGCTTGCCGCTGAATGGTTTAAGGCTGGCGGCGATTTGGTAAGGTGCTTGCACCAACTTATTTTGCAGAATACGACGAAAGCATGCTCCAATATTAAAGTCTAAGTGTAAATCACAGACCAGATATTCATATTACGACAAATCCTGGAGAAAGGTATCAAAACCTACCACCTTTTTGTTGAATATAAATTAGATTTCGACACACCGATAAGGTCAAGGTTCCTTGAAGCCCTGTCTACCTTTGGTTTACCAGCAAAGTACGATAGACTTTGCAAGATGACGTTGAGAAGCACTCAAAGCTTCGTTAAAATAGGAAAGAACCTTTCTGAGCCTTTTTCTACCAAAAGAGGTTTCAGGCAGGGTGACACCTTGTCTTGTGACTTCATTAATTTACTGATGGAGTATATACTGTGCCAGTGCCCAAATACCAAATACCAAAAGATCGGCCGCCATTCTTAAAAATGATGTAATGCTACTTTCATATGCCGATGATTTTGAACTTATCGGCAAAAACGAACGTCCGTTGAACATGACGTTTTAAGAGATTGCGAGGCAGTCTATACTGATGGGCCTAGCGATAAACAAGAACAAGACGAAGTATCTAGCATCCGCGAAAAGGAAGTCTACGAGTCTTGGACAATCTGCAACAATGGGAGAATACAACTTTAAAGTTGTAGAGGATTTTGTCTACTTCGGAACTATGATAACCAGCGACAAAAACATTATATACAACCCGACGGAGAATCACTCTTGCAAGCCTATGCTACTACGGACTAAGTACATACATGTCGCTAATCATCCCAGTCTTGCGATACGGTGCAGAAGCATAGGCAATACCATCAGTGGATAAGGCTGCGATTGGCGTTTTCAAGAGAAAGATTTTTCGGGGGATTTATCGATCTTTAAAAGTTGACAATGAATTTCGCATCCGAAAAAATGATAATTGTATAATCTCGATAGGGACACTAGATTAGACAACAGAAAATTAGAACAGCAGCTGCGCTGGATAGGACTTGTTATCCGTATGGATAAACAAGCTACAGCAAAATCGGTCTACAAACGGAATGCTAAAAACGTTCGAGGAAGAAGCTGGGTGGGACGACATTTTCAAGCTTGGTGTGTGATTTCTGTTAGAAATCCTGGATAATCTTTGAAGTTTTGGCAAATGCCAATAGTTGTTTGGTGGAACTTCTTGTCGCTTCTTCAGAGAGGTCTTAGGGAGTGCAGCTGTTTTATTCTGTCGTGGCTATTGCTGGCAAGCTGCATATGAGGTGTTTTAGAGTTTCTACGACTCCAGGTTCGATACATTTCCTGCAGGTTTCTGCTGTCGTGATGCCCATCTTTTTCGCGTGATCGGCTGCTAGGCAGTGACCAGTTATTCAGCCAATAAAAAGTCAACAGTCTTTTTTGGAGTTTTAGCATATAATGCGAGAGTGTTTTGTCTTTTGCCTTGCACATAATTTCAGAGATTCTGCAGCCGATCGTGTTTTTCCACTTCTCTTTGCTTCTTTCTCCCCTATCTATTCCATCCTGCTGTATAGCGTCTGTACGGGGCCCTGGTGGTTGGAAATCCAGTAGACTTGCACCTTACTAGCTAAGGGAATCTATTGCTTCTCTGCTTGCCAGAACATTTCTCGTATCTGGCTCATTGACTACAGTACAGCCTGGAAAATGCGCATTAAGTAGAGCGCATATCGCTTCCCTGCTGCTTTCGGTTCAGTGACTGTTGATCGTTTTAAGCTGACTGTGCATGGGTGGTTGTTTTGACAGCAATTTGCTGAGCCCAGCAGTTTTCTGAGCCCAGCTGTTTCGAAGGCCTCCTGTATGCTGGAGAAAAGATTCTCCTTGATTTCAGCTCTGCCTCTCGCAAGCACTTGGCTCCTCCAGGCGGACTTACCTCTGTCATTGATGTCCGGTCTGCCCCACACGGTGTGGTGTGCGTTGGCTTACTTTCCAACAATGAGTGAATGTCTTTTTCTGATCGCCTCAGCTGTTAGTCGTTCGCGCTCGGACGGTGGTGATTCTCGTTCGTGTGCCATGTAGCAGGACGCCATAACTATTGGCTCAACATCGTGACCTTCTAGGGCCACATCTGTGAGGTCGTGCGTGCTGTAATTAAATAAAGGTAAGCATAGATGTCTTTAGTAGCATGCCAGTAGCATGGCCGTGGCATTATATGCCAAGGCACGCTAGTCTCTATAGGAGCGCATCCACTAGTAGGCTCCACAACAGTGGTGAGAGAACTCCTCCCTGAGAGCATCCTCTAGTTGTGGTTACTGTGATGGTTTCTTCACCTGCCACTGCACAGGTCTCTCTGCATCGTAGAAGTGAATCTATAAATCTGCTTACCGTGGTAAACCCCATCCTCATCTGATTAGGGCGTTCTAGACAGCACTATACTATGTATTTTCGAATGCTCCCTCAATGTCTAGGAAGGCGCATATTTCCACTTCCTTATGTTCTATTGTTTTCTCTTTTATCTTCCCAAGTTTATTCAATGTCGTGTCGGTCGAACGGCCGTGTGGGTTCAAGTCTGCCTGCGGACACAACTTTCTTGGTTTCTGGCCAGTCAGAGCTACGAGGGTGGTAGCAGTACTGTTGGTCGACACAATCTTTCACAGGGATGTTTTTCGAGAAGTGATTGTCTTACAGGAGATGTATTCTCTCCTCTCCTCACTAAATAGGCATCGTTTGCTTTCTGGAGCGAGATGTTCCCGTCCGGGCTTTTCTTTGCCAGGACTCTATATAATCTCGCTCCTTCTTTCGTGTCTTCAATGGACTCGCGTGAGTTTCCTGCAACTCTTTCTTTTGACTTTCCAAATCTCACCATTGCATAGTGTCAGGGCCTGCTTGTAATGCAGTCCCCATTATTTTCGAATTCATTAAAAAGAATTCGGGTCTTCTTTATGAGATTTTCCAGGGTAGTATTCCATCAAGGGGCATCGTTTTATATCTCGATTTTCTTAGAGGGCAATTCTCTTCGTATGCATTGATTACACTGTGCAACACTAAAAAGTTGATACGTTCGAGACCAAAAAATTCTGAAAGGGTATGATAATAGTACAAAAACCTTCCCTGGGTTTGGTCTGGTTAGCTGCCAATTTCTTTTTATAGCACTTTGAAGTGTTAAGCATATGATTAGGACTTGTAACTCCCTTTCTCGTAAACTATTTGGAATTTCGCTTTGACGTCTGAAAAGAAGATGTTGCTCTTGACTTAATTTACATCTTTAAACTCAAAATTGCAAAAATGTCGTAAATTCATCATGTTTTCCCCTCATTTTGTACTGTTTTCAACTTTTTCTTGAAAACTATAACGAATTTGACCAAGCAATGAAGGACGAAAAAGTAGCATAGACTAACGTAAACAATCGGTTGGAACATACCAACTTCATTCGAATGGTCCTTCATATAGTTAAAGACCCTGAAAGAAGAATAATTTCAACCAAAACTCGAAAAAGTACAGTTTTTGGTAGAAATTGGCTGACACTATCGAAAATTTCGATTGTTTTGTATTAAATCAATAAAATTGTCAAAAAATATAACTTAAAAAATGTAGCTAAAGAAATTTAATTTATTTACTTTTTTACCGATAAAATTCGTTTTTTTCGAATTTTTTTGACAGTTTTTCATGCTTTTGGTCTTTTTACTATATCAAAGAGTACTTAAATGAAGTGTGTTCGAACTAACGGTTTGTTTATTTTGGTCTAAGCAAAAACTTTTACCTACATTACTTGTGCAAATTTGTAACGGTTTGCAGGAAAACGTTGAAAAACTGAAAAAAGTTGTTAAAAATTGATTTTTTTTGGACATTTTTTGTAATTTTAAGTACCAAGACGTAATTTTTTTGATTTGCTTCTAAGAAATGTTTTGTAGGCCAAGCCAAGAGCAACAACTTTGCTGAAGACACAAAAGCAAAATTCAATATAGCTTACGAGATATAAAATCATTAATCCTACACTGAAGCTGAGAAGTTCAAAGGTCAATAAAAAGAAAACGGCAGCTAATCAGACCAAACCCATGCAGCGTTTTTATACTACCATCACACCCTTTCAGAATTTTTTGGTCTCGACCGTATCAACTTTTTTGAGTTCAAAAATGTGTCACAGTGTTATACTTTTGTTTGCGGCTGTTCATTTCAAACTGTTTGAAAAGAAACGAGAAAGGCAAAGCTAACTTTGGCTGTGCCGAAGTTTTGATACACTTGAATATTATGTTGCATTTTGTGCTAGCCATATATCGATACTCGCCTATCGATAAGTTGGATCTGGGGTGCTCAAATTTTGGCGGGGTGGCAGCACCTAAAGAAGCGGGACTTTTGAGGAGGTCGACGTCCAAAGCTTTAGCCGGTTCGCTCACAGATTTTTTTGGCGGGAGTGGCGAAACGGGTGAGTGGGAGGTAGCTGCAATTGAATGCAGCTGAATCGGTCGTTAACCCCAAATCAAAAGTGACATTGGAGTAGGTCAGGGGCAGAATGGGAAATGGACCGACCTAATAAATGCGGCTGATGACTGTTGCTGAGGGAATAGTCAGTTACAAGCTGGCGGCGAGTCTTAAACAAAAAAAAATCAAGAAAAGAAATAATAAATATAAATAAACTCTTGCTTGTGTCTGAATTATACACAAGTTGTGCAAGTTGTGTAAATTCGAAATTTATCTGTTTTTTGGAAATTTTTATTTGCTGCGCTATATTTTTTGCTGGAAGTGAGTAGATAATTTTTGTGGTAGTGATCCAAGTGATGGCAGCTAACTCAGTTTTATTTTCTACAGCGTGGTTGGATCGCCTAGGGTCTACCCACGTATTTCTTTTGCTGAACTCAGTTCCCCTGCAAGTGGATGGTTTTTTATTCCCCGTGGGAGCAAGCATCTTGGCATCTTGGCGGAGGCGTGCATCCGATCAGTGGAGCGAAGCCATTTTTTTTTCTGTGGGCTGGCACAAGGGGTTCACCAAACCCCGTAGCAGCGAGTCATAATTTGGGAGCAGGAATATAAAAAGTGAGTGCGTTCCGAGGCGAGCCAATCCGGGTTACCAATCCCGGGTTGCGTGAGTAAAGGAGCTATTGCTTGTAAGCCAACAACAAACAACAAGGAGTAAAAATCAGAGCTCAACCGATTGAATGTCTTTCTCAGGATGAATTTATTATTTATTTAAAACAAAAAAAAAGGAAAAAAAAAGGAATTTAAAATTATATGTAGACGTAGACGTAGATCGAGTTACATGCAGATAAAAGAAACCAAAATAACGTAACTTAATGTCAAAAAAAGAAACCAAATCGCATACCTGAAAATAAATAAAAAGCAAAGAGAAAAAGTTTAGTTAGAAAAAAATTTAAATTTTAAATTTTACAAAAAAAAAAATACGAGATATTAATTTAATATTTAATAAATAATTTCTGACCTTCAGTCCAAGCAGACTCACCCATATATATATTTGTAAGCGTAATCACTCTCGTATAGGCCAGCTATTCATGCAATGATTATTATTTACGGTCCCTGATTTCAATTAAAAGTGCCACCTAACTGAAAACACATACTTGAAGAGCTCTTTAGGTAGGTTTAGTTAGAATTAAGATTATATTGCACATTTTTTTTCATATATATATCATATACATACCTCACTTTATCGAGAGAAAAATCATAATTGCATGTTCTGGTTGAACCTATAGGGTTAGTAATGATCGCAGATTAAGGGGGGGTCTTGCTAGCATTAACAAATATAAAAAATACATATGTATAAATATAAAGTAAGTTCAAATTCCTAGATGTTATTAGTTTTCGTGAATCTAAATATATTTGTTAGTACGTTTAAACCGATATGATCTGGTAAAGTTTGATGGGAGGGGGGAGATGACACCAAAGCTAACCGCCATGGCCTAACGTGGTCTGAGAAGTTGGCAAAAGGGCAGATGGAGAATGGTTCCACTGCAGGTAGGGTGGGTACGCCTGAATCCCGGACTGGGATTCAATTTTGGACGAAGCGAAGAGAAAATTTGTGTTTTTGTGGTCATGTGAGGTGGAAAAGTCTATTCCGTGTAGTTTTATTTGTAGATGTTAACGTTGTGGGGTTTTTTTTGTGTAGATGTAGACATGGACCGATAGGAGGTAAATTGTGTGATCCGGAGGGCATTGGGATGGACACCGTCCGTGAGGTTGACTGAGCCAGCCGGCATAGCCCTAGATACAGGTCGGTTCATAACAATATGGCGCCCAATTGGAAGCAAACGCGGCTGTAAAGTCGCGAGGAGTTGTACAAAATAAATGATGCTTCCTTCGAGAAGATGCCTACGTATATTCAACTTGGCCAAAAGATCATTTAGCCTGAAGTCTTGAGAGGCACAAAGAAGTGGCCCTCAATCGCGCAGAGATGAATGATCTCTGGGTCAACAAGAAAAAAAAAAATTTTAATTCAAACGGTTCGTGGAGACGATTGTTCACCTCGGGAGTTACGGTATGTCGCCACCGTTCAGGAGACGGATTGGTTTGCGACCAGTATCTTTTGCCTGGTGGCCTCGAGATGACCAACGGATCTGTGAGGCTAAAAATGTTAATATCAAAGTAGTTTCTGTTTGTTTTGTACTTACCTATTTGGCTTGTTTTGCGTGTCGTATATTGGTGAAATTGCTCTGACCTGGACAACCAGGAGTAGGCATACTGGTGACCCAGGATGATACAGGATCATCTTGCGCAGCATCAGATGCACATAGCAACCACCAATGGCGACATTAAAAAAACAAGGTGTAAATAGTCCTTTAGTGAAGAGCGGTCTCTTGGATGTCGTTCATCAGCAGAGCTGATGAATAGAACATCTGATAGAAGCTCGCGTTGCATACGTCTGCGAAGTCCAAAAGAGTGCGTAGTAAAATGCCAGTTGTGCAGTTCATGGCTGGATGTGGGTTCATCTCCCCCCCCAATTTATTATGAGAATTAGCTGAAAAGAAAGAAAATATTTGAAAATTTAGAAGATATAATCAAATTTTGTTTAGTTACCTACCGTATTCGTTTAGTTACTTACGTCTAATCAACAGTGTTTATTTAATTGGATATTTATATGCATAGCCGCCCATAATTAGATTTTTTGAAAGGGATTAATTGAAAAATAAAAAAATAAAAATTTAAAAAAAAAAAAACAAAAATGTCAGACGACGAGAGGTTGCTACCATTGTCAAGCCGTTTAAGGTCGAAGGGTCCTCCGAAGGATGGATTGGATCTATGGGGGACAGAAGAAAAAGAGGCTGCGGTAGCGCGACCATCATTGGCGTCTGGGGGATTACCAAGAACGCCAATGAATTTCATGAAGTTGCAGCAGCAGGAACAGCATCGATCAGCTGCAGCAAATCAGGAACTACTGGATCAATTAAAAGCTGACGGAGGACAGCTGTTGGATCAGCCAGAGCATGTAATTGGATCGGTAGAAGCATCCGCGGTGAACGCAGCCTTAGCACAGGCACATGAGACCTATAGGCGGAGTCAAGAATCAGGCATTAGCGGAGCAATCCAAGAGGAGATTAGAAAAGGCTTTACAGAAATGATGAAGCTGTTGAATGATGTCATCAGACCACCTCGACTACCGCCGAGGGTTAAACGTCCAAATCCGACGGATCAGGAGTTGGAAGTTGCAAATCCGCAGGGACAGCATAGTTCAAGGAATCACCAAGGAGCAATTCCTAAATTCACCAGACGCGACGAGACAGAATATCGGCAGCAGGGAATACCACCAGCAGCACCGCCAAAGCCGAAGAGACGCAGCTCTGACATGGTCTCCAACAGTCCTGATTACTATGTAGATGTCCAAGCCAGGAATTGGCGAAATCCCAGAGCATCATCGTGGAGAGTGGAGGATCACAGAGCTAGCGAATTTCCGAATGGCGAGGATGGCGAGGATAGCGATGAAAACGTTCCGCACTATCGTGACACCAGCTATACGAGGATCGAGCGATGGAATGTTTCCTATAATGGAGAAGAGGAAAAATATTCAATCGAGGATTTCATTTTTAGGCTGGAATTTTTAAAACGGCAATACCAGTGTCCTTGGGGGGAGGTTTTGCGAAACTTCCATGTTTTGTTAACGGGTCGTGCATTGGATTGGTACTGGGTGCACGTTCGGCAGGTTAGGATTGAAAAGTGGTCAGAAATGAGATGTGCACTCCTAGATCGATTTAGGGGGGTTCAGTCTGAGCATGATAAAATGCACGAACTGCTGCAGCGAGAACAACTACCTGGGGAGGGAGTTGATGATTATATACATCACCTGCGTCAGCTCTCGTCACGTCTTTAAAAACCGCTAAGGGAAAGATCTCTAATAAAAATAATTAAGAAAGGCTTACGAGAGAGCATCGCGCGGTACGTGTATGCAATGGATGTTCTATCGGTGGACGAGATGCGTGATGAGTGCAAGGAGGTGGAAAGATCATTCGGCCGCAAAGGACGCACTGCCTACGTGCAACAGCCTCGTCATCAGTCTGGAGGAAGACCAACGGTGAACGAAATGTGTATTCGGGATGAGTCACCGACAATAGAGGTGGAAGAGGCCAGGATATCAGCGCGATCTCAGTCAAAGCTGGCATGTTGGAACTGTGGAAAGGAAGGCCATGGATTCCGAGACTGTCTTTCGAGGGAACGCAGGATTTTCTGTTATCGATGTGGAAAACCGGACACCATGAGCCCGCAGTGTGAGAACTGTCCGGGAAATGCTCGAGCGAGCGCGTTGAGAGCGGGAGAGATGCGTTCGGAGGCGAAGTCCGCGTCGAAGTAGAGTCTAAAGATATAAATATGCATGCGTATAATTATAATAGTAATAATAATAAATATAAAGGATCAAAATTAAAAGGTCTACCTTATGAGGAGCGGGTTCGTGTGTATAAGGCAGCTCGCAATAGAATATTCGGGGAAAGACAGCTAGATGGGATGAGTCTGGTCACACGACGCATTAAAAAGGCACGTGAGCGTTTCAGGAGGCGCAAAGCGAGAAAACGCGAGGTCATTGAGGCGGTACAGCGGGATGGCCACCCTGATCAACGCGCTTTCGCAGATGTGGTGGTGTCAGGACGCAAAATTAAAGGGCTGCTGGATACTGGGGCATCTGTAAGTTTGCTGGGGCATGGATGTCGTGAGCTGCTGGAAGAACTTGGTGTGCCAGTGCAGCCGTATACATCCTTGGTGAGAACAGCCGCTGGAGAAGACCGACCTATTGTGGGTCGGATGTGCTTGCCTGTAAAATATGGAAAGGTGGAGAAAGAAATCTTGTTTTATATGTGCCCATACTTACAACAAGATATGTACCTTGGAATCGACTTTGGAGATCGTTTGAACTTGCTCCACAAGTGCTCGGTTCGAAAGTTGCCAAGACCAGTGAAGCTTCAGTCGCTGAGATAGAAGTCCCATCCGCCAGTGTGGAGCATTATAGAGGGGACGACGAAGACCTTGGGGCTGAGCCGGAAATGTGGGATCTGGAAAAGGAACAAGTGGAAAAGCTAAATAAAATAAAGGAAGAATTTTTGACTTTCGAGTGTTCAGGACTGGGCAAAACGCAACTGCTGAAGCACAAGATACAACTGGTGGAGGGTACAGAACCAGTGAAGGACAGGCACTATCCGTTGTCCCCAGCCAAGCAGGAAATTGTCTGGGCAGAAGTCGATAAGATGCTTCAATTAGGAGTTATTGAAGAGAGTGAGAGCCCTTGGAGCAATAGGACTACAGTAGTGATGAAGCCGGGAAAGAACCGATTCTGTTTGGATGCACGCAAACTAAATAAGGTGACCATTAAGGATGCATATCCTCTACCATGTATAGAGGGGATCATTGCACGCATTGACCAAACACACTATATTTCTAGTGTAGATTTAAAATTTGCCTTCTGACAAATTGAACTGGACGATGAGAGCAAGGCCTATACAGCGTTTTCAGTACCAGGTCGTCCGTTATATCAATTCCGATATATGCCATTCGGGCTCTGCAATGCAGCACAGCAACTATGTCGGCTGATGGACAGGTCATCCCATCCACATTGAGATCCAACGTGTTCGTGTATCTTGACGATCTGTTGATCATATCGAAGGATTTTGAGGCCCACCTGAAATATTTGCGATTAGTGGCGGCTTGTTTGAAAGAGGCGAATCTGACGATCGGATTAGGCAAATCAAAGTTCTGCTTTAAGAGTCTGAACTACTTAGGCTTTATAGTCGGAGGAGGGACCTTGCGGACAGACCCAGGTAGAGTGACAGCGATCAGGAATATGCCGAATCCCAAATCAGTCAAGGAAGTGAGGAGTTTCCTAGGAACAGCTGGTTGGTACCGTCGATTCATTAAAAACTTTGCCGAGTTGTCAGTGCCATTAACAGATGCGCTGAGGAAGAAGAGTGGGAAATTCGTTTTAAGTGATGAAGCTATAGAAGCTGTTCAGAAGCTTAAAGAAGCACTTACCACAGCACCGGTTCTCGTCCATCCAGACTTCAAGAAAAGTTTTTATGTCCAGTGTGACGCGTCTCAATTCGGAGTAGGAGCAGTTCTGTTCCAGAAGGATGACGAGCAGCAGGAGAGACCCATCGCTTTCTTTTCTGCGAAATTAAATAAACACCAAGTCAATTATACGGTTACGGAAAAGGAGTGTTCTCGTCCATCCAGACTTCAAGAAAAGTTTTTATGTCCAGTGTGACGCGTCTCAATTCGGAGTAGGAGCAGTTCTGTTCCAGAAGGATGACGAGCAGCAGGAGAGACCCATCGCTTTCTTTTCTGCGAAATTAAATAAACACCAAGTCAATTATACGGTTACGGAAAAGGAGTGTTTGGCAGCGATCCTCGCCATACAAAAGTTCAGGCCATACATCGAGATGATGCCATTTACGGTAATTACCGACCATGCCAGCTTACAGTGGCTCATGACCTTAAAAGACCTTAGCGGCAGACTGGCCAGATGGTCGCTGCAGCTTCAAGCGTACGATTTCTCGATTCAATACAAGAAAGGAGCTGACAACGTAGTTGCGGATACGCTGTCGAGATGCGTGGAAGAGGTGGAATTTACTCCGGAAGCTGTCTTGGGTTTCGAAACCATTGAGTTTGAGTCAGAAGATTATAAATCATTGGTAAACGAGGTGACAAGTCAACAGGAAAAGCTACCAGATTTGAAGGTGCAAAATGGACTGATCTTTAAAAGAGTTGCTCGAGAGGATCTGGAGGATGAGATTGGAGGAACTGATTGGAAACTCTGGGTGCCTGAATCACTAACCGCAAGCATACTTCAAAAGGTTCACGGAGATGCAACTTCGGCTCACGGAGGCATTGCAAAGACTCTTCATGCGTTGCGCAGACTTTATTACTGGCCTGGGATGGCGATACAAGTCCGGGACTACATAAAAAGATGTGACATATGTAAGGGGACAAAGGCTCAGAACTACAGAATGAAAGTTAGGATAGGGGAAGAAGTTTGTACAGAGCGCCCCTTTCAGAAACTGTTTGTGGACTTCTTAGGAAAGTATCCCCGTTCCAAAGGTGGAAATGCCTGGATCCTGATCGTCGTGGACCATTTCTCGAAGTTTACATTCCTGAAGGCAATGAGGGAAGCGACAGCCAGTAACGTGGTGGATTTCCTGGTACATGAAGTCTTCTTCAAGTTTGGTGTCCCGGAGGTGATACACTCGGATAATGGAAAGCAATTCGTATCCAAGTCATTCCAGTCCATGCTGGAAGCTTTTGGAATCACCCATCTGCGCACACCAATCTACTCGCCGCAAAGTAACGCATCGGAACGAGTCAATCGCACGGTCCTAGCTGCGATTAGGACCTACTTGAACGAGGATCACCGTGAGTGGGATGCCTACCTGCATGAGGTTGAGGTAGCAATCAGGAATTCTGTGCACACTGCCACCGGAGTGACCCCCTTTTTTGCTGTTTTTGGGCAGCAGATGTATTTGAATGGTGCCAGTTATAAGTTGGCCAGGAAACTGAAGTCATTGTCCGAGTACGAGGTTGCAGATCTGGAAGCAAAAGACAAGTTAGCAGTGATTCGGGAAAAGGTAAAGCAGAATTTACATGCAGCCTATGAACGTAGCCGACAACACTACAATAAGCGGGTACGCGTAATCCAATTAGTACCAGGTCAAGAGGTTTGGAGGAGAAACTTTGTCCTTAGCGATTTTGGTAAATCTTTTAACGCCAAATTCGCCAGGAAGTTTCTAAAAAGCCGAGTCGTCCGCACCGTGGGAAATAATGCGTATGAATTGGAAGATTTGCAAGGGCGTCGAGTAGGTGTGTTCCACGCTAAAGACATACGGACATGAAGAGGAGTTTTAATTTCACAGGCGTCAATGGCGGTGGTCGCTGCTGTAGTCCTCAGCTTTACAAGTGTCCATAGATCGTGGGTGTGGCCTTCGTTGGGCGCTGGGTATATATGTAGACTAGCCGGCTGGTGAAATAGAATGACAGAAGAAAAAATTAAATAAAAGAACAAAATGCTCGCGAGGCTTGTGTTTTCACAGTCTGTTTTCATCCAATCTTCGCGGCGTTGTTGCATTTTGTGCTAGCCATATATCGATACTCGCCTATCGATAGGTTGGATCTGGGGTGCTCAAATTTTGGCGGGGTGGCAGCACCTAAAGAAGCGGGACTTTTGAGGAGGTCGACGTCCAAAGCTTTAGCCGGTTCGCTCACAGATTTTTTTTTGGCGGGAGTGGCGAAACAGGTGAGTGGGAGGTAGCTGCAATTGAATGCAGCTGAATCGGTCGTTAACCCCAAATCAAAAGTGACATTGGAGTAGGTCAGGGCCAGAATGGGAAATGGACCGACCTAATAAATGCGGCTGATGACTGTTGCTGAGGGAATAGTCAGTTACAAGCTGGCGGCGAGTCTTAAACAAAAAAAAAATCAAGAAAAGAAAAAAATATAAATAAACCTTGCTTGTGCTGAATTATACACAAGTTGGCAAGTTGTGAAATTCGAAATTACTGTTTTTTGAAATTTTTATTTGCTGCGCTATATTTTTGCTGGAAGTGAGTAGATAATTTTGTGGTAGTGATCCAGGATGGCGCTAACTCAGTTTATTTCTACAGCGGGTGGATCGCCTAGGTCTACCCACGTATCTTTTGCTGAACTCAGTTCCCCTGCAAGTGGATGGTTTTTTATTCCCCGTGGGAGCAAGCGTCTTGCATCTTGGCTCTTGGAGGCGTGCATCCGATCAGTGGAGCGAAGCCATTTTTTTTTCTGTGGGCTGGCACAAGGGATTCACCAAACCCCGTAGCAGCGAGTCATAATTTGGGAGCAGGAATATAAAAAGTGAGTGCGTTCCGAGGCGAGCCAATCCGGGTTACCAATCCCGGGTAGCGTGAGTAAAGGAGCTATTGCTTGTAAGCCAACAACAAGGAGTAAAAATCAGAGCTCAACCGATTGAATGTCTTTCTCAGGATGAATTTATTATTTATTTAAAACAAAAAAAAAAGGAAAAAAAAAAGGAATTTAATATTATATGTAGACGTAGACGTAGATCGAGTTACATGCAGATAAAAGAAACCAAAATAACTTAACTTAATGTCAAAAAAAGAAACCAAATCGCATACCTGAAAATAAATAAAAAGCAAAGAGAAAAAGTTTAGTTAGAAAAAAATTTAAATTTTAAATTTTACCAAAAAAAAAAATACGAGATATTAATTTAATATTTAATAAATAATTTCTGACCTTCAGTCCAAGCAGACTCACCCATATATATATTTGTAAGCGTAATCACTCTCGTATAGGCCAGCTATTCATGCAATGATTATTATTTACGGTCCCTGATTTCAATTAAAAGTGCCACCTAACTGAAAACACATACTTGAAGAGCTCTTTAGGTAGGTTTAGTTAGAATTAAGATTATATTGCACATTTTTTTTCATATATATATCATATACATACCTCACTTTATCGAGAGAAAAATCATAATTGCATGTTCTGGTTGAACCTATAGGGTTAGTAATGATCGCAGATTAAGGGGGGTCTTGCTAGCATTAACAAATATAAAAAATACATATGTATAAATATAAAGTAAGTTCAAATTCCTAGATGTTATTAGTTTTCGTGAATCTAAATATATTTGTTAGTACGTTTAAACCGATATGATCTGGTAAAGTTTGATGGGAGGGGGGAGATGACACCAAAGCTAACCGCCATGGCCTAACGTGGTCTGAGAAGTTGGCAAAAGGGCAGATGGAGAATGGTTCCACTGCAGGTAGGGTGGGTACGCCTGAATCCCGGACTGGGATTCAATTTTGGACGAAGCGAAGAGAAAATTTGTGTTTTTGTGGTCATGTGAGGTGGAAAAGTCTATTCCGTGTAGTTTTATTTGTAGATGTTAACGTTGTGGGGTTTTTTTTGTGTAGATGTAGACATGGACCGATAGGAGGTAAATTGTGTGATCCGGAGGGCATTGGGATGGACACCGTCCCTGAGGTTGACTGAGCCAGCCGGCATAGCCCTAGATACAGGTCGGTTCATAACAATTATTACCCATTACCGTTTTTAAACAGTTTGACGGATTGAAATAATTTAAAATGGAAAATAAACGTGAAGGTGTGTAGAAAAGAGTTGTATATGTGTTAAATTATATAAGCTTTTGTTTCGTTATGTTTTCTATGTTATACATAAATCATAATTTTTACGAATCTAACCTCAATATAGTTGTGTTTCGTGGAGCATATCTAGCAAGATACTGCAGGGTTCAAAAAAGTGCATATGTGGTAGTATGCGTTATCTTCTATATATATAAATCTGTACGCCCGACTGACAGACTGACATATTATCAAGCCACAGCGAAAACGGCTTATCGTACAGGTCTGATTTTTGGCAAAGACCTTCGGTTAGTTATGCAGGCGCTCACTAAGAAAGGAAATTGGAAAATTTTTCTCCAATCTATTGAAAAAGCCAATGAAAAGTTTGTATGGGCAAGTAACGGTTGTTGCGCTCAGGCAATGTTGAACGCGAGAGGGAGTGAGAGCGCGCTAAGTGCGTGTATATCTATGTGTGTGTTTTTTTCACATAAACAAGCAATAAATCAAATTGAGAATGGCCTCATCCAATTGCATTGAATCTTATGGCTCATACAAAACACATCGATAGCTTTAACAAAATGTTGATCGCGTTTCAAAATAATTTAATTGAAATTTCATAAAACTAACAGCTAAAAAATGTGTGTTCCTGTTTTTGCTTTCACATGCACAAACAGCCATAAGCGACTGTCTTTTGTTAGAGATTGTACGTGACTTCAACGATTCTACACGAAAAGTGATGGCACACATGACGTGAGCAGTCTGCTAAAAATTAGTTGTCTCCTTAACTCATTTGCGAGATTTTGTTAAGTAACTTGGCTGTGAGCTGATAATGTAAGAGATTTATATCGATTAAAACACCTAAAAATTCATAACAACATTTCGCAATGAAAAATGTGTTTGACGGAAAAAACTAAACAGTGTTGCCAAAACAGCTTATTTTTCAATTTAGCTTTTTGCAGATAAAAATCCGAGGGCAGCGGGAACTGTGACTTTTATGAAAAATATATTTATTTTTTCCGGTTTAAAAAAAGAAAAGGTAAATTTGCTTCTAATTTTTCGAACTTATAAATAAAATGTCCTTTGACTGTTCAGCATTCACAAGACAGGAAGGGAATAATTTTTAATTCAGGAATTTTCACGCGACTTGAAAATTTGGTTTTGTCCGGTACGACGGGAGGGGATAGAATTTAATATGTGTACAGATCACTGCCTTTTTCGCGCCTTGCTTAATCCTCTATTCCCTGATTGATTTATTTTAATCAACCGTAAATTCGAAACTGTCCAAACACTAAGATAATGAAGCCAATGATATTAAAAAAGAATTTTCTTTTTAACAAATAGATAAAATACAAATACAGTGTTCAGAGAGCTATACAATTTTTTCAGCTTACTACGATTTTTTCAAAACTTGGACGCGGACGAAGTCGCGGCGGGTTCAGCTAGTTATGTATATATTTAGGTAGAGTTTAGCTTGTGAATAAAGGCCAAAGAAATGTTCGACGGGTTAAGGATCAAAATGTTTGTTGGCTTCCATTAGATATAACATTTGGTTCAAAAAAGGATAGTTGTGGCAATAAAGGTGGGAAACCACCTCTATCATATGAATAAGGAAGTTCTCGTCAAAAAAGAAAATTGGTTTCCAAACTGATCTCCTTATTCGTGCAGCGTCTAAGTCTGCTAAGAAGACAAACGATAATACAATACCATTATAAAACGAGAGCGTAAGTTAAATTCGGCTCTAATTTGATGTCGATATCTTAATAAATGTGGAAGTTATTCAACATTTTTTATTGTGGTGGCGGGAGTGGGCGTGGCAAAAATTTGAAACAAGCTTTATCTGTATGGTGGCTATGGCTCTTCTAGTCTCTGATATCTAGGTGACGGACGGACAAGTCTATATCGACTCGGCTGTTGATGCTGATCAAGAATATATATACTTTATGTGGTCGGAAATGATTCCTTCTGCATTTGCTCGACTTTAGTATACCCTGTTTCTTTACGAGTAACGGGTATAATGAATAAAAACATAAAAGTGATGCAATTTTTACATTAATAGTTTAGTAATATTGATGTATTTATTAGTAATATTTGTCGTGAATTTTCATATTTAATGCAGTTCTATTATGTGGGCGGCAGGCACGGTATCTCGCAGTGCTAAACAAAAAAAATCAAAATTCACAAATAATATGAGCAGCAAATTCCCAAAGTTTCAAGTTTCTAGCTTCAAAATTGGAGTTGTTGCCAAAAAATCGGTCTTTCCGCCCACTGTGCAGCGTGCAGACAAAAGAAGACTCTGTGCAAACAGACTGCAGACAGACGGACTGACGGACGGATAAAGCTTAATAGACTCAGCTTGTTTGCCTGATCAAGAATATATATATTTTGTGTGGTCGGAGATGATTTGTTTGTTTATTTGTGTGTTTAAAATTATAATACAAGTGTATAAAAAGTATATGCTTTCTATAAATTGGACATTCATCAAAAGTACAAAATCTCCTGCAAAATATGTATTGCAATACATCATCCGCAGTGTGGACTAGGAGTGAGCTGCCACAATCTTTCTGCACACTATTTTGATACCCTCGGAGAGGGTATATTAAAATTGTCCGGATGTTTGTAACGCACAGAAGAAAGCATTTCCGACCACATAAAGTATATATATTCTTGATCAGCATGACGAGCTGAGTTGATTTAGCCATGTCCGTCTGTCCGTCCGTCTGTCCGTCCGTCTGTCCGTCCGTCCGTCTGTCCGTCTCTTTCTATGCTATCTTAACCAAACTTTGCACGAAGTCTTTTGGTACAAATACGCTGCACATTTGTCGGAACCGGCCGGATCGAATGACTATAGCATATAGCTGCCATAGGAACAATCGGTTGAAAAACTAGTTTTTGTGAGAGAAACTTTTTTGTTTTTAGTGCTATCGCTCCCAACGCTCGTATTTATAAGTTTTTAATGATTTCACATAATTTCATCAAGGCTTGTCGAAATCGGACAACTATATAGTATAGCTGCCATACAAAAGTTAGGTTTGAAAAAAAGTCTTAGTGAGAAAAACTTTTTTGTTTTCAATGCTATCGATCCCAGCGCTCGTATTTATAAGTTTTTAATGATTTCACATAATTTCACCAAGCCTTATCAAAATCGGACAACTATTTAGTATAGCTGCCATACAAAAGTTAGGTCTGAAAAATAGTCCTAGTGAGAAAACTTTTTTATTTTCAATGTTATCGCTCCCAACGCTCGTATTTATAAGTTTTCAATGATTTTACATAATTTCAACAAGATTTGTCGAAATCGGACTACTATATAGTATAGCTGCCATACAAAAGTTAGGTCTGAAAAAAAGTCTTAGTTAGAAAAACTTTTTTGTTTTCAATGTTATCGCTCCCAACGCTCGTATTTACAAGTTTTCAATGATTTCACATAATTTCGATAAGCTTTGTCGAAATCGGACCACTATATAGTATAGCTGCCATACAAACTGTCAGGCATATATCAAGCTCCAAGGGTATATAAACTTCGGTCGAGCCGAAGTTAGCTTTCCTCTATTTTTTATTTTTATTTTGTTGTTGTGGAAGTGGTGCACCGCGACCAATTTTGGTCTATTGTGCCCCCCTACTGAATTTACAACTCTCCTAGCAGCCCTAATTCCTGTACAAAAGCCAGGATTTTTGTGGGTTCTAAGTTACTGATATTGCTTGGGTGTAGAATGTGTTTCCCAAATGCGCCTCGCTAGGGCATCGCAGTGTGCTAGTATATGCTCAGAGGACTCCTCCTTCTCTTCACAGTATGTATAACTTTTGTAAAAAATGTGTTATTGTATAACAGGGGATCGTGGGAAAAAAATCCCTAAAACATATGTACTAATTACCTCAATCATCACTTTTAAAACCTGAAATGTCTAGAGCTATGGATAATTTATACCCTGTTTTAGGACTCAACATTTAGGAAATTCTTACCTTAATCCTGGCAATTTGTGCCTTAATTTTAGGGCAAAGAGTACATAGTATTTATGGAAGGTATGTCCTTAAAATTAGAACCCCTATATATAGCCTTAGCGCCTTTTTAGGTAATTTTTCCTAAGTATTTAGGCAATACATTTTTTTGAGTGTAGGTAAATATTTAAATACTGAGCAGGATTGGAGGAAATGTCGGTTAAGGAGTGGGATAGGCAGTCCCAAAAATAAGGAGAAGTTTAGATTTTGTGAGGAATAGAAGTTCAGCGACATGGGCAAAGCCTAAACAGCTTTATTCAAGAAGTTCTCCAATCCTCCGACATTTCTCTAGGTCAGATTTATACTTTCAACGTAGATAATGAAGCGAATATGGATCGAGCAAGAGAACTTTTGAATGACAACGGCAGAGCAGAAAAGGAATGCAACTCTGAAGATTGTAATGTTGATGAAGGTTGCCCTTGTGTATCAAAAGTATTTCTTCATTTGTACTATGACCAAGTTACCTCAATAGATTTCATGGAGAACTCTGAAATAACAGTTTGTTGTGATGCACAAACTCTAAATTTAGCAAATAACGAATTTTTTACGGAAGTTTAGTGTGACATCGGTAGAGTTTGCATATTTCTCCGTACTCATATTATATGAAATCGTTTGCTTATATGGAACTTAACCCACAAAATATTCGAACGTTTACTAACACGTAAAGATTTTTTGAATTCTGAGTTCTTTAAAGGAGCTCGACCTTAATTTTTTAATTTTTAGTTACGCTGGCTTTTTTTTCAAGCAATTGTTCTGAAATCTTTGGTTTATTACTATAAACGTTTGATAAACGTTGTTTTATTATAAGATCAGTGCCATTCTCTATATCTATAAAGCGAGTTTCCTGACTGATTCACTGACTGATTGGCATTGAGGACTGTATGGGAAAAAAATTTTTTAAGCCTATGTATTTAACATTCGATATCGGAGTTTTAGGGGGGACACAAATTTAAATAAAAATTTTCAAATACGGTAAATATTTGCCTCTCACGATTGACTGCAAACTGATTATGATATTGGTTCTGAACATGTGAAGGCGCAGCGAAGCGCGATAGGTTATATGCGACTAGAAATTTATACAGTGAATATCGCTTATATGCAAAAGCTATAATGCATCAATATTTTTGCATATAAGCGATGTTTGCATTTAAGGGGTTATTGGTTATATGCATATTCCATATAATCTATTCAGTGAATTATGTTAATTTTTTTTTTAACTACAAATAGTAAATGCATATGTGAAATTTTGTTATTAGATAAGGAAACCTTAAGTCATATTACGTTTTAAATGTTTCCAATGGGTTTTAGTACATAAATTTTGTTTCAATATTTTCAATTTGATATTATCATACACAAATTATTTTCGTTTGGTAGTTGCTTTCTTTCAGCATTTTCAAAAATCTGGCTTTTAATATCTTCAAAAAAAAAATATAAAAAAATGTTGAGTTAGTGAATCCAAATTGAGAAGGCCTTCTTTGGTTAAGGGATGTTTTGTGTAGAACTCAGATTGATCAAAATAATTATCCTCAGTTGAATTTTAATTTTCATTCCATTCGATACTATAATACAATATTCTCGTCCGAAATAATTCCAACTCCGTCAAGATCATTGTCACATTGAATGTATTCGGCATCTATTTAGATTGAACCTTGCACGACTTTCAACCTTCGGACTTTTGATATTCATTGCACTAAAACATCAATATTGCTTCTTTGTTTTTAATCCTTTTAAACTCGCATGCTTGCTTCCGTTTGGTAGAGCCTTGAAGTACAATTTAGTAGCATCGGCATTATATATGCAATCTGTGTAAGATTGCGGCATATGATTTGAGTTAAAAGTGGCTCATTGGATGTATAATTTTCAGGAAACTAAAAATCTGGTACGTATAGAAACTGCAGTTTTGGTAAAAGGTTCTGTCTTGGTTCTACTTTATATCGGTATTCGGTTCTGGTACCTAGATTTTTATTTCGGTATACCCGGACGTACCGGTATGGACCGGTTAAATTAACAGAAAATTTTAATTGGTAGTCCAAACAAAAAGGGTAAGCAAGCTATACACATGTATGTGTAAATAAAATATAACTTTTATTAACGTGTATTTGCTATACAAAAGGCACAAGTTTGTATTCATAAGATGATTAAAATTAAACATAATAAATAAAAAATTAGTTTAAAAGAAGGTAGTGAAGTAGGTAAGAAGTGGCCAATGTATTTCCGTCCATCTGATTCCTCAGCAAATACATGATAAATTTCACACCGGAAAACATGCGTTGTGCGCTTACTTGGGTAGCTGGAACAGCAAGAATAAGTTCATGCAATTCTGGAAACTTTGCCGAATTTTGTGAACACCATTTACGTACATCATTCTTATTTTTTAAACGTTTAATGCTCAGGAAAACATGGATTGGACTGTTTAGGGAACATTTTTTTTTGGGTAATCTACTACAACAGTGCTGTCTTCAAGTGCCCATGTATGTATGCTATTTCAATCGTTTTCTTGTGAGGATTGGTTACAACACCTGATGTTGTGGAGCCTTGCTTTATCCTTCGGAACAAGCATAGTTGGATAATTGTTGGTTTTAGAGCAGTGGTGCCCAAACACACATTATCAAGTTTTGCAATTGTGTGTGTAGCAGAGCAACACGATGTAAATGTCGTTAAGTCAAATATAGGCTACAAACAAACACCCATATGTGTTTGCGTGCATTTTATAGAGCACGTATTCTCTCTCTCTATGCGTGTGTCGGATACGAAAAATGAAATTTGGGCTGTTAGAATATGATGTCAAATTAATGCAGATTTCATTACAAAGTCATCTGTTCAAATATACGAAACAGGGTTGTAAAATTTGTTTAAAACCGATTAAAATAGAACGCAGAAATTTTAAATTTGATCTATAATGTTGGCGTATAAGCGATATACGCGATTTGCATACAAGCAATTTAATTATTATATCTAAATTGTGCATAATGCTCTCAAATATTACATTTTTGCATATAACCGGTATTTGCATACAATCAGTTCGTCATATAACCGATATTTACTGTATATAAATATGCTAGCATTTATCCCGTCGCGCTGGAGTGCGCCTTGAACAGTATAGAACCAGTATCAGCCCACATTCCACCCTCATTCCACCCTCTTCCCGCCTACAGCCCACCCTGATCTCATTTTGACTCTACAAACCGAGTTTCAAGTCAATCGGATAAAAATAGTTATTTTGCATGTTGAATTTTCCGGGCATTTTCCCGACCGGGGGCGGAATTTTCGACATTGGAAAATCACACTTTAAATTATTTCGTATATAATCCTTGCAAACCGAGTTTCAAGGCAATCGGCTGGAAAATACCTTTTTTTCATGCATAACTTTACGGGAATTTTCCGACCGTTGGGTCAATATTTCCAGCATCGGAAAATCACATTTTAAACTATTTCGTATTCTATCCTTACAAACCGAGTTTCAAGCAAATCGGATGAAAAATAGCATGCAGAGTTTTCACGCCATTTTCCTAGTGGGCGGATTTTTTTTTCGCGTACTATGCTTACAAACCAAGTTTTAAGGTAATCCGATGAAAAATAAAATATTTCCCATACAAACTTATCCGACGCATTTTCTACATTTTTGGGTCTTTTTCAAAACCCTGTATTAGTACGCGCTTTCACCGGTAATGGAAACTCCTGTCCAAATTACAGCCTTCTACGATGATTGACAATCAGTCAGTGAATCAGTCAGGACACTCTCTTTTATAAATATAGAGACTAGCATATAACCCGTCGCGCTTCCCTGCGCCTTTAACAGTAGAACCCATAATAGCCCACAACCCATATCACATCCACTTACCACCCACATTCCATCCACATCCTATCCACATCCCACCCACTTCCCAAATAAATTATCATGTTGACCCTACAAACCGAGTTTCAAGTCTATCGGATGAAAAATAATTATTTTGCAAGTGGGTGGATTTTCCGACATTAATATTTAGTGCGATAGCACTAAAAACAAAAAAATGTTTCTTACTAAAACTAGTTTTTCAACCGATCGTTCCTATGGCAGCTATATGCTATAGTCATCCGATTTGAATCAAACTTGGCAGAGTTGTGTGGCAGCATGTAACATTGATCTGTAACAAGTTTGCCTGCGATAGCATTAAAAACAAAAAACTTTTTTTCACAAATATTTTTATTCAGACCTATCGGACGGACGGAAAGATGAACGCACAGACGGTCATGTCTATATCAACTCAGCTCGTCATGCTGATAAAGAATATATATACTTTATGTGGTCGGAGATGCTTCCTTCTCTGCGTTACAAACATCCGGACAATTTCAATATACCCTCTCCAAGGGTATAAAAAGACTCTGTGCAAAGTTTCAGCTCGATAGCTTTACAACTGAGAAACTAGTTTGCGCAAAAACCGACAGGCGGACAGACAGACGGATGGCTCAATTGCTCAATCGACTCAGCTTGTGCCCTGATCAAGAACATATATAGTTTATATGGTCAGAAATGAATCTTTCTATGCGTTGCAAACTTCTGGGCAAACAAGGGAATACATATTTTATAATAGGCAACACTGCGTTGGAGTTTTAAACACACAATAAAATCGAAGCGGACAACAACAACTATTAAGCGGTGAGAACTTTCAACTTCTTTACATATAAACAAAACACCCACATACGTGTGTGTCCACAGCTGACTGCAAGAGTTGTCACCAATAGGCAAATTAAAACTTGAAAGCTTGGATCAAGCCAAACTGCAAAGCTACTTACAAAAGCTCAGTGACTGTAAAACTGTAGTCAGGCCGTTCCTTATTTGCATACCCTAAGGCTGACACATAAAAATGACTTTCCGCTCGCCATCCACGGGAACTTCATACCAGTTCTTGCAGCAGCAGCAAACAATATCAACCAAAAGGTCACTATTGGAAACCTCGCCCGACCAACACCAACCAACCAGCAACGCCAAGATGTCTATGATGAAGGATCACACCGGCTGCACTGATCAACGAGAAAATCAAATAGCCGATCAAGCATCAGTGAATCAAAATCATGTGGGAAATATGTCTATCATGGCACTCTCAAATCTTCTCGACGCAAAACTGAAGGATTTACCAACAAAGGCGGATCTTGAAAAAATCACCGACAACTTCAAGGAACTTCAGAGTAAACAGGAAGTATTAGAGCGCAGATTGGAAGAAGAAGAACAAAAGACAAGAGCTCTTGAGCGCCAAGTCGATATCCTAATAAGGAAAGCAAACATGAAAGGAACATTATTATGCATATTCCTACTAACAGTGGGTTAAACCCAGTAGAACAGGCTAAAAATGTATGCCTTGAAGTCCTACAGAAAAGGGATCAGTCCTTAATAAGCAGCGCATGGGCTATAAGAACAAAAAACCCCTATAAGTCTATGGTAGTCGTAGAACTGAGCAACAAATCGGACTCCATTAAAATCCTTAAGTCCTATAAATTCCTAGGAGCTAAAGGTATAGCTGCCCACAGGGACTACCCTCAAGCAACCAGAGACAGAATCCGCTGTCTAGTAAAAATCAAAAACGATCTTCCGAAACATGAAAGCATTAGGGCAACAGTTCGAGGGGATACACTTCATGTGCACAATAAGAGATTTTACTATGATGTCCAAGGAAACTTCCTATGCGAAGGTCAAGACGTAAAAGTAGCACTGGAGCAATTCACAAACTCCTCCACTACAATTGCCCCACAGGGAAATTCGCAGTTTTAATGTTAATGCCGTCAGCCATAGTATAAATATAAGTAATAATATCCAAATACTGTACTATAATGTGTCCGGGCTAAAAAGCAAATTATTAATTAACCAATTTTTTAAGTATACTAGCAATTTTGAAATTATATTGTTATATGAAACATTTGTCGAAAACAATTTAGAAAGTTTTGATCACTACTTCCGTGGATACACCCTGCATTGGATCCCAGCAACCAGAATATCATCCCATGGAAGAGCCAGTGGTGGATCCCTTTACGCAATAAAAAATGAGCTGGTGCGCAGAAATATCTGTTCGTTTCAACACGTCCAAACCAGAACTATCATCGAAGTAAATACCCAACAAGATCGATTATATATTATTCCGGTGTATATCAACTGCAACAGGTGGAACGAGGACTTTGAACAGCTGTACGACTTCATGATGGAGGTAAACTTCGAAAATTCCATGATTTTAGGAGACTTAAACGCAAGAATTGGAACGGAACAAGGAACTTCGGAACTATCTTTCACAGACAGCAACTTTTTAAACACATCTCGTAATGCACTTGATGTCACTAAAGATAGGAAAGGTATAAAACTTTTAGAGATGATGGAAACACTCAACCACACTGTACTAAATGGTAGAACGCAAGGCGACGCATCAGGAAACTATACTTTTATTAGTGGTCAAGGAAACTCAACAATAGACTATTGCTTAGTTAGTGGTGTCTGGCACATCTATACTACAGATATGTCGGTTCAAGCTCAAATTTTCTCGGACCACTTGCCGCTCTCAATCTCAGCAAATCTCGGCAACATTCAAACCGAAAGAAATATTAATAACGAACTGCTACCAAAACTTCGCTGGATTGAGAGTCTCAAAGATTGCTACATCTCCAGATTGCGAGTGGAGATATGGAACCTAGAAGAAAACATAGCAGAGGAAACAGATGGAATACCACTTCTAACGGAAGCCATAAAAAATGCTGCGAACTGTATGCAAACACCACGCACAGTTTCTTTTATACAACCATGGTTCGATGTACAGTGCGAAAAAGCTCGAAAGCAATCTTTTCAAAAACTCCAATTGGCCAGAACCTCAAATTGCGGCATATCGAGAGTGGACTATATAAATTCGAATAAAATCTTTAAGAAATTATGCAACGAAAAAAGAAATAATTACTACTGCAGGTTAGGACAGGAATTGGCCACAATCACTGACAGCAAAAGATTCTGGGCTACAGTGAAAAAAATAAATGGAGCGTCAGCAAAAACTCACATTAATGCCTCTGCAATGGATTTAGCTGCACATTTTGGCTCCCTATTAAACAATCCTAGCGTTGGCAACCCCTTTCCCAATTCTGTGACCATTATTCACAATGAAAAACTGGATGCGCTGATATCCTTAAGCGAAGTTACACGGGCAATCTCAGGCCTTAAATCAAACAAAGCACCAGGAGAAGATCGAGTGCCTGCCGAATTTCTTAAATGCGCCACGGAGGACTATCTTTACGCTCTCACCACTGAGCTTAATAAAATTTTTGAAACGGCTATTGTACCACAAAGCTTCAGGAAAAATATAATATACCCTATATTTAAAAAAGGAGACTCTACCATAGCTGCAAATTATAGGGGCACTTCATGCCTTAATGTTATGGTCAAGGTGTTCAGCTCTATTCTACTTAATCGTCTCTCATGTTGGGTTTCGAAAAACAGATTATTAAGTGAGTACCAATCGGGATTCAGAGCAGGATATAGTACAGTGGATAGTATATTCATTTTAACGACCATCTGCAAGTCTTATCTGAAGGAAAAAAAGAAGTTGTACCTATGTTTTATCGATTTCAAGGCAGCTTTCGACACTATCAACAGGCACAGCCTAATTTACAAATTAAATGGACTAGGAGTATCGTCAAAAGTCTGCAAAATAATACAAAAGCTGTACTCCGAGAACATGAGTGCAGTCTGGGATGGTAAACTTTTATCAGAATGGTTTGAAAACAATACAGGCGTCAAGCAGGGCTGCTTGCTTAGTCCACTACTGTTCTCTTTGTATATAGACGATATAGTCCCTTTTCTTCCTGGAGGAATCAAATTTGCAGGTCAGACAATTAAGGCCCTTATGTACGCTGACGATATGGTCGTTATGTCAGAATCACCCAAAGGCCTTCAAAATATGCTAAACTCGTTGCACAGCTACTGTCAAAAGTGGAGCCTGAGTATCAACGTCTCTAAAACAAAAGTAATGACGATTCGCGATGGCAGAGGGAGAACGGCAGCAACCGAAAACTGGCATCTGAACGGGGAAGTACTGGAGAAAGTTTCTCACTATAAGTACCTTGGAGTGGTAATTGAGCAGAACATGCAGCTTAAGAGACACATGCGAGATAAGCTGAGCGAATCAGTAAAGGCAATCAACTCCTGCTGGAAGTCACTGCTTGGTAAACAAGAAGTGGCGCATAGTGTTAAGTATAAATACTTCACAGCAACGTCCAAAGCCATTATGTTTTACGCCGCTCAAATATGGGGCTATATTTCTTTTGACGATGTGGAAAAACTACAGCGCTTTTTTCTAAAAAAGGTTTTTAGACTACCTAGAAGTACGCCAAACTATGCACTGCACATCGAAACAGGACTAGGCCCGTTGTATTTGGACACACTGCGACTGCACTTCAACTACTTTCAAAGGGTGATGAGCATGCCAGACAGTCGACTTCCAAAAATTGTAACAAGATATCTCATTGAGAACAGGCTCCAGTTTTTCCAAGAGTGGGAAAGAATAGGCAGTGAGCTAGATGTTTCCATCAACCTCTCAGACAACACCACATGGAAAAACTCGCATGCAGAGATCATCCAAAAAATGTACGACTCAATGAGGACTTCGTATATATCTCGGGCGGTGCAAAGCATTTCCCGAACGAGCTATAGAAAACTAAACTTAAACCTTGGAGATAAAAACTATTTTAGCGATGAAAATACACTGCACCATATCAGCTTAATATGTCGCGCTCGCTCGGAAATGTTACCTCTCAACAATAAGCACCACATGGGAACGTCAAACACGCAGTGCACCTTATGCAACCTGGGAGCTGTCGAAGATGTGCTACACTTCATTGCCATGTGCCCAATCCTCTGCGAAATTAGAAATCTGCACCTCAAGCAACGCTTCCTAAATGTTGAAGAAGCCAACGAATGGTTAAATGGAAAAGACTGGAAGAAACTCGCGAACTTTATTTGCCATGCTCTCAAATATAGAGGCCAAATTTTATCAGAATATTTCTAAACGGAACAAAGGATAAACACATAAAATTCTACGCACTTTTTAATAATAATAATATAAAAATAATATTTCTTAAAAGCAACATTTTGGCTGACGGCTACAGCCATGCCACACTCATATAAATTAACTTCACTATTTATAAAAAAATTAACTTTGTAAGCTTTATGTTTAATAAAACCTACCTACCTACCTACCTACCTACCACTGCGTATGAGTCATATGCAAAAACTTCAGAGGCTGATCGCGCTTGTTAAAACTCGACTTTTTTTTACTTTTAATTGATTTTACGCTAATTATACATTAAAAGTATCAGATAGATGGGTGAGAGCATTTCATACTCATGGGGTCCAACCTAATGTACATATTGTGAGTCTGTGACGTCTTATTATTCCCTTGCAAAGGGTATTATAATTTTGCCCAGAAGTTAGCTACGCCTAGAAATATTCATTTCCAACCCTATAAACTATAAATATTCTTGATCAGGCGACGAGCTGAGTTGATTAAGCTTTGTCCGTCCGTTGTACGCAAACTAGTCTCTCAGTTTTAAAGCTATCGAGCTGAAACTTTGCACAGAGTCTTCTTTTTACTGCACACTGCTAATATGTCGGAATCGACCGGATCGGATGACTATATCTTATAGCTGCCATAGAAACTATCGGTCGAAAAGTGGGTTTTTTTTAGAAAAATTTTTTGTCTTAATGCTGACGTTCGTAAACTCTGATGTATTATGTAAAACATTTGCAAGAGTATAATAACTTCGGCAAAGACGAAGTTAGCTTGGCCTTCTCGTTTTTTAATTCATGGTGTCGTATGATTAATTGTTTTTCAAAACTTTAATGCTCTGCTGCGCCCATTTAAAATTAAAATACAATTTGTACTACTCTGCTCTATACTAACGGCGAGCGGTGTATGTTGAGTTATTTATGTACATCTACAAACAAATGTGCATACAATAGAAAAGATATTTATATGAGTGTACGCTGTTCAGTGCACATATGTATGTATAGATATATGTAAGTATATAAACATCCAAAGATCTTAATTAAGTACATACATACATATTTATCTATACATATATTAAAGTGCATAATTATTTATGTATACCTAAATATATGTATGTAAGTATGTATTCATATAAAACACCTGTTTCCTGCCCCAATATGTATACATATGCTTACCGGCGTCAAGCTAAATTAAAATTTACATACGGATGTAAATGCATACATATGTATGAAAATATTTACTTATGTAAATACATAATTGTGCATTCGTCATACATATTTCTATCTACATATGTAATAAGTTGAGATACTTCTTATACATGCATATGTGCGAAAATGTATTTTTATTCATGGCAGTAAAGCATCATAAACATAAGTTATTTGTACACAGATGTTCATACAATAAACAATAATTTAATTGCTGACAGCTAATAAGAGTTCCATTTCTTAAAATGGATTCTGAATAATCACGTATAAATGAACAACCATACATACGGATCTGTGTATACGTACATGCATGTGCATATATTTATGTACAACGATTTAAGCATTTACGATTTACGATAAATACATATGTTTATGCACACATGTGCATATTCAAATACATTCAAATGGGCGTATATATGTACATATATAACCATGTACATCATACAACTTTCATGCATATGCACATTTATATACCTACATAAATATATGCATGCTCCCACATACACATGCATACATATATACATATGTACAAACAGATATAAAGTGCAGAATTAGATTTAGAAACCGTTGCATATATAAAATGTTTTAACTTTTACATGGCAAAGAAAGTAATTAAATTGATTTAATGCTGATTATGCATTGGCCAACCGCATAAATTCTATGTAGTGTATGATAAATATTGATATTGTATATTCAGAAAGTGCTGTCTTTATTACGCAAACTGTTTTTCTTAGTTGTGCCGTGTGCATCCACAAATATAGACTACCTGTGTACAGAATCTTTCCAGTCTAGTCCGCGGCATTTCTGACGAACAGGAACTACTTCACAAAAGTACCTCCGAAGGTACGCGAATCTTATTAGTGTCGATAATATACATACATAAATTTATGTGCATTTGTACATATGTATATGCAAATGCATGCACAGCAAATAATTAAAAAGATTAATTAATTTAATATTGGACTGCCTCTTCCCCCAGACCCATCAATATGCCTTTCGTTCCAGTGGAAACTCCCAAGTGCCCCGCCTGCGGCAAATCGGTATACGCTGCCGAGGAGCGCGTTGCTGGTGGCTACAAATTCCATAAGACTTGCTTTAAGTGCAGTGAGTATTTGAGGGTTTTCGATGTGTATAGCAATTGGGTTAATGGCTGTTCTATCGTTTGCTCCACAAGGTATGTGCAATAAGGCTTTGGATTCAACAAACTGCACAGAACACGAGAAGGAACTGTTTTGTAAAAACTGCCACGGACGCAAATATGGTCCTAAGGGTTACGGGTTCGGCGGTGGCGCTGGTTGCTTATCAATGGACTCTGGCGCTCACTTAAACAGAGAGTAAGGATTAATCGTAATACGTTTTTCTATTAGAAGTGTACAATTGTGTCTTTGAATTCGATAGTTTTCCTTTTGTATTAAAAATCGTATAATTTAGATCCTTATTGTGTGAATGCATTTAAGCGATCCCCGTATAACTTGTGTATTCATATTATTAAAAAACATGAAATTGGCTTCCTTGTGTTCATCTTGAAATTAAAAATATATCCCCATCATGTATACATGTGGACGTATATATATGTGTGGTTTGAAATGCATAATTGGAATCGAAAGGTCGTCCCGATTAACTTTTACCACCTTATTTGTCGATTGTGAATAAATGATCTAATATGGGAATTTCTGGTACTTTCAGCAACTAAACGTTCATGTAAATGAACGATTGTTTAACAGTAAACCGTAATTGTTATATCTTGGTTCTATATGTTATTGATGTCCAAATATACATACTATATGTTTTTTATGGTAAAATAATTTTTGTATTTACATTAACCACTGACTGTAAATTAATGAAATAAAATGTACTATAGAACTAAGTAATTAAAGATACACTTTTTATTATTCAGCTTGAATCATTTGTCTCACTGCCCCATTTGTGGTCCCGTTTTTAGATGTTGTATATACGTACGTACCGAGACTTACATATAATATATGTATGTGAAATTGTTTACGATGTACACTAGAGAGAGTGTTTTCGTGTGTATATTTTTATTTATAGAACATTTTTCTTATTACTTGATTATTATTTTGACTGGCTATGACTATTTTTAAAAGTGAAAAAAATATAGGGGAATCTATAAATTAATTTTCTTGGAATATTTTCAATCCGATCCGTAGTACTACTAGGTCGATAAAAATAATATACTTATAACACTACGGTTCTATAAATAGACTTATTATTTTACTATATTCAAGTGTATAAAAATAAACATTTTAACGTCATTTCGCGTCTATCTTTAGAGAGGGAGACTCTATTTTTATATCCGTTACTCATAGATAGAATGTTAGAGTATATTAAGATCGTGCAAAGCATCTTCGACCTTATAAAGTATTTTTGAGGGGCGTAACAAAAGCCGATCAGTTTATTGCAGAGAAATCTGAAAATAATTAAATAAATATATTATTATTGTGTGCACCAAAGGTACACATTAAGAATGTGCAAAAGTATGTAAGGTGGAGAAAGAATCATTTTCGACCCAATGTATAATATACATATCAGCATCAACAGCCGAGTCCATATAGCCATGTTCGTCTGCCTGTCCGTCCGTATGAACAAACAGACCTCAGAGATGGTAAGAGATAGAGGTTGGACATGTATGGGACATAAACGTCTTATACTTGCAGGCTGATGGAGTTTATTTTTAATCTTTGCCACTCCGCCGCAATTAGGAAAAAGCGTCATATCTACCACAGTTTTGTGAATAGGAGATTCGTACTTTTTAAAGACCTTTTGTAATGAAGATCGGCCACAACAATAATAAAAAACGGATGGACGATACTCAAGTTGCGCTGTTCTCAACTGCTACTGCAGAAAAAGAGTATATTAGAGTCGGGCTTGACCGAATTTCTTACTCGTGTGTATTATATTGTACAGCTGACATTTATTTAAGCAAAACACCAAAAGTGTTTGGTGAATCATTGTTGTTCATTCGGAACAGGGAGGAAAGTAATTGTGTGGTTGTTTTTGGCAGAATTATTTTTGACTTTTAGGGGGAAGCATTGGCGTAGGTACGGGGTATTAATGTAATCAATCCCCCTCGCCCCATGTATCTAGAGATCGTAATCGAGAGCGAACAGCTGACTTATTTCAGACAGAAGCCGTGTCGACTGAGTAAATTTTCTCTCTAATACATATTTATTGCTTGAGCACGCAGCACCTCAGCTGTAGAGCTGGAGAAACATCGATGGTAACATCGATGCATCGATGTTTTTATTTAAGATGCAGACATCGATGTTTTTTTAAACAATCGATGTTTTTGCAATCCTATAGGAACAAGACACGGCCAAACTATTTTCTTATAAAATTAACTTGGCCACCCTAAGAACTGTAAGATGACCAATTTGCGGTTCTATCAAGATGCCAAATAGAACTATCCAAAAAAATGTAGTTGGACAAAACCCAATTGTGTATGAATTTTGACGAAACAATAAAAAAAAGCGTGCGATATATCAAAACTCACAATTTTTCTATAATTTGAACACACACAATCGCTTTTCAAAATGTTATCGAATTGTGACTTTTTAAATCAAATAGGGTGACCAATGAAAAAACTAAAACAGTACAAACAAAAAAATGTATGGCATTATCGTAGACAGACAGTGAAACAGTTTGAAAAGCGAATTTTACTTCTGTCTGTCCATTTATCCATAATTTCACTCCAAACTTTAAGTAAACTTTACAGTGTCAGAAATTCTTATCATATTAAGATGCCACTTTGCGAATTTCTGGTAGAGAACATGCCACTATTTTACTTATAATCCCGAGATGAAATCGAGATGTGAAACACAAAATAATGGGAAGTGAAGTTGAGTCTGTCCAAGCTGTCTGAGCCTACTAAAAGAAGTGCCTAAAAAATATTTATGTATTCCGGCAATATCCACAGCTTCTGAAAGGAGGTAAGTAAAGCTGGACAGATCTTGTCGAACGCTGGTACTCAAAGACGCTGGACCCAAAGAATTTTCAGCGCTTACATGTTTCTTTATACAAATTTGAATAATTTAAAAAAGACTTAAAAATATTTAATCCATAGCCCTAGAAGGAGCATTGGTTTTATATTTTATCAAATTTTTTATAATTTAGACCTTCTTTTTTTTATTTTGAATTTAAACCAGAGCTCGCAAAATATGGTCAACCAAATTTTTCTATACTGTCTGCTCACCGAAATGACAGGAAAAAATTTAACAGAGTAGCTCACTCTCTGAACAGAACACTAGATTTTGATTTTCTAGTGTTTTCTGTCTCATAGTAATCGATGAGAGAAACACACGAAGCTGTCTGACTATAACAGTTTAATGGGGAGAGTTTCGTTCGTGTCAGCAGCTGAGCACAAGCATGATACAATTACACAAGGTAGTCCATTCGGCTAAATCATAGTCCCTTGATATAAGTGCGAGTGAGATAGCGTTGAATAGTGAGTGTGAGTGAAACGGCTACATAGTGCGTCGATTAACCCGCGCGCGGTGCGTGGGGCTAAAAGTTTCCTTAGTTATGACAAGAGTTGTAGTGTTTATAATTTTATTTTTATTAGTTTTGAATTATACATAATTCTTTGTTTTTGTTGTTTGACAGCCATTCTCTTGTTCAAGCTCTTATTTCTAAAGTATATACGTATCTTAAACGCCTAGCACGTGCTTGCGACAACAACTGCAAAAGTACATTATTTTGCTTGGCCACTTAAAGGTTAAAGGTCAGTTTGACAAGCAGGCACGCACTGAAATTAGGGGACCAAAACCGAACGACTTCGGCAATCCGAATGGACTACCTTGTATAATTGTATCATGAGCACAAGCAACTGAGCAAATCAAGCAAAATGTCCGAGCAAAGTGTCTTTTCTATTGTTGTGTTACACACTCACCTTGACCTACTAGGATTAAAATATGTTTGAAAATATACAATATTCGATGTATAATAATTTAAATTCTTATTTTTAAGCAATAAGTAGCTGGATCATCCCTAACTTTTTCACGACAATCTCAGTCTTCAACAACGTATATTTAATTATTTGCAAATTAATTTCTTGGACTGATTTATCCAGTCTGGTCGCCAAAACAATTTTAAGCGATATGGGCTTGCGTGCAAACATAACCTTTATGGACAGCCCTTTCACTCGTACATGATCCATAATTCTCGAGGCTATTGGAGCCATTTGCAGGGCATTTATGTATTTATTTTGAATATAATTACACGAAACCCTTTGCAGGCTTATAGTAAAAAGGGCCTGCCGTCGTGAATACAATTTTCACGTTCGGCGCAATTATTGTTTGTTCATTTGCCTTTCATTTCTTTGCATTTTTTGCAAACCGGTGTACTCTTTGACCTCATTAAATGATTTGAACACTTCTTGAAGTTTAGCCGTCAATACCGCCTCAAAATTTTTAACATGGGGGCCAGAAAATACTATGCCACATTCGGTATAAAGCGATGAATTTAAGGTATTGAAAATTTAAAAATTATGCACTTTTTTAAAAAATCGAGAGCGTAAGTTAAAGCCGACTCTAACCGACTTCGATATACCCGTTACTCATGAAAAAACATGTTCAACAGTGTTCCTGCGTTTCTTATTGTGACCATCCGAAAAGTATGCAACATTTTTTTTAGGGTGGGAAGGGTGGTAGCGGGGAGGGGGGGGCTGTTTTACTTTTTTGCTCTTAACTTGAGAACCGTTCATCCGATCCTTTTCATTTCTTCGGCAAATCGATTTTTTTGCTAATTACTAACTATCTCTAGAAGGTACAAATCGTCTATCTTCAAAACTGTAGGAGATATAACGTTTTTTCCGAATTGCGGGGGCGGGAGGGGGCGTGGCCAAAATTTTAAACAAACTTGATTTGCGTGCAGATAAAAGAAGCATTTGTCCCATACATGTCAAACCTCTATCTCTTACCATCTCTGAGATGTAGGTGTTCATACAGATGGATGGACAGACGGTCAGACGGACAAACGGACATGAAGGCTCAGGAAAACTTAAAACTCTTAAAGCCATTATAGGCTAATTAACAACAATCAGCTGCGTCGATGTATTGTTTTGCCTTTTACAAAAGCACACATACATGCATACATACTTATAGTTTACTGAGTCACAAACACATGCTTGTAAGACACTTTCGACAAATTCTGAGCAGCAAAGTGTCTCAAGGAAACACATGAGCAAAGCAAGCTAAAAAAATCTCTCATTGATTGAGCAAAGAGCACTTTGTGAATAGTCATCGGTGAGATGTCATTTCGTTACACTAGTTCAAAGGGTCTCAGAGTGACTGCATTTTATCTGACAGCCTGTGAAAAGGGAGCATTTTTTGGGAGCTCTGATTTAAGCTCAAGCAAGAAAGTGGTTTAGGAAAATACATTAGACTTTTAAAATTTAAAAAATAAACATCGATGTTTCATCGATGTTTCACTGCTAAAACATCGAAAACATCGATGTTCGTAGACATCGATGTTTCTCCAGCTCTACTCAGCTGCAATAACCAGTCGTCCATTAGGAAGAGCACTTCGAAATTGAAATAATATTAATATACTTTTAAATGCATATTTTGGGATTTTTGTTAAGGGATTTAATGGTTTTTACAATCTACAAAAGATAACAGGCAAACTTCTTGAAGAAATTTTAATGGCTTTAGTATTTAGGCCTTTACAGATATGCGACTTAGTTAATTTAGATTGCTTTGTCACATATTTCGTCAACGTCGAACATAAGTCAAGTTTGACCAGACTTAAATCAATCGTCAATGTTTAATAATTTTTTAGTTTAATAAAAAAAAAGATTTCGTTGAACCATGCCCACTGGGCCCAATGGCTGATTTTTTGGCATAAAGTCGTGTGTTGCAGATATCGAGTTAAAACTTGATACTTTTGATAAATATAACATTTATAATATTTAAACAAAATGTTAAGTTAATTTGACCGCGCCTACCCCGACCGCCCTTATAAGGCAACATTGCGTATACGTGATCCTAAAACAAAGTTTTGATAACTGGGAATAAAAAGTTTGAACTGAAATTAAAAATTAATTCTTTAGTAATTTATAGTCAAATTTCTAGCGTACATTCCGTTAGTTGGCTAGATATCCAGATTTTAGAAGCGGTAGAGTTGCCATCCATACGTCGAGCAGCGTTGCATGACAGAGTTCAAGCTCATTTTCAAGTTTACAGCACCGCAAAAGCCGCAAACAGGATAATTATAATCTTTTAATACACACTTTCTACTTTATTTTGACATACATTACAAATCACACAAACACGCACAAGGTTAGTTTTGCTCCACAGAAGACTTGCACTCTGGTAAGGGTTTCTCTGTTTAACGACAACACGAAACAACACACTTTAAAGCAGAGATGGGCATGCACACATACCGTCACACTTTTCACACGCATACAAGCACAAGCAAATATAAGTAGCTGTCAATGCTTATAGCGTACGTGTGATTTTTGCAGTCGGCCGCGGCAGGGGCCTAATGCACACGCTGCTTGGTGTGTGCATTGGAACGTCGCGACGCGCCCATCTCTGCTTTAAAGCAACATATTGAACATTATCAAGAAATGCTTATTCATTCTACATACCCTGGACTTTATTATCTATAATTTGCCATAATTTTTTGTGCAACTTTACACGACGTGCAAGTCCACAAAGTTGACAAGTATTTGACGCCAATTTTATCGCAACAATCACTGCACTCAACACCTGACTTTGATAACACAGGCCAACAAAATGACCACTTTTGTGAGGTCCAGCCGTATATGTATTAAATTCTGATCCCGTTTTGTGCACTGATTCCAAAACTGGTCTGGTTTTCTCCATCAGCTCTTGTTTTCAAGATATCGCGGAAAAACCATTTTGCAGCATTTTTGGCTTTTAAAAAATTATGGAGGTTACATCGAGCAACAATATCTGTATTTATGAGCTCTATGCGACAGTATACATATTAAGGTCGCCTAAAAAAATCAATGGAGCATCATCAGCAAACCCCAAAGCGCCTAAATTGGCCTTTGAAGAGAAATATTCATCAAATTATAGCAAATTTTTCAAACTTAATCGCCGTGTACCAGCCATTTGGGGTGCTTGCATTTTAATGAAAACCACTTTAGCGTGTAGACCAATGGATCTTCTAGTTTCACAAATTTTGTTGCATTTAAATCTTCTTGATGGACAAAGTTACAAGCGTTTAATCCCGAAAAAATGAATTAAAATTTATGGCAGGATAACTAGATTGATACACAAAATGTGTATAGGAAATATTAAAAGACTACTTGATCTAACATAGACCTTACATTAATTGTCAAGCAAATGTAGAATAACATTCAATCAGTACTAGATTCAAACAATTTTCCCCAAATTCATTTTTGCTGAACCTTGCGAGAACAACATAAAAATTTAATGAATTGGGTTACAAATGAGCCAAATGGGTTCCGCACTCACTATAATCTACGGATTAAGCCCCATGTGAATTTTTATTATTTTACAAGTTCCAACAAATGCCTGGCGGAAGGAGATTTTAGTACTCTATCTGTGAAGCGAATGTATATGTCGAGGAAGTTGACCATTCTTATTATTTGGAGAATTGCTCATTAATGCAAGGTAGTGCAAAATCTCGTTCCATTTCGCAAGCGAATAACTTTGTGAATCTGTCACGTCATATGACGAATTTTTCATAGGAAGACCTCTAAATTAAATTATGTAGCCATAGCTACTGTGGCTTTCGGCTGATTCTTATGAATTTTTACATGTTGATTGATAATACAGGTGGATATAAAGAGGGACTTAAGTTTAAAGTAACAGATTGTTTAATATTGTATATTGAAGTGAATTATGATTAGAGCAAATGAATGATATCTGATGATTTGAGAAATTTAATTATATCTAGAAGGTTTTTTGGAGAAGGATCGGTAAGGAGGGTAATTTTTTGTTTTCAATGGTAAATTGAATTTTTCCATGATTCTGCTTCGGTACATTAAGGCATTTAAACTAACTAATGTTTCTTTTTACGTTTGCCCTTGACGGTAACTCCCGGAAATCTGCGAACCATCAATACACCATTTTCCAAAAGAATTTTTTCAACACCCCACGCACTCACACATTTTTAATTTTGTATATTTTTAATAAATTGTGCAACCAAATACAAAAAAAACAATATGCAATAAATAAAAAACAAGTTGTTGGAAAATGTGTTTTTTGGTTTTTTCAAACTTTTTATTACAATATATCTGCATTTTCTATTTTGTTAGCAGTCAGAACTGGTATGACAAAAATCCGTTTTTATGGACCGTTAACACTTTCGCTTGACGGTTACCGGAATAATCAGCAAGCATATGGCTGTCCCATCTTCCGCGATACCGAGCTTCCATAGTTCGTAAATACTGGTGAAAACGTTCTCCGTGCTCCTCACTTAGATCTCAAAAACTCTCAGGAAATTTATTTAAGTGACTGTATAAGAAATGCATTTTAATGCTCATATGGCATCAAAACTTTTTACAATTTAGTACGAATTCCAAGTTTTTGCACTACCTTGCATTAATGAGCAATTCTCCAAATAATAAGAATGGTCAACTTCCTCGACATATACATTCGCTTCACAGATAGAGTCTTTACTACAATCTCCTTCCGCCAGGCATTTGTTGGAACTTGTAAAATAATAAAAGTCACATGGGGCTTAATCCGTAGATTATAGTGAGTGCGGAACCCATTTGGCTCATTTGTAACCCAATTCATTAAATTTTTATGTTGTTCTCGCAAGGTTCAGCAAAAATGAATTTGGGGAAAATTGTTTGAATCTAGTACTGATTGAATGGTTTTCTACATTTGCTTGACAATTAATGTAAGGTCTATGTTAGTTCAAGTAGTCTTTTAATATTTCCTATACAGATTTTGTGTATCAATCTAGTTATCCTGCCATAAATTTTAATTCATTTTTTCGGGATTAAACGCTTGTAACTTTGTCCATCAAGAAGATTTAAATGCAACAAAATTTGTGAAACTAGAAGATCCATTGGTCTACACGCTAAAGTGGTTTTCATTAAAATGCAAGCACCCCAAATGGCTGGTACACGGTGATTAAGTTTGAAAAATTTGCTATAATTTGATGAATATTTCTCTTCAAAGGCCAATTTAGGCGCTTTTGGGTTTGCTGATGATGCTCCATTGATTTTTTTAGGCGACCTTAATATGTATACTGTCGCATAGAGCTCATAAATACAGATATTGTTGCTCGATGTAACCTCCATAATTTTTTAAAAGCCAAAAATGATGCAAAATGGTTTTTCCGCGATATCTTGAAAACAAGAGCTGATGGAGAAAAACCGAGACCAGTTTTGGAATCAGTGCACAAAACGGGATCAGAATTTGTCATCAATAGGGCTGGACCAAAATGGCTGTTGGCCAGTGTAATCAATAACAATTTCAGGGCTGCCAAAAAGTCGAAAATATTATTCGATTCTCTGTACATAGACTATGTAGTTTTAAGGTGTATTATTAAAAATGAGTTTTGTTCCCATGAAATTTTCGAGTTTATGCCAAAAAATCGGGCATTGGGCCCAGTGTGCCAAGGTATAACTAACAAGGTAGAGTCGTCAGAAATTCACCATATGAGAGAGGTACCATTGATATGAACATGTGAGAGCAGGGTTCTTATACACAACAAAAGTACTGTACAACAAGTGCCGTACTTAGAAAAGTACGGTACATTTTTCGTTTCGTACTGTACGAAATATAAGTACGGTTAATAACACAGGCCAAGAAAATTACCAACTTTGTGAGGTGCAGCCCTGTTGATTTAAAAATATGATAAGTTTATGTTCACTGATCCCAAAACTGGTTTCGGTTTAGCTGCATCAGCTCTTGTTTCCAAGATATCGCGGAAAAACGAAAAAGTCGAATTTTTTGCACTCTAGGATTTATGAAGGCCACACTAGGCATAAATATCTGAGTTTATGAACTAATTATCCATATATCCATGAATTTTTAAAATATCAAAGGCGCTTTATAAGTCCAGCGGAAAGTGTCTAATTTGGCCTTCAAAGAAAGAGATTTTTGGATTAGAGCACTTTTATCAAAATATTGATTAATATTTTCGCCATCTGAGCATATGCCCAAACATATAATCTAATAATATGATTTTTATGGCATTTAAATCAGTTTATTTGGTAAAGCTTTAGCGTGTTTAAGACGAAAATACATATTTAAATTTATGGGAGGAAAAATAGATTGTTAGTACAAATTTTTTTAGAAACTGTGAAAAGACTACTTGTTTCAACATAGAATTTTTCAACTACTTGCAAACATGTAACAATTTGTGCGTTACAAATTATATACCGTACTTGTGATTTCGTACAGAACAAACGGAAAAATATATGGACGTTGACGTACAATGCGCAGTACGTTCAAGTGGCCCATGCGACACCTAGCCATGGCCTGTTACGCGCGAGCCGCAGGCAAAATAGTAGCCCAACCGACTGAGAGGCGGAGACACTAATCGCGAAGGAAAAACGTAATGTAATGTCAACTACGGGCTAAATATGTTAAGATAGTAGTTTTTAAAGCAGGAAGAGAAGCTTCCGAGTTGAATACTCGGTAGAGTTTATTGTAATCAGCACAGAGAACACGAAACGGTTCATGCAAAGCATAGTTAGTGGTATAACGATTTAGTGATAGGGGTATAAAATTGCGAGTCGGTCTAATAGGAACGTTTAGGTTAATTTGGCCAACCAACTCAGATGAGTCGATTTAACCATTAATCAATCTATGTATAAAAATCGATGGGCTCTGCGCCTGGGCAGGGACAGAAAGTGCACTTTGCCCTAGAGGCACACCCGAGCTAATGTTTTTTTTGCGCTCGGGAGACTCTTTCATCAGATTTAAACTGGAGAAACATGAACACTTTCATCTCCATCTCGACTTCACGGCAAGCCCAACAAGTCCCGACAGCTCGTTGAATAGCTCGACAAAGTCTTTAACCCTTGCATTGTAACCAGCATATTTGACATGTCACAAAGCCAGCACCCAATAAAGCTATCAACGTCAGACGGAGTCTTGCACTTTTTATTAAAACAGACCGGATAACTCATTTTATAAATCGGACAAAATAACTCGACACTAAATAATCAGACTGTGTACGGACCAAATTCACTACTGGGGGCAAACAATCAAACAGTTACAGCTATTTCAAACAGAAAAGGAATCAAAATACCGTACTTTTCTGAGTACGGTACTTGGTTTTGTTCAGTACTATTTGTGTACGGTACTTTGGACGGTGCTTTGAGAACCCTGGTACTAAGAAGCTCGGAGTTCAGAATTTTCATAAACAGGGCAATGCAGTTATGTATCATTTGTGGTTTTGAAAAGCAGTTTCTTAAGCATTTCGCGGGTTTGTTACCTTGGAGATCTGCAAATGTCGCCTATGCATTGATCCTGACATGATTTTTTCCTAGCTTGAAAGTAAAGATTGTTGGGGATTATTACGTTTTTGATCCTCCTTGGTATTTTTCCACGATTTAATGATTTGTCAGTAACAGACTTGAAACATTTTTGAAGATCTTGGCTATTTTTTTACCTTTGGTCATCCGTGGTATTTATCGCGGTTCATTATTGTCATTAACAGAGCAATGCAGTTATGTGTGATAATTTGTGGTCTTGAAAAGTTGTTTCTTAAGCAATTCGCGGGTTTTGTTTCCATGGAGATCCCTTAGCTGCGAATTGCGCTTATCACTGATCCGGAAATGATTTTTCACTTAGTTGCCATTAGCGTTATTCATAATTAATTTTTTTTATCCTCTTTGGTTTTTTTTTTCCGCGATTTAATAAGTTTTCAGTCACGGCAAATGGTTTAAATACCTCACCTAACACAAAGTGTGTAACTAAAATCTTTTTACACTCCGTGAACTCAACTCGAAACCATTATTTACTTAATTGTACTTAACTAAAATTGTTTAGTACGCACGAGTGCTGAACACAAAAAGTTCGGTGCTTATTTTTATCGGTCGGTCCGTTACAAATTATTTACCGTACTGTGATTTCGTACAGTATGAAACGAAAAATGTACCGTACTTTTCTGAGTACGGTACTTGCTGTGTACAGTACTTTTGTTGTGTATACGAACCCTGCAACGAACGGATTTTGAAACATTTTTGTTTTTCATACTATTAAAGTCGAACTCATTTTTAAAAATCTATATAAAAAATCAATAAATTCTGCATACCAGTCTTCCGCTCCATGAGTGGGAAGTGGGTGGACAAGGTTGTATATGCGAAAGTTTAATCGGCAGCAAATAGCTTCAAACTAATTTTTAAAGTTACACATAATAAATCATAAAAAAGTTACTTTTAAATTTTTGAAAATCTATCCCCAAGTCGGTATTCACGGGAAACTGTTGTGTGATTTTTGTTTGTTTACTATCCGATCAGATTCAAAGTTATTTTCGTAGATCTAGACTAAAATTTCTGAATAACTGCGCACCAGTTTGCTGGAAAATTTTCCCACGGGAAAATTCTGCACTTAAAAAGCTACTTTTTATCCGATTGACTTGAAACTCGGTTTGTAGTGATCAAATTCGACTTCACTTGTAGTTTTATTTTCACTAGGAAGAGTCTGTGTATAGTGGGTGGTATGTGGGCGGGAAGTGGGTGGAAAGTGGGTGGTGGGATATATGCGGGAAGCGGATAGGATGTGGGTGATAAGTGGGTGGGATACTGATGGGAAGTGGGTGGTAAGTGGGTGGGAATAGGAGGGTGATAAAAACCAGCATCTGAGTCCATCTAAGTGGGAAAAGTCAAAGTAGCAAAACTTTGATTTCATCTATATCACCTATATCTATGAATCGATTTCTGGGCTCACGGGGGACACAAATTTAAAAAATATTTTCAAATTCGGTTAATTTTTGACCCTTCACGATTATCTTCAAACTGATTCTTTTATTGGTTCTATACTGTTGAAGGCACAGCGAAGTCCGACGGGGTAAATGCTAGTACTGTATATGACTGAAATTAAATTTTGTATTACAGATTTATTGTACCGAAAATTCCATCACAAGCTCCTGAGGGAAAAGGATGTCCTAGGTGTGGTATCTATGTCTACGCAGCTGAACAAATGCTTGCTAGAGGAAAGGTAAGCTTTAATATAAATACTGGCTCATTTCGTGTATAAAATGAGGCATTCTTTTACAAACCGATAAAGCAGCTAAGTATATGGTATAGACGTCCGATGTTCCTTTTTTGACATTTTTGAAAAACTTGACAACAAACAAACAGTTTTAAAACTGACTGCGTGGAACTGCTTTTTTAAGGGCATATTTTTATTTGTTGTTTTTGCAATCCGAGAACTGTCCGATAAACCGACCGGAGAAATCAGCTTTTTTTAAACAACACTTTTTTAATTTTTTCGTGTTCTCCAATTTTTTAACTATGTTCATTAGGTCGAACATTTTATAAATGAAGAAATGTAAGACCATACTGATACCCCCTTAAACGATGCATAATTGTGTAAAAAAGGAACAGCAAACAAAATTTTCGAGGAAAAATTTGTTTTATGGACTTAAAGTGAATTACTCATACGTACTGTTGCCCTTGCCTACATGTTTAATTTGGAAATAGTTGGCGTAGACTTGGTTGAAGTCATAACATTTGACAAAAAGGTACCATGATCATTAAAGAAATGTTTTTTATATAACCAACACAATATGTAGGTGAATAATATTTACTTAATATATATTTAGTAAAAATCGTATATTACGGCAAAGTTTCTAATATATTGCGCTGTTCACTTCTAGAGGAAAGCAAGTTTTAGCCGTACACTTAGAGGCTATCAGGATTTTTTTTAAGTCAGGTCCCACATTGAACTGAAGTGCTGCGCATTAGGATCGAAAAAAAATGCAGAGTACTATACTACTATGGCCAACGTACGTATTACGTTACGTTTTTACAACGTTTTTTTACCCTGTTCTTATTAAAAATGGGATAAAGGGGATCATGAAGTTGTGCAAATGTATGTAACAGGGAGAAGGAAGCATCTCCGACCACAAAAAATATATATATTGTTGATCGGCGAGTCGATTTATCCATGTCCGTCTGTCTGTCTGTATGAACGCGTCGATCTCAGAGACTGTAATAGATAGAGCCACAAGTTTTGGAATGTATATAGGTGCATTCTGTACCCACATCGAGTTTGTTTTAGATTTGTAAAATTCCTCCTCCTCCATCTTTTAACAGCGAAAAACTGTCTTTTTCTCTGTATAAACGCGTGGATCTCACAGACTATAAGAGTTAGAGCTAAAAATTTTTGCATGTATGTAGGTGTATACTGTAGCCACATCGAGTTTGTTTCAGATTTTGAAAACTCCACACCCTCCATCATTTAGCAGCGAAAAACTGTCACTCTCTATGTATAAACGCGTTGATCTCACAGACTATAAGAATTAGAGCCACAAATTTTAGCATGTATGTAGGTGTATACCGTACCCATATAAAGTTCGCTCCAGGTTTGGCCAATTCCTCCTCCATCTTCTTCGAAAAACTGTCAGAGCTTCAATTTTTAAGTTTTAACCTAGTGACTTAATATATATTCAGTGGAGCCCAACATCTATCTATTCTGTGTACCACAATGAGATCCAAGCAAAATCACCGAAGATATGTACATAAGTGCGCATGCCCATTTATTGAAATAAATTTTAAAATAAATGGAATTCAAAGCTATAGGAACCACATTACTTGGGACAGGGTATTTTGCTGTCGGGGCACTCGACCGCAACACTCTTACTTGTTTACAATTTTATTTGTGTTTGTAGGACAATTTTAGAAACATGCTGCAAAGTCTTCTTCTGGTATAGTCTTTAATTCCTTTTTCGTTTCGGGCTCTATCTTTTTTGTTCATTCAAAACTTTGTTCACGGAACGGTCTCTTGAGTTTAGCGAATTGCCATGGTAGCCCAAATATACACTCAAAATGGTATCCACTATTATGCCTGTGGCCCTTGTTGAAAACCCCGCATGTGGACCATGCTGACTCCAAATTGCGAGCCAAACTAGTCGCACTTTATAACAGTCTTAAACATTTAGTCCCATATAAGAGCGTGGATAAATCGCATCTCTTCGTTGGAAATGGGCTCGCTTTGACAAAATAAGGTGTTAATTTACCCCATGTAGGGGGGCCACACAAAGACCTTACGGTCCTTAGTGAGGACGGGTGCTTTTTAGGGTACCTTTTCTTTTAAAAATCCTGGAGGATCTTTGACGTTTTCGCAAATGTCAATAGTTGTTTGGGGGAACTCTTGGTCGTCTCTTCCAGAGAGGTGATGCTTGGGGAGTGCAGATGTTTTAGTCTTGTCGTGGCGATTGCTGGGCAGCTGCAGATGAGGTGTTCTAGAGTTTCTGCTTCTCCAGGTTTCTTACATTTTTCAGGTGTCTGCTGTCGTGATGCCTAGCTTTATAGCGTTAGCGGCTGCTAGGCAGTGACCAGTTAATACGCCTATAAGCAGTCTGCAGTCTCTTTTTTGGAGCTGCAGCGTATAGTGCATGAGTTTTTTGTCTTTTTCTTGCACATAATTTTAGAGATTCTGCAGCCGGTCGTGATCTTCCACTTATCCTCTGCTTCTTTCTCCGGTATCTCTTCCATCTTGCTGTATTGCGTCTGTAGGGAGATGGGTATGATTAATATTGCTTCTTGGCTAAGTGCGAACCCGGCTGCCATTTCGTTTCTATCAATGCCCTGGTGGCTGTGAATCCAGTAGATTTGCACCTTACTTGAGGTGCTATTGCTTCTTTGCTTGCCAGAACATTTTTGGAGTTGATGGCGTGACTCTGCATCGTTTTGATTGCCGCTTGGCTGTCGACGTATATGTTCATTTGATTGTTTAGTGCGTGTAATTTTGCCAATTCAGCTGCTTTCCTTATAGCGAAGACTTCCGCCTGGAAAATAGTGCAGTGGTTTGGCAGTTTGTAGGAGAGTCTTAATTCCGGTTCCTTGCAGTACTCGGCGGCTTCGACTCCTGAGGCCATCTTTGAGCCGTCCGTGAAAAGGTGCGTTGCTTCCTGAGCCAGTCCTGTACGCCAGTTTTCTGGTCCCAGTAATGCTGATGCGCCTGTGAAGTTGGTTTTTGGGATCATGTAGTCCGTGCTACTGTTGATCTCTCACCCACTGTGCTGAGTCCATAGCTTTGTAGCGCCGTGGTGCCTGCCGCGCAAAGACGTTGGGCAGTCCTATGTGCAGTGAGGCGTGCTTGGATGTCCAGGGAGTTGACACCTAGGATGTGTTCCAGTGCTTTTGTTGGAGCAGACCTCAGCGCCCCCGTTATGCAGACCAGTGCCTGCCGCTGGGCCTTTTCTTCTCTGTGGCTTGCCACCATACTAATATACCGTGTAGTATCGGTCGTATAACTGATATGAAGAGCCAGTGCGTTAGTCTTGGTGATAGGCCCCAAGTGCTGCTTAGCATCTTCTGGGATGCATATAGCTCATTGGTTGCCTTTTTCATGCTTTTCTCCACATTGAGTCTCCAGGAAAGTTTACTATCGATTACTACTCCAAGGTATTTTACGTTGTTTTTTGGCGTTGGCGGTGTTCCATTTATCGTGGATGGAGTCCATTGCGGTACCTTGTATCTCTTGGTGAAGAGAATGAGGTCCGTCTTCTCCGCATTGATGCTAAGTCCGGCTTCTGTGACCCACTTTAGTATTTCTCTGAGAGTAGAGTTCATGATTGAGCTAACAGTTGATGGACATTTTCCCATGATAATTATGCTTATGTCGTCGGCATATGCGGTTATCTTCCATAGAAGAGGTGGCAGGACTCCACCCTGGGGCGTTCCGCCATGTGCCTCTCTTGTCAAGGTTGTGGTACCCCACTAAGCCTGTACTCTTTTGCAGCTCTTAGGCTTTCCATTATTGTGTAGCGCTGTTTCCACCGATTTTCCTTTCGTGTAGGCGTGCTTGTTACCCTCCAAGGTCAGGTTCATGCCTGCTCATTTTTGAAGGTCCAGTAGTTTTTCCATTGTTTTGGGCAGGAATGATGTTAGGCTTATGGGCCTGTAGTCCTTCGGTAGCACATAAATTTATTTCCCAGCTTTGGGCAGGAATACAACGCGTGCTGTCCTCCATGCCACAGGTACATAGCTCCACCTCAAGCATGCTAAAAAAATGGATATAGCCATGGGACGATTGCGCATTTGATCGTTTTTAGCATGGCTGGGAATATTCCATCTAGCCCTGGGGATTTAGAACTCGCAAACGAGTCGATCGCCTATCGGATCTTCTCTGGAGTAATGATGTTGTCTGGGATGTTGACTTGTTGCGTGTGTTGGTCTTGAGGCGTATCTGTCTTAGTGACTTCGGTGCTGCCTGGAAAGTGCTCATCAAGTAGAGCGCATGTCGCTGCTGCTTTCCGTCCAGTGTCCGTCGTTCGTTTTTAGCTGACTCTGCAAGGGTGGCTGCTTTGAAAGCAGTTTCCTCAGCCTAGCTGTTTCGGAGACCTTCTCTATGCTGGAGCAGAAGTTTCTCAATGAGTTTTGTTTTGCCTTCCGTACTTCTTTTTTGAAGACGTGAAGTCTAACCTTGTATTCCTCCCAGATTATTTGCTCATCCGCTTGTTTGGCGAGTTTGAAGCATTCTTGCACGTACTTCCTCTGCCCTTTCAGCGCTGGGTCCACCTTTTGGTTCTCCTTTTGCTAACTGTGAGTTTGCATGAGGTTTTGTATGCTTCGGTTAGGTTGGCTGTGAGCGTCTCCACGGACCTCTCAGTGTCGCCCACCGAGCGGATACTCGTTGGCTTTGATAGTTTTGATTCTACCGTTCTAAGGTACTTCACCCAGTCTGTGTTCCAAGGGTTCCTATAGGCGTTTCTGGTTTGGTTGTGGTTAAACTCGATCTTAAATTGGATGTACTAGTGGTCTGAGAAGGAGTTTCGATCGAGGACTCTCCATTCTAAGTACTATTCCCTAAGGTCAGAGTTAGGTCTAGGACATTGGCCGATGTTGGTCCCACATATGTGGGCACATCTCCAACGTTTTCTATTTTAAGGTTAGTTTGTAGGATATCTTGGCAGCCCCACACGGTGTGACGTGCGATGGCGTCTGTTCCGACGACGAGTGGTTGCTTTCTCTTGCTCGCTTCAGCCGGTGGCGACTCTTGCTTGAGACTTTGTTCCCTGCCGCAATCCAAGGTTCCTGAACTAAGGCCACTTCGGCGGGCCCTGCCTTAGGGGTTATTAAGAGCTCCGCCGACCGAGCTTGCTTTTATGCAAGTTGACCTGGAGGACCTTCAACTACATGGTCGTTGTTGGCGTCCCCCGGCCCGGATGGGTCAACTACCATGGTTGAGTCCTCATCCTTATCGTCCTCCAATCTGGGTGGGGTAGCTACTGTGCCTGATTCCTCATCCCTTTTGTTCTCAGCAGACTGTACTGCCTTCGTAATATCGAGGCTGCTGGCTTTATCGACCATCTCGTCGATGCCAAGGTCTTTCTCGACCTCTCCAGCCTCTAACGTGTGCTCGTTTTTACCTTCGGGATGGCGCTTTTTGAGTCGTAGGTGCACCCTGCCTACTCCCCACGCCATCTTCCCGAATCTTGGGTACAGCAATCATCGGCCGCCTTGTTGATCTGGAGGACCATGTGCTGCCCGTTCTTGTCGGGCTTAGCAACGTGAAGTACTTTCCAGTCAGCTGTTGGCACGTCTGGGTTTTGCCACCTTCAGCTTCAGCTCCTGCTCCTTTGGTACAACCCCTGGGAAGAGCACTTTCGCTTTCGGTACTGACGGAATGCATGTTCTGTCAACTACTTCCAGCAGGGCACTCTCCCATGGGCTTCCCAGGTCTGCAACGACGCTTGTTACCCACTTGAGGGTGAGGTCGTCCAAACATTTGAGGATCTTGACTCCAAACAGCCAGCCTGCTCCGTCAAATGTAACAGGTTGCGCTGCTGGGTCGTCCATCCTCTTCAATATTTCCTCGAACAGCTTCCCCTCCACTACCTTCCACTGTTCCAGGGTCATTTTGCCGAAAGGGTCGCTTTTGTCGACGAGGGCTACGGTGAGATGGCATTTTGCCACGTAACTGGCTGACTCCTTTGTAGGCATTTTTCCTTTAGAAGTGGATCTTGGTGGAGCCTTGCTCTGCGGTGTTGGGCGTGGCCGTTTGCTGGCTGGGGCCTCCGCTTTCGCTGGCTCAGTTGAGCGCTGCCGCTTGACAGCCAAGCTCTCCTCCACCTTGTTGGCGTATGCTGCGGAGGTGGCTTGCATCGCCTGCTTCTCCGCAAAGTGTTTGCGAACCTCCTTAATCTTTTGCTCTGCGCACGCCAGCTTATTGCTCTCCTCTGGGGTGAGCTTACCGCTGCCATCGAGCCGATAGATAACACTAGGCATTTTGAACACTTTACAGAACTTTGAATTGGCTTCTACTGAACCGCGATAAAATACCATGGATGACCGATGGTGAAGAATATAGAAAAGTGCATTAAGAATGTTTCAAACCACTTTACCGAGTCTGATGAGTCTTTAAAGCAGCGAAGGCTGCACCTGGCCCGCAGGGAGCGCAATTCGCTATTCACACCGACACGAACGCATGCCGAGGTTTGTGCCAAGAGCGCAAGTAGCTTTTTTGTCGCTGGCCAGCATGTCGGTACTGGCCTGCATCGCTTCTTGTTGCCGTAGCTCTTCTTAACAAACCCTGCTTTAAATTCTTTTAATCTACCAAAGAGAGCTAACACTAGTTAAAAGGCAAGCATCCAGAAAACAAGTTAAATGCCTTTTCAGTCTTTATGTCTCTATTAGAGTTGTGTAGCTCATGAGTGAGTGAACACAATTGAGTTGTTCTTTAAACTGAGCAAGCGAACATGTTCTTCTTCAATTGTTCTTTTTTGTTCAGCGAGTCTTGTTCAGTCTATCTTGTTCACTCTGTCTTGCTCTGAGTTGTTCTTGAATTGTTCTCTTGTTCTGTCTTTGCTCTTTTGTTCTGTTGCTCAGAGGGTTGTTCTTGTTCTTGCTCTGTTAACTCTTCAGTCTCTCCCTTGCTTTGTGAGCTTTTCAGTCTGTCTCTTGCTCTGAAAGTTGTTCTGTCTGTCTCGCTCTGTGAGCTGTTCAGTTTTGTCTTGTTCTGTGTGTTGCTCTGTGTGCTGTACTCTAACATCTGTTCGGTATCTAGTTCAGTGAACTGTTCAGGGTGACCTGACTGTTGAATTAGTTCACTGGCAACTCTGTGTTAAGCAACCTTTAAGTGTGGCAATCACGTACGCTTTTTTTTTAGTCAGAATGTCTTTAATCAGAAAGCAAAGCGACTGAATTGGATATTAAAACGGCGAAATGTAAATATTGCAGCATTACCTTAAGTTGCAAATCACAAAGCATCACACCGCACAGTGGATCCAGTTGTACGGCAGAACAACAACGACCATTCTGCCCTTGTGGAAAATGTCGAGCAATTCGGCCCTCTAAGCCAACAAAGGATTGCATGCTTTGTGTATAAGCCAGCCCTACATGTTGCCAATAATACGCGACGAGTAGATGGCTAATATGACGAGCAAACTGAGCTTGGCATCTGCATGATGATCGGGGGCCAAACAGCAATACACACACATACACTTGTAATCATCTGTTTTCTCTCGCTCGCTGAGAACACAAGAACAACAGAACAAGAGCAAGTGAACAAGAAGAACAAGTGAACAAGAACAATTGAACAAGAGAACAAGTGAGCGAATTGAGTGAGTTGACTCACTTAGAAAAAAAGAACAAGTGATCATGTTCAGCGAAAAGAACAACCTTTACCCAACACTAGTCTCTATGTTTGCTTTTTTTGACGGTTACGTTATGCTGCCTTCCTCATATAGAAGTATTAGCCAAGTCCTTGTTACATAGCTTGCAAGCATCTTTATATGAATCGTCTTTTTCATTTGTTTTGTATTTGTATTTATTGTATTATCTAATACTCGTCTTTTACCTGCACGCTTATAATTCTTTTAGGGCTATCATCGAAGATGCTTCAAGTGTGCACAATGTAATAAGACGTTGGACTCGACACTGCATTGTGATGGTCCAGATAAAGAAATCTACTGCCGAGGTAAATATTGACTCAGACCTATCTTTATTTCCTATAGTGTGTATACACAAATGCTATCAAAGCCGCGGGTAAAAGCTAGTGTATTTTTATATCTTACACCTTATCGGAAGATTAGTTGGAACGAGCATTTGCAAGCTTACTAAAAATGTAGTATTGGCAAAGACAGAAACTTCTTCCGTCCATATTGTATTATATTTCTTAAGGTATATAATTTTATTATTTTAAGGATGCTACTCCCAAAAGTTTGGTGCAAGGGGATATGGACACATTGGCATATCTTCTTTAGGCTTAATGTCTGATATTAAGGATTCAGAATGGCAAAGGTATGTAGATTTTATGTTGAGCTTTAACCGTATAAATGGCGTTTTTTAAGAGAGGGTCATGAAGTCGCATATCCAAAAGGCCATCAATGAAATGTATTTAAAATAAAAAAGAAGCAAATAAAAATGTTCATCACAAAACTAAAGTAAATGTAGTTCGAAAGAGAAATTCTAAAAAAAATTTGAACATTTTGTTGTTTTGTCTTTTAGAAATATTAACGAGACCTCTCTCTGTTGGTTTGTAAATAGAATCAAATTATAAATATTAACCTTTTTTCAGCGAGATGGCTCCAAAAACGGCACCAACAAATGTCGATCAAATTCAGGCTCCTTTGGGTGAAGGATGTCCAAGATGTGGAGGAGTAGTTTTTGCAGCGGAACAAGTATTATCAAAAGGTCGTCCGTGGCATAGGAAATGTTTCAAGTGCCGCGACTGCACAAAAACTTTGGACTCTATAATTGCGTGCGACGGTCCTGACAACGAAGTATACTGTAAAACCTGCTATGGTAAAAAGTGGGGACCGCATGGATATGGCTTCGCATGTGGGTCGAGCTTTTTACAAACCGATGGTCTAAAGTAGGTATTTCATAAATGTAGTAGTCATTATTTTTATTGCATGGTTCTTAAAGCAGAGAAATCTCTAATTCGCTTAGTCCGTTCGGCTGCAAATTAGTCTCTCAGTGTTAGAATTCCAAATCCGAACGATAAGTGGCGTACGCTGGTGGAAGTTTGGTGTTAAAAAATATAGAACAATATAAACAATACAATAGAAGGGTGTGAAAGCATATAAAATAAATAAAAACTATAGTTTATAAGGTTACCATTTAAAACAAAAAGTTTTTCTCACTAAAACTAGGTTTCCTTCTTTGTGTCTTCCAAAATCAACGGAATGAGCCTTGCCTTTGGTCACAGTGGCCTGGAAGTTGTTTTGGATAGGATGCTACTCTGAAAAGACAACATTAATGTCCGCATAAAAAAGGGACAATTGACTATCACAGCAGTGCCCAGGCTACGAAAATCCAATGCCTGGATCGGGGGTATTCAGAAAATTCTTGATTTAAGGACGAAATGACTTGGTTCAAGAGCGTTTTTACAAATCCTTAAATTCTTGATTTCAAGAACGTTTTGGATATGTTAAGTACGATTCAAGATTTCTTGAAGAACTCGTAGAGCTCAAAATAAGCACACTCAGAGGAAAAAGAAGAGAATTTCACTCTTGAATCAAGGGCATTCGTTCCCAAATGTACGGTAAGAGTGTTGTTTAGAGACGTCGTGTCTCCCGACCGACCGACGCGTGGTGTTGGTTTAAGCTGATTGAATTTGAGGTAGCCACATAGAAGATAATATTTCTTTTTTTATACTTACTTTACTGGGACTTGAACTCGGGACCCCCAATGACTAGCTCACTCGGCTATTTGGCATCAGCGAAACCTCTCGTCCAAATCATACTTAAGATTATATGCTGTTTGAATCTGTACGCGCTCTCTCAGTGAGAGCGCGTCCAACGCTGTTCTCTCTTAGTTTGCTTTCCCTCTCTCGCCTTGCCTCTAAGAACCAAATTGAGAACGAATTTATCTTGTTTCCAAGATCAAAATTCCTTAAATTCTATTTGTGAGTTTCTAAGGGTCAATTTCGAAGTGGTAACCATCCAGAAAGCTGCCACCTACCCCGCACACTCTCGGTCAAAGAAGGGATCATCTTTATACATATGTAAACGCGGACAGTCAAGCAGCTCTTAAGGCACTTGACTCAAACACAAATAATGCTTGATATGGATGCCTGGACACCAGAACATAGATGGTAACGAGTCTGCGGACAAACTGGCCAGACTAGGCGCAACCATCGAGCTATTTTTGACATAGGCACGGTAGGAATGCCTATGACTACTTACAAGCACACTAAATTCGAATCATTACGTCTCGCTACATATCGGTGGAAAACCCTTTCCTCCTAGACGGTAGCCAGACTTAAGTGGCCAGCATTAGACCTAAACACTTTTTACTTTACAGAAAGGAAAACATATTGTTTCCGTTTAGTACCCTGACGGGTCACTGACTTATTGGAAGTTTTACAGCACGTAACATATTTTCTGTAGAAGTTGCAATATGAAAAAGGGAGGAAACGGTACAACACCTCTCTCATTGTCCCGTTTTGAGTAGGAGGTCATGGCTTCTTTTGAACTTCTCGGAGACATTTTAGCTAAAGATCCCAGTTCTACTAAAGTTTAGTCTGTCCACACAATGGTTCACTATTGGAATTCATAAGGCTTAACAGTGAATGTATATGGGCATTTCCGCCAAATGGTAAGCCTGGACCGAAAAATATAATTTAATGACATTTTTATATTTAATTATTTAACATGCAAAACATATGCCATGTTTACAAAATCTCTTTATTGCAATCAATTAAGAAGAAAAAAAATGCATAGAGACCAAAAAAGATCGATTAACGGTTAATTTTTATCTTGCTTTTTCTAACCGTACGTTCGCGACCGGTAATTAATTCAATTTAAAAAAAAAACCAATCGAGATATTTTTCTGTGTAAACACTCGAAAGAAAGCTACATTAATCCTCTTTTATAATAAATTAATAGCTTTAGAATATTCCGTTCCATTTCGCAGAATTTTGCATTTCACTAGATTGAGCCAAAGTCGACTTCTATTCCGCGTACGTTCGCGACCTGATGTTTATTGTTATTATTATGAAATCTAAAACTCGATAAACCCCGTGTTTTGCACTAAACACAGAGCTAACAAAATGCTATCAAATCGTTCCAAAACTTCACAGCGTATATTTGGTTCTGTATCTGTCTATTCATCTATCTGTCCGGATAAACTTACAGATCTCATAGATGGTAAGAGTAGTAGTTTCTATGGCAGCTCTGATATATGTTCAATGAACATTGTTCATCCGATTGTCCGGTTACGACATATTGGCAGGGTGCAGGTAAGAAAAACTTTTCTTTTGAACTAAGAGACTTGTCTGCGTAGAAACATACAAACGGATAGACAAAACTTTTCTTTTGAACTAAGAGACTAGTCTGCGTAGAAACATACAAACGGATAGACAAAACTAAAACTTAGCATGACGACGTGATCAAGAATAAATTTAAAATACACACACTACAGGTACAGAGTACAGACGGGCTTCTTTCGACTTTCTCATGTACTAACACTAACTGACAATTTTTTTGTGCAATTCAAAATCTTTTTGCCTTTCTCTTGTAGCGCAGATGACATTGCATCTCAGAGACCGTTTGTGACTCCCGATACCACCTCAATCAAGGCACCTTCAGGAGAAGGATGTCCCCGCTGTGGTGGAGCCGTATTTGCTGCGGAGCTGCAATTATCTAAAGGACAAATGTGGCATCGAAAATGTTTTAATTGTGCACGATGTCATCGGCCCTTGGATTCCGTTTTGGCTTGTGATGGTCCAGATAATAATATATACTGTACGCTGTGCTATGCAAAACTGTATGGCCCAAAAGGATTTGGATATGGGCATACGCCCACTTTGGTTTCTACAAATCCGGAGTACACCCCTACGTAAGTTTTCGTCTAGTGCAGCGGTGGGCAGCAAAAAAAATGAAAAAAGGGTACAAAAACATTTTTTTGTAGTCATTGGCTTTCGATCAGAGCGTGTTTGTTGTAAAATCTGTTGCGATGTGGGTTTAGGTAAATAGCGGCCCGGGTTGCGCGGTTAAGAAGGGCTGTGAGGCTGCCCAGCGCCAGTTCGGTCTATGTACAGTGCTGGAAAAGACACTTCGTTAAAGCAATTGATTAAGCACGACACATCGCGGTTCGAAGACGGAAATAACTAGGCGCTTCCGCACGCACAGTGTTTAAATATTTTGCCCAAAAGTCACAGGATGGCAGCCCAGAAGTGGCTGCGGGTATTAGTGGATGATAAGGTGGGTTTTAGGAAGAACAATTTTATGATTTTAATGTTTGCGTTCTGAAACTTAAATTTGAATAATTATGCTGCAAACCTAAAAATATTTAACTCAATTCAAATTTGTTAAGTATACAAAATAATATGCAGAATTTGTTAATTTTTGTGAAAGCCCAATCAAGCCAGACTTGAGTCGACCATGACTTAGCTCAACATCGCCTGGATAAAAATTGGTCTACAACAAAATGTTGATACCTCCTGAATCCTCGCAGATTTAGAAAAAGGAAATGGGGTTGAGTCAGAGCGAAGCTGTTTTCCTGTCTCGTTCATAGAGGCAGCCTTTCTCCAAGAGAACGTTAAGTATGAGGCGGCATATGGCTTCAGTCACAAATCTCTGGTGGATGGCGTGTCTCTCTGTGATAGATTTTGCTGCTGAGATGGAGATAGCGTTTCCTGTGAAGGCTAGGACATCTGTCAGATGAATTCAAAGTTTGCAACGCATAGAGGGAATCATCTCCGACCACATAAAGAATATATATTCTTGATCAGCATGACGAGCTGAGTCGATTAAGCTTTGTCCGTCAGCTATGAAGCTATCAAGATGTAATTTTGCACAGAGTCCTCTTTTGACAGCACGCTGCTAATATCATGCAACCGACCGGATCGGATAACTACTTCTTGTAGCTGCCATTCAAATGATCCGTCGAAAAATGGGTTTTAGTGAGAAAAACTGTTTTGTTCTCAATATTAGCGCTAAAAAACCGATCTACGAAGTTTGGTCGAAGTCGGTAGTGGTTGAAGCAAGCTTTTTAAAGTGTATTACAACTGGTAATGTGGAAATTGTGTCTCCGTACACCAAATTGTCTATTGTGGTTTTGGGCTTTCAGTCAGATGTTATGCTCCTGATGATCCTTTCCAGTCTTTCAGATAAGCTTGCCAATTGTCTTTGTTTGATTTCAGGATCCGAGAGTTCTCTTCACTAAGTTACGCACACTAGCCTTTTCTGTAGCTACCGACGGAATAAACATTGGGACACAAACTCTACATTTCCGAGTAGGGTATTTGACCAGTGACTTAAGCTTTAACTTCATTGTACAAGGTAATTAATTGTTGGTGCATAGGATGTGTTCCGCATTAATATAGATTTATTTCTAAAAGTGTCGTACCTCTTTAATAGAGTTCACAGTTAGGGGCGATAGGACTCCACCTTAAGGTGGAGAGCAGTAAAACTGTCACTTGGGCCAAGATAGTCACTTACCATTTAATTCTCTATTGAAGTATCCTCCCGACTTTACAATTATGAGTACGTTAAGAAGTTTAGTAGAGACGGAATGTGGAAGGGGTGACCAAGTGTCTTGAGTGTCTTAGTTTTACTACGACCTGTGCAGTGAAAAAGAAGTTATAGTAATGCATTCTCCTTTTCCTTACACTTCTGCAGAAGTCGTTGTGCTCGAAGCCCAAGCGTGCTTCATGCCTGCCGATGAAGCAGTGACACTATAGAGGCCCGATCTGAATTAAGATGTTATCTCTACTTTGGCTCAGAAGTCTGCTGGTGGGCCACGTGACCCTAGCTTCAGCACATACCCGAAGGGCCACGTGCCAGGTTTCAGTCGTTGTGACTAGTTTGTACAAGCTCTCTCCTGGAGGATCTGGATGGTTGTGCCCTGACCTGTTTGTCTGCTGACGTGACCTGAGTTACCCTCGTCCTAGGCTTCAGACTCTTACATATTTCAGCACTTCTCTGTAATTAATGTAAAGTGCTCACAACTGATGGTTTCCCGATCGCTGACTACTGTACTGTAAAACTCCACAGAATTGGACGTATTATATCTACGTATATCCAATGATCAATTGCTGGAAAAAATACACAAATTTACGGTCCATCGCCTGCTTACATAACATGAGAGCAATGGATGCCTTTTTCACTCGCTCATTGATCATCGTGATCAGATCTTATACTTTGATTCGCTGTGTGATGAGAACTAGTTTAGTCTTTTTCGGATTTACACCCAGGACGCAGGAGACGCCAACTCTGAAAATGTCGATAGCGCGATCTACATGGGGTCACATAAGGTTTGTGGAAAGCTTCCACATATCGATTGCCCATTTAATGCTGGCCTTAGTCATAATATCACTATAGGGTAAACTTAAAACGTCTGGTAGGAGAATTGTCGGTTGTGAGGTACTGGAACATAGGGGAACATGTGGTTAGCAGGAGCTCCAAGAATTCCCCGCTGGAGTCACTCCAGGATCCGTCTTTAATTTTTAAAAGACCTGACAAAACAAGCGACTTGGCTTAGTTCTCCCTAAGTCTCAATGCGCTCAAAAATTGGGTGTGGATTTTCGTTTTCTAGGGGGCAGGCCATATTGAAGGACTAAGAACACACTATCGAATAGTTCATCTATGTGTTCTCAGGTGGTTGTTATAAACGGTAAAGCGGGAGAACAATTTTATACATCGGGCTTGACCAACTTTCCCACTTGAATGTTTAATATTGGCTATATGTTGTAGTTGGTTCTTCTGGGAATTTGGATTTTAATGGGAGTGAGCACATATTGCTGAATTTGCATTATACATATATACCGATGGTCTGAGAAAGAGGGCTCTGTTTGGACCATCTAAGAAACAATTTGGTCACACAGGTCCTTCGAAATGAGGGTGAAGTTTTAAAACTTCCTTCTGTCCGAGAGAGTCATATTCATAACAAGAATAACTAAAGAGTGACTTACCATGAGCATTAATAAATATGAGATGCTCCATTGTGTATGATGGGCGTTCGCTTCGCCCATAATGCGGCGGTTTCTGCAGGTTCCAAAAAGGGTTTTTTATTTTTTTTTCGTGGTAATTGACCCTACGTCTCGTAAGCCAAGTAGAAGGAGACCATTCTGAGTGTATTTCCTCCCAGTATCACGCTGACCGTGGTGATCACTCTGCATCACTGAGTTGGGGAAGTAAAAGTTGGTTATAATGATATTTACTGAAAATGCCAGTACGGGTTTTTCCGCTTTTACTTGAATGCTTCGATTAGAGTCACCCAAAAGATGGGCCATAATCCGTCGTTGCCAAAATGTAGTACCGCGTTCCTCATGGGGAGGGGTGAGCTTGTCTTCTAAAAGGGTTAGGTTAGGCTAGTTGCAATGGATGAAATGGGAAGATCTCATTTCTGCACTTAGGGCCGAAGTGGGACCATATAACAATTTCTATTCTGTCATCGTCTGTCCTGGTAAATCATGCAGAGATGTCTCACCAATCGTTTAGAAAAGGACGTCCAAAATCTGCGAGTCGCCTTCTCTTTCTTAACGGAATAACGCCCTAGATCCTTTTTAAAATTGAAAATATGCCGTATAAGCCTAGATACTTTACATGTATGAGTCGTTTGCCATCGATTTATGGTTATAAGACAGGTTGTTTCTTATGTTGGTAGCTTAAAGATCGCAAGTGGCACCCCTAAGTTACTCTTATCCGGTAGAAGCTGAGTGGTGGTGCCAAGGGAAGATTAATTTTAAAATGCTGAGCCGTCTCATTAAGAGATCTGCGGCACTTTCTAAGAGTTTCGGCGTTAATATTGCCGTCAAGGGTTTTTAGGGCAGCTGGACTCTCTGAGAAATTGTATACTTCGCTTCCTCTGATTACAGGAGTTTCCAGAAGGTTGGTAGCCTTCTGGATGGCTACAACCTCTGCCTGGTAAATACCACAATGATTAGGAAGTTGAAACGAAGTTTTGGTCCCGAGCTCTGAACTGAAGACTCCTTTACCCCTACCTGTCAATCCAGCTTGGAGCTATCACTGTAGAAATTAATGGGATTCGGTTTGCGGTGAGGTTTTTTAAGTTCCAGTCCAGACGATTTGGTATGGTGACTTAATACCTGGTGGTAAGCGGTACTGTTGGGATGCAGTAGTCAAACATCGCCAGAGCTTCTATCTTTTCAGGTACCGTTTTCTCTCAGAATGAGAGCGGTGTTGCTGGCGATTTCCCCTACCCAATAGATCTAGATGCATAAGGTGTAACATTATGTTAAGTGCATCTGTTGGGGTTATACGTAATGCACCAGTCATGAATAGTGCAGCGCTACATTGAACTTTTGTTATGGGACGGAAGTGTTCGCCAGAGCCGGACAACATACTATGATTTCGTATAGTAGTATTGGACGTACAACGGGTGTATACAGCCAGTGTACTATTTCAGAGGGAAGCCTCTATTTACGACCAATCGCCGCTTGCTCGAGAAAAGTGCAGTAATAGATTTTTTGATTCGTTCAGTAATTTTTTCGTTCAAGGCAACTTTGTGTCTTCCAATTTGAAAGTGTTGAGAGTGCTTCCTGTATCAGATTGCGAGAGTGTGAGGAAATTTGACACATGTTATTATGGCAACGTCATCTGCATTCTCTTTCATCGTGTGTCCTGCGATTCCATGAGTGCGAACAATTCGTTGACTGTTACCACCCAAAGAAAGGGCGAAAGAACACCTCCTTGAAGAGTGCCTCTACTTACATATCCTCGGGCGCGGGCATCTATCAGTTGTGAGTTAACCACTCTACTTGCAAGCATGAGTCGAATAAAATCCACTTCTCCTGCCTCCACATTGTGAAGTGGAAAAAAAAACCTCGACTAGATCAGATGGCGAAAGTAAAGCAAATTGAAAAAGACTGTTCAAAGCCAAATACCAGTATACAAAGCAAAGTACGTTCGACATTACATGATGACGTTGAGAAACACGCAAAGCTTCGTAAACGAGGACAAGACGAACTGCCTAGTGTCTGTGGACAAGAAGTCTACGCATCTTGAACAATCTGCTGCTAAGGTAGAGTGCAACTTTAAAATTGTAGATGATTTGGCTACGTCGAAATGATGATAACCAGCGACAACAACATCAGCCTGGATCTAGAGAAGTTCAAGAGCAGAGAGCATACTCTCAAAGAACAAAAATAGCCGCATGCAAGTCGCTCATCAAACCAGTCCTGAAGTATTGATATTGGTAGCAGCAAATGAAGCGGCAATTGGCGTGTTCGAGCGAATAATTCCTTGAAAGATTTTTGGACCTTTAAAAGTTGGCGATGATTTCCACATTCGAATAAATCGTGAACTATGTTTATAGGCTCTATAGGGACACCAGTCTGATCAAGCGCATAAAGCGCAGCCGCTGCGCTGGACATTACATGCCACCCGGATGGATGAAAAAACTGCAGTAAAAAAGGCGTACAAATCGAGGCCAGCTGACTTAGGAGGAAGAGGCAAGAAGAGAAGACCCCCACTAAGATGGGGCAACCAGGTGCGGGAAGACATTTCCAAGCTTGGTCTGAACAACTGGTGCCGAAAAAGTCAAGCGGCTGTAATGCACGCATCGGGCCAGTAAAGAAGAAGAAAAAGTAGTTCTACGCCAAGTAGAGTCTTGCTAAAATTTTCTGAAGTCTTGATGCTTTGGGAGGTTGATTCAATACCGTTGCAGAACTTCGCCCACTAGCGTCGTTTGGCTTTCAGCATTGCACTTTTATAGTCCCGTAACTTGACTTCCAGGACGAATACCTGTTCGGCTAAGTTTAATGTCTTTCTACACTCTTTCCATTGTATCTCTAGGTCTTTAGACCACAAGGGGGACAATGGTGTATTCTGTATGTAATATGTGGAATGATTTGTCAAGTGCCTTTGTTCATGTCGTTGTAAAAGTTCTACAACTGAAATAGGGCTTTGCGTTCGGTGGGGTCGGAACTAACGATATGATAAAGACCAGTACACGTTGACCAACATCCACTGCTCAGTAGGCATGCTCCCGTTCCGATCCTTGTGGTTTATGAGACACTTCTGCTTCTTTGGAGCTGCAGTTGATTCACACTGAAGGAAGAAGCTGATACAGGAGGAGCGCGTTGTCGCTTGCTCTCTTGTGGGTCTTTTACGACGCTATCCCTTGACCTCTACCTCTTAGTGACAGCACCTCCTACTTCCTGATTGAGTATTGCCCGCTTGATGCCTGCGTCTCCCACTCCGATACGTTGTGGGCTCAGCCTTTTTCAGTTCTTTGCTTGACCTAGGACAACTTAGTTTTTCCTTTTGGGAGAGAACCGAGTAGAGTTACGATCTGTAGCCATTCCCTTACCTGTTATTTCACTTGTTCGAGTTCTCGTATGAGACACCTCTTACTGGGGCCTTGGTCTTACCCTAACGTACATAAAGCTCTCTGAACAGTGTTGGCTGTCACCTTAGCTTGACACTGAATCCAAGATATACACAGTGCCCATTGCCAGGCCGACATCCTCATGAAGGACTAGTTTTTACATAATTTGTTTTAGGCTTGCCTTTATATAAAAAGCAACCATACTATCTCGGACTTTACGTGGTTACACTTAATCAAACAAATTTTTATTTACAGCTTGTCATGTCAAAATCCTTGTGGTGCTCGATCCCTCGATGGATGTCCTAGATGTGGATATGCAGTTTATGCAGCAGAGCAAGTGAAGAGCAAGAATAACACATATCATAGACTATGTTTCTTCTGTGTGGAATGCCGAAAGTATCTGGACTCGACGAATTTAAATGATGGTCCAGATGGGAACATTTATTGTCGCTCCTGTTATGGCAAGAATTATGGACCCAAAGGTGTAGGATATGGAATTGGAGCTGGTACATTAACAATGGCGTAATATAGCTCGTAAGATATTAGTAAGTGCATAAATATACTGATCGTGGTTTGGGAATCTAATTTATTTATTTAACGCTTACGTTGTGATGTTTGATAAATTGTAATGCTCCTAGTTGGCTTATCTTATCTGTTGTTTGACTATGTATAATAGATATCTTACATAGAGTTAGACATGACCCAGTACACTGCCGTACACTAATTTTAATTATGAAAAGTGCTGCTTTCAAAAAACTCCCAAGAATGTGGCTGCAAAACTGTGCATAAATACAAAAATGATTTTAAATCGCTCGTTTTGGGTACACATTTAGTGCTATTATAAGATTAGCTCTAATAATTAATAAATTTTATTTAACTCACTTTATTTGCTATAAAAATGATATTACCAAAACATTGTTGACAACACAAGTGTGCAAAAAATATAAAATTTTAACCAATTTGAATCTGAAGATTAAATCTTAAGAAAATTAACAGAAAATAAAACGAAAATAAATTAAACTGAAGTAACGTATACTAAGGAAATGGATGTCGGTTTATTTTTAAACAACAAATACCTATCCTAAATTTCAGAAACTTTTTGAGCGGTTTTTTTTAAATAGTGATATTTAATCATTAGCCAATAAAGAAAGACACCTTAATTGTCCAGGGTATAGCTCGCCGGTGCCAGAAGTCACAGAAATTTGATTTATTTTTTTCTAGGTGGTGGTTGCTGTACGTGAATTCCCTTGAGAATTCCCTTCCAAAGAACAAGAGGATCAATCAAGTGATCTCTTCATCTCAGGGGTATAACCTGTTCTTGTCTTGTTTATAATGCTTATTCCTGGGAGCTGTGTGCTCCCTAAGCTTTCGTTGGACGGCTGCCAGCTAGGAAGACAATAGAAATAAATAACTAGAGGGGTTCCTTGCTCTTAGATTCTCGTGCTGGGGTTCTTCCAGCAAGGCGATGCGTGTACTGATGTTTGCAGGCTTTGGAGATCATTAGTTGGGTGGCGCACTTGCAGCAAGAAGATGCAAGGATGACTAGCAGAAATGGCGAACTATAGTCGCCGAGATAAGATGGCATGCGCCATCCAAGTGAGAGTTCTAAATACTACGGAGACGATTAGCTGTGTGGAAAGACACGATTCGTTGCAGAGTCCGATGGAGACAGATGCAAAAGCGCACTCTGAAGCATGAGGCTGATGTAATGAGCGCTCGAAGCGTGAGCTATGACACTACCATTATGAAATACTTACCTGCACTCTTAGAGCTCTGATTGAGAAGTCCCGTTTCTGGAGTGTGAAGCCGTCTTTTGTAGCTGCCGGTCTATCTTTAGCTGAGCCAATGTCCTTACACTCAGTGTGCTCAATACTTTCTCGCTAATTATCGATATTTGCAGTTAGGCGTCCTATTTGAACGAAATGTTCCGTTTCCTGCTGGCATCTTGACTGCTGGTGTAATGTGAATTTGTGTGCATGAGCGTAAACACTGTTCATGATTTGTCCCTGTGGTGCTAGAGCTTTATATTCAACCTGTATGTGCTCCAGCAAGTCCATCCTTTTGGATGCGTTATTTACTCTTTATAAAATTGAATTTATCAAAACATAGGGAAGCTAACTTCGGCTCGACCGAAGTTTATATACCCTTGGAGCATTAATGCCTGCCAGTTTGTTATATGGCAGCTATTCGAATTATTCATCCGATTTTGATCAAGCTCTCCATAATTCTGTTGAAACAGATAATATTCAAACTGGAAAGCATAAAGACGCTTCCTTTGAAAAAAAAAGTTTTTCTCACTAGAACTACTTGTTCGACCGATGATTTCTATGTCAGCTATAAGCTTTAGTCATCCAATTTAGATCAAACTTGACAGAATTGGGTGGTAGCATATACTATTGATCAGTAATAAGCTGAAAACAAAAAAGGTTTCTTACTAGACTTTTATCAGGTCTATCTTATGTATGGCAGCTATTCGTTATAGATGTCCGATTTTTATAAATCTTGGCGAAAATTTCGAAAAGCATAGAAAACTTATAAATATGAGGTTTAGACAAAAAAGTTTTTCTTTCTGAAACTGCTTTTTCAACCGATCGTTCCTATGGCAACTATATGCTATAGTCATCCGATCCGGCCGGTTCCGACAAATGTGCAGCGTATTTGTACCAAAAGACTTTGTGCAAATTTTGGTTAAGATAGCTTTGAAACTGACGGAGGAGATAGCATAGAAACAGAAGGACTGGCTGACATGGCTATATCACATATTATGTGGACGGAAATGCTTTCTTCTATGCGTTACAAACATCCGGACAATTTTTACTAAGGGTATAAAAAATGAATATCAGAAAAAACATATAAATAAACAATCATCTAAAATGAGCGTAATAGGCTAATTACACTGAGCACATCTATTACTGCGTTTATATGTGAGAAATACGTGGTAACTTACAGCGTAGTTTTGCATTAAAGCACTTATACTGAATGTACACTGCTTGAGAAAGTGTCACAAAGCGCTGTGACCGTCAATGTGAAACTCTGTAGTGCAGTGTGCACTGTGCAGCTGGAATAAGTGTAGTAGTAGTAGAATTATCATTTATTTATAAATTGTTACTTAATCTTAACATGATCTATATAAGAAGTAAAGCTAGCTGTTTTAGGAATACTGTTGATGGTAACAAAAAAGCAAAAACAAAAAAAATCAAAAATGATAATTGGTGGTTACACCGGCTTGGCTTACTGCCGTCAGCCGTAAACTTAACGCGTCTTTCCACTTCCCCGACTACTACACCTGGCTTCCCGGGTCTTCCCCAGATACCAGATCGTTCGTCAAAAAAGCTTCAATATGCGCAAGTTTCTGTATATACTAAATAAATTCATCCTTTACCAATTGCCTATAGCGTTGTGCTTCAAAGATGTAGCCAATGAGCTTTGGCCAGCTTTCGCCATTTAAAACTTGCAGGCATTCCTCTCTGCTAAGACTGTCCCTTCTCCAATAAATTCGACGTATCTCCCTTAAGATTGGGCATTTGGCTATGAAGTGCAGCGTATCTTCTCTTTCTCTAATATTGCATAATGAACACTCTTCCGAGCGGTCGATTCTGTGGGGGGAGTATTCTAGACTCAAGAGCTCTACTCTTGCCTTGAAAATTGCCGCAATTCCGTTTATGCCTATATCATCGCTGAAGTAGTTTTTGGCTCCGCATTGTCTCGAGAAGATCTTTTCACACCCTCGATCAACAGTCCGTGGTTTATTTTCCAGGTGGATAGATTCTCAAAAGAGCAATTTATGTTCAGTGATGTTGCAAGAGATTCCCACTTTTGAAAGAACTGCTTCTTCGTTTGCATCAAGTGCGTAGCGATAATTTTTGGCAGTCGGTGCGCTTCCATGTTCATGGTCTTCCTTATATAACTTAAATGTAAGTGTAGCGTGTCGGCATAAACTGGAGATAGTCCGGTTTCGATAATGATGGCATGGTTTGGCGTATTCATTGGAAGTCTAAACAGTCGCTTTATAAATCCCATCAGCAATTTTTCCACATCTTCATATTGGGTGTGTCCCCATACTTGGGCGGCGTAGCACATTATGGATCGCGATGTTGCTGGAACTCCATGTGCTGTTGATAGCTAGTCTGGCATCTTTGAGTTTTTGTCGCACATGTTTGGTGAAATTCATTGATGGAGTCAATAGCACTCCCAGATATCTGTACTCCTTGACCACTTCAATTTCTGCGCCGTTAAGAGTCCACTTCTCACTTCGTGACAGTCGTCCTCTTGCATCTTTCACGCACATTATTTTTGATTTGTCGAGATTGATTTCCAAATTCCATGTGACACAATATTCCTGAGTGCGGTTGATCATTTCTTGCAGCTTCTGTGGGCTGTCCGCCAGAAGAACCATGTCATCTGCGTACATGAGTACCTTGACAATGTGTGCTCCGATTTTCACACCTCCAGGCAGAATTTCTGTGATATCATCCACAAACAGCGAGAAAAGCAGTGGGCTGAGGAGGCAGCCTTGTTTTAGACCCGTATTGGTCTCAAACCACTCCGAAACTGATTTCCCGTCCCACACGGCAGTGCGATTCTCGCTGTATAAGTTGCGAATAATTTCCAGGATTTTCGTCGAAATTCCGCAATTGCTTAGCTTCAGCAGTAGAGCCCTTCTATCGATTGTATCGAAAGCCGCTTTAAAGTCGATAAAAAATAGATACATTTTGTCCTTTCTTTGGAAGTACTCCGTTGCTATTGATGCAAGAACAAATATGCTGTCTACTGTTGAGTACTCCTTGCGGAATCCCGCCTGAAATTCGCTCAGGATACCGTTGCGATTAACCCATGACGTTATCCTTTCTAGCAGTATCGACGTAAACAATTTTTGGACGCTGTTTAAAAATGAAATTCCTCTATAGTTGGCGGCACTGCTTGGGTCACCTTTTTTAAATATTGGATATATAAGGTTCCTTTTAAAGATTTCTGGTGCCGCGCCTTCTTCGAAAATTCGGTTATAAGCTTGCAAAAGCTCTGTAAGAAGACCATCCGTTGCATTCTTGAGAAATTCACCGGGAACTCTATCGATACCAGGCGCTTTGTTTGGTTTAATTCGTCGGATCGCTTCTTGCATTTCTATAAATGTTATGGCCGCATCAAGCTCTTGATTGAACACGTACGGTAGGGCATAGCTGACTTGAGACCTGCAAGGATGATCGAGTAGCCTTTTAAAGTGGGTGTATAGCACCTCAGCGTCCACTTTGATGCTGCGACTTTTGCACATTTGGGCGTTTAACTTTTTGGCAGTTGCCCAGAAACTTTTGCTATCCCTTATGCTACTAATTTCTAGCTCAATTCGCTTGTAGTACTGGGCCTTTTTGTGTTGACACACGGATTTAAATGTGGCATTTGCTTTTCGGTACTCCAGTCGCGCAGTTTCCCCTGCTGTGGTTCTGATTTGTTTAAGGTACTTAAACGCGGTTATTCTAGCGCTCTCGCATTGCTCATCAAACCATGGTTGCTTATACGTCTGACGGTGGGGCCGTTGTATTACCTGTGCTGCCTTTTGCATATCTTTGGTAATTTGCGCAATGGACGGTTCTTCGTGTTCTTCTCGAAGTCTCAGGCATATGTTGAGCTCTCTCCTATAAATGTGTGCTTTAGACTCATTCCACCTTAATTTTGGGAGTAGTTGGTCATCTATACATCTATCATATTGGTCGCTCGGTTTTGCACAAAACTCCACGCACAGTGGCATATGATCGGAGTGGATTTCTTCTTCAACTCTGGCATCTCTTAGCATTTCGTGCCAGACTCCCCGAATCGCACAGAAATCAATAGTGGAGCATGCTGCTCCACGCATAAATGTAAAATTGCCATCTATATCTCCTAGCGTTCTTCCGTTCACTATCGTAAGGTTGCTTGACTCACATAGTTCGATGAGTTTTTGTGCCATTTGTATCTATTGTTTTGTCACGGGCATTACGGATGTCACTGAGTGCTTTCGACGTAAGGAGGTTACTTTCTGTGTTAGTTTGCAGCTCACCAATTCTTGCGTTTAGGTCTCCGATTATTAGCACATTTTCGCCCTCGTGCGCAAACAACCAATTATACAGGTTCTCATAATCGTGGTTCCAGTTATTACAGTTTAGATACACGGGAACAATGCACAGTTTGTGATGGCCATGCATCATTGAGATTGTGGCGATATTTTGGTCTTGTTTGATGTGGCATTTTTGAGTGGTGCTAAATTTTTTGCAGATCCCTAGGAGCTGCCCTCCACTAGCTCTTCCTCTAGTAAATCTTCTTATTGCTGGGATCCAGTGCAGATTATGGTTCGGGAAGTACGCCTCATAGTTTGTAAAATTGGTTTCAACGAATGTTTCAGACAATAAAAAAATTTCAAACGTGTTTACAAAAGAGAAGAATCTACTGAAAAGGTGCTTATTTGCTAGTCCTGCTACATTATACGCTAATATCTTAAAGTTACATGATGTTAAATTATTCGCATTTTTCTTAGTTGGCGTTTCCGGATAATGAGGTCGGGCGTGCTTTTTTACTTTTTTGCATCATAATTTAGGTGGCTCGCGCTTATAGCGGTTCCGTAGATCTCTATTATTTCATTATTTGCGGGATGTTCTTTGTGCATAAGGATTCTGTTGTCGTTAAAGTGCAACCACATTCCATTTATATTTATTTTGTCGTCCTTTACCAGCACTTTGTGACGATTGTTTACATGGACTAATTCTTTTTTAAGTTGTAGTAGTACTTTTTTTACTCATGCTTCTCTATACTAAGATCTTTTTCTATGAAGATTTTGGTTCCTGCAAGTTTTTTTCCACATCGAAGGGCTGATCCCACCATTTCCGCGGTTTCTAGTTCTGCAAGTACTCCCACCCTGGAGTTCCTTTCAAATAGTACTCTCGTGCTTCGAACCGCTGCGTGGGTCACCTCAAGTTTGTCATGCAGAAAATTCTTAACCCCATCAGTGGTTGCATTACTTTTATGTAGGCCCTTAATGATCAGGTTTTTGCCCCTGCTTTGTTCCACTAGTCGTTTTAATTCCCTCTTTTCATCTGCTCTTTCCTCCTTCAGCATTTCTATTTCCTTTTTGAGGGCTTGATTTTCAAGCTGTAGGGTTTCTATTTTTTGTGTCACCCCGCCCAGTTGACCCTTTATCTCTTCAATGTCGGATTTTGTTGCCAGCTTATCTTCCATGTTCGTTAGCTTTAACTCGAAATTTTTGCTCATCTCCATGATCGCTAACATTATGTGTTTATTTTCTACTGTCCCCTCTGGAGACAATTCGCTGCACTTGCGTTTCTCTGGTTGCAAGAAGGCGTTTGCCGGCGTTGCCGATGCAGCTGTCGTTTCGTTAAAAGCACTCTTTTTTGGGGTCAAAGTGCCAGCCAAAGGTGATCTGCCTCCAAAACTTGCCATTTTTCTTCGTTTATTCGTTAATTATCTAGCAGCCTAGAAGTATGCTACAGAATTGTGAAGCTTTCGTACCTGAGCTCTGGTGGCGCCGCAGTGCGAATTTTATAGGGAGCTTTTAGTTGGCAACTCCTACACCCACTATTTGAGATTGTCGATGTGTTTGGCTATCCGCTTGTGTGTGTGTGTATATCCCGCCAGGGGCTTCTGTGGCCAGATGTAAACAAATCAATTGTGTATCATCAATATCGATTCAGGAAACGGCTGTCCTCGATCACACGTGCGTTCCACTTTGCTTGCTGCTCACCACTGACACTGTTCTGGCTTTGTAACTGATATCCTTTCTGGAGTTTCAAAATTATTTTTACGGAGCTCTGAATAGGCTAAACTGCTTTACATTAGGGTGACTCACTGTATTTTGATTTTGATCAAGCTCTCCATAATTCTGTTGAAACAGATAATATTCAAACTGGAAAGCATAAAGACGCTTCCTTTGAAAAAAAAAGTTTTTCTCACTAGAACTACTTGTTCGACCGATGATTTCTATGTCAGCTATAAGCTTTAGTCATCCAATTTAGATCAAACTTGACAGAATTGGGTGGTAGCATATACTATTGATCAGTAATAAGCTGAAAACAAAAAAGGTTTCTTACTAGACTTTTATCAGGTCTATCTTATGTATGGCAGCTATTCGTTATAGATGTCCGATTTTTATAAATCTTGGCGAAAATTTCGAAAAGCATAGAAAACTTATAAATATGAGGTTTAGACAAAAAAGTTTTTCTTTCTGAAACTGCTTTTTCAACCGATCGTTCCTATGGCAACTATATGCTATAGTCATCCGATCCGGCCGGTTCCGACAAATGTGCAGCGTATTTGTACCAAAAGACTTTGTGCAAATTTTGGTTAAGATAGCTTTGAAACTGACGGAGGAGATAGCATAGAAACAGAAGGACTGGCTGACATGGCTATATCACATATTATGTGGACGGAAATGCTTTCTTCTATGCGTTACAAACATCCGGACAATTTTTACTAAGGGTATAAAAAATGAATATCAGAAAAAACATATAAATAAACAATCATCTAAAATGAGCGTAATAGGCTAATTACACTGAGCACATCTATTACTGCGTTTATATGTGAGAAATACGTGGTAACTTACAGCGTAGTTTTGCATTAAAGCACTTATACTGAATGTACACTGCTTGAGAAAGTGTCACAAAGCGCTGTGACCGTCAATGTGAAACTCTGTAGTGCAGTGTGCACTGTGCAGCTGGAATAAGTGTTTTAATCAGAGTTTTTCTCATTGAGAGAAAATCATAAGCAATTTCGGTTTTTCAACATGTGTTGTTACACCCGTTACTCGTGGAGTAAAAAGTATACCCCTTAAAGTAGTGCAAATGTATGTATCAGCCAGAAGGCCCCATAAAGTATATATCGACCCCTGTGCGCGAAATCATCGTATGTGGCATTTTTTACGAAATTGACATTTTGATGCGAATTAGTTCTAAATCCACTAACTCATCATCTGGTAAAATTATATAGCGATAACCATAACGGTTACGGAGATACAACAAAATCAATTTAATCGTATGTGACAATAATGAGCAATCATTTTGGGCGAAATGATCGTATGTGCCCCACAATACTGATATTCAACAGTCTGGTTGAAAAATAGCTAAATTGGTCAATTTTCATAAAAATAGTTACGAGTTTAGTTAAATAAATTAATAATTGTTGCACATCTAAAGATTGGTAGCGACGTAGCCAGCCACCGCATCGAAAAGTAGAAAAAACGCTCTCCTGTAAAATTTGGTTTTTGGCACATACGATTTTTTCGCGCACAGGGGTCGATATATTCTTGATCAGCATCAACAGCCGAGTCGATTTAGCCATGTCCGTCTGTCTGTCTGTATGAACGCGTCGATTTCAGAGACTGTAATAGATCGAGCCACAACTTTTGGCACGTATGAAGAAGTATACTGTACCCACATTGAGTTTGTTTCAGATTTGGAAATTCTGCCTCCTCCATCTTTCAACAGCGAAAAAATGCTTCTCTCTCTATATAAACGCGTTGATCTCACGGACTATATTAAGTTTCTATCTATTCTGTATACCATAAAAAGATCCGAGAAAAAACACTGAAGATATGCAAGTTTTTAAATCAATTTTAGAATAAAAGAAATTCGAAGCCATAGGAACCACATTACTTGGTACAGGGAATTTTGCTGTCGGGACACTCGACCTATGATTGGGCTCAATGGTTTATAGCAGCAACAACATCAGAAAAACAAGAGAGAAAGTCGGTCAAGCCCGACTATATCATACTCTGTACCTGGAGTAGACACTGAATGCAGAGCTGCAGCTGCGCTCATCTCTAAGTTTCTCTCTGTCTCCCTATCTAGCTCTCTTTGTTGAATGAACTGCTGTTGGTTGTTGGTAAGGGGGAGGGGTTTTAAAAAGGATTTTACTCATAACTTGAGAACCGCTCATCCGATCTTTATCATTTCTACGGCAAATTCATATAACTAATCACTAACTATCTTTAGAAGTTACGAATCATCTATCTACAAAACTGTGGGAGATATGACGTTTTTTCCAAATTGCGGAGGCGGGAGGGGGCATGGCGAAAATTGAAAACAAGCTTGATCTGCCTGCAAGTATAACCTCTATCTCTTACCATCTCTGAGATCAGTTTGTTTATACGGACGGACGGACGGGCAGACGGACATGGCCATATCTACTATGCTTGCTACAGAGACATGGTTAGGTTAGGTTGAGATGGCTAGGGACAGTAAGACTGTTCCTACACTTAGGCCAAGATAGGCCCATTGCGATACCATACTATTCCCTATTTAAGCCAGGGGGGCTTCCTCCCGACTGAACCATTGTGACGACGTTAAGAATTTTAGAAGAGATGTAATCTCAATAACGGATACTTCCGAGAGGTTGAGTAGAAAAAGGTGACCAAGAATTTTGAGTCTCCTTCTACTAAGAGCTGGGTAATGGCAAAAAAGCAGCTTCTGCAGAAGTCGTTGTGAGTAACGCCCAAGCGTGCTGCATGCCTGCCGATAAGGCAGTGACCCGTTAGGGCCCCAAACAGAATTGATATGTTTTCTCTACTTTGGCGCAGAAGACTGTTGGTTTGTTTTAGGTATATAGCTAACCTTAAGACAGCTTGTAAAAATTAGATTTATCCAAACCATGGTGTGCTCCAAAGAGTTTTGAATTGGGCCGGAAAGATGTTGTCTGGTCCTGGTGACTTAAAGCTCGAATGTGTCGATAGCCCATTTAATTCTGGCATTACTAATAATGTCACTGTCATGTAGTCTTAAAAGGTCTGGTTGCATTTCTGTTGGTTGTGGGGTAATAGAACATGCCGGAAAGTGTGTACAGAGACATAGAAAAAGAAAATATGTGTTTCTCACTGAGCGAGTCACCTACACTCGAAAAATAACACACTCGCTCTGCTTGTGAGATATTTCAAAGTGTCTGAAAATAACTGCTTTTAAACAACGCTATAAATTTGAGTGAAATATTCCGGATCTCTGGTTTTAATGCAACAATACACGGTAAGTTACCTCTCATAGCCTTGTTTCACTTACACAAATATATACGTTTTCAAATTTGGTGATTCCACTAGGAATGAAGTACATTCAGGACTTAATCCCGAAAGGAATTTCGGTTCCGGTACCGGTACGACCCGAAATTAATGTTTCGGTTAAAGGTTATATTTCGGGTTTCAATTAGTTTTGGTTTTCGGTTTCAATACAGTACTCGGATTTTTCATTTCGGTATACCGGTACGTACCGAAAAAAGTACTACTTATTTTATCTTCAGAAAAAACTAAATTCTCAAATAAATCTCAATCATTTTATTTCTGCTTAATAAAACGAATCAAAATTCAACACAAAATTAATGGTTTCACATTTTAAGTAGAATTATATAGACTTCATATTTCGTATTTTTCTACTTATTGAAATTGTAAGATCTAATGATTACATTATATGCTCATAAATGTTATATTATGTTTTTTTTAGTTTCGAATTTAACTTCGAATTTTATACGTCCACTATATAGCATTCTTGTAATTTGTTCGCAGAAACATAATTGCATTCAATGTGGTTGAGTCCGTGCAACTTATTAGCAGATTTATTATAAATTTTACGTCTGGGAAGAGGTGTTCCAAGCTAAAAAGTAGGGGAAAATGTAGGGGTTCTGAGCCACTGGGGATTGTAAGCCACGCGAATATCGGCCACAAAAAAAATTAGTTTTTCTTTATGTTAAGTGTCTCCCTTCTTATGACCTAACTTTTGGCAAGCAACCAAAACTGTCAGTCAACACGTTCTTTAAGTTTATCCACCAGAACGCGATTTTTTTTAAATTTTTGATCAAAATTATTAATCAAAATTTTTTTCGTAATTCCAACAGTAAGAATGAAGGAAATATCTTCGATCAATTGGCTTTCTGATAGAAATATGAATTTAAAAAAAAGTGATCTTTTGGTTATGTGACTAACTAAACTAAAAAACAGTAAAATATGGTGGGTTGTGAGCTTCTTTGCCAAAATGTCGGTTTTGACTTCCAAAGAGAATATTGCAATAATGCGCAATAAAACAGAAGAAGTAAACAAAACCATTAGAAAGGCAAATAAAAGAACAGTCAACAGCAAAAAGTGCTCAGTTATAAAAGAAAACAAGCCTGATGCCGTCAATCAATTTTAACTTTTCATATGAAAAAAATTGTAAATTTTTTAATTTCATGTAGAATAATTGCTTAAAACACGAACTGTAAACTTTTTAATGGGTGGCACACAAACCCTCACAAATGTTCGAAACCCCCACAAATGTATGAAATGAAAAAAACCCAAAAATAATTTTTTTTAAACTTATGATGAGGAAAGTTACATGCATCTTTTAACTAAAATGCAATATTTATAGAACGAAGAAATATTGATTTTTGGCAAAGTTATGTTCGAAAAACAAAAATATATAATTACAACTCCCCCTTTCTCCTCTACGACTTTTGAAATCTAATAGAATTGAATTGAATTGAAAAACTGAAATCTAATAGATTCTGATGCTTTCCACTTAAGCCACTGTGGGCCCACTGCGAGTTCTCTGTGCCCAAAGTATTAAAACAAATCAACAGTTGCACGGGATTTCCTAGAGCTTCTTGATTAGAGCCCTGCACGAGTGCACACTAAACAAAAAATTATTCAATCTCGTTGAAATGAATTGTGTGTTACAGGCAACAGTATCAATGCTCACACTGTCAAAGCGAGACATTTTACTTAACTATCTAGTATCTGATTGGGAGTTGATGATCTACTTCGATTCGTTAACAAAGCCATTGAGTGCTACATTCAAGGCTATCTATTGTGAAACCCGCCTGAAACTGTTAACCTAACATTATTAAAACTAGCAACCAGGGTTCGTTTACAACACGAAATATTTCGTGCACTGATCAATGCATAAGCGCAGTTCACAGCTATGGGATCCCCATGGTATCAAAACCGCTAAGTGCTTAAGAAACTGTTTTTTAAGACCAAAATCGACCGCATATAACTACAAACACCATGATTATGAAAATATTGAATTGCAATCAATAGCATGTTTCAAACCACTTTCCGTGACTGACAAATCGTTAAATCGCGGAAAATTACCAAAGAGGTTCAAAAAAATAATAAGCCAAACAAACTTCACACCCAACCAAGAAAATTATGCAGGGTGCGCGCGGAGTGCTTAAGAAACAGACCTGCAAGGCGACAAATGACCACAGATATCTAATAATCTGTATTGACAATACTGAACCGCGATAAATACCATGGATAACCAATGTCAAAGAATATAGTCGAGATCATAAAGAATGTTTTAAATCACTTTTCGAGTCTGACTCTTTAGTAAATCCCGAAAAATACCAAGGAGGATAAAAATAGTAATATTGCAATTTTTATTTATTTGTCCGTTTCACCTATTTCTTTTTTTATTTTCCATATTATATTTAAAAACATAATTTCGTTCACCATGTCATCATTTCCGGATATAGAGCTTTTTTTCGCATATTAAATTCCTTGCATGCGAAAAAACTCTTTTTGATGATGCAGACGACGCTGGTATGGCGAAAATTTTGCAACTAACTTTGTATAACAAGGGAAACTGGCCTTCGTTTTCCTTCCACCAGAGCAACACGTTGAATTGATCGGTCATGGGAATTATTATATTCGAGTAAGCTGTTACTTCTCTTGTAATAATGTCATCGACAGACTGCTCTGCGGGTGATTCCAAGAAATCCGACAAAAATTCATCGAATGTATTCGAATGTGCTAACAACTCTGAGGTCTCTTGTTTGTCGTTGCAAATCAGTCTCATCAAATCCTTGCAATCTTCAATGGTCTTGTCACGGTCCACTTGTTTTAGCTGGTTTGTTGGAGGAAACAAATACAGCGCAATTTTGTGATACTTCGTAATATACTTTAAAATAACAGTGTTAATATAATAATCCAACGATGATTTCAATTTTTCCACAACAACATTTTCTGAACTACCGTCTTTACACATTTTTTGAAGAGCATGAATTCGTGGGATAACCCATTGAAGAGTGGGGTAACCATCCGCTTCTAGAAACTTCGATGCGTGCTCGATTTTTGCAAGTACTTGCGTAACTGCTCTAATATCGCCTAAGTTTAACGATTCTATTCGATCAATTTCATTTTTTCTCATTAAAATAGAGTTGACATCATGCCAATTGTCTTCAATCGATTTCATAGTATAATAAATGGTATTCCATCTCGTTGGACAAACACCCTTGAGACTTAAGTCAAGATTAGTGTTTTCTCCGGATTTCTTAAAATATTTGGCCAGTTTTCCGCATATTTTTTCCATCTTTAACAATTCTGGAACATACTTAAATGTCTTTTCGACAACATTATTCAAAAGGTGGTTGATGCAATGAATGTGGGCATATTCTTTAAATGCAGCTATCATGTTTGATCCACGATCTGTAACAATTATCGCATCATCTAACTGCAAGTCGAAAGCCTCTAAACATTCTTTTACTTTATTACAAACAAATAGTCCTGCGAATAAACATGATTAACAAGACCAAGACGAACACTTCAGTATTATTTAGGCGTACCTGTTGCAGATTCTCCATTCATGCCTATCATTGCTAACAGCCGGTTCTTCATTTTACCTTCACATATATAATGTAAAGTTACGCATATATAGGATTTTTGGGAAAAACTATCCGTCCACGCGTCTGACGTGATTGCATATCCATTACCTTTTATTAATGATATTTCCTTCATTATTAAAGCGAGTTCCTTTTTATAAAGATCCGTAACATTTCGTGATACCGTTGTTGGATGAGGAAGCAGTTGGTTCACGTTAACATTAGGTCCAAGGCGATTTCCTATTTCAAGGGCAAGTGATATAAGGTCTTTTATCCCAGAATCGCTTATAACACTGAATGGCCGACAATTTTGAACGACCCACTTCGTCACAGTCCTTGTGACCGATGATTTCGTTTCTGCATCTACGTGTATAGTAGGTTCATTCTCTTTACCAAGCACGTTTATTTTGCAGATCCTGTAGCATTTATGTCGAACTAAATTCGACGTAGAGCCATTATATTTAAAAACACTTGAGCATGTTCGGCACGCAACTACATTTGGAATTTCATTTCTTGTCTCCCCAAGTACATGGCCAAACACGTCCCACACCTTGCTTCTACCGTGTTTTCCGCTAATGGTATAGAGGCCACTTGTTATATTGCCCCTTATTTCAGACACTGTTCCAGATGGTGGCGGACTCTATGGAACATATTTATAAAACAAAAAATTTAATAAATGTTCTTGTTTATTATTATCGCGTACAATTTTAAACCTATATACTTACATTGCGAGAATTTTTCTCCATTTTTTTTTAAATAACAAACTGTTAACACTGTTAACACGAACTGAAACTAGTGTGAGACCGAGACATACGACATGACAAGAATCACATGGCAGGTTAACTTTGACTCAATGAATCTTTGAATTAAAATGAAATTCAATAATTCAATAAGAGCTGTTTCGTTTCGACATATGAATCGGTTTGATAGTGTTCACAGTGTGATTGCCTACTGTTAACAATGATTTAGTGTGAGCTCGTGCAGGGCTCTATTCTTGATTAATGGGCTGATCAAGAATATATATACATAATAAGGTCGAAAATGATTCCTTAACCTTATATGTATATTAACTAGCAAAAAGCCCGTCGCGCTTCGCTGCGCCTTGAACAGTATAGAACCAATATCAGAATCAGTTTGAAGTCAATCGTAAGAGTCAAATTTTTGCCAAATTTGAAAACATTATATAAATTTGTTTCCTCTGTAGAGCCCACAGATAGAATCATACATGCCTAGGCTTGAAATCAACGTTTTATTACTTTGCTTTTTCACCGTTACGACTTTGCTGCTGCGTTATTACCACCCAAATCCCACCCGCATCCCAGCCACACCCCACCTGCTTCCCAACCACTTCTTACACAGCTTCCACCCGTTTCCCACCTACTTTCCACCCACTTACCACCTACATCCCACCCACTTCCCGCCCACTCCCAGCCCACATCCCACTCACTTCCCGCCCACTTTTTTCCTCGTGGGCGAATTTTTCGACATTGAAAAATCACATTTCAAATTATTTCGTATTCCGTCTGTACAAAACTACTTCGTATTCTCTCCTTTCAAACCGAGTTTCCAACCAATCGTAATCCTGTCCAAATTACAGCCCTCATTCTCTTACCGTTTAGACTGTGCGATGATTGCCAATCAGTCAGTCAGTAAATCAGGACACTCTCTTTTATATTTATAGAGATAATTATATAGGTATGAGTATAAATAAACCGAAACTGTACCAGTACCAAAGGTTCGGTTTCGTTAAACGTCGGCAAACGGTTTTCGCTTCTCAAAAATAAATTTGGTTTATTTCGGTTAACGGTTCCAGTTCCGGTATTGAACCTTGAGTACATTGTCAAAAAATAATCATATTATGCTCAGGAATAATTCTGATAGTGTTCAGGGCAAAAAGGATTTCATCTTTGTAGCGTGGTCAAACAAACATTTACATATTTGGGCATAGCAAATAGTGTTTAAGTTCTTAACTCATGATTTCGGATGTTAGATGTGTTCACTGTAATTAACCTATAAGCAAAATCGGCTCTACCTGATTTTTATATTCTTCCATGCTCAGAAAAAGAGAGCAAAGAGCTTACTTCTTTCTATGTGAAAATTTTCAGAAACAGCAAGCTGTTTCTCTATGCGTTGTGTTGGAAGTCGGTGTGATAAACAATCGCTTTCCCTTTCAAATTTTTGTCATTATATTGTCAGACCGTTGGTAAAATATCTATTACTGTCTTTCTACAAAATAAATTTCTTAACAGTTAAAGATGTCTCACAAGCGGAATTTAGTCAATAATCCCGAGCCAGAAAACTCCCAAGCTACGGATAAATGTATTGCTGATGTAATCATGAAAGGCGGCAGTGGCATGCTAATAGGCTCAGTATTAACACTTTGTTTCACACGACCACGGACTTATCCTATTTGGTTGGGCATAGGATTTGGCATTGGACTCGCTTACGATTGTTGTCAATCCCGTTGGAAGGCCGTGGCCACGGCCACCAATCGTGATACCTAAAAAGAAAGCCGTCGCTTCTGTTATTCAAACTAAACTATGTAAGATTTTAATGGAATGCCTCGATGTATATTAAATCTATCTGATCACGGAAATTCGGTGATGCCAAGGACTAGAGTTTTCTTTATTTTGGATCCAAGCAGATTCAATTGGTCGCAATAAGCCTTTGGCAAGTTGTACGTCATTTAAATTATTCTAAGTTCTAACCGGGCCAATGATTTTGATAAGACCCAGGCCTGCTCAAGGCCTCTCACAAAAATATTAATAAAGTGTTGAATATTAATATTTTAGGCAGAGACCAAGTTCCTAGAAAATTGGATTTAAAATTGTGTTCTTCCATACGAACTTGGGGATCGAATAATCCAAAGTTTTTCAGATTGGCTGCCTTATGGCCAAATTAATTTTTTAAGCAAAAATATGTATTGTTTTCTAAAAAGATAAAGTTGTTACCATTTGGCCGAGGTAAACATCATACGAAGAGTAAAGCTTCTAAATCTTAAGCCAATTTGTCTTGGTCTTGACATATATAGTTGAATATAAAATCATACTGAAAAGAATGAAAAATTGCATTAATCAGTCTTCCTTTTGAAAAACTTTTCAATGTTATGTATAAGCCTTTAACAGTTCGAAGCAGTGAGGAAATCAGACTAAAGCCATCATAGTGAAATCAGTCCTCTACTTGGATTTGCATCTGCAAAGGCATTCAGTTGCACAAATACATACAAAATGAAATACTCCCATAGTTACAAAATCCTAGCAACAACATTTATTTGCATTTCAGCCTTAGCAACCACGCGCCAATAGCCATGGAACATACATTTAAATAGTATCGCTTAATTTCGAAACATAAAAGCATGTGAATTTATTTTGACAAAATGAAGTGCTCAACAAATTTATTTACATATTTGGTTTTTTTAATTTATCTAATTTACAACGCTTTATTTATAAGTGTGCTTAGTGTTGATGCTCCATTCATTCACATTCCGGGAAATGGCATTATATCTGGAACTTATTTGAAAATGTATCGAACCCAGAACATCAAAGCCTACCTCGGTATTCGCTATGCACATGCTACAAGATTTTCACCCCCCGATATTGAATTAACGCCATGGAAGGGCATTTTCAATGCAACGTCATTTGCAGCCAGCTGTTGGCAACAAGCTTTGAGTTCGATGAGTAAACATACGGATAAAGTTCTGGACATGATTTCTGCAGAGAAATCCTTTGAAGACGGAGTCAGGAAATATGAAGAGAATTGCTTGCATCTGAATGTCTTTGTACCTGATGGTAATTTAATTGATTGAAAACCTTTTATTACAATTATTAAAGTGTCCAGAGGTAGTGTGTGTGCATGCTGTGCGGGAGGTCGTTTGTTCGATTCCGCCTTGGAACATCTTATAAAAAGCTGTTTTCTTGAAAAACTTTTACACAACCGGTCACCTTCAGCAGCTATTGATTCCAAAGTAAAAAGTAAAGTAACTAGCCAGGAAAAAGCTTCTCAAACTTTGCCGTTCATCACACGCCATTAGATTGAGCGAAGCTCGACTTGCGGCCCTTTGAGTTGTGTGAACCGACTGGATCGGATCACTATATCGACCGTAGGAACTATCGGCAAAAAATGGCTGCCATAGGACCGATCGGCCGAGAAGTGAGTTTTAGTGAGAAAAACTTTTTTGCTTCCAATTTTATCGTTCCTGAAGTAGGCGATTCTATATTTTATATACACTGTACCAAGGGTACACAGAGTATATTAAGTTTGTGCAAAAGTATGTAACAGGGAGAAGGAATCATTTTTGACCATATAAAATAAATATATAGTCTTGATCAGCACCCACGGCCGAAACTTAGAGATGAGCGCAGTAGCAGTGCTGATTTCAGAGGGAGAAACTTAGAGATGAGCGCAGTAGCAGTGCTGAGTTCAGCTCCTACTCCAGGTACAGAGTATGTTATAGTCGGGCTTGACTGACTTTCTCACTTGTTTCGGTCAAATGGTTGGGTTGGTTTATCCTCCAATATTCCAGTTTCACGAGCTCGCTTCACGAATTGAGTTTTTTTTTAGTGTTAAATGTTTTTTTTTAAAATTTTGCACAGTTTGAGTCGAGGAGTCACCACTTTGGAAATACGATTTTAATATTTCGTAAATTTCGTAAATGTCAAAGTTTTTACTAAATATTAGTCGCTTTCCGAATGACATTTGACGTTTTTAAAGTCAAATTATGAATAGTTCAAATTCCAAACACTAGATGGACCACCCTGTACGTGTGTAGATTCCGTGCGTGTTCAGAGGAAGAGGGGCCATTTTTCAAATTTGAAACAATCTTGATCTGGCTACCAACATACACGCAAACATTTTTAGCTCTATCTATTATTTTCACTGAGAACGACGCGTTCATAAAGACAGACGGACATGGCTAAATAAACTAGTCTGTTGATGCTGAACAATAATATTTATTTTTATAGGGTTGAATATGGGAATTTCCACAGCTACGAACGTGACAATCGATGGATTTTTTTTGCCTAAATTATGGAGAAAAATATAATATATAAGAAAGAAAAATATAATCACAAAAAAGCAAATGTCTGCGGAACGCGTTCGAGTTTTAATAAATAATTAATTATAACTACATGTTTATAGCTGATTCGGTGAAAAAGAAATGTTTCTTATTTTTAGTGAATCACCCATAAAATAAATTTAGCTTTTTTATATGACTTACTAACGTAACATACGTAACGTGACCAGCCATTCTCTAACGCCGTACTTTTGACGCTTTTCAGCATATAATTAATCGATTTTTTCGGATTTTTCTTTCATTTCTTTCTTTCTGCTGGCAGTTACATACACTTGCACAACTTCATTATCCCCTTTTACCCAATTTAAGTGGTATAAAAATTAGCAACATCTTACAACTCGAAACAAAAATTTAGTCACAATGGCCCGAATAGCCGCTCCAGTGGGTCGATTAAACTGACCATAAAATGGAAGAAGCGCGCGATGAACTTTCTTAACAGAGCACACATTTTGATAATAAAATTCAATAATTTGCAAGCGTTGTTCGTTTTTAAGACGAATCATGGTTAAATTATAGACCAAACTGAAGATGTTTGACAGTGAAACAAAACACGAAACTTGCGTGAGCTGTGTAAACCAGCGTCGCCAAAAAGATAATAGCTAAAAAATCACCCTTTATATCCAGTGATCGACTTGATTGCGTAAAAACAAATTGATTTAAGCCCGTGATTTTTCGTTTTTGTTGCAGGACTACCTGAAATAAATGGATACGCAGTCATAGTGTGGATACATTCTGGAGACTTCTCCGTTGGCAGCCCTCTTGATGTGGAACCATTTCAATTAGTGTTTAAGCAAAAAGTAATTGTTGTTACGTTTTCCTATCGACTAAACATTTTTGGATTCTTCTCAACGGATGATGGCGAAGCCCAAGGAAACTATGGATTAATGGATCAATCTGCGGCATTGTACTGGGTTAAGAAAAACATTAATTATTTTGGAGGTGACGCAAACCGAATTACTCTAATGGGACATGACGCAGGGGCAGTCAGCGTTGGCTTGCATATGACGTCCGGCGAGTGGTCGAAAGGAGCTTTCCACAAGGCGATTATAATGTCGGGCAATCCACTAAATTCTGTGAAGTCTCCATATGACTTTGAGGGCGCTTTGGATCAAATATCAAGCGTTTTCGGATGTCCCCGGAGACCAACGTCTTTGTTTATTCAGTGCCTCAAAAGAATTGATGCAAAGCGACTCTCCGATAACTTGCCCACAGTCAACTGGAGTCCTGTGGTTGACTTTGGTTTGAGTAACATCTCATATCCCTTTATTGAAAACCAACCAGAAATATTGTTTGCAAAGGGGAACTATCACAAAGTTCCTGTAATTATTGGAGTAACTGATATGGAAGAAGTTCTAACATTATTTAAGGACAATATTGATTCTGAATTAAGTGTCAGTGACCTAAAAGACTTCTTCGGTGATATTGCTGTGAACGATATGCATAAAGTTGTACGAAATTACGAATGGTGTTCCAGTTACGAGTTAGTCTCGGATGCCATTAGTTTTATGTATTCGGATGAGAACGACAACGAGAAAGTAACTGCAATCGAACACTTGATCAACGCACATAATGAGAAATTTTACATAACACCCATGCAAATGTTCTCGGATATAATTAGCAAGGATCAACAAGTTTATAGTTACTTGTTTAAGTTTCGCCCAAAATCACTGTTTCAAGATATGCCCAGCTGGGTTGGTGTCCCGAAATATTTTGACCAAGTATTTGTCTGGGGAATCCCGTATATGAACAATATTATAGATTGGAAGTCAACTGATAAGAAAATTGCTGATATTATAATGACCTTATGGGCAAATTTTGCAAAGTCTTCTAATCCAACTAAGTCCAATGTGTATGTTAAGTGGAATGCAATAGCCGAGAATAACTATTCCGTTTTGCTGATCGATGAAAATTTTAATACCGATAACTTTTCTAATAACCATAGAGTCAAGTTTTGGAAATCGTTGTACCCAAAGATTCTAACGTTTTCTGCTGAATGCTGCAATTCAACGAGTGCCGGATCTAGAAATAAATTCACAATCACAATAAAAGTATTTTGCACTTTCCTTATTCTCATAAAGTTAATCTAAATGCAAATTTCTGCTAACTCTGTAAATAAATATTGAAATATATTTCCAGAACAAATGTGAGCTATTTTATTCATTTTACTTATTTACTATTATTTTATCACATTTCATTCATATTCTCAGCCATCATGGCTATGTTCTCAGCCAACATGGCCATGTAAGTATTCTCACTTTTGTGAAAACTTAAGGATATATTCGGTCGCGGTGTGTGAAGGGTCAAAAGTGACTCAGAGCCATATCTCAGAAGTTATTTTAGCTATGATCATGAAATTTAGCCAGTAGGTTGGTACAAAAATGGCTCAGAGATATATCTCAGAAATTATTTCAGCAACGAATTGGAAAATTGGGTTGTGGGTAGAAAATATGTAGTTTGATACTTTTCAAGTTAAAAACTGATTTCGAATAAGTTTGGGCGAGTTCAAATGGTAATATCGACTTACAGTCAGTTCAAACTTGAACATAAACGCTCTCATAGGAAACATATCCACACAATGTCAAGGACCTGAGCGTCCCACAGTGGCCGGTTTCGCTGATTTAGCGTTGAGAAAGTCTTATCTTTTGAACGGAAAGAGATATTTAAGAAATTCCAAAGGAAATGTGATAGTATTTCAAAAAAATAAATTTTCTTATTCATTTTTCTTTAGAATTGATGCATCTTTAAAAAGCAAAAAAACCAAATTACAATCGGAACCAAAACGAGAAAGGCAAGGCTAACTTCGTCCGTGCCGAAGTTTTTATACACTTGAAATCGCTTGTATCAACGGATAGCGACTTCGACCAAACTTCGCAGATCAGCTTAAAAACATTTAATATTACCCATGACCGTGATTGAAAGCGGTAATATTGAGGAAAAAACAGTTTTTCTCATTAAAATCCATTTTTCGACCGATCATTTGTATGGCAGCTACAAGAAGTAGTTATCCGATCCGGTCGGTTCCGACATATTAGCAGCGTGCAGAGAAAAGAAGACTCTGTGCAAAATTTCAGCTCGCTAGCTTCAAAACTGAGGAACTAGTTCGCGTAGAAACAGACAGACGGACGGACGGACAGACGGACGGACAAAGCTTAATCGACTCAGCTCGTCACGCTGATCAAGAATATATATACTTTATGTGGTCGGAGATGATTCCTTCTATGCGTTGCAAACTTCTGGGCAAAATTATAATACACTTTTCAAGTGTATAAAAATACAAAAATTTATCAGTTTGAAAAATTGTTTAACTTTGAGCCACTGTAAAATAAAAGTAAAGGGTTCCCTTTATTAAATTAAATTAAAGCGGTCAAAAAAATCGATCATCAAATTTTTGAAACGCTAAATTCGCCAAACCGGCTACTGTGCGTCGCCGGCTATGAAGCTAGTATTAACTTAAGCAGGGATCAGTGGTACACAAAGGTCTCTAAGTTTAACAGAGTTGATTTGGTTCTAATCCGTAGTTTACGACTGTTCTAATTTAAATATTTGTGTTTTTCTTTTTCCTTGATTTTTGTAGCCCTTTGAACCCATTTAAGCTTTGCAGTTTGATTTATGGGATAAACTGTAGGAAATTTTCTCTTGTGCTAAAAAAGATTGAGAGAAGCTCGGCTTGTTTCCCTTTGAGCTGCGTACATTATTTTATAAATTTAAGACAGCCAGGAATACGATGCTCCTGCTACTAAGAGGGAAATAACTCTATTTAAATCAAATAACAGAGTATAAAGTATGAACTTAAAACGCTGTAAGATTTTGTCACATCTTATCTGTTAAGACCGACCATAATGTAAATTGGATAGATTATAGATAATACGGTCTACATGTATGTGTGGTTCTCCCAGAAGAAAGTGCGGAAATGTGGCTGCGTCTCTCTCTAACTCACAGTGAAGCATGACTACGGGAAGTATTCGGTGTGAATTGGCGAGTTTGTTCGTGCCCCAGGGGTTATGGCTGGAGAACTCTGGTGTACAATATCCTGAAATCTGTTATATTGTAGAAGAGCTATTTCGCATTTTATGACAAATATGATCTACGTAGTACGATCAGCTCAGAGGAGTCTAGATATTAGAGCCCTGTATGAATGGAGTCAAAGGGCACTTCATTCATGTTAAAAAAAAAGTTTAACTAAATGAAGTCAGAAATTGTTGAATAAAATCTGCTTGAATTTTTATGTGAAGTGGGCAAAATAACCCGGCTACTAGATCAGATGGCAAGAGTAAGACGAATTAAAATCGATTGTACAAAGCCAAGAAGATTTGAGCAGTTGTGTCCAAGACGCTCAAAATTTACCATCTGATCTAGCAACCTAAGAAATATTTATCACTTTACATATATGTGAAGTAATACAATTTAAATTGGATATTCAAACGTTTATTCCAAAATCTCTAGTGATTTCTGTGTCACCCCAAATTGTGAGTCTCTAATGTACGAAGTCTGATCCAATTGCGAGATATGGTTTCACCATTTTAGCAGTTACAAGTCTTTGTTATGGCCGTCTGTGGCCCAGCGGGTAGTGTGCTAGACTGCTGGGCGGGAGGTCGTGGGTTCGATCCCGCCTCTGAACATCTAATAATAAAAGTTTTTTTCTTTCTTTAGAAAAATAGCTTTTACACTTACAGTCACGTTCACCAGCTATTGGCGCCAGCTGTGGAAAAGCGAATTCTCAAACTTTGCCGTTCGGACTCGGCGTTAAACTAAGGCACACACGCCAAGAGAGTGAGAGAAGCTTGCCTTCGCGCTTCTGGAGCTGTATAGCCAATTTTGCATTTACAAGTCTTCGTTAAATCAGCTCCTAAATGCCTTTATTTGACGATTAATTACACAGCCCAACATTGATTTTGGTGCAGGTCTAATTTAATCTAATTATGTTAATACAGATTGTAATGAATAAAACTATATCTTTGGGTTTGTTCCATTAGCTCTTGTTCCAAAGATATGGCGGAAAATTAGTTCATTTGGCAAAGTTATAGTCTATTTAAGACGAAATTACAAATTTTAATTTATGGGAGGAAAACTAGATTGCCACTTCAAATCTGTATAGGAACTATAAAGAGGTTATTTTATTTGGCATAACCCTGCAAACATTTTATCTGGTTTCTTATCGCCCTCGTCAAAAAGTGAGCGTTGATAGTTTGGCGATTTATAAATGGGAAAAATTAGCGATATGTGGTTTCAATTTTAACTGCGCTATTTAAATCCATTGTATGTGGAATAAGGACTTGAGAATTACAAGCAACCAAATATGAATGAATGCTTTCAGACATATTCAACACTTTAGTTGCCCGGGCTGAGATGCGCGGCGTAGCACAGTCGTCTAAAACGTCAGTCCCCCATTGTGAACCAGGTTCGAGTCCCAGCAAAGTAAGTATAAGTTTTTCATGTAATAAAATATATGTTTGTTTAATTCGTTGTTTTTCGGAATAATAAAACAGTTGCGGGAACCAGCAGCAAGCTAGCAGGGCAGCAGCAGCAGCAAGCACAAATTTTAATTTTTTTGTGTGAAACGTTTTTTTTATCCCTGAGAAGAGACTTTTTCGTAACTCCCAGAAGAAACGCTTTCTCTCCTCCAAGAAGTGAGAAGGGAGATGAGAATGCGATATAGCCAGAGTGAAGCGACACCTACTGGAAGAATCGCATTCTTATCTTCAGCGATTAAAAATGTTTGCTGGGAAATTGTTTTATGTTTACATGTAGATGATAAATTCTATGTTGAAACAAGTAGTCTTTTCGCAGTTCCTATAAATTTTTTACTGATAATCTAGTTTTTCTCCCATAAATTTATATATGTATTTTCGTCTTAAACACGCAATAACTTTGCCAAATAAACTGATTTTAATGCCATAAAAATCACAAAATTAGATGATATTTATGTATGTTTTGCACCATTTACAGTTGTGAGATTGATTTAACACTATAATCTTGATATCTTGTACATGTTTTTGACGATTTCGCCCGGCTTCAGCTATTGGAGATAGAAACACTTTCTAACAGAACATGAGCATCAAAGCGAAGCCACGATGTCTCTAATAATATAACATACTGTGACGAAAGGAAATTTTCTTTCGTTCTGCGCAAGGTATACTAAACAAAGTAGGCGCACTCGCTCTCCCACTCTCTTGACAACCTGTCAAGTTTCAGTATGTAAGCCATGAAGCAAAAAGTATTAGATGAACTTTGCTCAGTCGACACCGCTGTTCTCTCTAGATACTTTTCGGTCAGCTGCTCGCTCTCTCTGGATACATTTGGGTTATGGTCAACTTGCTCTAACCATAGTGATTTCCTACTGGCACTTTGAAGTATCCTTTTGGGCATTATCGTTATCACCAGCAAAATTGAGAGGGAGCTCCAATACTTTTTACTCCATGGGTAAGCAAACGTTGTAAGCGACCTTGGTTCTGCGTACGGGGCTTAAAGCTAAATTAAAAACGAGAAAGCTACGCTAACATCGTCTGTGCTATAAACTCTCTGAGCTATTTGAGTTCAGCATGATTAATCTAGTTGCCTTGTTGAGCTATTCTGAGCCAATTCAAACAGATCAAATATCTCATAGCTCATGTCATGAGCTATAGTTCAATAAATCAATAATTTTTTGAGCTATGAGTAGAAGCTCATAGATGGTTGAAATCACTAACAAATCAGTATTCGAAGAGATTGAGAAACGCATCCTTCTACTTTCCACCTTAATTCGCGCGAGCATAAATACTGACTTGCAACAAAATCAAAGACGAATCAAACTCAAAAGTCAAAACAGTCTTCTTTGATTTCAAAACTAGTTTAGTTCGCCGCATTCAAGTGTGCCACAAACTTGTTAGCCAAGAGAAATAATTTTCGTTTCATGAGTAACCCTAGTGGATATTTCAGCCACAAATAATTTACTGTTGACGTTCTTCTGTTATGCTTGCGCATGTGTGCACGCCACGGTAACTCAGCCAGAGGTACTCGTATGCATCACCTTTGATAAACCAGCGTCTGCATTAGACAACTAACATGTATAACTTTTGGTTTCTGTTTTTTTAGTTGTTTATCCAATTGTGTATGTATATTTTATGGATTTGGTTTACATATTTGTGTATTGAATTGTGCGAATAATAATATTAAAGCCAACTTAATCTACATTTTGAATATGAACGGGTGAAACTTAAAGTTGTGTTTTCTCAGTCGAATTTAATATTGCTATGGATCACATGCATAACAAATCCTTTATCTAAAAGTTTGGTTTTTGTGAAACATATTTAAAAATAATTACCAAAATTTATAAAACAAGGCTTAAGCTTGTGAACCCGCTTAAATCGGATTATTTAAATGCAGTACATGTATGTATGTGTGTAATGTAAATGTGAATGTGAATGTACATGAAGCTACGACTGCGAAACCAAAAGAAAAGACTTGATTTCGCTATTGTAAAGCTTGTATACTCTTTCGAATTTTTATTTTTACTTAAGCTTTGTAGTAAACTTTCAGTTCAACTCCAATATGGACTTAAATAAAAAATTCTTAAGATAAAGTGTTATGATTAAATATTTTTACAAAGAGTAACAGATCAGATGTCCAACTGACTTTCCAAATGTCTTTCTCCATAACGCTACAAAAAGCTTTATTATACGGATTTTGAGGTTTCGTCGTTCATTAATATTTTACGTTCACCGCCTAAGTCACAAATTTATTAATTGCCAAAAAATTGATTTATAGGTTTGTCTTGCGTCAAAAGTAAATCCTACATTTAAAAAGAAGTCCACCACTACAAAATACGCTCTACACTTTGATTTTGCGTAATTTCATGTATTTGCTTGCGAACAATGGCGAGCATGACACTCGAAAAAATGGTGGCTCCAGCTATTATTGTTTTTGAGATCGGCGTGTTCATACAGACAGACAAAGTTAAAAATATTTTCTTCTGCATCTCCTCCAAACTATTATTTAATGAGTACCGGACATAGAAAAGTTACATCATTGGTCTGCCCCGACTTTTTTATACCCTAGATAGACAAAACAAAGCTTATTTGCCCGTGCAGTTACAAAAAGATAATCTAGATATAAACTAGACATAATTATGTGAAATAAAGGAAGGTTGGTTTTACACTATTCGAAGCATGATGTCATGAAAATCTAGAAGGCCTGTGGGTTGTCATGGTTTTCTTAATGGGACTAGCATGTGAATTGACCTTGAGGAATGACATCCAATGTGAACGGTACCGACACTTGACAATTCTAAAACTATAATTATACTTTCAAAGGCTATAAAAGTTTAATGAGTTTGTGATCAAGTATGAAACAACCAGAAGGAAGCAAATCTGAGATAATAACAATAAAAAATTTCATATAGGGTACGTTGATTCTATTGTTCTTAGGTATGTCTCTCTGTTCGTATGATCGCGCAGGTCTTTAAAATGGTAAAAGCTAGAGGCTCCACATGTATGGATCGTAGACTTCTTTTACTAGCAGGCAGATCAATTTATTTATTTATATTATATTTTACTTTCATTTTATTTATTATCCTATCTTCGAATTTAAATGTAAGTTTTAACTCGATATCTTGTAAATTGTGGGAGTTATTCAACACTTTTAATTGTGGGGACGGAGTTGTGCGTAACAAAAATTTGAAACAAATTCGATCTGCGTGCAGACAATACAAGTCTACATTTCAAATTTGGTTGCACTAGCTTTTCTAGTGTCTGAGATCAAAGAGTTCATGCATACGTCGGAACGGACGCACAGTCGGACAAGTCGAAATTTACTCGGCCTTTGATGCTGATCAAGAAAATATACTTTATATGGTCGAAAATGATTCGTTCTGCCTGTTACATACATTTGCACGACTTCAGTAAACAGCACTTTTTTCTTCAACTCATGCAGCAGCATAAATATATATTAATGCCAAAATGGAAATTTATAGAGCGCCCCCTTATAGGTAATAAAATTTTAAACAAAAGAAATTAGTTTAAGATTTAATAGGCGCGAAGAGGCCACAAACCTTAAACTAAAGATTAAACATTCGCCTTACGCAACTTCAAAGTTCAACCATGAAATCTGTGCTACATGCGTTAGATTGTCAATTTTTAAAATTTGTCTATTTATTACGATTTTGATAAACAAAAAAAAATCCAATATTGAACAAGGAGAGAATACTTGTCAAAAACTTTGGAGCCTCTTCGCGCCGATTGAAACATAAGTTTTTCAACTTCTTCTTTTACCACTTTAAATATATACCATAAACTTACGAATCAGGGGGCACCTGCGAGAGCGGGACGGATCGTGGCAAAAAGGGAAATAATATTAAGAAATTATTTTTGTTCTGTGATTAATATGTTACTGTTGTAATGAGCACTTCAAGTACCGTTTTTTAGTGTCCCTAATAAAATGTGAAATAGTGCATTTTCGTGAAGCAGATGTTAAGTTGTCTAAGAGTGGTAACACTAATTGTTCAATTTTTAAAAATATCGTGAAAGTTTTTTCCATTTTTTCTGAATGAATTATTTTTAGATGCAATTTCGGTTTCAAAAAAGGAAATGTAAAATCCGGAAGGTGCCTTGATATTTAAAACAACAAATAATAAGAATAGTTGGACTAACATACTTCCAAAAAGGTTAGACAAACAGTGAAAGAGGTACTTAAACCGAGGTCCAGAAAGCTTCCCAACTGGTATACAAATTATCCTGCATCGAACATGTGGCGACAACACAAGAAGCCTAAACGAAGCTAAAAATGAAAGTATAATTGCCATTAGATAACTGCAAAAACAAAGAAATGTATTTAACAAAATAATGGTCTTCCTGTAAATTAAACTCTAGATGAAGCCTTAAGACCTCATGATTTCAAGACTTAATGCATACTTATAAATCACTTTAACAAGTTAAAGAAAGCCGACTCCAAAGCTTGAAATTCCAACAATTAAACAAAATAGAGTGCAATTGTGAAATTTTGACGGAAGCGTACACATATAAACGCACACAGGCACGACACTCACCTAATTCACGACAGCGTCTCCTCCAGCGTAACCTGCTATGCTACGACACAATCAGCATATCCTCGCATCCAACAATTCAACTGGTTCGTCGTCGAGCGCATTACCTGGCCAAGCCTCGTCTGAATGCTTCTCATTGACCAAACAGTGCGAGTCTCTACTCGGGGTACAATATCCAGCTTACTCAAAGCAATTACCTAAACCAGAGGAAGAACTTGACGAGAAGCAACCTCATCCAACGACAAAATCAACGGTATATAATCACCCAAGACGACATCTGCGGAAAAACTCTCCAAATATGGAAACACTCCGCTAAATCGTGACCCAGACACCGGGGAGTACTGTGACAGCTCTGCTCACACTTATCTGTGTCTGCTTTGGTCTCACTTATCTATCGAACACTTTACAATAGTCTCATCTATAGTTAAGTGGTATGTCGACCGCCAGCCTCGGAACAGCGTTCTTGAAATAAACTTAATAAATGTGTTATTAAACAATACAAAATCAACTTAGTGTTTTGATTGGCAACACGGTTGCCTAATGATCACAGTAGTGCCGCCATCTATTGGTTTTTTAAAGCAAGTAGTGGCGCCGTCTATGAACGGCAGCACTGCTTTCAACTGCTACTCGATACAGAGTATATTACAGTCGGGCTTGGTCGACTCTCTTACATGTTATTGTTAAGGATGGTTTGACAAATCCTCATGGAAAGGCTCATACCGCAACAAGGACTCAAACATTTTCTCTGCAAAAGCTCAATGAAGATCCGCTGTTTTTCGCGAACAATTTTGTTTAGAGTTGAGACTTTCTGGCTAAATGAATACGTCAACAAACAAAAGTGTAGCATTTAGGCTGATGAGCAACACGAAGAGACTCTCGAATGTCGTTACATCCACAAAAGTGCACTGTTTGGTGTGGTTTATGGGTTGCAGGAATCATCGGTCCGTAATTCTTTAAAAATGAATACGGACAGAACATAACCGTCAATGGTGAGCTTGTTATCTGAAATTGAAGCCCTTGACTTCGGCGATATTTGGTTTCAGCAAGACGGCGCTACGACACACCCAGCGCGGGAAACAATGGCTTTATTGAGAAATTCGTACCGTACCTGTTAACTGGCCGACTAATCACACCATTGGACTTTTTCCTGTGGGGTTACGTGAAGTCAAAAGTTTTCATCGATAAGCCAGCTACGATTCAAGACCTGAAAGCCAACACTACTCGCGTAAATCGTGTTTTAAGAATAATAATTTTTGTCCTTTGGAACCCACTAGAACTATAAGTGGTGAGATTAGCATAGCGCGGTTCATCAATTTTTTTAGAAACCACCAAATTTTGGAGACTGAGTTAGCCAATGTTTTATATGGGGTCAGAGTTGCATCCATCTGTTAGAGGAAAATACCCAGCTTCATATGCCAGTTGCTCATATGGAAAAAGAGCAAACTAAGGGTTTTGATGATTTAGATCTGTTCTATATTCTTTATTAACATAAGAGAGTAACGGATATTTCTGATATTTTTAACTAACATGGGCCATAGCAGCTTCTTTAATTTTTTAAAGACTGATTTTTATAATTGTTTTCCTCTTCCAGCCCAATAAAGCTATTAGCTTAAAGCATTTGAGTATTTTTTGTAAATACGGTTTTAAATGCGGCAGCAGTATACAAAGCGGTAGAGCGTGTGCCTGCTGTGCGGGAGGTCGTGATTTCGATCCCGCCTCGGATCATATAATAAAAATTTTTTTATTAAGAAACTTTTAGACAACCGGTCACCTTTACCAGATATTGGCGCCAGCCACAAAATGCTTCTCTTAGTCTTGTGCGAAAATCATAAGAAATCACGCCAAGAAATCGAGAGAATCAAAATAAAATTAATATTATGCAAGCAGCTAAGATTGATTACGGTTGTGGCTGATTCGAACTGGCAGATTACGAAAAATACAGGCAAGTGCGCTGTAGTTAATTGCCCCTACTCCAAAATATTCGTATCTTTTGCTTGTGAAATGCTTACGTGGGCTAACACATGCACTCTGACAAGACCGCACTTCCTGGCTGATCGCAGCGAGACTGCCTTTAGTGATGATGCTGTTCCCTCCGCTCCATCAAGAAAAAATTTTTCGTGTATACCTTGGTAATTTTTTCTGACCTTAATGTGCTTTGCAGAGTAGGTCACGAGTTTTTTTAATATTGTAGCTCCCAAAATTATTTGCAGTTAAAGGGTGAAGGGTGGTAAATTTTCAAATCTGAAACCAACTTGATCAGCGCAAATCTATCTCTTATAGTTTCAGATCGACGCATTTTCATATACTTTTGTTTATGTATCTATATTGATCGGCTGTTGACGCTGATATTTTTAAAAGAGTTGCAAATGATTCCTTCTCTCTGTTACTTTCATTTGCCCAACTTTATGAGATAGCTTGTGAACTGACAGTGGATATCGCTTTTTCTAGATCAGCTTATAATACACTTTGCCTATGTGCTTTTCAAGCCCTCTGAAAGAGAATACAAAGCAAATATGCTCAGAATTAGTTTCTTTCTTCAGTATTCGACGTTATAGATAGTACACTAAAAATACATAACTCATAAACACTCATTTATGTGTAATATTTTTATAACTCTACCATATTTTCTATTGATTTTTCAGCTCAATCTCTTTTCCGGATTTTTGGCCCGAGCTTACTTGTAAATATGTTACCCTATCTACTTTTACTTATCCTCATAAACGGTAAGTTTCTGACAGCACTTTTTAAAAACTTTGAACAAGTTAATAAATCGGTCAAGCCCGACTATAACATACTCTGTACCTGGAGTAGAAGCTGAATGCAGTGCTGGTGCTGCGCTCATATCTAAGTCTCTCTCTTTCTCTCTCTATGATTGTGCGGTGTTAGTTGAGAAATGGTGGGAGGGAATGGGGTGGGGTGTGAATTACTTATTTACCCATAACTTCAGAACCGCTCATCCGATCTTTATCATTTCTTCGGCAAATCGATACATTTTGCTAATTACTAATTATCTCTAGAAGAAACGAACGAATCTCCAAAACTGTAGCAGATATAACGTTTTTTCCAAATTGCGGGGGCGGGAGGAGGCGTGGCAAAAATTAAAAATAAACTTGATCTGCCTGCAAGTATAAGAAGCATTTGTCCCATACATGTCAAACCTCTATCTCTTACCATCTCTGAGATCTGATTGTTCATACGGACGGACGGACAGACGGACGGACAGACGGACATGGCTATATCGACTCGGCTGTTGATGCTGATCAAGAATATATATACTTTATATGGTCAGAAATGATTCCTTCTCCCTGTTACATACTTTTGCACAAACTTAATATACTCTGTGTACCTTTCGTACAGAGTATAAAAAGAACCATACTTTAAAACCCGTTACTTGTAGAGTAAAGGTGTACTAAAGTAGTGCAAAATTATGTAACAGGCAGAAGAAATCAATCATCAACAGCACAGTTAATATAGCTGTGTTGGTCCGTCCTTTCTTCCGTCGGTCCGTCCGTCTGTCTGTCTGTTTTTACGTAAAACAACCAGCTCAGTTTTAAAGCTAACGAGCTGAAACTTTGCACAGAGTTTTCTTTTGAATGCACGCTGTTAATATGTCGGACCCGAGCGGATCGGATGACTACTTCTTATAGCGGCCATAGAAATTATCGGTCAGAAAATGAAATTAAGAAAGAAAACCCTTCTTTATTGGCCCAGCATCACAACCGCTTGACGTTCTCGGCATCTGCTATTGATGACTTCCAGTCGCTTCTGCTCCGTGGGAGCTGGCCCCAGTTGTCGCCGTTGCCTGGTCGTCCCATTTTAGTGGTGGTCGTCCCCTCTTGCTACCTTCATATTCAGCCACCTTCGCTTTGTACGCCTTTTTTACTGAAGCTTCTTCTTCCATTCTGGAGACATGTCCTAACCAGCGCAGCCACTGTTGCTTTATGCGCTTGACCAGACAGGTGTCTCTATAGAGCTATTCTTTCGAATGCGGAAATCATCGCCCACTTTTAAAGGTCCATAAATCCTGGGATGATAAGTGAGTTTTATAGCGCTATTTTCGTTCTTCGCGTGAGGTCTCTGCTATTGAACTCCCCACTGAGCCCTTCATAGCATCGGTTTGCAAGAGTGATTCTTCGTCTGATTTCCAGGCTGGTTATTATCGTTCCGAGGTAGACAAAATCCTCTACAACTTTAAATTTGTACTCTCCCATTGTGACAAATTGTTTAAGACGCGTAGACTTCCTTTCCCCGAGTACTAGGTACTTCGACTTGTCCTCGGTAACCGCTTAGCCCATCAGTTGAGACTGCCTAACAATCTCTGAAATGCCCTGCTTACCGCCTGTTCGATTTTACCGATGATGTCACTATCGTCGGCAAATGCGAGCAGATCTACGAAGAAATGGGCCCGTTCTGTTGGCATGTGGCACTGGCGCAGTATATATTCCATCAGCAGATTAAAGAAGTCTCGCGATAAGGTCAACATGCAAAGTCGTACGTACTTTGCTGGTATACCAAAAGTAGACAGGGCTTCAAAGAACCCTTAACCTTACGAGTGTGTCGTACTCATGCAGTGTGAGATATGTTTCCACTGTTCGCATACCCCAAAAGGGAATGAACAGATTTCCCTGAGCAGATGGGTGAGTTTAGCTGTGTAGGCTTCAATGGTCTGTTGTGATTGAAGCTTATCGACATTTAGCTTTCGACGTGAGCTAGAGCGTGTGGCATGTGCCACTGAGCCACGTGCTTACCTTGGCTGCAACAAGGCAGTGATCAGAGTCTTTATTGGCTCCTCGAATCGCGCGCACGTCCAGTACATTCGATGAATGCCTACCGTCAATGTGATCATTCTGGTTTCGCGTTAATTGATCAGGAGACGTTCAGGGTCTTCCTTATTTTCTGTTGGCTCGTGTGCACTGATAAGGCGTGCCTGAGGTATTTAGCCTTAAGTCTGAGCGCGGCTAGTAAAATGGTGTGACGCTGATAACAGAGCGACGAAGTCTTTCACTAACTTCAAAGCCACACCCAAACTCGTGCTTAAAAGCACGCCCTCAGTAGCGAATCTCCCAGGGTGCATTTATTATTGTTGTAGATGGCTATCCAATCCATCGCATTTCCTGAAGTGCTACAACGTCCGAAGCATATTTCTGAGGATATTCACCAACAGGAGATCAGCACCATCTTTGTTGAGGGTGCGGACATTCCAGGTGCATATCCTTAAAACGTGGTCCTTAAAGCGTTTGCGTAAGTCGTGGTTAGTTTCATTGGCGGCAGTTTTCATTGGTGAAGGATTTTTGACGGTGGTGGACACCAAGCCCGACGCACCAACCCTATGTATTGTACCCAGTAGGAAGGGCTCGCTGCTCACGTTAGCCAGCAGCTTTGCAGATGCATCGCTATTGGTGGTCACCTCGAGGAGGAGAGAGTTGACTTGGGACGCATTAAGCCAGGTTATCGCTGTGTTGCCGCCGAAATGCAGGGCTAGCTTCAACCGACCACTTTAAATTCAAAATCCAACCGCCATGTGGCAGCAATCGATGATCTTCAGCGCTGCCACCCTGGATGTTTGGATTTAAGTGGCTGACTGGCAACTCCACGGAGTTAGTCGGGAAAAATCATTTGAGAGGAGAACACGTTCTTTTTTAAAGCTCTCTCACATTCTTATTCTTGCTTAATTGTTTATGTTCGCTACCACACTACTATCTGCGCCTCGTTAGCGCCTTTAATTATCTCTTATATAATGTAACTAAGTTTAAGTGATTAAATAAAGACAGTGCTCTTAGAAATCGTATTTCTTCGTTACTCAACTTCCCGGACTCAACATTTCTTTAAAAAAGAACACTCTGCACGTAATATTCTCCAAAGAAGAACATTAGTGTGAAAATCAAGTGCGACAAGCTTAAAAGTGCGCTTTATCTGTACGACTTGTGTGTTGTATATACATATGTATGCGGTAAGCTACGCAGCGTAAGGCTAAATGTGTATACGGAAAATACATAAGGTGCATATATGTACGTAAAAAACTAAAAGAGCGGTGAGCACACATAAAAATCAAAGTGCGGTATACACACAAAAGGAGCATCAAGCTCACAGACACATACAAAAGTGCGGCAAGCACACACGCACACACTCACACATGATGCGATCGACGAATTTTATCAGAGCTCGAAATTCTCGTAATACGCAATAAAAATCGTGTTTGAAGGAAAGACATACATACATACGGTGCATTGTGTACTCATATGCAGGCAAAAGGCTGCGAAGCGAAAAGCTAAATGTGTATACGGGAAATGCATAGGTAAATAAATATCTTCGGACGGCGATAAATAAGCAGCAGTTCTAGTGTGAGGTGTAGCAAGGGTTCCTGATTGTTCCTGATTGAATCATACGAAAGAAACAATTCCAAGAAGAGTGATTCGTGCAGTGGGACTTAAACTTGTGCTTTTTCGACCATCCTACGAGGCTGTGAGTAGGGGCATAGCCAGCGTAAGCAAACAAATTACCCCCAACGGGTCAAGAGCACAGTTTACTTTCTGCTGTAGAACACGGGGAAAAATAAGTATGACATTGGAAAAGGATCTGGATATTTGCAAGGAGTGCAATGGAGCAAAAAAGACTAGAGGATATCAGAAATGGTCGCGATGTGCGAAATGTGGAGATCCGTACCATTCTGCATGTGTTGGTGTGGACGAAAATAATGAATTTCCAAATTGGCTGTGTACGCCATTCCTAGGCACAGGTGCAGCCAGTACGAACTCGCAAGCTGCGCTTCCGCTTGACATTCCTCAGAAAATGCTTCTCGGTCTGGAGTTTGCACCTCCTAATACGGCTGCGACATCTCAGCAGAAAAATGTCAAAAATGTCTCGGGCCTTGCCTCTAACTCTCCACCTTTGGAATCTCAAACAAAACAGGATGTTGGACCTGGTAGCCAGCAGAATCAACAAAATAGTCTTCTGCTAGCTATGCTTGAAGAGAAGCGGGAGATTGATCAAAGATATATTGATCAAAAATATATGCTGCTAGCACAGCAACAATGCGGCTCAAATAAAACGCCGCCGACAACATATTTTGGAGTCTCTATGACTCAATTGGCAGCTAGACAGATATGTCCGCCTGATCTGCCTACGTTTTCTGGTAACTCAGAGGATTGGCCAATGTTCATCAGCTCCTATGAAAACAGCAATAAGGTGGCGGGCTTTTCGGACGTAGAGAATATGCTTCGTCTACAGAAATGTCTTAAGGGCCATGCATATAATTTGGTCCGGGATAAGTTGTTAATCCCAACAATGGTACCTGAAGTCATTGCTACACTCAAGACCTTTTTTGGACGACCAGACCAAATCATTGAACGTCTTGTCGAAAAGGTTAGGCAAATAAATGTCCATAAAGATAAATTGGAGTCGCTGATTGACTTCGCTATGGCCGTTCGCAATGTGTGCGCAACGATGGAAGCCTGTGAATTAAAAGACCATTTGAGTAACCCAATGCTTGTCAAGGAACTCGTCAACAAACTCCCACCAAATCAGAGGCTGAATTGGGCTATGCATCCACGAGATAATGCTGAGCCAATAATTAAATCCTTCAGCGACTGGTTGTACAATATTGCTCAGGCTGCCTCTACTGTTGTGTCAGGAGTGAGTTCGAAAACAAGCTTGAACATGCATGTGAGTGCCGAAACGGACTCTAAAGAAACAAAACCAGCACCAGAGATCAAACATCAGTGTGTGATGTGTAATGGTAATGGACACACCATTTCGAAATGTCGCCGGTTTCTCGAGCTTGCAGTGGACAAAAGAAGTCGCATTGTGGAGGACCGTAATCTATGTCCAATATGTCTTCGAAAACATAGAGGCAGATGCGTTTCTAAAAAAGCATGTGGAATCGACGGATGTGCCTTGGAACACAATCCACTGCTCCATAAGAAAGCATCATCGCGCGAAATACTTACTGCCCATAAAAACAATAACGCCAGTAAGGAACAGTTTTTTCGCATCATCCCAGTAAAGCTATACGGGAAAGGTGTGACATTGAATACATATGCGTTCTTGGATGAAGGCTCTTCTGTAACCCTGATGGATCAATCTGCATTCAAGAGCTTGAATTTGGGTGGTGAGCCAGAACCCCTGTGCCTTCAATGGACAGGCAACACTACCCGGACAGAAAACGAATCCATTTGTACAAATATTCAGATCTCAGGAGCTGATAGCGATAAAAGGCTGTGGTTAAATAACGTTCACACAGTCTCCGAACTTGGACTGCCCAAGCAGACTGTAAACATGGCGGAGCTTGTGAAAAAATATGCTCACTTAAGCAAATTGCCATTGAAAACGTACCACGATGCTAAGCCAATGATCTTGATAGGTGCAAACAATTGGAAAGTGGCAGTGCCCCGTAGGCTGCGCGAGGGGAAATGGAATGACCCAATCGCTTCAAAATGTATGCTGGGCTGGGCACTTCAGGGATCTAGTAATCCAAGCAGTCGTGTTTTGATGCACCATTGTGAGTGCAACTGGGACAAATTGGATAAAGCTGTAAAAGAAAGCTTTAATCTGGATGCAGTGCAGCCATACAAACTCCAGTCAGTTGATGACAAACGCGCATTGAAAATCCTTGAAGACACTTGTTTAAAAGTTGACGGCCGTTATCAAGTTGGATTGTTATGGCGAGACGAGCATGTCGTCCTCCCCGAAAGTTTCTCAAATGCTGTTAAACGAATGGAGTGTCTAAAAAACAAAATGAAAAAAGAGCCGGACTTGTACGGCAAAATACAAGCCCAAATCGATAATTTGGTTGACAAAGGCTATGCCTTGGAAATATCTCCAGATGAAGCATGTGAATCTGACAAAAGAGTTTGGTATCTCCCTATATTCATCGCGCTGAATCCAAATAAGCCACAAAAAATTAGGCTGGTGTGGGATGCAGCTGCAAAGTCGAGAGGCAAATCTTTAAATGACTTCATGTTTAATGGACCTGACTATCTCAACCCTTTAACAGACGTACTGATGGCGTTCCGGATAGGAAAGATTGGGGTCTGCGGAGATATTTCGGAAATGTTCCACCAAATACAGATCCAGAAGTCTGACATGCACGTTCAAAGATTCTTGTGGTTCGACAGGAACAGCAACACACTGAAGATTTTTGTTATGCGTGCTATGACGTTTGGGATCTGATGTGCTCCATGCATCGCCCACTATGTTCGCGATAAAAATGCTGAGCAATACCAAAATGAAAATCCCAGAGCCCACGAGGCCATTTGTAAGGCGCACTACGTCGATGATATGATTGATAGTTTCGATGACGAAACAAAAGCATTGGAGATAGCATCCAAAGTAAGAGAGATCCATGCATCCGGCGGATTCACAATCCGAAATTGGGTCTCCAACTCAGCTGAAGTTCTTCAAAAGCTAGGAGGACATCCTACAGAATCAATCGTCCGGCTACCCAAAGAACTATGCGACCCTGAAAAGGTGCTGGGCATATATTGGGAACCTTCATCAGATGTTTTTCGTTATATTTTTCGATTTGCCAGATTGAAACGAAATGTCATCGAAACTGATTTGGTCCCAACTAAACGAGAAACACTTCAGGTGCTGATGTCCATATTCGACCCGCTGGGATTTTTGGCGTGCCACACAATTGGGCTGAAATTGCTCTTACAGCACGTTTGGCGAGCTGGAATTAATTGGGATGAGTGTTTGCCAGAACATCTATTAACCTTCTGGCACCAGTGGAGAGTAATACTCCAACAAGCTGCGTCTGTTGCAGTTCCCCGTCAATACTCAAAAATGCTTAAGGATGCCGATCGCATCGACCTCCACACATTTGTGGATGCTAGTGAGCAAGCATATGCAGCGGTATGCTACCTCCGCTTGCAACGAAACGAGGAAATAGATGTCGTAATGGTTGTGGCCAAGAGTAAGGTGGCTCCTTTAAAACCTTTGTCCATTCCTCGGATGGAGCTTCAGGCGGCAGTTCTTGGAACACGCTTGGCAAAAAATGTGAGCAACACGCGAGGACTCAAAATTGATACACTTACATATTGGTCCGACTCGAAAACTGTCCTGCACTGGTTATCTATGGATCCGAGAAATTTCCAGCTGGCCCAAATCGGATCCCAAATGCTATGACGTGGATGTCACAGAGATAAAAAAAAACGTACTTCTGGTGAGAAAAGTTGAAATTATTTCACTAAATATTGAATATTTCTCAGACTGAAAGCGTCTCTATTGAGCGATGGCAACTTTCCTTCTGTACATAAGGATTTTGCGCTCTAAGGTGACAGGAGTCAAAACGGCCAGAAATCTGGATACTGAATTGATAAATTCGGCGAAAACCTTGCTGTACAAATATGCGCAGCTGAAGTCTTAATCAACGGAGACCAACTCACTTCAATCCATGGGAGCTTTAAAAAAAGACCAGCGCATTGACAAGCATGAATGTATACCTTGACCAGGATGAGATCATACGCGTTCAAGGCAGAGAGGACAGAATCAACTGCCAAGATGACGCTATTGTGCTCCCTAAGGAAAGTTACATCACATATCTACTGGTAAAGGAGTTCCATGAGAGCAATCACCACATGTTTCACGAGTCGACTATAAACCTCATTAGAGGCATCTATTAAGATTGACCAGGCGACTCCACAATTTCCTCAGATGGCGCCGCTACCCTCAGCTAGAAAGGCTAGCTTTGAGAGGCCCTTCACCTTTACAGGCGTGGATTATTTCGGCCCCATTCTCGTCAACGTAGGCAGGCATAAAGAAAAACGCTGGGGTGTTCTCTTTACGTGCCTTACATTGAGAGCAGTACATTTAGAAATCGCCTATAAACTGGATACGAGCTCCTGGATAATGTGCCTCCATAATTTTATGTCGATCCGTGGACAACCAAGAGAAATCTACTCTGATAACGGCACCAATTTCAAAGCAACTGAGAAAACTGTTAAGGAGGAGCTGCAAAAGGTCGACTTTGATCAGATAAATATAAAGTACTCGGCGATAAAATGGAATTTCAACCCACCCGGAGCACCGCACATGGGAGGTGCTTGGGAGCGCCTAGTTCGCTCAGTCAAAACGGTGCTGAAGTCCATTTGTCCAGGTGGAAGCTACACTGACGAGACGCTGAGGAATGCTTTTAATGAAGCGCAATTTATAATTAATTCTAGACCTCTAACCTTTGTCTCTTTAGATTGTGCGGATGATGAGGCACTTACTCCAAACCACCTTCTTCTGGGATCGTCGACTGGTTAAAAGCCCGTGCCGGCAGGATCCGCAGACCTAAGACAAAGGTGGCACCAGGCCCAGGTGTTTGCTGACCAATTTTGGAGACGGTGGGTAAAGGAATACCTACCGACGATTACCAGACGCGGCAAATGGTTTTATAAGCGGCCCCCTATTGCAATTAACGACGTGGTTATTGTAGTGGACGACACTCTTCCAAGAAACCTTTGGCCCAAGGGAATCATTATTGACATCGTAAAGGCTAAAGATGGTCAAGTACGCCGTGCAACGGTGAAAACGGCACACGGTCTATTGGTGCGCCCTGCGGCTAAAATTGCTGTCTTAGACGTTGGCAAAGGAGGTCAACTTCCGTCGGTCGTTGACGGGGGAGGGAATGTTGCCGCCGAAATGCAGGGCTAGCTTCAACCGACCACTTTAAATTCAAAATCCAACCGCCATGCGGCAGCAATAGATGATCTTCAGCGCTGTCACCCTGGATGTTTGGATTTAAGTGGCTGACTGGCAACTCCACGGAGTTAGTCGGGAAAAATCATTTGAGAGGAGAACACGTTCTTTTTTAAAGCTCTCTCACATTCTTATTCTTGCTTAATTGTTTATGTTCGCTACCACACTACTATCTGCGCCTCGTTAGCGCCTTTAATTATCTCTTATATAATGTAACTAAGTTTAAGTGATTAAATAAAGACAGTGCTCTTAGAAATCGTATTTCTTCGTTACTCAACTTCCCGGACTCAACACGCTGGGTTCACCAAGTTGAACAGGTCAGCAGCTTTACCTCTTTGGATAAGACCCCATTAGGTCTCGAAAATCTATGACCACAATTGGACGACCAACCGAATGTTAACCGGAAAGAAATAAAAACAGATATCTGTAACCGAAACAAGTTGATTTTATTAACCTTAACCAGAACAGAAAGCAATATATCTAAGAGCTTACAATCAATGTTCGCAGTTCTTGTATTAAGTTCAATGATCCATTTTTATTTCTATTGTTTTAGCGTCCTGTGGTGAACCTGAACTATTAACACAAACTGTTTATGGATTCTTGGATTTTACAACTACCATTGGAAACACCGTAATGGTGTTTTCTCCCCAGAGTTCTCCACAACTTGGTAAGTCTAATTCATTTATTAGCAATTTTTTCTCAAAATCCTAAAAAAAATTAAAGAATCAGTTGGAGTCTAGCAATCATTTCGTTCCGAAGTGCCATTTGCACTTTTTCGCAATTATAGCAGTGCAACTTCGCAGCTTTTATGTTGTGATTTTCTATTCATTGTTTCAAAGCGTTAAGGGGATCGGAACTACAGGGGACGAAATTGTCGATAAACACCAAGATACATAAATAAATAAAATTTTAAAGATCAACGTAAAAACTCTAAAAAGCTGTCTACGCCACTGATGAATGGTAAAAATGAAAGTGTGTAGCATCTTAAATTCAACACTTCTCTGCAATCCAACGCAGCCAAGAGCCCGCATAAGTCAGCTGAGTGTCCACATAAAGATTATGTCCCCGTGTCTCTTAATCCTAGGCATGCTTATACTTCATCAGAAGTCAGATCCGGGCATTGCCCCGACCCAAGGACATCACTTATTTTCTGCTGCTGCCATCACAGCCTGGAACTCTATAGCTTCTGCTGTTCAGGTCCAGTAGCAGCCTTCTGCAGGAATTGACACTTTACATGAACACCTGTTAACTGCTGTTGCTGCCTTTTCTTCGGAAGCTGACAACTTTTTAACTTTAAGAAAATAGCCGAAAAGAAGACAGTCCATTGCAACAAGCTATTTGTTGGTATAGTGGACACCTGTCCTGACTTAAGCGTTTTGCCCAGCGAAAGAAATATGAATGACGGTAAAATCCAACCACCGACTTAGCCGGATGTGGTCATTTTTATGCAGCGTAATAACTTAATATCCGTACTAATGTTTTGTGGTATGTTATGGTATATTCGTCTTCTTGTGGTAAAAATTGTAAAGTTTTTAATGTAAGAAAGTGAAGTTAAGTCTGTTAAGTAAAAGGTAACCTATGTAATCATATTATCACTGTTTATTTATTTCAGAAATACATGCCAACAAGAATGGCAGTCACATAAATATTATTGAAACAAAGCCACATTTCATTAAAAAAGAAAAGGATAAGGATGGAATTAAACCAACACCTCTAATTTCAAATCATCTACCCACCCAAAAAGAGACCTTTACATCAAAAGTTATCTCCAACAATATTAGTGCTTCAAGTTCGCCAATAGAAACATTTGTAAACATCCCTGAATATGACCTACTTTCTCGGCAACCCGAAGAGTTCGCAGAAGAAACATATCGCTTAGTTAATTTAAAATCAAAGTCTGAGCCCGAACGACAAAAAAATGTGCCGTTGAAAAGAGATAGTCGTCCAACGGGGCTCATAACAAAAATTAGCGATACATATACTAAAAATGGACAGCCTGTCATGAGAGAAACAAGTGTATTGGGGACATATATTTCGGGAAAATATGCACAGGTACTTCAGTCTACAACTTATGCTGATAAAAGAAGTAAACCCCGTCAGTCCCCGTCGACTCGAATAACAAAAACAGTAACGCCATCAATACAACCAAATAGAACACCAAAAGATACAATATCTCATACACAAGCCTTTACAAAGCATCACCGTAAAAATGTCCAATCTAACCGGGAGACTACTGAAAAGATTAAAGGAACAAGCACAAGAAAGTCATCACGTCAGAAGGGAAAAAGGTAATGTACTCGTAAACAGTTATTTGTTTGCTGTGAAGGCCTATACTCCGATGAGAAAATATTTTAACTCGCAACTCGGCATATAAAATTAATCTTGGACCGCTTAGAGATTTGATAGATTTTGTCAGAATTTCAGAAGTGTATTGGTAGGAAAGCTCCTTTTATCGAAAAGTGCCAATTTCCAAATAGCTCTGATGCCTTAAATCATTAAGCTTTCCGCCGAGTGAAATCCAATACAAATGTTCAAAATAACTATATATAACATAAAAAATTTGATCTAGAACATTAGCTTTATACTATAAACCCCGTTATTAAACAATAAAATAAAAAGTTTTGTGTACCGACATGGACATCTCAATCCGTCTGTCGGCCATGAGCAGTTCGTCACACATTACACTGATCTACTACACCAGGCTGCCCGGGTCGTCCCCAGATACCTGATCGTTCCTCAGTATAATGCTTAGACTCCTACCCATGCTGAATCATATGCCAGTGAGTGTCTCCAGAATAGCCGTCCGATAAGCTAGTGAGCTTTTTAAATAGTTGACTAGGTTCTCCCACAAGTTGTCACTCCTGTCATCTAGTATGCTGATTACCTCTTCTCTGTTGAGTAGCTGCTTACTGAAATGCAGCGTTCTTAATTCTTTAAGGATTGGGCATCTGCCCAGCAAATGCCATATGTCATCGTTTTCTTGGGTGTATGTACAAAATATATTTCAAACAAAACGGATCTACATCATGCTTAAATCTATATATATAAAATTTGATGTACCATGTCCGATCAGTAGCTGTGGCTTTAAGTCCACAATTTGTCTTCTTGTCCAGCTGATGTTGGTGGTAGTACTGTAGAAAGAGAGGAGCATATAAATTTGTTGTTGCTTTAAGTGGACTTCTGGGCCGCGCGGACCGTATGCGCGTCAGCACTTCCTTTGCTTCGAATAACAGCAAATGCGTGGCTTGCAAAGTTTACTGAAGTTCTCTGTAGTTTTTGTTAATTCCCATATTTGTTTATTTATCTAAACATCATTTAGAAATTTTCTTTTATAAAAAGACTGCAAACTGTCATTGGCTTATTAGTGAAAGGACACTTGAACACAGCTCCTTTGGGTCTGCTATTTTAAACCCAAGACCGAGGGGTAGTTACCTTAATTATAATATTTCTTTTATTTCAGGAGACACAAAACGACGCAAAATTCCAAGCTCTCAATTACTCCATCAGTGATTGAAACAAACTCAAGGCGCTCATTTCGTACAAAAACAATCAGTTTAGTGGAGGAATCCACAACAGCTGCAAGCCAGAATGCATTTAAACTTAACAGACGTCCTGGTCGATGGCAGTACAAATCTTCCCCTAAACCCAAAGTCAACATAAGGAAAAACACAAATAATACAACGCTCTCTGCCGCTCCAATTGATGCTGCTAAATTGGATGATCCTTTGCCAGAAAATATCGTGGAAAATGATGATCAAATACAGAAGGCTATTGGTCTTGGAAGGGATTTAGAAGCATCTGGTTCTCAGAACGGGGCTGTGGCAAATAATGATGAAGTAAAACCTAAGCACTTCGTGCAAACATTAAATGTTGAAATTTCGACACCGAAAAACTTCGTCGATACCTATTACGAAATTGCCACAATTAAAACCCCTTTCACGTTCCAGGTAATTATACTACAAGGTGGAGGCTCTCTAATTATATATAGGTATATAAATTACAAAATAATTAAGAAAGCCGGTCAAGCCTGACCTATCCATGTTGGGACCTTTGGGGTCTGTGCGAGCTTACCTAAATTTACATTTTTTTGCTTCTTAAAAGGTATTCAAACTTAGAGGACTACTATGGAACTATAATAGATAATTCAATTTCTTAATTTGCTTAAACTACAATTTAAATCGATACTTTTTAATGATCCTAATTTTAATTTCAGGCGGGAGTTGTCAAAAAAACAAGATTTTTGACCGTTACTTCAACTATTGAAAAAGTAATTAAGGATGAACATACAGAAGCATACTCCGAAGATGACGGACCGTTAACCGAAAATATATTGGAGCCCACTACGCAGACCAAGGAAAAGGCATTGGATGGTAGTATAACTACTTTAAAGCCTCTTTATTGGAGCGATAACTCGGAAACCCCAGTTTTAGAAACTATTACGGAGTCATTTTCCATTACGCAAACAAAGCTTAAAACTCAGATCTTGCCAATCATTTTTGAGAAGAGTAATGAAACAATAGAAGTTACATTGGTTCAGACTTATGACTATACTAGCCTAATAACAGTGACTCAAACCATATCGCCGTTAGGTGATAATTTCAATCCATCTAAAAATTTTAAAGACTTTGAGGGAAATTTGGACGAAGCTGGCTCGGAGTTAAATTTGGACCTGGAATTCGGAGATGAAGGCAATAATGAGGCACTTGACGGCAAATTAAAAAATAAAGCGGAATTCAAAAATGGAAGTTCTCTACCCAACATAATACAGGCTCAAGAATCGATTAGTAACTCACAAAATATCCAAAATCCTTTAATGAGTTTCGTAAGCCAACCAAATAACGTAATAACTTCAACGCGTCCGGTTGTCAAACTTGAAACAATTTGGGAGTCGCATGTCGTGCCTCTCGTAAGGGGTTCTGAAACAATTTTAAGAACATTATCAAAGTCCGTAGGAGTGATTGAAAAAACAGATTATGTTACTGAGGTTTCAACCCTTTCTTTGCCAACAACTCAATATCCATTTTCGATAAATCCCTATTTTAACCCACTATTGCCCATACCCCAGCAGCAATTGATTACTTCCACTGAAATTGTGCAAACTACTGTTACGGAAACAAGTAGTAAGATTTTAAAATTGACCTTTGGCGCCAGAACAGCTTATACCACAATATTTTCGACTGGAATCGTACCAACAGCGGTAACTAGACTAATAACAGCCACTCTTCCAATGCAGCATTCGGGATCCTTTCCAAACTATTATCCACCCCCATATCCTCCATTCGCATATGTCGGTTAAGTAGATAATCCACCAATGTTTTTTGTGCAAATAATAAAATACTCCAAAAGCGGTGATAAAATGTTATAAGTAGATCTAAGAGTTTACTATTGTCTAATTTTCACAAATAAAAAAAGTTTTTGTAAATACATTACGCCTAGACTACAACCTATTAAAATTCATTTTTATACCCCCAATAAAATGTTTCATCGATTTATAAATTAAGAAGATTTCGTTTTACTCTAGAAAATATTCGGTTTTGTTCAAATTTTAGCTTTTCATCGCTGGCTTTAAGAAATTCATAAATCCCCCGGAGAATTTTGTCGGTTCAATTTAACGATTTTAAACTTAAATCATCGTAGCAATCAGCGCAATGCGCTAACTCTAGTTATGGTATAATTTTCGATCTGAAGCCCAGGTTCTTCACACAATAGTCGCCCACACTAACAACAGCAACCGAACCGTCCACCGTGCGAGCTGGCACTAGTTGTTCACACAAAGTTTGGAAATGTCTTTCCGCACCTGGTCGTACCATCTTGGTGGTGGCTGTCCCCACTGCAGTCATATTCAGCCGTCTTCGTTATGTATGCCCTTTTTGTTGGAGCGGTTAAAGCCATTCGGGTGACATGTCCTAACCAGCGCAGCCGCTGTTGCGCTAAGCGCTTGACCAGACAGGTGTCCCCATAGAGCTCATAGTTATGTGTTCTTTCGAATGCGGAAATCTTCGCAACCTTTTTTTCGCGCGGATCCTCTTTTGAATGCACGCTGTTAATATGTCGGAACCGAGCGAATCGGATGACTTCTTCTTGTAGCGGGCATAAATATGACCGGCCGGATAATGGAATTTAGAGAGAAAAACTTTTTTGTTTTCAATGTTAACGCACCTAAACTGTGTCATGGTTCTAGAGAAATGTCCTAACTAGCGCTGCCGCTGTTACTTTATGCTCTTGACCAGACAGGTGTCCCCATAGAGCTCATACAGTTCGGTATTTCGAATGCGGAAATCATCGCCAACTTTTAAAGGTCCATCATTCTTCCGAAGAATTTTTCGCTCGAACACGCCAATCGCCGCTTCATCCCCTGCTGTCATTGTCCATGCTTCTGCGCCGTATTGCAGAATAGGGATGATAAGTGAGTTTTATAGCGCTATTTTCGTTCTTCGCGTGAGGTCTCTGCTATTGAACTCCCCACTGAGCCCATCATAGCATCGGTTTGCAAGAGTGATTCTTCGTCGGATTTCCAGGCTGATGTTCTTGTCGCTGGTTATCATCGTCCCGAGGTAGACAAAATCCTCTACAATTTAAAGTTGTACTCTCCCATTGTAACAGATTGTCCAAGACGCGCAAACTTCTTTTCCGCGGACACTTGGTACTTAGTCTTGTCCTCATTTACCGCTGAGCCCTTCAGTTCAGACTACCTCTCAATCTCTGAGATCGCCCTGCTTACCGCCTGTTCATTTTTGCCGATAATGTCATCATGTCATAGCCAACAGTTTACGATACGTGACCTCGATTGTTATCGAATATCGACGTCGCTATCGACTGCGCTTAGTCGTCTTTAAAAGCAGAGCCTCAGCGTACTGGCTCTTCACTTAGTACGCGGAATCGGCAACAACCATCTAATATATATACAGCACGTTTGCTCGGTCAAACCAAGTTCAGTTTCAATTAGCAAACGTCTTCGTTTCAAGCTGAATCAGTCTTCGTCTTAATCTCAAACCGTTCAAGCCCTGTTTCACTCCCACCCATCAGCCAAGCAATGGCGCAAACAAAATGCAACTGCGGCAGGACAAGACACGGCGAGTATCTAGCCTGAGCGCCGTAGCAGCGCAGCTGAAAGCAAAAAGGAACTAAACAAACGTGCTGACTGGATATTAGATGGTCGTTGGCATCGGTCGAGTCACCATCTTGGAGTAGCAGAACAACAAGTAAGTATCAACTACCTCAACCAAAAGAATCACTAGTGCGGTTAACGAATGGGCTGTGATTGGCTTCAGGTGTGCGGTTTCCGAATCGGCATCTGCGTCTGCTCGGAATTCCCGGTTGCCCAACCAACTCTTACCCTGCAGTTTCCGAATCGGTGGTGGGCGAGCCTCAGGGAGCTCGAATTCCGAATCCACCCCTGACCTTAAACATTGGTTGGATACACAGCTCCCATCAGTGACAATCATCGGGACTCTAGTAGTGCGGTTTCCGAATCGGCTACGTCGCGCTCCCAAACACGTGTCCCATACTGCGGTTTCCGACCGTCGCTTACCCATCCAAATCCCATGAGCAGTTTCCGAATCGGCTGTGGGCGATTGGGCTCCCTGCATTTGGCCAAAAGGGTTGACGCACTGCATCTGGCAGCGGGGCTTCCAACGAATCGCGGCTAGGAACAACTCCCGGTTACTGGGGTGACGCCCACTGCAAGGATCAAGACGAACCTGATCTTTCCCGACCCAATCCACAGCACACGCGGGTAAGTGCGTTCCAACAGAGCAAGCAATAATAAGTCTCTGGAGCAACTCCCATGGCTAATAGGTTCGACGCACTGCATGAGAAAACACCACTGCACACGAGCAAGACGTCGCAGACTACTGGAAAGCACCAACAAAATAAGCACATAGACCTTACGGTCCTTAGTGCGGCCGGGTGCTTTTTTTTTAGGGTACCATTTCCTTTAGAAATCCTGGAGGATCTTTGACGTTTTGGCAAATGCCAATAGTTGTTTGGGGGAACTATTGGCCGCCTCTTCCAGAGAGGTGAAACTTGAGGAGTGCAGATGTTTAAGTCTTGTCGTGGCGATTGCTGGGCAGCTGCACATGAGGTGTTATAGAGTTTCTGCTACTTCAGGTTCCTTACATTTCCTGCAGGTGTCTGCTGTCGTGATGCCTAGCTTTACCGCGTGAACGGCTGCTAGGCAGTGAGCAGTTAATATGCCTATAAGCATTCTGCAGTCTCTTCTTTGGAGCTGCATGTGCGGGAGTTTTTTGTCTCTCTTCTTGCACATAATTTTCGAGATTCTGCAGCCGGTCGTGTTCTTCCACTTTTCCTCTGCTTCTTTCTCCGCTATCTCATCCATCTTGCTGTATAGCGTCTGTAGGGAGAATGGTATGTTTAGTGTTGCTTCTTGGCTTAGTGCCACCCCGGCTTGTGCAAGAGTGTTCGCCATTTCGTTTCCTTGTTGGAGGTGCTGAGGGAATCTATTGCTTCTCTGCTTGCCAGAACATTTTTGGAGTTGATGGCGTGCCTCTGCATTGCTTTGATTGCCGCTTGGTTGTCTTCGTATATGTTGATTTAATCGTTTGGTGCGTGTAATTCTCCCAATTCAGCTGCTTTCCTTATAGCGAAGACTTCCGCATGGAATATAGTGCAGTGGTTTGGCAGATTGTAGGAAAGTCTCAATTCCGGTTCCTTGCAGTACACGGCGGCTCCGGCTCCTGAGGCCATCTTTGAGCCGTCCGTGAAAAGGTGCGTTGCTTCCTGAGCCAGCCCTGCACGCCAGTCTTCTGGTCCCAGTAATGCTGATGCGCCTGTGAAGTTGCTTTTTGGGTGCCTGGTGCCATGGTGCCTGCCGCGCAAAAACGTTGGGCAGTCCTGTGTGCAGTGAGGCGTGCTTGGATGTCCAGGAGGTTGACACCTAGGATGTGCTCCAGTGCTTTTGTTGGAGTAGACCGCAGCGCCCCTTTATGCAGACCAGTGCCTGCCGCTGGGCCTTTTCCATCAGCTTTAGATATGTGGACTTCTCTGTGGCTTGCCACCATACCAATTACCGTATAGTAGTATCGGTCGTATAACTGATATGAAGAGCCAGTGCGTTAGTCTTGGTGATAGGCCCCAAGTGCTGCTTAGCATCTTCTGGGATGTATATAGCGCATTGGTTGGCTTTTTCACCCTTTCCTCCACATTGAGTCTCCAGGATAGTTTACTGTCGATTACTACTCCAAGGTATTTTACGTTGTTTTTTGGCGTTAGCGGTGTTCCATTTATCGTGGATGGAGTCCATTACGGTACCTTGTATCTCTTGGTGAAGAGAATGAGGTCCGTCTTCTCCGCATTGATGCTAAGTCCGCCTTCTGTGGCCCACTTTATCTCTCTGAGAGTAGAGTCCATGGTTGAGCTAACAGTCGATGGACATTTTCCCATGATAATTATACTTATGTCGTCGGCATATGCGGTTATCTTGGGTTGCTTTCCTGCGAAATTTTCGACTCCGCCCTGGGGCGTTCGGCCGTGTGCCTCTCTTGTCATGGCTGTGGTAACCCACTCGGCTTGTACTCTTCTGCATCTCAGCAGGTTATATATCCAGGAGTCTAATGCCGTGTGTATTGCTAGGGCTCTTAGGCTTCACATTATTGCTTCTGTAGTGAAGTTGTTAAATGCACCCGAAATGTCAAGGAATGCTCCCAGGGCGTATTCCTGATAATACAGCGCCTTCTCGATGGTAGCTACTAGAGAGTGTAGCGCTGTTTCCACCGATTTCTCTTTCGTGTAGGCGTGCTTGTTACCCTCAAAGGTCAGGTTCATGCCTGCTCCTTTATGAAGGTCCAGTAGTTTTTCCATTGTTTTGAGCAGGAATGATATTAGGCTAAAGGGCCTGTAGTCCTTCGGTAGCACGTAACTGTATTTCCCAGCTTTGGGCAGGAATATAACGCGTGCTGTCCTCCAGGCCACAGGTACATAGCTCCACCTCAAGCATGCTATAAAAATGGATTGTAGCCATGGGACGATTGCGCATTTGATCGTTTTTAGCATGCCTGGGAATATTCCATCTAGCCCTGGGGATTTATAACTCACAAACGAGTCGATCGCCCATCGGATCTTTTCTGGAGTAATGATATTATCTGGGATGTTGACTTGTTGCGTGTGTAGGTCTTGAGGCGTATCTGTCTCAGTGACTACAGTGCAGCCTGGAAAGTGCGCATTAAGTAGAGCGCATGTCGCTTCCCTGCTGCTTTCCGTCCAGTGTCCGTCGTTCGTTTTTAGCTGACTCTGCAAGAGTGGCTGCTTTGAAAGCAGTTTCCTCAGTCTAGCTGTTTCGGAGACCTTCTCTATGCTGGAGCAGAAGTTTCTCCATGAGTTTTGTTTAGCCTTCCGTACTTCTTTTTTGAAGACGTGAAGTCTAACCTTGTATTTCTCCCAGATTATTTGCTCATCCGCTTGTTTGGGGAGTTTGAAGCATTCTTGCACGTACTTCCTCTGCCCTTTCAGCGCTGGGTCCACCAGGGGGGTCTGGTTCTCCTTTTGCTAACTGTGAGTTTGCATGGGGTTTTGTATGCTTCGGTTAGGTTGGCTGTGAGCGTCTCCACGGACCTCTCAATGTCGCCTACCGAGCAGATACTCGTTGGCTTTGGTAGTTTTGATTCTACCGTTCTAGATACTTCACCCAGTCTGTGTTGGGGGGGTTCCTATAGGCGTTTTTGGTTTGGTTGTGGTTAAACTCGATCTTAAATTGGATGTACTTGTGGTCTGAGAAAGAGTTTTTATTGAGGACTCTCCATTCTGATGCATGAGTACTATTCCCTAAGTTAGTTAGGTCTAGTAAGGTCTAGCACATTGGCCGATGTTGGTCCCACAGTGGGCACATCTCCAACGTTTTCTATTTTAAGGTTAGTTTGTAGGATAAAACTTTGGAGAGACTCACCTCTGTCGTTGATGTCTGGGCTACCCCACACGGTGTGATGTGCGTTGGCGTCCGTTCCGACGACGAGTGGTTGCTTTCTCCTGCTCGCCTCAGCCGTTAAGTGTTCGAGGTTGGCAGCTGGCGACTCTCGCTCGTGTGCCATATAGCAGAATGCCAATAGCATTGGCTCATCATCGCGACCTTCCAGGGCCACAACTGTGAGGTCATCCGTGCTGTAATTAGACATAAGGTAAGCATAGATGCCTTTTCTTACCAGAATGGCTGTCCTTGCCTTACTTACTACCTTTGTGACCTTAGCCCTGAGACCTTGTTCCCTGCCGCAATCCAAGGTTCCTGAACTAAGGCCACTTCGGCGGGCCCTGCCTTAAGGGTTATTAGGTGCTCCGCCGACGCGAGCTTGCTTTATGCAAGTTGACCTTGAGAACCTTCAACTGCATGGTCGTTGTCGGCGTCCCCAGGCCTGGATGGGTCAACTACTATGGTTAAGTCCTCATCCTCCTCGTCCTCAAACTGGGTGGGTCAGCTACAGTGGCTGATTCCTCATCCCTTTAATTCTCAGCAGACTACACTACCTCCGTGATATCGAGGCTGCTGGCTTTATCGACCTCTCCAGCCTCTAGCGTGTGCTCGTTTTTGTCTTCGGGATGGCGCTTTTTGAGTCGTAGGTGCACGCTGCCTACTCCCCACGCCATCTTCCCGAATCTTGGGTAGAGCAAATCATCGGCCTCCTTGTTGGTCTGGAGGACCATGTGCTGCCCGTTCTTGTCGGGCTTAGCAACGTGTAGTACCTTCCAGTCAGCTGTTGGCACGTCTTGGTTTTGCCACCTTAACACTTCAGCTCCTGCTCCTTTGGTACAACCCTTGGGAAGAGCACTTTCGCTTTCGGTACTGACGGAATGCATGTTCTGTCAACTACTTCCAGCTGGGCACCCTCCCATGGGCTTCCCATGTCTGCAACGACGCTTGTGACCCACTTGAGGGTGAGGTCGTCCATACATTTGATCATCTTGACTCCAAACAGCCAGCCTGCTCCGTCAAATGTAACAGGTTGCGCTGCTGGGTCGTCCTCGAACAACTTCCCCTCCACTACCTTCTACTGTTCCATGGTCATTTAGCCGAAAGGGTCGCTTTTGTCGACGAGGGCTACGGTGAGATGCCGTTTTGCACGTTGCAGTCACGCCTTCCACCGAAGTTTGGGCTGATATCCCAGCCCGAGTTTGGTCTTTAAGGTTTTGCATTTGAAAAGGACCCATGATGGTTACTTTTTGTTTTTGGGTACCACCCCATAGCATTTTATGCCTACTGCCAGGCACCTCGTAACCATGCCTTCGGCTCAACTCTACCCAACTAAAACTGGACAGAGCTGGCCATCACATTAGCTAGTTACTGCATTTCCTGGGTGTAAGACGCGCAAGTGACACTAGGAATAGCTTTAAGCCGAGGTACAATAGTATTGGTGCCCAGCCGACACCCTTTGGGGAGGGTTCAGTTAGAGGATTTCCGTCAGCCTAAGCCAAGCGTTTCAGACACCATTAATACGACCGCGCCACGAAAAGAGGTTGTTACAATGTACAATTGGCCAAAGGATACCCGTGCATCTGCCGCGAATGGACAAAATGGACTGACGACCCACTGGAGGGGACATGGCGGCAAGAAGCAACAAACCATGATTATTTCTAAAGTTGAAGATTTTCTATTAATTAAGCCAATATAACTAACGACCCACTGAAAAGGACAAAGCAGCCTGGATTTATCATAACGCCACAATTTATCATAAAATTATTAAGTTTTCGTTTATCTTATTGTTGTAGTGTAGAAAGATTACCGACGTATAAAGAGACGCCACACAGTGGCCGGTTTCGCGAATTTAGCGTTGCAAAAATCCAAAAATTGATGGTCCAGTTTTTTGACCGCTTTAATTTAATTTAATAAAGGGAACCCCAGATAGCCCGAAAGTGTTTAGTTTTTTGAATTTGGTCAATTATTTTGGATTTTACAGTGGTTCAAAGTTGAACAATTTTTCAAACTGATAAATTTTTGTATTTTTTTGGTTTCAAATGTTACCTTTGGGAACGTATAAAAACCAAACGGAAGTTCCGATTGCAAAAAGGTTTTTTGCTTATTAAAGATGCATCAATTCTAAAGAAAAATGAACAAAACAATTTAATTTTTTTTTTTTAGTTTTTGAGTTATTGTTGTTTTACTGAAGTACTACTTTTGTACCTCATTTTCCCACTTTGGTGGACTGCGAAAATTACAGTCACGCTAGTTCACGCTTCTAGAGTGAAAATTTTTTAAAATACATATTTCTAAATAAAAATATATTTATTTGGTCTTGCGCATAGCTGCGCCTTGCGAGGATGAGCGACTTGAACATATTAAAATGCATAAATATTCTACGTATTTAGGTGAAATCAAGCGCGTGCCGGTTCTGGGTAGCAAAAATCGTATCATTTGAATGGAAAGAGATATTTGAAAAATTCCAAAGGAAATGTGATAGAGAATTTCAGTAGCTTTCAAATAAGTTTAAGTTCATTATTGTAGGTCAACTGGGTGACCCAGGATTGGCCGCCAAACTGCAAATTGGATAAACTGAAAAGGTTGCAAAAAATAAAAAAATCATTTTAACTTTTTTTTTAAGGGTACTGTATGCCTTCAGGTGTCATTTTTAAAGGTTTACAAAAAATTAGATTACTCAAAAACTATATGTGGTATTAAGAAGCGGTTTTTTTCATTGGATAGGTAATCGGTTAAACTAAGTTCAGTAATTTTTGTTGTTGTTGTTGTACCTACGGTTGTTGTATTTCTGTTCAAAGTTAACCAAAAATTTAAAACATAGGCCCATGGTTGCAAAAATTTTTTGAGAACATATGATCTGAATTTAAAACTGACGACAGGTTTTTGTTAAGAAATAATGTAATTCTGGTGTGAACTAGGATATTTTGGATCGGTCAATAAATGACGTAGTTATGGTGTTTCAAAATCAAAATTTTGAAAATCGACTATTTTTTCCCACTGTATTGGTCCTAGCTCCGTTTTTTGTTGACCGATCAAAAATATCCTAGTTCACACCAGAATGGTCGGTATTAGGAACAATTTAAGGGAAAGAATTTGAAAATCGGTCAACAGGTACTCTTTAAATCTTTGCAACCATTTTGGAAAAAGTGGTTCCGAGATAATCGCATTTAAAGATTCGACATCTGTTTTCGATGAAATAAATTTTTAATAAATGTATAAATTGGATTTGGTGCATTTGCGTGTTATTATTATTTGTTGTTGGGGAAGTGGTGCACCGCGACCAATTTTGGTCTATTGTGCCCCCCTACTGAATTTACAACTCCCCTAGCAGCCCTAACTCCTGTACAAAAGTCAGGATTTTTGTGGGTTCTAAGTTACTGATATTGCTTGGGTGTAGAATGTGTTTCCCAAATCTGTTGAGTCTGCGCCTCGCTCGGGCATCGCAGTGTACTAGTATATGCTCAGAGGACTCCTCCTTCTCTTCACAGTATCTGCAAAGCTGGGTGTTTGTTATTCCCAACTTGTACATGTGGCTCCTCAGTCTGCAGTGACCCGTGTAGAGCCCCGTCAGAATTCTGAGGGCATTCTTTCCTTGTTGGATTAACTTTTGGAACCTTTTGAGGTCGTGGTTCACTATTAATGCTTTAGCTTGTCTCATTCCCCTGGTGTTTACCCAGGAGGCTGATCTAAGCGTATTCTCTTCCTTTCTTAGAAGTTCTTTTATTGTGTGTTGGCCTATGCCGCAGTAGGGTTCTGGCCCTACCATTGCGGTGGCTGCACCCTTGCGTGCCAGTTCGTCGGCCAATTCGTTTCCGGGGATGTTGTTGTGTCCCGGTATCCATCGTAGGGTCAGGTTGTTCCTGCTGCCTAGTTGGTCTAATTTGTTCTTTGTCTCTAAGACTAGCTTAGAGGTGAACTTATTGCTACTGAGTGCTTTAAGCGCTGCTTGGCTATCGGAGAGGATAGCTATTTCTCTATTATGGTAGTTCTTCCCCATATTACGGTCTGCACAACGGGAGATGGCACATACTTCAGCTTGAAATATGCTTGTGAATTCTCCCATTGGTTCAGATATTTTCGTTCCTGGCCCTGCTACCCCAAGTCCGGTTCCTTGGGGTGTAAGGGACCCGTCTGTGTACCACATAATTGTGTGTGGTTTCATTTTATGTGTCTCTTCAAGTGAGATCCATTCTCTCTTATTACTTTGGTGTACAGTGAAATTCCTGTCAAAGTGATACTCGGCCACCATTTCGTCTCTGGGTTGGAGGATTAAAGGGATTTCCTTTTCCAGCTTTTCAGAGTCTCTGAGGCTTACTATGTGGTTTCTACCCACTCCTTCTGTTGTTAATCTAAGCAATGTTGCTTTTTTCTTCAGGCCGATGGTATGGTGGAGTGGTGTTAGCTCCATCAAAACCTCGATTGCCGCTGTCGGACAGGTACGCATGGCTCCAGTCATGCATATACATGCTAGCCTTTGCAGTTTTTGCATCTGCGTCCTTACTGTGAGGAGGAGTATGTATGTATATGTATATGTATGTAATGTATATTATTAGATTTACAAATCTTAAGGGTACTGTATACCTTCAGAAAAATTTGTTTTGGATTTTTTTTTTATTTGCTTAAACGTTCTTTTAGGATCTTATAAACATCCTGCAAAACTTTCAAGCTGATCCGAAACTCAGTTTTAAAGATATAAACAAAAACAATTATTTTTTCCGACCCTTTTATATGAAAATTGTTTTTATCGACCCTCGTATTTTTAGAAATTCGTATTTTTTTCCCTTATTTGGTCAAAAACTGTATAAATATTTATAAAATTTTCGATATTATGGAAAAAAAAATTTTTGAAAAAAAAAATTTTACTTGGAAATTTTTGGAGATTTTATTTTTTACCATGTCTTGACGCACTTTGAGTTTACACCCAAATGCACCAAATCCGACTTATACATTCATTAAATATAATTTTTATTTCATCGAAAACAGATGTCGAATCTTTAAATGCGATTATCTCGGAACCACTTTTTCCAAAATGGTTGCAAAGATTTAAAGAGTACCTGTTGACCGATTTTCAAATTCTTTCCCTTAAATTGCTCCTAATACCCACCATTCTGGTGTGAACTAGGATATTTTTGATCGGTCAACAAATAACGGAGCTAGGACCAATACAGTGGGAAAAAATTGTCGATTTTCGAAATTTTGACTTTGAAACCCCATAACTACGTCATTTATTGACCGATCCAAAATATCCTAGTTCACACCAGAATTACATTATTTTTTAACAAAACCCTGTCTTCAGTTTTGAATTCAGATCATCCGTTCTCAAAAAATTTTTGCAACCATGGGCCTATGTTTTAAATTTTTGTTAACTTTGAACAGAAATACAACAACAACCGTAGGTACAACAACAACAACAAAAATTACTAAATTTAGTTTAACCGATTACCTATCCAGTGAAAAAACCCGCTTCTTAATACCACTTATAGTTTTTGAGTAATCTAATTTTTTGTAAACCTTTAAAAAATGACACCTGAAGGTATACAGTACCCTTAAGTAAATTTTTTGTAAAAAAATATTTATCTCTGTCGATACGTGACTTGTCGAACGTGACATTTTTCCCATCATCATATTTATGTGGTTTCTGCTATAATGCGAATCAAAAACTTGGCATAGTTTCTCATGGTTTCTTATGCATTTTTGTATAGCCATTTTACCATCAGAAAGACTTTAGATATCGAAAGTACATGTAATCTATAGTCACTTTTTTCCGAAAAATTGAGCAAATTTAATGTCAAAATGAAAAAAAAAGCGCTAGCACGGCCGTGAAACCGAATATATCCAATTGGGTTATCAGTAAATGTAAGATAAGCTTACATTAGTTTAATTTGATTGTGTCCCTTAGGGTGGACGCCGATAAAAAATATAACTGATACCATTAAACGATTACTTTTAGGGTGTACATAATGAATTAAAAAATCAAAAAATTTTATATCATGTTTTAACCTCTGCGAAAAGCCTTCAAAGTTTCCACAAATAGTACGTATACGACCCGTTCACCGAATCGAAATTCTGTCGACGAAGTCTTCGTATCATTTTAAAAGATGTCAAATTTGAATTTAATCAAACAACAAACAAAAATGGAGCAGGAATCGAATGTATTTTTGGTTGGTAGACTAGGACCAAATTTTGACGAAGTGAGCCCATTTCCAACGATGAGATGCGATTTATCCATGCACTTATATGGGACTAAATTCTTAAGACTGCCCATTTCAGAGAGTACGACTAGTGTTGCTCGCAAGTTGAAGTCAGCATGGTCCACGTGCGGGGTTTCAACAAAGGGCCGTGTACGCATGAACGCACGGTCCTTCTAGTCAGATACTACAGACATCAAAGTGAAAACCATTTTGAGTGTACATTTTGGCTACTATGGGCAATTCGCTAAACTCAAGAGATCGCTCCGTGGACACCGTTTTGAATCGATGAAGAGACAGAGCCCCAAACGAAGAAGAAATTAAAGACTATACCAAAAGAAGACTTTCTAGCATGTTTTTAAAATTGTCTTACAAACACAAACAAAATTGTAAAAAACGTTGGCACAAGTGTAATGCAGTAGGGGGAGGTTACTTTCAAGGGAATGAAATGAATTGACAATATTAAATAAAGTGTTTTTGATTTATGAATAATTCCCTGTATTTTTTGCCCATAGTAATATAGTAATCCGCACTATTTTTCGATCCTGAAGACGCTTAATTATAAGCAGCCCAGTAAAAGTAGACTATTCGCAGGAACGGCTGCAACCGTGATGCGCAGCACTTCAGTTCAGTGTGGGACCTGACTTCAAAGATATCTTGATAGCCTCTTAATAAACTTGCTTTCATCTAGAAGTAAACAGCGCAAAATAGTAGAAATTTTACCGTAATATAAAATTTTTACCAAATATATTAAGTACCAAATATATTTACCTACATATTGTGTCTGTTATATAAAAATCATTTTTTATTGGACATGGTACCTTTTTGTCAAATGTTATGACTTCAAACCAAGTCTACGCCAACTACTTAAAAATTAAAAATGTAGGCATGGGCAACAGTACGTATGAGTGATAAACTTTAAGTCCAAGTCGCAGACCCTAAACCTTATTTTTTCTCAAAAATTTTTTTTGCTATGCGTTTTATACACAAATATGCATCGTTTAAGCGGGTATCAGTATGACGTTACATTTTTCCATATATAAAATGTCCGACCTAGTGTCCCTATACAAAATTCGATCAAATATAAATGGCCCAGGTGGACCTTTTTTGGAAATGCCCATATTTGACATATTTACATATCTTCGACCTAAAAGCATATTTGAGCATATGCTTACCTATTTTAACCAATTTCGACCTATTTCAGAATATGGCATATGCTTTTACATATTTTACATAGGCGTCTGCACTTCTAAACATGCCTTTTATTCTGAGTTCAAAGCTAAACTAACCAACACAGGACGTAGCGCATAGAGGCAAGTACTGTAAATGCTTCAAAGCGTTCCGACCGAAAGAAAAGAAGTTCCCAATTTTTATTGTTCACCACGCAGGCGAGCCAAATCCGTTGTCCATTAGTGACAATAAGTGTGAAATAACTCGTGTAAGTTTTATACTCTCTGAAACAAACGATAGAGCTTAGAGAATGCAAAAGGAAGGACGAAAAAGCAGAATCTTAATAATAATAATAATAATGGTATGCTTTATTGGCCAGTAATATTTACAATGTGCTTAAAGCTAACAGTTTAGTGGTAGTCAGTGATTAGATATTCATCTTTACATCTGGGAAAGTATTTCAATATGTTTTTCAATTTACATTTTCGAGTACTTAATTTAAAATAACCCAAGGAAAAGTCAGGAAAAAAAAGCAGAATCTTGTTTTACACTATTTGCACCAAATATACATGCCAAGTAAGATCAAAATCATTTCAGATTTATTGCATTAGCGCACTTTTTAGCTAAGTTACCTCCATGGTAGTTAAATTAATAAATACTTAAGAAATTGCTTTTAAATTCCACAAATAGCTGCATAACTATGATTATTGATTGCATCAACTGGTACACGGAAGCTAATGAGGTGGTTTATACCATCGAGGAATCCTTGATTTTCTCACAGACACTATTCCCTGCGTTGGAGACCTATAGCCTGGAGCAAGAATGGGGGTCTTAACATTAAAAATGCGT